>JAOXJM010000001.1:98483721-98493762 GCA_026413425.1 Tringa solitaria | reverse complement strand
GATGGGGCATCCACAACTTCTCTGGGCAACCTCTTCCAGTGTCTCACCACCCTCATAATCAAGAATCTCTTCCTAATATCTAATCAAATCTCCCCTCTTCCAGTTTAAAACCACTATCCCTCATCCTGTTGCTACACTCCCTGATAAAGAGTCCCTCCCCATCTCTCCTATAGGCCCCATTTAGGTACTGGAAGGCTGTGACAACAGAACACAATGAGGAGACAAACATTCCCAAAGTAAATCCACTGAAACGGAGGTTAAACCCAAGACACTTCTGCAGTGTTTGCCTACTTCCAGTCTAAGCCCCTGATCTTGGTGCCAAGGAGTCACATCTTTGATCGACTCTCCGCGGCAGTTCCGCTTGTTTGCGCCCAAAAGACATAAGGATTCATTTGTCTTCACTGAGACCAGTTTGCTCAGACATTTTCATTACAATTTCATACACTTCAATTTCTCTTAGAAGCTTGTATAAGTGAAAGCTCTGCAAAAGGAACGGTGGAGATGAGGACCCAGAGCAATGGCCACTGGCTGGCTGGAGCACTATGCAGCAGGGTGGGAAACCCATTTAAGCCTTCTCCATTTTAACCCAAGCAATGATCTGGATCCTGTACAGAAGCGACTTTGTTTCTGTCTTCTCACCCCGCAGATGGATGAACAGGCACATGAAGGGGAGCGGCTATTCTGAGGCTACGGGGAGGACAGTAGGGAAGCTGGCACAACAAGGTACTTATCACTGGTCTCTGAAAAGCCCCAGAAGATGCTGACCTCCAAGCTACTCAGGGCAGCTAAAAATCAGAAAGTCACATCCAAGTTCCTTTAATACCTTTCCTTGGCTGCATGAAGCAGGGGGAAAAACCCAGCACACCTCAACCCAGACCTGCGCAGAATTCCAGATCAGCTTCCAGAGCCAAGTCAGGTAGGGTTAACTCCTTAAGGAAGTGTGTCCACAGGCAGCAAAATGCTGTCAGTCAGTGAGAGCTTTCACGAGAGCCATCAGAAAGCGTAGTCTGGAAATGGACTGAAATCTCCAGCTACGTGTCTACACACTGCAGGCTCAGCTTTACAAACACTTCATGCTGCTGTCTCTTACACCAGGGAAAAATAGCACATAGCTCAACTGACTGGCTGCTTCAAGGAAGGCTCAACAGACAGGAGAGACTGATAAACTTGGATGCAAAAAGCATTCTGTAGTTTACAGTCACCATTACTGCTCCCTCAGGTGCCAGAGACTTACAAAGCTGTTCCAGAGGCACCTATAGCTCCTGCAAGCTCAAGCTGCGTCTCAGGAAGAATTTCAAGGCACCAGCTTCCAGCCAGGCTTACAAGTACATAAGCTGTTTGTTGCTAAGAAGACCACTTACCAAATACTTCCAGTGTAAAGAACCTGGTGGTGTTGTGAAAGACAAACTCATATTTTCCTTCATCCTCTTTCTCCACACTCCTCAGCACCAGGGAGCCGTTCTGCAAGTTCAGGCACCTGCCAGCAGAATTGCCACACTTGGCCAACAAAGTATCATTTAAGACAGCTGTCAAGCATCTCACATTCCTCTTGCTCATTCTGGAGAGGTTCTGCAGACTTTGAATTCCCACAGAAAAGACTGCTGAGCCGCCACTGAGCACGCCAGTCGAGGTGACAGAGCCTGAAAGGAGAAGCAGAGAGTGTGGGCAGCGAGCTTGCCGTGTCCATCCTTCCCCTCTCAGCTGCATCCCAGAAAGGCAAATGCCCAGGTGAGATGTAAAGAGGGACAGACGCAGCTCTAGCAACGGGCTGGGGTCACCAGTAATTGAAAATCAGAGGAGTGGGAAGCCTTCTATGAAGGCCAACTTTCCCCTCCGATAACATGGGAGTGGTGTGCACGCCATGCACAGAGGGAGATGAAAGGCTGAGCAGCAGGTCTTTTCTCCCCTCAAATTTGAGATGACCGTCTACCACCTCCCCCTCAGAGCCAAGAGACTGTGCAAAGAAAGATCCCCAGGGAATCGATGCCATGGATCCTGTACAGAGGGCAGCAAAAACAACTGCTGCCTGCACAGCTCCTTTCACCCAAAGAGTAAGGTCGCAGCTCTAATTTGAAGCAGCCCCACAGTACCCTGGCACATTACTAAGTTGCTGTACGCAAACCAGAGATGGGTAAATGGCAGGGTGACAGCAGCTCAGGACTCACCCAAGGTCACACTGAGCATTAGGAGCAGGACCACATCGCTCTCCAGCCCCTCCAGCCAGTGTTCTGCCCACAAGGACCTTAGCGTTCTCTGGTGAAATGCTTTTACAGACGCAATACGCTGAGAAAGTACTATATCGTTTGTTATCATTCGTTTACTAAAATAATAATCTGTCTTACTTCGGTCTGACTGCCCCTTTCATGCATTAACAGTTACACTATTTGATGTCTCCCCAAACCTGGTAGAGTCCTTAAAAGATCTTGGAGCAAAATTAAGGTGTCTGCTCATCTAGGCAAATCTGTGCCAGCTTCATAAAGAAAAATCCCACTTACCATGAGTAACAGTTATTATCACCAGCAAGCACTGCAGAGTAAAAGGAGAGCTGAAATCCATTTTAAAGAGCTCCTTGCATCATATGCTGAGAAGACGATCTGGCTACAGTGCTCAGCGAATATAGCGTTCAGGAAATGATGTCAGAAGCAAGAGTGAAAAAAAAAAAAAAAGAAAAGAAACTCTATAGTGGACAGATTGAAAAATGTTTTAAAATAGACCCGCAAGGTTTTGGGTGACTGAACTCGGGCTGAACCAACATGAGCCACAATGTGCTCTGCAAAGTACTGCACCTTAGAGCTAGCTGCAAGTGTGAGCATAGGGCTAGGAGGTGAGGAAAGACAGAAATATCTCCTGGTCAGCTCATCCTGTTTAGGAAGATGCTAACGCCGAGTCCGGGCAAAGGCAAAACACCCATTTCTTTCATCCTTTTCCAGTTTATCAAAGTGCAGCATCCCCACCCAGGGAAGAGCAATCAGTCCAGTTGGATGAAGCGCTGCACATGCAGACCAGCTGTTTTTCTGAAATACCAGTAACAATCATTCGCAGAGAGTTTCACCAGCAGGAGGTGTGGGAGAAGGCTCTCCCTCTGTACACAAAGGCTACGTTGCCAGCCTGAACTTTGCCGGGCTCTTCCAGTGACTGAATGGTACCTGCCATGTAGGAAAGGGCTCTATACAGCCACCCCAGGCAAAGAATAAAGATTATGGGAAGTTAAGTTGCATCACAAAACTAGAGTGAACGCAGCCTAAAAGCCACCCCCGGCTCTCTTTGGAGTGAATATCCCAGAGATGAGTCTGAAAGCTCGTTACTCATTCACAGTGAAGACTGGCTTATCTACAGCACAGGACCTGATACTCTGTTTGCACTCCTGGAGATGGCTTAAAGCACACTTTGCACTGACTGCCAAAGTGGATTACACAAGTAACACAGCAGAAGCCCTCTCACTCACTGGAGGAAGTAAACCACCATTGCACTAGAGCCAACATCTGGAATTTTTTTAGATGCTCTTAGCATATGCATTGGGGAATAACTGTGACAGCAGTTCATGATGTGTCTGGGAATCTTACGCTTTTGTGCTGTTTCTCTGGACATAGACACAGCCCGTTAAGGAAGCTCCACACGGTGGAATTACATGTATACACACATCTGAGAAACGGTTAAATGCCTTGTGTTGTAGTCTGTGCTATTTTCCAAACAATTTGGCTGTGCTTGATAATTCCACATTTCAGCCCCTCTGACTTCTCAGTAAAGACAATTACATCTCACCTCCTGCTCCCAGTGTCCAAAATTTACAAGTTTGTTCAAGGCTACCAAAGCACCATCCTGTCTTTATCATACGTGCATAGGACAGGCCTAAATTGATCTAAGATGTGACAGAAATAGCCTTCTCTGAGAAAAGCAGTGAAGTGAGTCTTCAGACACTCAAAGCAGTGCAGAGGAAGGGGGGGAGATAAAAGTATTTAGAGTAAGAAACACTTTCATTTCCTTCTGTGCTGCTGAAGTGACATGAAGAAAATCTCTCTAAATACCCCTGCAAGAATAGGGCTAGCCATCTGCCTCAGATGTGCACATTCAACTTCATTTCACCTTCATGCTTGAAGGGCAAGCTGGTAGAGCTTAGGGTTGCAGTGCTGTGGTGGAGACATGAGGCAGAACAGACAGCGTGTGCAGGGTCCCTTCAAAATATCACCCCAAAATGCTCAGAAAAACCATAGAATGCAAAAGAGGTCTGCATACAGCCAAATCCAGCAAAAGTTCACCTTCTCCTCCAGCCAGTGATAGCAGCCTCACAGAGCTCATTTACAGATTTGCAATAAAATCAAAGAAAAATATGGCCTTTCTACTGTAGCTCTGTTGTTACAGAAGTGACTCTGCATGACTGTGACATTGCGGTGTCCTGTATTTAGTCTCCCTCTCAGTGACTCCAGGGCAAATGAGTACATTTATGAGTTCAATATTTCTGACTGCAAGCGCCCCATACATCACACAGTATATGAAATCCCATTAGGCTTCAAAAAGAAAAAAAAAAAAAAAAAAAGAGAAATCACAGCCAGGATAAAGATGACAGCCCATGCACAATCTGTGTTGTCATCCTCTTAAGATCAACCCTCTCAAATTTCACAGGAAATGAACTTTTTAGATGAGATTAGACACTACTTTCTACCATTGGCTAATGAATGCCCACAACACCCTTGGTTAGCCAGAGAATTCACTTCCCCTTTTTATATAAGGACACATAAAGTTTTATTTGATTATTGCAGTTCAAAAACACCTTGTGAGGCTTAACAGAAACCAGAAGAAGTGGGCAGGGGGGCAAAAGATAAGAACTTGTAGTTGGAAGATGAACTAAAATCTTTTTTACTTGGTAAACTGCAAGCTCACAGGGCCATTTTGTCCTTTCAGCCACTGACGGCATTGGGAAAGGAGAAGGGAGATTCATTCCTTACATGACACGAGGCATTGGTGAAGCTCGGGAGGTTGGAAAACCTGAGTTAGTAAGTAAAGCAGGAAATAAGATGTGAAGTATTACAAAGTCAATTTGTACGTACTAACTCTGCACGTCTTCCTTTAAATAGGCTGGTAATCGTAAGCAGTGCACCTATTTTTACTACCATTAGTGCACATCAGCCTTAACTGGGGAAACACACAGGCCTAGCTTCACACCAAGGGAGGCAGCAGAGCTAAATGCCAAAAACTCAACGCGTGGAAACAGAAAATAAACCCACAGCTCCAGCGATGCACAGGGCTGGCTGCTGCTGAGCGCTCCCTGCCCCGGCACCAGCCCCAGGCCAGGAAATGTTGCTGGCTGCCAGCAGTCCGCTCCTCCGACTGTCCGTCCGTCTGTCCATCCACCCATCCCCTGTGGTGGAGCGGTACAGCCATGGCTACAGCCCAGACTGCCAGGGCAGGTACACCCTGGACCCATCTCTGCCTCAGAGACAACCTGCAGGTGATCCCCCTTTCAGCTCATTCCATCCAACTTCCATGGGGCTGGTCCTCTGCCATGAGACAACACCTAGCCCTGTGTGGCACCCCGCAGCCGCCGACCAGCTGCACAGCAGGAGGTTTAATCAGAGGCCACTGTGAGGGGGGGAAAAAAAGAGCAAAGAGGACACGTTGCCACACTGTTTTTCCAGCTTCCAGCAAAAAGAGACCATAAAAAAGACTCTTTGAATCAGACTAAAAGTTCATCTCAGTCCATCTTCAAACATAGCTCTCTCTCAGATGCTGAATGAGACCAATCAGGGTTACAGACAGCTCACAGTGAATGTCATGCATTTAACTCTAATACCACTACCACTGAACAGCTATGGGCCATGGGGCACCCAAGCAGGGCCACCAAAAAGCAGGCACATGGAAGAATCACTGTGCCACACTGCTTCTCAGGGTGCTGGAGAATAGTGAGTGGTGAGGTCGAGGCACGTGGTCAGACAGCAGATATCATCCTGTCTCAACACTTCAGCCACATACCCTCACCCTTCCCATGCATCCCACTTGCGGCACAGGCTCAAGCTATGCCTGGTGAAGACATCAACTCCATTGCTGTAGGTCCCAGCACCATCTACCACCTGCCATCTCACCTTGGTGCTCCGCTGTTGCCTCACTGCCAGGCAAGACAAACAAGAACATAAGCATCTCAGTTGTCTAGGCCAAGCATACCAATCACATAAAGTTTCTCTGACATAGCTCTCTAAGTATGGCCCATGATGACAGAAGAAAAAGAAAAGTCCATATATGGAATAATTCCTAGAAACTACACAAATTATATTTAGCACCACTGTGTGCGGGGTGAAATGCTTTGCATTTGCTTTAAAAAAAAAAAAAAACAAAACCAAAAAACAAACTTATTATTACAGAGCTATTCAGATGTATGGGTTCAATCATGCTGCCACATCAACAGAACTTAATTGAAGGACCATATCAAGGACAGCAAGCACAGTGCCTGTATGTTTCTCTAGAGTCAGAGGAAAATCTGTTTCTCGGTGTTTCTGGGAGACAACATTAGGAGAAATCAAGTTAGGATCCAAGCTGCCACAGGTTGCTGCAGGCCAACTGCGAGGGTTTTTTTTTTTCTTTCATCTCTAATATAACTTAGAAGACTCAGATGAATTTCAGCCCCCAATCAGTTGCACCTGAGGCTGCTGTCGTGTAGCTCTGCCACCAGTGCCCCCAGCTCACTGTCCTTGGCCTAGACTGCTCTTGAAGGAACAGCCAAAATTGTCTCCGACAAAGCCTCTCAGCTCCTGCCAACCAGGATATCTCTGAAGCCACCCACTCACTCCTGAAATATCAGACCAACTAGTTCATCTTTTCCTGTTTCTTCTTGCTTTGCCTTGCCTCATATTGGTGAGGGAAAAGCGATATGGCAACATCCCAACTTGGAAGATGAACTTGGGAAATTTCACTGATGTTGCCAGCTTCAAACTAACCACGTAAACTTTATTTTAAAAGTCAAAGAGATTTTATAGGTTAAAATTTCCTTGCCAGATTCACTTAGTATCTTAGCCTGACATTTGTTGTGGTCTGCTGTGGTTACAAAAAGGTTAATGCCAGACTTATTCAAGAAAATCTTTCAACACAGTACAAAATGAGGACAAAAGCCACCAAAATAGCTTTACAACCACAAGGTTGCAGGTGGTTATGACAGGGATTCCCCACCCTGGCCTACTGCAATACCATGGATAACCTAATGTGACAGTCAAAAGACTAGAAAAAGCAGTAAAAAACACTTCAACACATTTTGTTGAAGCTTCGCTCCCTACCAGACACAAGAAACTGCAACTGCGGGTACCTGCAGCAAATTAGCGTTCAAATTAGCTTTTAGAAGCTTCTTTTTAAAAGCATAGACATACTCTTTGATAAAAAAAATAAAAATCCAGCTCATCTAACTTTGCATTGATTCCTAGAAGTGCTCAGCAAACACAGACTAAGGTATTTAGAAAAATAGTCTTGTCAGCGCACCGAAATTCATCGTACAAGGACCAAACCTCCACTGAAAAAAAATTTAGGGGTCCACAAATCCAGAGTCTGAAAAGCAGTGTTTTATAGGATCAAAGCTGGAAACACAACTTCAGCATGGCGACTAGAACTTAAAAGGCAGGTTGGAAAGTCCTTGAGTCACGACACTCTTTAATGAGGTAGCCCTGGCTGAGGCCAAGACAGGAAATAAATACACCCTTTTCAGACTAGATTAAATTTTTGCATACCCTGAAAATCTGAAGTAAGATTTTCAGAAGGTGCAAACATTTCTTCTGTGTATTGGGCAGTGCCAGAAGGTTGATACGTGTTTCTCCCACCCTCAGTGGAAGCAGATGTGGCCCCCCAGCCTAATGGCTCCATTCACAGCAGGAAGGACCAGGTCAGATCTGCATGAAGGGGAAGGTGGAACAGCATAAAGCCCAGCTCCCTCATGATGGAGGGGTCCCCATGCAGGCCCGAACCACGCTGCGACAAAGCAAGGCAGCTCCATGGAAATCAACCATGGCAGACTGAGGACTTCTGAAATTGAGGAAGGCCAGAGGGAGACTGACTTTCACATCCTGAGAATTTGAGAATACGTAGGGATTTCTACATTACACTTTCTAGTCCTCTGCAGCAGCAACTCCTGATCACTGGCGTGTGGACAGTTACCGCAGTGGAGGCACATATCCCATAAAGTAAATTTCTGACAGTGACATTAAAGTACTGCCTGGATACTGAGAGGTGTACAGACCAAGCTGATACTCACCCTGGTTCTTTCCTCTAGAACCCTTCTTCATAAATTTCTCTTTTTATACTGTTGGAGACTGAAATCTGGGTGTATTCACCACAGGTTTGGAACTGGGGGTCTCTCCACAAGTAGAAATCTTGAAAAAAGGGACAACAGACTGGAATAACTAGTTTTTGAAGCCCTGTACATCTTCAGAATTTGAATATTCCTGCCAAATAACACTTCTGCTAGGTCAAGCTCAATTTATTCAGCATCCACCTTACACACATTAAAGCAACAGGTATAGCATCTGGCCATTTTAGTCTCTGCACAAATCTTTGATATATCTTTAAGGCTTTGATTCATTCTTTCTATTTTCTCTGATAACTGAGGGTGGTAGGAAGTATGCAACTGTTGCTCTATTCCTGTTTCTTAGTTGTAGGCCTAGGCGTTTCTTAGAATCATAGAATCCTCTGGGCCGGAAGGGACCTTCAAAGTTCATCTAGTCCGACCCTCCTGCAGTCTAGTTTTTGTTCAGTTATCTGGTATCTTCCTGCCCTCTCCTGATAAAAAAATATCCTAAATACCCTACCTTTTCTTTACAGAATGGTACTTTGGCTGGGGAGACTTGATGGCTTTCATCAACCAAAGCGACCAGCATGACTTGTGTCTTCAACACAATTTTCCCTATTTGTAGTTGCTATTAGCACATCATCCACACAATGTATTAATGCAGAGTCATTGGTAAACCCTATGTCCTGTAAATCTGTCACTAGGATTTTCAAAAATAAAGTTGGCAATCCTGCAAACCCTTGAAGAAATCTAGTCCATATTATTGTTTCCCTTCCCAGGTGAAGGCAAAAATATACTGAGATTCTGGATGCATCACTATACTAAGGCAAGCTGGGCACTAATCAGTTACTGTAAAACATTTTGTGTTAGCTGGTATCATGGTTATAATTGCTGAAGGATCAGAAACCAGTGGATGCAGTACAGCTACCCATTCACTTATTGCTTGGACAAATCTATAAACAGTTTCTCATCTGAGCCTACTTTAGGTTTTTTAACCAGCAAGACAAGTATTACAGGGATACTTGCAAGGAATTAAAATTCCTCTTGGCAGAAAATCTTCAATTATTGGTCTTATACCTTCTTTTGCTTCCTTAGATAATAGGTATTGTTTTACCTGTTTGTCATTTCTATCTGTACTCAATTAGCTGACCTTAATAATCCTACATCCACAGAACCTTGGACCCATAAAATCCTAGGTACACCCTAGGGCTGGTCTCCAGTCTCTAAAGCAGTTCATAGCCAGCAGGTATCTCGACACAATTCCACAGCCCTTTTCCTTGACAACCCATGGGTACCCGGCAACTGTGCTCCAATTATTCCAGACTTCCAATAACAAAGTACCTTTCACTATACCTTTTCCTGTTTCCAAACTAAAGGAATTTGGTAGAATTACAGAAATTCAGCTTGCCACCACCTCACCTCTTTCTGGTTGGCCCCAGCACACTCCCTGTGACAGACAGAAAGGTGTGAACTCACCTGGTCTGCAGATTAGACACTCACCAAGAGGTGTGGAATTCAATCAGTGGACAAAGGGGATACCATCTGGGCTACAAATTCTGTTGCAAAAGTGATTTGGGATGTTTGTCAACCAAGGAAGAAAGGGACACAAGGGTAGAACTACAAAAAGTTTATTTATTTCATGATTTATTTCCCTTCTCTCCTCCATAAGAGCAGGAAAGTATCCAAAGGTATTTTCAAGAAGTTTGTATAAAACCTCAAACAAAAAGCTAAGCATAACCATCCAATAGCACACAGACACTCTTTTGCCCTCTCCCATCACGTTC
>JAOXJM010000001.1:98453219-98471304 GCA_026413425.1 Tringa solitaria | reverse complement strand
CCTGTTCCAGGGCTCGGTCACCCTCACTGTGAAAAAGTTTTTCCTCATATTCAAGCGGAACCTTTTGTGTTCCAGCTTGTGCCCATTGCCCCTTGTCTTCCCATTTGGTTGTGAGCTTCTTAATACCAACAAACCAGAAGATCTTCAATTTGGATTAAGGTGCTTGGTGCTAATATGGAGCTCCTGAGCAGCAGCACAGCTTCATGCACACTGCACAGCACTGCCATCCTTGAGCCCAGGTAACAAATGCTCACCCACACAGCTCCAACAGTGACACGGTGTCTGGGCTTGGGGAGGTCACATCACATTCAGGCTAGGGTCACCGACTCAGGACTAAATATGGGTGTCCCACCAGTGCCCTGCTCCCAAAAGTGACTGAGCCCAGATGAACCCCACCAGGCAAAGGTACGAGGCCCTGTTTTACCAGCCAACATCCCACCTCCAAGTAGCAAAACCATCTCTCAGCAGACCAGGTAAACAGGAAAATGGCAGCTGCTGGGACCTCCTAAGGCCTTGTCACAGATACGTGGGACTAGCCTGGACACTTCCAGCACAGGACCTCGGCAGCAGGCAGGGCTGAAAGTACTCCCATCAACATGGAAAAGCCTCAGGCAGTCAGTCCCTGCAGAGCTACGTGCCATTACCAGCGCTGACAGTAGTGTAAAGCTGCAGCCTGCTAGTCTTAACCTAACTCATAGCAGAAACTGCACTGTCAGATGTTCCCTGAAATGCAGAGCTGGATCTACACATGAATCACTATTTAAATTGAGTTTCTGTATTCTGAAAGTGTTTATAGGATTTCTTACCCGATCTGTCTTTGTGCTTCTGAAAATGCCATATCAGTGCAACCAAGACAATAATAATTACAACTCCTAGTGATGCTATGAGAATATAGAATGGTACATGAAGATTTCTTCCGAATGTCTCCTTTTGCTCTACAAGGAAAATTCAGTTGTAAAAAACACTTTACTTCATCCTGCTGTACTATGTTAGCTTTATTGATCTTAATTATTTTTGTAACATCCTGTAAGAACATTATTGTCAGAAAGCTGACTTGTCAAATTAAAGGTTACCTTCTTTATTTTCTCTAACAATTTTACAATCAAAGGGCCCAAAGCACGTAGGGGAGCCTGTAACCTGTGACATTGGGACAGGCCTTAGCAGCCTCTCTCCTTCTGCCTCACACTACCAACTGAGAAACGTGTAAGGTGTGCTAGGAATAGCTAGTGAGATATACTCACACATGAGGCACTTTGGTATCACTGTGTGATACCCAGGTATACCTGTAAGTCTCTCTCTATCACTCCGGTTGGCTTTCTGTATCACAGAAAAATCCAAACAGTACATCAGCCTTGTTTTCCAGGGAAGCACATGCAGTGCTGAAGCAGTGCTCCTGCCATTTCATTGGGAAGCTAAGATGTCACTGCCCAGAACTGTGCTGGCCCACGAACACAAGAGTCTGTTGGCATTAAATGAGGCAGAAGAGGCAAGCAGAAAATGTGAATTATTTTTTTACAACAATCGTTTTTCTCTCTCAAATGTGTCCCTTGCCAGCAAAAAGACTAATTTTAGCCCAGATGAAACAGTAGCATCAGTTTAACTACACTAGTTATACCTCTTACACTGTTAAATTTTGAAGAAAACTAGAATTGTAAGCAGCATTTAATTAAAAGTTTTCAGTTCCCCCACCGGAGTAACCCTTGTGGATGTGAAAGCAGATTTTTTCCGCAATTTGGGGGAGAGTCATGAACTCAAATTCAGCAGAAAGTTCTTCTGATGCATCTAAATCAGCAATTATCTGAACAAAGGATATGGCATCTACAGGCTCAAAGAGTCATTTTCTATCACAGTTCATAATATTTTCAAAATATATCAGAGTAACAAACTAGAAACAAAATGACACTTTCTGCCAGCCTAGTCTTTGGCTGGAACAGTGACACTAGAAAAAAAACGCCCAGCTTTACCCAACAAGGCTTACCCTAGCTAGTCATTGTCTCATCCATCTGTTAATTAGCTAATTGCTAGTTCATTTGGGGCACACCCATACATAATCCATCTGGGTTTGTGTATTGAATCTGGATGCAAGGGGGGGAAAAAAAAAAACCAACCCAGTTTGCTTAACTGAGAGCCAGCATTTTTAAGTGATACTCACCAACTTTCACATTAGCAATGCATTCATAGACAGTTCTCCCATCTCTGTCACTCAGTTCTATAGAATATCTGCCATGGTCATGTTTCTGAATCCTGTCTAGTCTGAGACTGTAATTAGACACAATCTCAGACCTGTTAACATACTCCTTATGGTACCAAAACCAAGAACCATTTGTCCAAGCGATTTCTGTGTTTTCTTTTTTCCAGACTACCTGGAAGAAGTGTTTCAGCTTTGTCTCCGTTAAATTCAAGAACATGGATCCGCCACTAAGTTCTGTGATTTCTTTGAATGTTTCCACTCCTGAGGGCAGAAAAACATAACTGCTCATTATTGGGATATTTTCCATTCCACAGAGAGTGACCACAAGCAGGAATATTCCTTTTATCTCTTGTTAATTGGAAGTGTTCTTACTTTGCTACAGTTATTTGAAATATCAGCCTGAAACCAATACAGAGAAATTCACTATAATACTGCTTTAATATCTTGACTTGTAATAAGACAGACTTTTTTCCCATTTTAATAATGTTTCTTCCATTCCATGTGCCTGGACAGATTTTGCTCACTATAACTAGGTGGGTCCAAGGGCTGGATAAGCTATAAGTTAATGGATCTCTGCCCAGCCTTAAAACATTAATTGGTGCTGTCTGCACAAGACTTGTATAAACTGAGAGCAACCCCTTCATACTTTATAACTTCATTATGGTCTCTGCTCTTCCTGCAGCTCACATACATACCTCAGCCAGGGGTAAAATACTACCCCCAGAATGATGAAGCAGCAGCACAAAGCTTAAGGTGAGCTGCAAAACCTCTAAGGTAGGTGGGCACTACTTAGCTCACACTGACCTCTGAGTCTCCATGGGTAAAGGGTCACTGGTACCGCAGGAGATAACTCCATACCTGTGAGTAAATTGCTCTACGCCAGCTTGAAATTGTACCCCACATGCACCCTCAAAGCACCCCCACTCCCACCCTTCTCTCAACAAGAGATAAGGACAGAAAACGAAGGAGGGCGTTGTGTGTGCTAACAGGAGCAAAGGGAACCTGAGGAAGGACACACACACAGATTTGGAGCTAGAGCACTCCTTCAAAAAACTGACGTGGAATTGCTCACGCTCTGTTCAGGGTATAGTTTTACACCACACCTAAGAGCCAGGTCTTCTTGCAGACCATTGCACTTTGGAGAAGGTTTGAAATGCCGCTGGACTTCCCAAAAATAACTTCTAAAAGACTGCTTTAGCAACACGAGAACCACCCTTAGGCACACAATTGCCCCAAACAGTCATTCCAGACATTAACCTGCAAATATAAAGATCCTCTCCCACCTACACAAACTATGACATGACACAGGAGTGACAAGGGTGAATTGAAGCCTGGGTTCTTGTTACAAAGGGAAATTTCCATTGAATTCAAGCATTAGGCAAACCAGGAGTCCAAACCCTGGTAGCACCCTCTGACAATTCTGGGTTTTACTGGATTTTCCTATAATTCTATTTTTCTCTGTGCTTGCAAGTAAATCATCAGCATAGTCTGGCCCAGGGGGAAGTGGACCACTCTTGGCTCTCCATCCTACTGGAATTCAGAAGCCAGAAACCTTCTGAACACAGGCCATGAACAAGGAAACCTACCAGAGTAGCGCACACCATCTAAGTGTTGTTTTCAGGATTCGCCATACAAATGAATGCATCTCCTTGCTATGCCACCCCCAGGCTAACTAGACTTCTAGACTTATGTCCTACAACACAGCTACACTCAGAGAACAGAAGGAAAGAAATACGGGAATGTTTCTCCAGATATTTCATTCCTCTACAAAATATACCATTTGGGAAAAGACCTCAAAAGACAAAACAAGGCACACAAGCAGCACAAGGCCATCTACTGAAAATGCATCATCACACATGCATTGCACACTCAGACTTACTGTTCAGTTCCAGGTTAAAAGTTTCCTGATGCAAGTGCATGCCGTCCTCATCGTATACTTCTGCCACATACTCTCCCTCATCCCCCCACTGCGTGGGGCAACGGCTCAAGCTGCCGTTGGGGAACATACGGGCTCTGTCGCAGTAGGTCACAGGGGCATTTTCTGCCTGTCTTGTCTTAGCCACTTGCTGGTTGTCTTTGCTCCACGTGACATGGATGTGCCCGACTGACTGCACGCAGTTCAGGTCAAAAGTAACACAGTCACCTACATGCCCTCTGACAAGGTGCCCTGTTGAAAGGGAGCACACGCATATTCACTTAAGGGACGCACAGGACATCATATATATTTGCTTTTTGAAATCTTTTACTACCTTGGAAGCATTTCCACGCAGGCTTACAAGTTATCTACAAGGAACCTGCATGCAGCCAGAGCTTTCTTTTAAGAGGAAGGCAGGTAACAAATTAAGTCCCTGAACAGCTCCTTGAGAACCATGAGAAGGTCCATTTTCATGCCATACTGAGAAAGCATTTTACTTGGATTTGATTTAGGAATGGAGAATCCTACTGTGAGTGTCACAAGACATATCAAGAACGTATTATGAATCAGCACCTATTACATATATTAAAGCCTAGGGATACAGCCAAAATATCATCTTCAACATTGTCCAAAACCCAAATAGTAACTTTTAACAACTTCTGTACAAAACTGGATCCTGACATTTGCAATAGCGGCTATGTCAGAAGTAGAAACAAACCCTATGCCATAAGTTAAATTTGGCATGTCTGAATTATAAAATTACTGGAGTCTCAAGGTCTGAATGAAAATAAGTCCCACACAAGCGATAACCGCTTGCTTCTGAAAGCCAACTGCTTCTGGGCAAAGACTGTTTTGCCCTGACAAGTGAAGATTCTGTTTACATTGAAACCACCTGCCATAATATAGTTCAGTTGCTTAGCTATTTCAAAATAATATTTCTCAAACAGCCTAAAAGACCTCCTGTTTGTCTTTTTACCCATCCAATGGACAAGAAGGGGAAAAAATTCTCAGGTCCCTACCTCCAAGAAACAGAGGAAGGGCACTAACTAAAAGGCACATAAAAAACAAGTGGCCTCAAACAGCAGTGTCAACAGAACCCTGGTTGACCTCAATAGTTGTGTTAACACCTATTTCAAAATAAACATCTAATTTTTCTAGCTGGTAAATTCAAACACTGGATAAAGAGACAGAAAATCAAGATTTGAAACAGAGTCTAAAATTAGCACCCCATAACTAAACAAGGAAGCTCATAAGAGCTCAGCACATTTAGAAGCTTAAATGGTTGGGTTTAAAAGTCTAACTGTAACATGTTGTTTTTAGACTCATGGCACAAGTGTAGATGCTAACTGCAAGTGTAACAAATGTTTAATCAAAAATATGACATGCAAGTGTTCTCCTCCAGATTATCAAATGAACTCAAAAACAAAGGCAGAAGCTGCCAACCATGAATACATAATCTATACATCGTTAACATAAACAAGTATCTGATCCAGGCAGCCCAATACAGAAAGACAAGGACTTTACAGTGAGAATTTACACCCACCACGCACGTGTAGCTGAAATTGTCTTTGGTAGAGACAATGCTGGGAGCTGTTGCACGCCATGGCTGTGTACCATCCTGCGTCCTCATTCCCAACCACATAGAGCCTCAGCGTCCCATTAGGAAAGACACGGATGTGCCGGCCATGCCTGGTGTTGCTGTACGTCCAGCGCTGCGAGGATGTATTCCCCTTGTGCCAGTTGATCTGAAAAGACCGCTCCAATTGGGGATAGTCAAGGTCAAAAATAACATAGTCGCACACTCTCCCATCTATCCTCGTCACATCACTGCCAGCTGAAAACACAGCACACACAGACAGAAGTCATTACCAAACAGTGCAACTTAATTACAGCCATCAGGCTGAAACTGACACGGGTTTGAGAACATCACCTGGGAGCTGGGATTTAAGAATGAAAATTGGGATTCCCTTCCAAATCCAGCTACCGAAATGTATGATCTCAAACTAATCACCAAGTCCTGTTTTGTCCAAAGGCCATAGATTATGTGCAGATGGTTTTGTACTAGTCTTCTCCTTAGCAGTTTCATAAAGCTTAAGTGAGAAGTTTCTTTTAAATCTTGTAAGAGATTTTTGATGAAGTAAAGCCACAAATGGCATAACTTGATACATGTTGAAAAGTATTCCTGACAACTAATGAATCAGTCATTTTTATTCTTTGTAAATATGAAGACACAACTAATAACTCATACTCAATTAATAATATCTAAGAAGCCAACTCTGCCAAATTGAATTTGTTTTATTAGTATTAACTTGCTACAGTTTATTACAGCATTCCTTCAAACATTAAATCTTTAAGAGGAAGCTGTCTGCTTAATTAATTTTCTATTTTTAATTGCTTGGCTTTTTTGTATTCCAAATATACCGATGTCATTCCATTAGCTGAGGTCTTTTATTTCCCATTGGAATTAATTTCAAGCAGAAGCTACTTACAATAGCAAGTGCAGCAAGCACTTTGAGAACATAATTTTGTTTCAACCCAACACTCAAATGTTGTCCTGGTCCTGCAGCTAATAAACTCAGCAGCATAAACCTCTAAGAACACATCCACACCAAACCAGATTTCCCATCCCAGTTCAGCATAAAAGCATGCTGTTACTAGGAAATTATTAAAAATTAAATAAATTTTCTTACCCTCAAGAATAACAAGTGCACACAACGCAGCCTGGAAGGTGAAAATCGGTAACATCTCAGAAGTGACCTTTTCTTTGCTATTATGTATATACTTCTTTATGGGCTTGTTCAGCAGGAAACCTTTAAATCCCACTAGCTGAGATGCCTACTGAATATGGCTTGAAGTAAGAAGATGAAGAGAAATATTTAAAGTATTCTTGCATGCTAATTATTTCCTTACTGAACCTGACCTATTCTCAGAGAGAATAGCTATTATGTTAAAAAATATATAATCCTGTGGTTTCAACCACTGTCAGAGCAGTATCAACTATGAACTTGTGGGTAAGCTTAACTTTTTTCCACACCACAAGTTGACAGTGGAGGTTAGCACTATCAGACAATTTTTTGGAGCAAAAAGAAATCCAGATAAAAGGTGCAGCTGCAGGTCAGCAGAGGAAGATTTATTACTGGGGATGGAGTTGCATGTCCGTACAACTGCTCCTCTGGCCCTCTACAAAAATACCCCCACACTGCAAAAGCTCTTATTTGTGTCTGATAAGGTGAATGGCTTTATCATCAAAAGTATGGGGATGTCTACAACAAAGAACTGTATTACAGTTACCTGCAGTATTGGAGCTTTCCCTAAGGAAACAAAATTTATGTAAAACAGGGGAACACCATACAGCAACCCAAAGCAGCAGCATCTGTCCTGCTCAGCTTCCAGTTTTGCCTGAGTGTGTACGTGACCAACAAAATGAAGCCACAGGAGACAGCACAAAGCACTTCTTGATAAGCCAAAGGAGCATATGTGAAGACGACAAACTCCTGCGAGTCTCTAGAGAAGTCTGTGGTTCCATCACATCTCTGACAGCTGAATGGTCACCTCAGAAAGTAAATTTATTTCTGGAGTTCACAGCATCTGATTTCCCAGCCTGACAGACAGCCCAGAAATTAGGGTGAAGTCTCCCTTTGCGGTACCTGCAGCCCACCATGGCTGCAACTTAAGCAGCAAATTACTGACTGAGCCTGTCTTTGCTGCCGCCTGTTTTTCAACAAGGAACAAGAAAAACTGCTCATAGGGCAGAGTTGATGCCCAAGATGAGCAACAAAATGGACAGAACTTCTGGGGAGGAGAACAGGTTGCCTCTCTTTCTGCTTGTCAAGCAACGCCTTGGACCCAAACTCAGCAAGTACCAGATCATATAAGAGCATGCATCTAGGAGCCTTAAAATGAAACAAATGTCAGCTCTCACACTAACCATCTAAAATAACTGCTTGCTGTGGTTCACACTCATACAGACATGAGAGATATCTCAAAAGGGACCATCTGAAAGACCTCAGCCTGCCTAAAAATATATGCAGCCATTCAGTCAACAGGTCAAGCACTTCTCACATGCAAGACTTACCAAACAGCCTCCATAACCTTTGTTGCTACCTTCATTGGATGGTTGTTTGACCAAAAATACAGCTTTGCGGGTCATCTTTACTGCCTTGTTTCAGCAAATATGGAGAATGTGAAAACCACAGCACTCCAAAAAAGAACAACCTATGATTACACATTCAAGAGGGAGGAAAAACTGCAAACTAGCTTTTTTCAACACAAAAGCATTCAAATTAATAGCAAGAAACAAGCACAAAAATCCAGAAAATACAGTAAACCATGCACAGTCCTGCGCCAACTCAGAGATATAAATGAACAAGGTGATTTAACGAAGCCAGATAAATAGCTGGAAATCTGTCAGTGCCATCTGGAGCCAACATCATTCAGCTTCAAAAGATCTCTGAAGGAGAACAGCTAAACCAACAATGAGCATCTTTGGCCATAACAAAGATGGACAGCGTGCTGCCTCTGATGTGCCCTCCCCAGTATTAATCCTTGCATGGTAGTCTACAGCTAGACCAGTTAAATGAGCCTCACAAGCAGTGCAGGTCCCCAAAGGCATCCATTCGACCTGCTGCAGATGTATTGGTGATGGCACAGGGCCTCTTCCTTCCTGCCTGCCATGCTGAGCTGGTGATGATCCTTGTTACATGGAAAAATGGCAGCATGTTTACTAGGTAGTTGGTAAGCAGGTAAGTCTTTACACAGTCCAGAACACCAGCAAGACCTGCTGGATGGTGGTAGTCGGTGTTTTAGCTATTGCTTTATCCTGGTTTCAAAGTGGAAAGATGTTGACTTGCCCTATTAGTCACACTGGTCTCGTTAACATCAGTGTGTCCTTCATAATTCTCATGCTATGACAAAGACGTGTGTGTGCATGCAGGTGAACATGTGTCTATGCACATATTTATGTGCAACTGTATTTGAGCTTTTTGTTTTAAGCTTTGTCTTGCTTGTTTGACCCTCAAGGAGTTGTGATAATCAGAGAAGGCTCAAAAGAAAACCAGCTGAGTGACTCCAGCTTCCCTTTGATAGGCTTGCCATGCAAAACCTTCACAGAATACTAGCCTCCAGTATTCTCATAATTACCTTGACTGTTTAAAAAGCCTACTTTGTTAATCATTTCTTCTCAGCACCCACAGACCACTGAAGCCCAAACAATTTGCATATACCATTACCTTTGGGCAGATAAGGCATGTGCATGTAATTTCAGGTAGGCGGTTTCACTTAGAACTTGTCAGCCAATCAGTTCCAATTGAAATGAAGCTGCAATGGGACCCGAGGCTGCTATCTTTTACTTTGCATAACACAATTACCCTGATGAGACCGACAAAATACATATTTAAACAAATAACATTAATATAGCTCAATTCCTGGATCAACCATTACCCAAAACGAAACAATTCAAGACCAGAATGCCTGAGGGAAGAAATGGGGAAAGACTGCCCTCTTCAGTACACAAACACCTTGTTCTCCAGATATCTGAGAGTAAAATACAGCTTTCTTAACACACTGGGACATTTCTTTAATTGGAAAAAAAAATAAAGCAGAGTTCTTTAAAGCTCTACAAACAACAAGTTGCAAATTCTCTCTGGTGAAAAACAAGCTTTCAAATATAAGTAATAAGCACCTTATTCATAGATTGGTGGTTCTCCTTCCAATTCTCAAACAATTCTGCAAGACTTTTCACCCATTCTGGTTGGCTTCTCAATGCTGTTAACTGCCTGATGTCCCTCCATACACAGGACAACATCAGCACTACCTGGCTTCTTCCCATAAAACTGCTAAGAAAAAAAAAGCATACCTGTCACTTCCTGTTGCCTAACTTCTGCTGCTCACTATGCTCTTCTTGCATGTGTTCTCTAAATACCTAATCAATGCCCTGACACAGACTCTACATCCCCAATGAAACCAATTACCCAGTTCGCTCTGTTTGACACAAACCTAAAAGAATGAGAGTACTGACTCACAAGTCACCGAGTACTCTGTTGAAACATTATCTGGGTATTAAAAACACACTACTAGGCAACTGCAAGCTTCAGCAATGCCGCACACTGCTGCGGGGCATCATCTACAGCCTTCGCCTTTTTCTTGAAAGTGTCTCATCCATGACTCCTAAGCAAACCTCTTTTCTTCCTGCAGACAGAAGTGACAATTACATGAGAGACTGCATTATACTTCAGTCTGAAACACCTCAGTGTAGGTGTTTCATGAGGACATGAGGAAACAAACTATAGCACTTTACTGCAAAACTTCCACGTTAGATGCAGTTCCCCCTACATATGTTGAGCTCTTCCTTTAGACCAGTAAGATTACATTTTCAGCTTAATCAAAACTGAGAATTCGGCAGGTAGGGTTGTTTGCAGATACAGAAAACTCAAGAAAATGAGAGTAAGATATTTACTAGAATACTGTGTTCAGACATTTGCAAGGAAGAGACTATTAAAAAAAATAATCTGTAAAACAGTGATGTAAATCATATCAGAAGTTACACTCCTGAGGTAAGTGGATCAGAATCTCACAGCTGCAACCATGTGGCCACAAAGTTGTGGATACAACCTTTAGGCAAAGGCTGTCAGGCCACAGATAAGCATGACTTAGGAGGGTCTCACAGAGGAAGGAGGCATCTCCCCACACTTGCCTCTCCTACAGGCAGGCCTGTAGGTGGATCTTCAGCACGACTCGCTACAGCAGTCCTTCTAAAGCAACCATGGAAACAAACCTCATTTCTTAACGGTGACAGGCAGCGCAGGCCAAAAGGAAAGCCACGTTTTGCCTTTTCCATCGGTGCCTCACAGACACAAGGGATACTTTGCCCTCTCCTTTGTGGGTCCTCGAAGCCTCACACTCGCAGTAACCCACCACCCGCTCCCCACAGCCACGCTCTGTCAGCGCACAGCCTCTTCCCAGCCCCTTTCCACACCGCTCTCTCAGAACGGCTACCCCTCTGCATCGCCCCCTTTCCCTCCACATCTTTTCTGCCCTTCTCCAGGCCGGCTCCCTCCGCACCGCGCCTGAGGCGAGGGGACACCTCCTTCCCTCCCTCCGGCCGCGCGCGGCAAAGCGCCCCTGGCAGAGAAGCGTGCGCGCGCCCCCCGCAACCCCTCCCCCGGGCGAGAGAGGAGAAGCTGGAGCACAGCACCCGCCAGAAAGGCGCAGAGCAAAGAGGTGCTGGGCTCGCTAATATATAATAAAAACGTAATGAAATAACCGGCTCCCCGCCCCCGCCTGCCGGGTCGCTACTGCGCATGCGCGCCCTCCACCCCGTGCCTCCTGCCCGGCACCTGTTCGCGCCCTGGGGTTGGCCGCTGGGGGGTTCTGGGTATCGGAGTCCAGCGCGGGGCCACGGCGAGGGCTCGGGGGCGGAGGCAGGACTCCACTTCCCATGGTGCGCAGCGGCCAGCGGCGGGCTGAGGCGGTTAGCGGGTGGCGGGCGGTTGGCAGTTGGGCAGGCGGCAGTCGCCGCCAGATGGCGAGTTCGGGCCGCACTGCCGGGCCTTGGACTGTTAACGAAAAAACCTTACCTGGGGTCCTTCCTCCTAACGGGCCGCCAGGTGTCCCCGCCCGAAGTGCGGGGGCTGGCTCTGGGGGTGCCGGCGGGGCTACCTGAGAAAGCAGGGGCTACCAGGCTGGCCCTGAGATATGGACATCTAGGGCTTCTGTGCCAGAAATGTTCTTTCTCGTGGCTAACCACTTTTATGAAGCCCGTTATAAAGGCTCCTCGAAAATTCCTGGTTATTCCTAGATATTGGGGGGCGGAGGGGTCATCAGTTGCTCCTTCAGTTACAGACACGTTCAGGGAAGGCTGAACACAAGGGCGAAGAACTGGCCACAGCCGTGAAATGGGGACTGGAGAAAAGGAGGCTGAGAGACTCTCTACTTAGAGAGTACTGCTCTCTACAGCTACCCAAAAGGAGGGTGTAGCCGGGGGGGTCAGTCTCTTTTCCCAAGTCACAGGTGATGGGACAAGAGGAAACAGCCTCAAGTTGCACCAGGGGAGGATATTAGGAAAAGATTCTTCACCAAAAGGGTTATCAAACATTAGAATAGGCTGCCCGGGGAAGTGGTTGAGTCACCATCCCTGGAGGTATTTAAAAGATGGATAGATGTGATGCTTAGGAATGTGGTTTAATGGTGGACTTGGCAGTGTTAGGTTGATGGTTGGACTTAATGATCTTCAAGGTCACTTCCAACTTAGACGATTCTATGACTCAAAGTGTTAAACAAGGCCTTGGGCAGCACTGTTAGCACAGAGAAGCATCACCTGCCACCATCTCATGAAAGGCAGTCTCCCTTTCCCGTGGTATGAGGAAACAGGCTGCATAGGGAAGTAAAAAGATTTAAACTAATTAGCAAATTGTTTAAATTGTATCTGTCTTCTAAAGTTGTGATAAAATTCAGCCTCTGTTGAAAGACTCTTCAATCTACTTTCCTGGTTGCTTTTCAGTCTTTGGGGTTTCTCCAGTTCTTAGCTTGTACTTGGCTTTTTAAGAGCGTAGCCAAAGCAATAAATCTAGGTAACAGGTAATTAAGCAGTCAGCAACTGAGATAAAGGCAGTCACTCCTTTAACTGACAAGTTTTATTGGGTATGTACGTAAGTACATAAAACAGCCTCTGTTAACAAGCTTGCACCAGGCCATTGGCCAGCTGCCTCGAGTGCCTCAGGGGCTGGAGGGTTGTCTCCAATGAATTCATGCAGAGATTCATGCAGGTGTGTTTGCTTGTTCTTCTAGTCCTCTCATGCATTTTTTCCCAGTTTCTCCATACTGGGAATGCCTCTGCTTACTCACTGGTTGATCTTTCTCCCCCAGCTGTTACACTCCTTTATCTCTACAAGGGGTTTTTTTCCTTATCTCTCTCCATTTTACTTAGGGAGTCTTAAAAATCCCACAATGACAGATACTCTCTGGTTTGGGTGAGGGGAGGGTCTGTCACAGGTTCCTTGCTCTAACCTTCACGCACGTCAGCTACAGATTGCTTGTCTACAAGAGTGTACCTAGGCAAACCCCCACTGGTCACTGCATTTTACAGGAGAGTTTATTAAATAAGAGTAAATCTCTTCTGCTACATGTTACTTGCCAAAGTAAGTGGTGAATCGGGTGCACAAACATAATTTTGATTTTGCATCTCATGTGTAATTGGCCAAACACAATGAGGTTGATTTCTTCAAAAAGGGAGTGTGTATCATCATTTGTAAGCAAAATAACACATTAAAAATAGCAGATCCATGGATATGCACCCATTATTTTTTTATTATTTCTATTTGGAAAATCTAATATATCCAGTCTGGGTAAGCATGAATCAAACGTAGCAAGAAGTTTGTGACAACGAAGGGTTGCTGTTCCTGGGCTGCCCTGATTATGTGTATGTAATAGCTTTGATGGCTTAGTCCCAGCCAGTCATAGGTGTCCTTGAGTCTCCTGGCAGAGAGCTCTTTTTTCTGCATCCATCTTTAAGGCTGTAGCAGATTTGATTCAATACAAGAAGCATAAAGCAGCAGTTGCTACACAATATGAATACCTTAAGCTGGAATCTGGAGTACTGGCGTGTATTTTAGTCTGAAGAACGTACATCCCTGAAACACAATGAAGTTGCCCCGATCTACTGAAAAATGGAACATGACACAGCGATGCTGCTAAGCTGTTTGGCACTTCGCTTGTTCACTTGCTTTTTCCATGACCACATGCCTAGATTGGGGCAGCTGTATTTTAGCAGTGATGTAGCATCTGCTTGCTTTCCAGTTTTTTTAATCAATCTAAGGATATTTTGCTTCCTGTTGTTTTTTTTCCCTGAAATACAATGGAGATGTAGAGATACTCAGAACCTGACTGGACCTGGTCGGTCCAGCTCTGGCTGACCCTGCTTGAGCAGGGGGTTGGACTACACAATCTCCAGGGGTGCCTTCCAATCTCAATTCCCATATCAGAAACTATCGGGGAGGTGGAGGGAGCTTTAATATTTCAAATCCAGACCAAGGGATGTCATTATCTTCTTGGCAAGCACTGCACTTAACTTTTTGCAGCGTTAACGAGCAATCTTATGTAGGCTACAGAAAACTGCGTGCATTAATGGAGCTGAAATACTTGGAACAGTGTTTCATATCAAATGGGTTTGAAGAAGAGTAAGACAGCAAACTGTTCTCATTTATTTCTCTTTTAGCAGCTGTGCAGTGTCAGTGCTCTACATATGAGCGATTAAGTGTCACTCCACACCAAAAGCTCTTTAAGTGTAGGTGAAAATGATTGGTCAAGACACAAGTTTAAGAAACAATCTTCGGTGGGCAGTCACAAGCCTTTAATAATCTTCTTTCCTTCCTTCTATTCAGGTGGCAGTTTTGTTGAGTGTAAATGAATTGCTGTAAAGGCTGTTGGGAAGGTATGGCACTCCTTTTGGCACTACAATACCAAGAGAAGGGTAAAGCTGAAGGTTTCCTAGAGCTTACTGCAAAATGGAAAATAGTTATTCCCATATGTAGTACTTCTCCTTAACTACTGTCATTCTCACCAGGGCTTTTTCATCACTTTTCTCCAACAATCTCTTCAATAGACATAGGAGTTAGGTCATTTCAGCTGTTTAAATATTGTGGGCTTTTTAAAGACAAAATACTTTTAACACTAAAAGCATAGAAGCTTTTAAAACTACATTGGCTACATCAGCTTTGTCAAAACAAAAAACAGAAAGGAGACTTCTAAATCACTAGCCAGCTGAAGTTCAAATTCATCAATCACAGAAATTGCTCTGGAGCAGTAAAAAATGGAGCCAATGCTTGACATGGTGGTGTTTCTAAACTAATAGAGGTATTTTGAAATGCAAGAACTTTCTCTATAGAATGTCTAGATTCAGGCAGTCATATTTTAATAGTGATCTAGAAAATGCTGGCTTACCATTTATGTCAACCTTTGCTTCTTTTTCCTTGAAAAATGGCCACCCAATTTGTGCACTTTATCTTTATGCATTTTTAAGACAGCCAAACCCCTTTCTGAAGATTTCTCCCAAATTACTAATTTTTAATTACTGAATTTTCTGCAGGATGCTACATGTACATTAACCCATAATTGCCTGCATCTTGGTCACAGAATCACAGAAATGTTGATTGGAAGAGACCTCTGGAATCCCACCTCCTCCTGCTCAAAGCAGAACTATCAGCAGCACCAGATCAGGTCAGCCATGGCTTTGTCCAGTCACATCTCAAAAACCTTCAAGGATGGAGATCCAGCAACCAGAATTAACATCCTCTTTCATGCTTTTGCATACATTTGTACTTTGATTGTGAACATATTGATCTTCAACCCCACATGCTTCTAAGCAACTGTGCTATATGCTACAAGCATGACAAAGATACAGCAAGGGGCCTGTCACTTGTACTGTTTTGTAAATTGATAGGGCTATGTTTTTGCTTTTATTCTATTTCAGTATTCCCATCTTGTTTTGTTGACGACCATTTCTCCATCTGTCCACAGCCAGTGAAGTTGCAGACTGTGAGTCTAATGAGCCCGTATCAGTCATCACTTCTCCAACAGAAAGTCTTTAATGCAAATTGATGCTTAAACCTTAAAAAACAAAGCCTCAACATGGCAAAACTGATCCCTTTTCATTTATCTTACTGCAATTCTGTACAGTTTAAGGCACAAGGTCGCTAAGGTTTCTGACTAATTCAAACCACCTGTGGCCTGCTTGAAGTAGAAAGGGAATCAGCAGGCTTTGAAAGTATTTTTCACTTTGCTAGTAGGAAAGATTTGGAAAACCACTCCTGTCTGTGCCCTTATCCGAGTCCTTATCTCATAGCCAGCCTTTTTTGTACCACTGCTAAGCTCCTACTACCTACTTGGGTGTTTTATCTCCTAGAAAAGTTGGGTAATTTTCTATATTATCACCTTGGAGCAAGCAGTGGCTTGAAAAAACCATCACCCAAAAAGGCAGTGTATTTACCAGTTGGGATACAGGGGGCAAGGTGAAAAGCTGCTTGTTTTATATGACTTCATGGAGCGAAACGCATCTACTGTCTCCTGCCTGTGCCTGTGGCCACAAGGTGGCCTCCTCCATGTCCAAACCCACTCCTGGTCCCCTGGCAAAGGTGGCATGGAAACCCAAATGTCACCATGGTGAGAACAGAGCAAACATCCAGGTCACCGCCGCAGGAAAAGCTGTGGTCTCAGGGATGGCTCATCCCTGTCAGGCCTGAGGTGCAGTCCCCTGGAATCGGACCTCCGACCCAGCGAGGCCAAAGGAACGAACGCTCACACGGCACACAAGAATGCGTCCAGTTGGGATAGTGCTGGCGGCCTGTGCCACAGCGGGGCTATGGAAGCGGAAAGGCCTGGTCTGTACTGGTGAGCAGGTCTAAGCGCAGAGCTTAGGGAATTGCCTGGGGAGAGCGCTGGCTGGTACACCCCAATCCACCAGCTCTCAGATCAGGCACCTGTGTACCAGTCCCTGAAGGGGGTCTCCAGGCACGAGTTCAGAACTGTAAAGGCCCAAGTTAACCCTTTCCTATGTCACCCACTGTCTAGACAGAACTTCCTCTCGTGAGGGAAGAACTCGTTTATTCACCTGAGCTCTCAGGTTTCCTTTCACAAAACCTTCTTCCCTCCTGGTACAAGTTTCATGGAGAAAATAAGGAGAGCAAGCACCGTGTTGCATAGCCACGTATACATTCCTTTCCCCTGGGGAAATTCCAAAACGAGACAATAATTCCAGAACAAAGTGACTCCCCATCTCCTCTCCCGCCTTGCACGGTGCGCTCTCCTCTCGAGGAGCTGCCACATACGCTGCTGCGTGTCCTGCTCATTACCACCAGACAAGGGCTACGCTCCCCACTGCAGCTGCTTCCCTTCTGCCCTCCAGTTCAGGGCAGGGCTGGATGCCAAGGCACCTGACCGCGCTACGGGAAAGCACTTCATCGGACACAGCCCTCCGCATACGGGCCGTAACACGACAGTGCCGTTTCAAAATCCCGGGCTGCGCCAGGAGCTGCCTCTGGGCAGAGCGGGACCGGATTTAAGGCTCCGGAGCAGCGACAAACGCCAACAACCTCCTCCTCCTCCCGCCAGACCCCGCCGAGCAGCCCTCCCTCCCGCGGGGTGCCCAGCCGAGCGGCCCGGGGCGGTGCGGCTTCCCCCCGCAAGGAGCGCGGGGAGCGGGTCCGGCCGGCTGCGGGGGACTCCCCGCCGGGCTCCGGCTGCCCATCCCGCCGCCTCCCGCTCCGCCCAGGAAGCGCCCTTTGCCCGCGGAGCAGGAAGCTGCTGCCGGCGCACAGCGGGGCGGGCGCCGGGCGGGAGCGGGAGCCCTGCAGGTAGGGACGGGGCGGGGCGGGGCGGGACGGGACGGAGCGGCACAGAACGGCGGGGCCGGGCCTCCCGCAGCCGCTCGGCTGGGGGATAGGGCGGCAGCGAGGGGCAGGGCCGGGGGAGCCCGCGGGGGTCGGTGCCGGCTCTCCAGGCGGGCCAGCGGCAGCCGGGCTTCAAACCCCTGGCTGAGCCTTTCTCTGTGGGCAGCTGCAGGGAAAGGAAAATGCAGCTCGGAGAAGGGGAGGCCAACTTGTCCCTTTTATAGACCCCGCTCTGCTGTGGTTGCCATCCTCGGCTGCTTTACATCCCACACCTGTAATGCGGTTTCCCCCCCCCGGTCCATCCCTTTCACCTGCCGCAGAGTAAACTATTCTCTTTCCCCAGTTTCCACCCAGTGCCTCTGATCGCTGCTGCAGACAGGCAGCTTTGCACCCCTGCTCTGTGGAGAATCTTTGTTCCCAAAATCTACGTAGTACTTGCCCCCTTCTGCACATCCCCCTGCCCTTGGGTGCTCTGACAGTGCCCTCTGCAGCAGCCCTTCCCTTCTCCCTCCTGTGTCTGTCTCCCAGTGCCCCCCAGCATCCCAAGCTGGGCAGGAAGGCAGCCACTGGCAGGTGCTGCAGTTCATGAACAACTCTGAG
>JAOXJM010000001.1:98421597-98443054 GCA_026413425.1 Tringa solitaria | reverse complement strand
AGGTCTCCCTGGAGCCTTCTCCAGGCTGAACAACCCCAACTCTCTCAGCCTGTCTGCATACGAGAGGGGCTCCAGCCCTCTGATCATCTTTGTGGCCTCCTCTGGACTCACTCCAACAGGTCTATGTCCTTACGTTGGGGGCCCCAGAGCTGGACCCAGTACTCCAGGTGGGGTCTCACAAGAGCAGAGGGGCAGAATCACCTCCCTCGACCTGCCAGCCACGCTTCTTTTGATGCAGCCCAGGATGTGGTTGGCCTTCTGGAGGGCTGTGAGAAGACATTGTCGACTTATGTCCAGCTTTTCATCCACCAGTACCCCCAAGTCCTTCTGGGCAGGGGACTTAGTAAGGTATGAATGTGAGGATCAAGACTGCGTTGTACAGCTTGTGTCTGGATCCGTGTTTGCCAAGGGTATAAAGCTGGGGCGTTATCAGTGCTCAGCCAGAAAATTCAAGTGGAGTTGTGATGCAGCCTGGCATTTGGGAGAGGTGTCTGGAGCGGGGCTGAGCTCGCTGGGGCTTGCCCAGCATTGCACTAGGAAACAGGTGGCCCTGGATTGCTTCCTTTTCCACAGGGAGCGAACTGAAGCGCCAAGGGATGACGTGCCTTGTGCAAGGAAATACAGTCCAGAGTGGGGAGCTGCGTGTACTTCTCCTGCACCCGACTGCTGATAACACCTAGCAGAGACGGATCTAAACATGTAAATATTGTTCGGATTACATCTGCACACAGTGTGAGAGTCTGCATCCATTATTTATAACATGGAGACAAGATCTGAATGAGGTTACTTGTTTATGAGAAAGGAGAAACATCAATCCAGAGTACTGCAGACATAAGCACACAGGGGTCAAACTGCCAAAAGGAAAGAACGTGTCTGTAGAAAAAAAGATAAAAGTTTCCCAATAAAATCCATAGGGAGAAGGCTTTTAGGTCTGCAAAACCAGGGGAGAATTTCTCCTTCCTGTGAAGTAGTGTGGCTCCATTGGGTACTTCTAGGAATTTCTTGAATGAAAGGAGGCTGGGCTGAATGTGCTCATATATTGCATTCTGTGAGCAAGGTATGAAATTTATGGGGGGGTCTGCTGCTTCACTGGAAAGTGTTTGGTTTGTTATCCATTAATCAAAAAAGAGCTGAAAACTGCTCCTGTAAACTGCTCATTTCTTAGCAAAATGTGGGCAAATTGTTTGCCTGCAGGGTAATAAAAAGGCAGATTGGCAGTAGCTTTTCCTGCTTTTATTCTCCATGGTGACAACTCAAAAACAACAACTTTGAAACTGCAAGCATGGCAAATATATGATGCTTGGTAATTGTAGATGAGGATGTGTCCCCAAAAGCTATAAAAGTGTTGTATTTTCATTACACAGAGTATTATTATGTCCTTCTCCCCCCACATTTTGAAAAAAAAAAGTTCATTACAGGAGAGAAGGGCAATTTAAGTAAAATAACAATAGCCAAGTACAGCAAAGCAAGCCACTCACTCACTGGATGGTGGGGAGAAAATAGCTGTTGCAGGCAAGCAACAGCAGCAGAAAAAAAAAGAACAACAACCCACAAACAAATCCTCAAACAACAGCTTATTGATAAATAGCATGAGGATTATACCCCTGGGCTGGGGCTTTCAACAGGATCTATGAAAAGTCAGCAACAGCGGGAACCCAACTCCCACCCCAGAGTCCCCGGACTGTAGCTTGTGCAAACAGAACTAGAGATGAGTCTGTTGGGACACGTGATGGGGACAGTGTTGGAGCTCTGCAGACTGGCTGCCTGGGACGGGGATGCACAAGAGGCTCCTTTCACCGGTGAGTTCATGTTGCTGCTTGGGGCACGGAGGGCATGTTGCTCTTGGAGTGCCAGTAGAGGCTTTGCAGAAAAAAATATATTTTTCTATATAAAGTGAGCAGGTGTGGTGGAGAGCTACCACCAGGCATTAGAGATTAAAACCTTGCCATTTCCTTGAACTGAGTTTTGCTTTTAAAACGAGCTTGTCAACTTTTAATTCATACTTTTAAACTCAAATATAACTAATAGCATCTTGGAATCCCATTTGCTTTCTATGACTCATGAAACACTCCTTCTCTCTGCCACTGCTCTCACTGGAGACAATGAAAGCTGAATACATTTGCTTCTGTTGTTTGCACTTCAGAGCTCTGACTACAGCTGCCCTGGGGTTGAAAACAATAGTTACTCGTTTTGAAATTATGTTCAGCTTTAATTTTTAAAATGTTTCCAGTAACGTCCCTGCTTGGGCTTGAGAGAGTATCTGGAGGGCCTGAGGTTTTGTGTTGTGTGTTCTGTAGTTTTTGCTTTTATAGGGGGTAAAAATGTCTTTTTACAAAATGCCACTCACTCTACATCTAAATTGACCAGAACCCCCAGGCGCAACATTGAAGGTTAACTGGAAATAGCCAAGGAAAGCAGAGGGGTCAGAGGGGGATTACAAGCATGACAAAAAAATGACAGGCAAAAAGGCAGAGGAGGTGAAGGCAAAGGCCCCCGTGCAGGCAGGGGTGAACGACAGAAAGCAATTATGCAGGTGGCAAGAGAATTTATATGGGAATCATGGCAGATTCCTTCTTTTAGTATTAGCTAACTTTATTCTTAAAATATTTGTGTTTCTGATGCTGGTAATCCAGCTGGCATTTTTAAGATCATATAAAAATGAAAGCTGTCCTGTCACATTACGTAATGTATCTATTTTATGATCTCCCAGGCGATGGGAAAGGGGCTTTAGGAGCCTCAAGTGACAATTGGTGGTTTCAACATCACAGCTGTTGTAGAAAGCACGTGTGGCCTGACGGAGATGCTGTACCACAGAGATTTCCAGAGTCATAGGGTCAGATTTGCAGCATCTGGCTTATGCCAAAGGTCTCTTTGCTCCTGGACCCAGTGAAAGAATGAGCTAAAGCTCCTTTAGCTTCTGTTTCCACATCCCAAACCCTGTATTTAGGGCACAGAACAGATCCTCACACACAACCCTTTGAGAAAGCTCCCTGGAGAAAAAGGAAGATAGCTCCAGCTAAACAATCTCGCCATTAAATTTATTTTCAGAATAGCCCAGGTGTAATAAACAACTGTGGTGGTGTGTTTATGTACCTGTAACAGTCTGTGCTTAGGTTTGAATTCTGAAACGTTCTGTGATTGCTCCTTCTCAGGGATCTGTATTTCTAAACCCCAGTCCTGCATCTCTTCAGAGAAGCTTTGGGAGGGACCTTGAGTCAAGAGACATAGTCCTCTTTGAGAACATGGAGAGTTAGCAGTTACTTTGCTCAAGACAACCTGGAACTGTAGGAGTGGGCTGGTCAGCTTCACCAAGCAAAGCTCTTCTGCACAATGTCAGATCACCCTTATCAGAGGCAGCTGATCACACCCCAGTAATGGCAGCCATATACGGGTAACTCCCCTGATACTCCCTGAAAAACACGCTCGAGAATGTCCCTATTCTCTTCCCTGCAAAAGGCCCGTTCCATCTTACAACGCCTGATACTTTCTTTGCTACTCCCTCCTTCGAATTTCTCTCGCTAGTTTTACGGAGTTCTGGAGAAGACTGGCATGTAAAAGTGTCTTTGGTGAATGCAAAACCATTTGTCTTACTTCTGTTAGAGGTGAGCTGGTCTTGCCCACCTGGAGGGAGCTTGATGGAAAAGGTCAGGAAAGCAGCGTTAACTGCTGATCCGTGGGCAGCAGAGTCACAAGCCAGAATGAAAACCACAATTCAGTGAGCTAGGGAGGGACCCAGACATCAGAGCAGGAGGTGGGACATCTTGGGGAAACTCGGCACAGGCAGCTGCCCGTGCTGGCTGCAGGGAAGATGAGGTGGGGCTGGGGCACACTGCTGATGGCCATCTCTGACCTAGTAACAGCAACAAAGGCGGGGATGCTTACTTACATCCTGTCCCCTACATTGTATGCCAGCACAAAGACCTGAGTAATTCTGGCTGCCTTTCTCAGGTCATAGATGTTGGAGATTCTCATAGTTTGTAAGTGTTCAAAGTGCTAGTTTTGTTAATTTTCCAATTCAGTGGAAATGGAGTGGTCTGAGGATATTTGCACTGAAGCAACACCCTGGAATTTTTACAGTGTAATTTAAAGGAATAAAGGGATTGTTGAGAAGTCATTATCAGTGGTATTTATTTTCTCATTCCATTATGTCAAAACCTTTTTCAGTAGCCCAGATCACATTTTTGACAGCACAGCCGAATTTACCACTGATGCTTGTCCTGCTGTTGTTCTAAGGGTGCTTTTTAATTATTTTTTTTTACAGGTTTCACTCATCTCAGTTTTCTTCTTAGCAAGTCACTGTTGTGATGCTTCATTTTAAGACCACAAAACCACCCATGCCCTTGACATGACCCAGACATCCGTATCCTGTATGAAAAGGATTTTAATTTTATGCCAGCAATAAAAATTGATCACTGGAAAATTTATAATTTGAGACCCCATAATGATCAGGCTTGTTATTTTCCAGTGCCAGCATTCTGCAGGTGTTCTGAAAGATGGCGCAGGCACAAACCATTACTTCTTTTTGGAAACGAGTCTTCTCTCGGCCTCCGTCCCTCTGCTCCTCTCACGGGTGATGAGGGTTGTGTAGCTACAGAGATGGAAGCCCTACTCTAGGTCACCCCTCCCTTTTTGATTTGGCCCATTCAGTGCTGCTGCAGACATGTTTCTAACGGGGAAAAATAAAGATGGCCTGAGGAAAGACACTATCAATAACTGAAAATTCCTTCAGATCTGTATAGGGAGATAAGAAATTTAAAATTCCAGAGCAAAGGGCCAACTGATGGGTTCTGCCAGATCTAACTTCAGGGAATTAAGACCACCTGGTTTTTTTTTTAAGCTGAAATTTTTATCATCTGGTAAAACTTCTAGAATCACTAGTCATAAAATCTTCAATACTTTTCCAGGTACCTGTATACAAAAGAAATGTTGGACAGCCCTTATGAACAGCTGTTTCTACAATTAAAATAGTTTTCTTAAGAGAATTAACTTGCAACTACTTATTTATAAGCTAGATACATAAATGGCAACTTCCTACACATAGTGTACAAATGGCCTAAAGTACCAGCATAGAGCAAACAAAAAAGATTCAAATAAATGAGAGGAAGGCTTGTGTTTTTAATAGACACAACTCATTCCTGAGGGCTTGATCAAATTAACTACAGTGACTGTAGAGATAAGGGACAGACATAACTGACATGAGGAGGAGATTGTGACGCCCTGGCTTTCAGTATGATTTAAAAGATAGAAGTATTCAAAGACTGTTAAATCACTGCTTTGGCCCCTTTCTGACATAGCCATTGTTGCAGATGCATTTTCAAAATGTTTATGATATGAAATGTTTCACGTGTTTTCTGGATGACTGATTGAAAAGAGAGGTTAAACACCCTTGAAATTTGTGACATAGGGGTTCCCAAGGTTTTCAGACTAACAAAACATCAACATTTCTTGCTGGTAGTATCATCATATGTCAGGGATGAAACGTTTAATTTAAAATAACATGTAGTGCAGCTCTGTAGGCCATGGAGACCTCAGATGGCAATCGCCTACCTACCTCTTGGTAACTGTGCTGTGATTTTCCTAGGAACATACGTTAAAAATGAGAAAATACAAAAATACTTAAAAATTAGTCTCTCCAGCCATAATACAAGTAGATATAGTTGGCAAGTAGTTGGCAAATGTTGTTGGTAAGTGTCTTTCCTTATCTGAAAAGTCATGGCAGTCAGGAAAAGTCCCCAGTGATGGGAAAAAGGGAATCACACCCATTTAAAAAAAAGATAAAAAAGAGGACCCTGGGAACTACCAGTCAGCCTCACCTCTATGCCCAGTGAGATCGTGGAAGGTATGTCAAGGCATATGGATAGCTGGGTGGCGATTAGAGACAGGCAGCATGGCTTCACAAAGGGCAAATTGTGCCTGACTATCTGGAGGTGTTCTATGATGGAATGTCTGCATTGGTGAGTAAGGGGAAAAGCAACTGATGTCATCTACCTTGACTTCTGTAAGGCCTTTGACATGGTCCCACACAACATCCTTGTCTCTAAATTGGAAAGATATGGGTTTGATGGATGGACTATTCGATGGATAAGGTGATGGCTGGGTGGCCACATCCAAAGAGTTGCATTCAATGGCTCAATGTCCAGATGAAGATCAGTAACAAGTGCTGTCCCTCAGGGGTCTGTACTGGGACTGATATTGTTCAATCTTTATTAATGCAACAGACAGTGGGACTGAGTACACCCTCAGCAAGTTTAGAGATGACGCCAAGTTGAGCGGTGTAGCTGATTCACTAGAGGGAAAGGATGCCATCCAGAGGGACCTTGACAAGCTTGAGGAGTTAGCCCATTGAACCTCACTAAATTCAACAAGGCCAAGTGCAAGGCCTACACCCAGGTCAGGGCAATCCCCTGTATCAGTACAGACTGGGGGATGAATGGATTCAGAGTAACCCTGCAAAGGACTGAGGGATACTGGTAGATGAAAACTGGACATGAGCCGACAATGTGTGCTTGCAGCCTGGAAAGCCAGTCATATCCTCAGCTGCATCAGAAGCATGGCCAGGTCACAGGAGGTGATTCTGCCCCTCTGCCCTGCTCTGGTGAGACCCCATGAGTACTGCATCCAGCTCTGACACCCTCAGCACAGGAAAGACATGGACCTGTTGCAGCCAGTGCAGAGGAGGGCATGAAAATGGTCAGGTAGCTAGAACACCTCTCCTATGAGGACAGGCTCATTGTTGGGGTCGTTCAGCCTGCAGAAGAGAAGGTTCCAGGGAGCCCTTATAGCACCTTCCAGTACTTAAAGGGTGCTTAGAAGAAAGACAGAAAAAGACTTTTTACCGGGGCACCAGTTTTCAATTAAAAGAGGGTAGATTTAAATTAGGAAGAATTTTTTTACGATGAGGGTGGTGAGACACCAGAAGAGGTTGCCCTGAGAAGTTGTGGATGTCCCATCATTGGAAGTGTTCAAGGCAGGTTGGATTGGGCTTTGAGCAACCTGATCTAATGAAGATGTCCTTGTGCATGGCAGGGGTGGGAACTAAATGACCTTTAAAGCTCCCTTCCTGCCCAAACCATTCTGTGACTTCATGACTGTATGCCCCTGCAGGCTAACCCTTCTCTGGTCAAGAATACCCAGGACTGGAATTGCCAAACCTACATTCATTGCTAGAGGAGCGTGGGAGGAGAAGAAAGCCATCCTTTCATCAGTCCACCTTCTAGCATGAAAACTGCACTGTCATCAAATCTACGGAGATTATCCTTCCTCTCCTCTGACCACTCCTGGTGAACTAGTGTGGCAAAGGAGTAATACAGAAATGAATCTGTCATTTTTATGGAGAACTGCAGTGATGCTAATAAATCTCATGTTTGAAACAGTATTGCCAGAGTGAGCACCTGAGGGAAGACAGCTCCCCAAATTTCCAGAGTAACAACAGCGATGGCATTTCAGAAGCTGACAACAGTAGGGCATAACACAGTAGAGCACTAAGTTATTTCTCCGCATAATAGAGATCAAATGTTCCCATCATCTTCCTTCACATTATTATTTTAGCAGCTAAGAATTAAAGAAATGACTGCATTATGCCCTATGAAAACCAAAACGTCAGGCTTCCAGATAGTGTGAAGTACTCACTTCTAAATTCAGTTGTTCCTGAGACAACAGCCCACTAAAACCATGTCACAACTGAAGTGAATGAAATGGTTGTAAGTGAAAAACGTGACTTCCAAAGCTTGTGTTCATCCACAGTGTTAACCCTTTTTCCATTGCTGTGACTGCTCTCTTCACGTCTGGAAACAATGACCAGAAAGGAGCGTTACCAGTAGCACAGAATGAAGATCTGCAGCTGCCCTCTCAGACTTTCCCCTTTTTGCTTCTTTAAAACAGAAAGGCCGCTCGCTAGGCAGAGATGTCTGGTGGTGCTGGAAGCAGAGCGCCAGCAAGGCTAGAGCGCTGCTTATGATATGGTGGAGTAGATATTCTAGCTTGAAGCTCTACAAGGTCACAGCTCAGCTGCAAGAAAATGCAACTGTATTAAAACAAATCACAGTTGGGGATGGGGGAAAATACATCATGCTCTCATCACAATAAAAGCTACTTTGATCCACTTTCAAAACAATACATCAATCTCACCTTCAACTCTCATCACACATTGAACAAAACTAAATATATTGAACAAACCAGCCCATAACCGTGTCTCTCTCTCTACTCAGCCCTTGCCAAAGGAACACCTCATCAGTCCTTTTCTATAGTGTCTGAAAGGATGTAGATTTTCTTTCAGGATTTAGCCCAATCGGCTGGAGGCAGTCTGCAACTGTAAGAACCAGGTCTCCTCCCAGCACGGGGATGATACAGAAAAGGCTCTAAGGAGACAATATTTAATCCAAACAGAACTCAGGAGACAGAGAGAGCAAGAGGTACGCACATGGGCCTCTCTCTGCACATCAGACAGGGCAAGAGGCACAAAGGCACCTCACTTGTAGTTCTGGGCTGAGGGGACAGTAGGAATGTGGCTGCCTTCCAGCGCAGAATGGAGGGCACTGGAAAGCAGGGTGCCAAAGAGAGCCCTGGCCTCATTTTCCTGGCAGACTCCCAGAGTCTCTGAGATGGAGTGCTGCTCATGGGAGTCTGTCTCTTACAAAAGCCTCTGCTCCCCCGATGAAACAAACAATTGAAACAAAGAGTCCATGGCTGGGAGCTGCAAAGGTTCACGGAGGCCTGTCTTGCTTGTTGCTCTGCATCTTTTCCACCGCAGTCACCTCACAGTATCCAGCCCATCAACATGATATGTCCACAACAACTTCAAACCACGAGGGACATCCTCGTTGGGAAATCGTTCTGTGAGGGAAGAGAGAAGACAAATGTCAACAGGAAAGCACCTATGGAATGGACAAAGAGACAGAGACGCAACCGAACAGCAACAGCCTTGTCCGCTCGCACCCCTTTCCTCTCGCACATGTACCACTTCAGCTCAGGCCTAACAGCCAAGCTGCTCTAGCGACACGGTCTCCCCCATGGAACAGGCATCAGCCGGCTCTCCTTCCCCAACAACCATACGCTCATCAGTCTTCAGTAGACTGTGGCAGGATGTTCTGCACTTGCTGGTATCCCGTGTGAGGAATGCCTTTGGCATGCGTGGGCCCTACACGTGCCCATGGGCATGTGCCTACAGGAGCCTGTCATCTTGCTCCTTTCAAGACCTGAGGGTCTTTTACACCATGCCTTGCTACTAACCCGGTCCCAGTCCAGAACAGAATCTCTCAACCCTTCTTTAACAAGGATCGAGGCCAACGCAATTCCCTGTAATTTCTGTAAGCCCTGGTTAAGTTCCCTTCCCTACCACGATCCTCCTAAACCCTGGATAAACTCCCATTTCCTTGGATCAGCAGGCCACAGATGCCAGAAACATCCCTTACCTCCCCTGGTACAGGTACATCTGTCTCTCCCCTTCACTATGGAGTCCTGTGAAGCTATTTCCCCTTCTGGCCTCCTACACACACAGTGATTGCCCTCTTCCACACAGACTCCCCTTATCTGGGGTTCCCCACACTCAGACTCCAGGCTGTACCCTCCTGAGAAGACCCCCTACCCCTAAACTGCGGTTAGTAACCCCTTCCTGGTGGCTCCCCACCCAACCTATTTGGATCAGGAACACCAGACATAGCCTCACTGTTTTCTTGGGGTCCTTTTTCCTCTTCTTATCAGAGGCGTTGAGGTAGGCCTGCTCCCTGGCCCGGTACGAAGGGCCTCGGCTCAGCTCCCTCTCGCTGTATGGGGGCAGGGTGTCCTCCCCTTCCTCCTGCTGAGGCGGTGGTGGTGGCTGCTGCGACTGCTGCTGCGACTTCTCGGCTTTGTAGGTAGAGGGTGGTGACCAGGCATAGTATGTTCCCCCTCCTCTCTGGCTGGGCTGCGAGCTCAGCTTTGAGGGGGTTTCACTGTGGTCACCGTTCTCATCGTAGCTGCGGGATTTCCTCTCCAAGACGCTGCTGAGGTAGGAGTGATCGTATTTCTGGCTCCCTCCAGGCGTCCGGCTCACCAGCCTGGGCAGGTGCTTCTCCTCATGGGCCCGTCTCCGGGGTGGACTGTATGACCAGCCCCGATCCGAGTCCGTCAGCGGTTCTCGGTTCCCTCTGCTACGCTTGGTGTAGTACTCCTCCATGGAGCTATCCTGGTGGGACAGCCCGCCGATGCGGCCGCCGTGCGACTCTGACCGCTCGAAACGCCGAGTTTCCTGGCTGTCTGCCCGCCGGGGCCGCTGGCTGTAGGACTCCGCAAAGGCTGCCAGCTCGTCCATAGAGACGGCCGGCACTCCCACAGAGAAACTCTTACGGGACAACATCTCCGACTTGGATCTCTGCTGGCTGGAGGAGGGAAGAGGTAGTGTTAGAGGGCAGGATTCAGCTGCACTCATTCCCTCAGCTGCCTTCACAGACAATGGAGGGAAACAGGCACTCCTGGGGCATCAATCATCCGACCTGTTTTCATCATCTTCCATAGGAAGAGATGTATCATATCCTCGAAATCCCTACTTCTCTCTGCTGATTGTAAAGGCAGCTTAGTGTGGATAACTCAGACTCTACGTATCTAGTATTACCCAAGATTAACCTCAGAGTGCACCTCCCTTGTCCTCCAGTATGCGGGGCTGGACTTGCTTCTCCTTGGCCCCAAAGCTTGTAGGTGTATGTCCTGCTGGGAATACAAAAGAACCTGGCTATAGAAGCTCACAGCAGGGCAATTTTGGAGCAGGTTTAAAGAGAGTGAGCTTGCACAATAGCCTAGTACTGAGGGAAGGAAATCCCTGCCATTGCTTTTGGGAGACTGAGCTGCTGGTATGTGCAGGAGGGATGTGGTATCTCCCTTCTAGGCACCAGAGTGCCAGTCATTTAGGCCTAGAGTACAGGTCTTCCTGCAACAAAGCACCAGGGTGTCACTCCTAATACAGCACACCAGCACTGGGAAGCGCTGGAGGGATCAGGTACAAATCTCAAGAGAGCACTTGGGGAAGGATGGCTTGGTTTCCTATTGACCTCACTTTTACATCCCACCTGGCTTTGCCCACCTGAGTAGGCTTCAGCAGGGTTATGGGAATCAGATTCATTCTAACCTCATCTAATGACATCTCCAGATTTCCTGTTTCTCTCTAACCCCTCTGTCCTGCTAAGCAGAACCAGAGCAGCAGGAAATGTAGAAGAGCTCCCAGTCCATCTGTTCCTTCTCCTTTGTTTTTTACTGCTTTGCCAGATATAGCTGCCTCCCAACACAGCACTCCTCACCTGTGCCGGAAACTGTCCCGCTCATCTCTGTAATCAGAGACAGCCTGTGATCTTGACGTGCTGCCCCCACCGATCACTCCTGCCCAGTACTCGGCATCGCCATCCAGGTCCCCCGCAGGAGGCAGAGGTTTCCTTCGCGCCTGGCGGTAGGGCTGACGGAAGTTCAAGTCATCCTCATGCAAAGAGCTGAGTTCAGAGATGGTGTTGTTATCTGCAGGGGAGGTTGCAGAAAAGAAATGAGACAGGCATCACCTGATAGCATGTGTGAGAGGGGAGGAGAGGACAGGAAGGCTGTGGTGGGCCCAGCTTCGGCTTCTTCAGAAAGAAGCTGAGCTGACTTCCGTTAGAAAAAAACCCAAGTGGTATCCAAGTCCCTTCTCCAAACCCTTCAACATTCCTGCTCAAGACTCCTGAGGCTCAGTTTGGACATACTGCTGCTGTTAAACGCACAGGTGGGATATTCTAAGCATATCACAAATGGCATCATATGTTTGTGTCCCAGAAAACTGAGTTCAGCCTTCATGCAAAAATCCCCCTTCAACCCTGCTTCAGTAGGACACGAGCTCTCCACCCTTACAAGGTGGGCACTGCTCTTGGTGGAACACCATCACAGCAGTTGTGCCACCTCCCCCTTTCCTGGTGTGAGACAGGCTGGCTATGGATTTGCCCTGACTTGCCCAGCTAAAACAAAACCAACCCCCTCAAAAAAAGATTAAGAAAAAAGTAAGAGACTGTCTGAATCACTGTCAGTCTCTACCCCGTCAAGCACATTGACATCTGGAGGCCTGACATACCGATCTGGAGAGGTCTTTTTATAGTAAATCTTGTGGGTGGAGAAGACAGTGTGCTCAGCAATGACTGTTTTAGAAGTACATATAATTTGTTAGTTATGCCTAATCTGTACAGAGCTTTGATGTACTGTCATTCCCTAAAGCCCTTACCTTCATTGATTTTCAGGATCTCGTGCATCTGTTTTAAATGAGCCTCTACCAGTGCCTAATGTGGGTTGGCTCTGTGTGATTCAGATGCTGCCCAGAGGAACTGAACCCCCAGTCTGCTGCCTGTCCTCCACACAGAACAGTTAGAGGACAAAGAGCAGCACTGCAAGCCCTCTTCATGCACGCACTCAGTCCCACCACTGCACCTCTGCCTCCTAATTTTAAGATCCTCACTTGGCTTTGTATTCTGACACCCTTTAAGTGCTGCCTTAGCCTTTATTTCGGGAAATAAAGCTTGCAAGAGGCTACTGGAAGACAGTGAGAAGTTCCACACATAAGCTCAATTCTGAGTTTGCATCCTGTCTCTGTTCTCCCCCGTCTTCCACTTCACCTACAGTTGTGTGACAGCCAAGCTGTCAGTACTGATGCACGTACCACCTCTGATCTTCTGTTGTCCAGTGAGACAAAACCTGTCAATCCCCTGGTTTCTTGAATCTTTCTTGTAATCCCTGCTGCTTCTGCAGGGCAACAGCCACTCCAAACTTTCTGCATCCTTCAAAACACACTGTAGCCACTACAGTTGACAAAACACGCTTTCAATAAAATCATCCCTCTCCTATTTTGCCATGCTGGCAATTTACAGGCACCATACTGTAAGACATATAGAAGTTCTGAGGACAATATCCCAGCTATTATCACACCACAGGCTGTAAAAGGCATAAGTACAGACTTGGATTTTCAGATGTTAGTGATCCACAACTATACAAGAGGACAATTTTCATGAGCGTTTGAGTCTCCCACACCTTGTTTGCTCTAATTAAGGATGATCAGGTAAGCAGCAGATCTTTAAAATCAGAACATACCTGTAGATCCCTAAAATCTAGACTTCATCTACCCCAATTACCATATCCTGGACACAATAACCTAGAGGCTGGTTCTAGGACAAAGCTAGTGAACTTTTAACTATGAATTTGCAGGATCTTTTTTAAAGTCTGTGGGGAAAAAAAAAAATCAAACCATGCTTGATCCTCACATCGTTCTCGCATCCTCCTAGCTGGGTCAAACTGAGCCAGTTCTTTCTCGACGTAGTACAGCACCTTCATGGAGTCCCTGTCCTTGTCAGCCTGGATCCTGTACCCCTTGCGCACTGCTAGGGAGAAAAGAAAAGCATTAGAGGAAAACGCATTTAAGTCTAAGGAGACTTTCTAACGATATTGCTTCTATGGTTGAGCTCACGTCTGCAGGCAGGTAGGCTGCGTCTTCCAAAACAGAGTGAGTCAGTCCTTGATTCAGAAGAAATTTGTCTATAACGTGGGATGTGAAGTTGTGAGCAGCTGCATCATTTATAAAGTTTGCATTAACAGCAAAAATGGCTTGGAAATGCCCAATCTGTACAACCAAATGCATCAAGTGGTGTCATTGCCACAGAGTGATTCCACCTCCCACAAAGGATGGCAAAGAGAAAAGTAGCACTCATTTCCCCTTCCTCAGCACTTCAGAAAGGATTCGTCATAGTATGGGAGAAGCTGTCCCAGAAGATCAGGCTTCCTCTATGCAGCAGGGGCCGTAAGCTTCCAGCCTGCAAGGGAAGCAGGTGGCTGAGCATTTGGGAGCTGTCACTCTGCAGGACCACTCCACCCTCCCATCCCTATGAATTCTGCTCACAGAGGTTGAAGAGCATGTGGTAGGAGAAGCTCCAGAGGATATAGAAGGAAACACAGAAAGTCCCACAAAGCGCATCACACTGCTTTGAGATTTACGCTGAATCCAATGATGGGGCCAATCAGGTCACTGGGTAACTGTGAAACTGCCCGCTCTGCCTCTCTTTACACGCTCTATGTATTTTACAGAAAAGGCAGGTCTCGCACATACATTAAGTGCTTGACTTCTGGGATTACTCCATTCGCAGGGGAAGTCTGGACAACTTTTTTAGCTCTTCCACATTCCTATGTGTAGAAAAGAAGCCCCTACACATCTGGAACCACAGCAGCTCTAACTCTGGCAGGTTGGCTCCCCACACACTTTACCTGCTAACCCTATGAGCAACCTGACTACCTCAAGGCAGGTCTACAGTCAGCAAGCACAGAACTCCACCTATCAGGACTTTGAAGAAAATAAGGCTTTTATAGCAGATAATTTGAGAAAGGTCTCAGCCTGGGGCTATTTCAAGATGGAGAGAAACACAGGTGTAAGTACAAAACAGGACTATAACCCTAAAATTCAGCCTCGTTAGAGAACTGTCATGTGGACAATTCACTTAGCGCTACAAAACGGAACCTGTCTGCCTTGCATGAGGTTAATATGTTCCCTTGTGTGACTACTGCAGTGCTGCATGAGCACTCCTCTTGTGGCCCGATTTCAATACTTGGACGGTGGTTTTTGAGCCAACCTGTTCTGGTTTATCCCACACCCCAATATATCAAGCTACTAACATATGGGTTTGGTAGTACATTACATAGTATGCACTGTGTGGGCTGAAGAAGGACTTGGCAGAGGTATTCTTAGGCACCTTCTGTCCTAAACTGCTGTGCATGTGTCTGTGCACTATTAAATAACCATCCTCTGCCTCAGAAATGGCTGTGCCATAGAAATGGGTAGAAGGATTCCTGTAATAATCCCACAAATTGCTTCAGGAGGAAAGTGCTTTACTGTGGGCTTTGACTGTGCACATGCAAGGTAAGTAACTACATGTTGAAGTATTACCTTCTATATCTATACTTGGGAAAGGTATTAGATGTTAAAACATAGTATGGGTCTATCAGGGCCCTGCTTTAAATGCATCTCCAGATAGCTCAGCTGACAGCAGTCTGGAGTTTTGCTGTGTTTTATTATCCCTGTGAATGTGTGTTCAGTGACTGCAAATGCACAGAGTGATTTACAAAACACAAGGAACCCTGCCTCTGCCTTCCAACGTGAAAGACCATCAGGTCTCTTGAAGTGAAGTTACTGCTATAAAGGGGGTCTGGACTGACTGGTCTCAGAAACGATGACTTCTGCTGCACTGTGCAAGCAACAGCAAGGCGAGTTCTCCACCATCATAGCTGACCTCCGTCAGGTACCTTGCCAAAAAAGAGGCCTCTCTAGTAGGAGCTCAGCTAAGCTGCCACCTCATTTATACACAGGCCAGCAAACAATCATCAGCTGGAAATAACTCTGACCTGCTAATAACCTTTGGGGAACCTGAACAGGCAGCTTCCAGACTCTGTGTGCCCAGACCCACTGCTCACACTGAAGCTGTGCCAAATATCTACTTGGACAACATCTATAGCTCCTGGAATTGATGGAGAATTAGCTAGGCTTGATGCTAGCTTCATGCTTGACTTACTATTGCAGCTGTGTATCAAAAGGAAAATGACTTTCTTGGTTAATTCTGTAAGCATCTAGAAATTAACTTTGGAATTAAATCCGCAAAGATGAGCACGAAGAGCTCATAAAAAGTATTTTCCATTATAGATAAAGCATTTTTTGTCTCTACGTTTATGTATTAAATACTTCCCACAATCATATTGAATGTTCAGCTTATTAAATCTCTTTATTATTCCTTCGTGTGAGAACCAAATATGTTATTGCTTCCTCCTTCACACCCTTCTTCATCTGTAAATTGCCATAACCCTTTAATAAGGTCTGATTATTTTTAGGCCCATCTAAATTATAAGACACTGAAGGTGCAGAGATGTTAAACCACTTGTCCAGAACCATTCACTGAAGTCAAAGTGTTCCAAAGAATGGAACATTCTTTTCTGTTAGACCGTATTTTCTTCTCCTGACCACTTCATAAATTTCTAATGTTTAATTTGTGTTTAACTGTGGACACCTTTTTTTATTCTTCTGTGGGTGAAACCAGGTCAGCCAAAACTGTAAGCTGTTCTCCTCCCCAGAAAGGGCAGCAGTACTATTTTTTTCAGACAAGTGTGGTTAGGAAGTAAATGATGTCTCATCCTTATACACTTTCCACATTAAAGGCCTGGAGTCCAGCTCTCGGATCAAAAGCTTCTGTGTGTGCATGGTTTAAGGAAATTCTATGCAAGTGTCTCCAGGTAACCACTGCATTTAAAATAGACAGAGCACACGTCCTATCTTATTTGTTGCCAACATTCTTCTAAATAAGAGAGCTGAAAGTTTATTTTTTTCCCTGTTCAGCCTTAAGTTTAGGATGGAGGTCCTAGGCTTCACCGGAGCTCTGTCACATGGCTTTTATGTAACCCTAGACAAATTACTTAAATATCCTCAAGCCTGAGTTTGCTCACTAGATCACCTCACTGGGGTCATTCATAAGCACAGAAACTATCTAGGGCAAAGGCTGTCCATTTTAGCCTGGCAGCCAGGATTACAGAATCCTCCAGTCTCTGTCACCCAGCACTTCTGATCCTTTTTTTGTTTGTTTGTTTTAAATAAACTTAACAGAAAGGTTGAAATCTCAAAGATACCAAGTTTCAGATCAGACCTACAATGGCTGCATGGAGGTCACAGAGACCATAATTAGTGGTCCTTCTGAGAAAAGGCCTTTATTATAAACTCAACCACTACCTGTTTTGTTTAGCTTGCTGTCTGGCCAACCAGCAAATCAGTAGCCTGGAACAGCCACATAATGTTTTCTCTTCTACAGCCTGCAATTAGGGGATATTCTGGCATTGCAGAGGACCTTAAGAGAAAAGGAACAGGCTGTAAGGTATCACCCTTCCTTAGTTCCACAGTTCAAGGAACACCTTGAACAGCAGGTGCATCATCCAGTCTAAGGAATTGTTCATATTACTGCAAAAAAAAATTAATTAAAAAAAAAAATCATCTTAAGAACCTCTGTTGTCTTGCCACAACAGTTAAAAATACGTAATAATGGTTTTATCTGCAATACATAGTATTTCCTGTCAAGTCCTCAGTTGAGGGTTTAGGTCCAGCTAGCTGATTTGGATTATATAATAAACGCATCTTTCTGTGCAATGAGCATGGGATGCTAAGAGCCGTTCCATTTAGTTACCAAATGCATCCACAGTTTTTATCATTCTGCGTTTGTGCTCCGCTAGTAACATACAACAGAAACGAGACTGGGCTGTGATCTGACTCTTAAAAAATCCCTGGAGTTCCCACGGCCAACACCACGCTCTACATGCAGTGACATTTTTCACAGGAGAAAAAGATTAAGCACTGGGCTGTCATTCATCATTTTCTGACAAAGGTTTTTGAATTGGATACGTTCTGTTTTGGATCAGTGATTGATTTATTTCCTATGTCAACATGCTTCATTCCAGAGCTCTGTTTTGATTTCAGCGGGGGAAAAAAAAGGTATGATTGTTGCAGGAAAACACTTCTTGTAATTTCAGAAAGGTTAATATACTGACTGGGGCAGCAGAAGGATGCGTAGAGTTGTTCCAAAAGCTAATTATTTGATTATGCTACTTGATCTTGTCTTTTCGGAAGTGCATTAACAAATTGTCAAGAGCAAATTTAACAATTGATAATTAGAGTGATGCTCTGAAATCAAAACATGTGGCTGGATCAATGGCAAACTTACTGTGTCAATACGGTGACTCTACATTGGTGAGAGTCACTTCTGCTGCAGCGTGTTTGAATTCAAACACCCGTTCTGATCCTGAATTGCTTGCATGTGGCTAAATACCTACCCTCTTTTTCCTTGATGGCAGCCTCCTTTGCAGCGGGAGAAGTGATCCTCACAAAGATAGAGTCATCATCCTGGTATTCTATGTATGACATTGATCCACAACTCCTTTCTAGCTAGAGGCCTTTTATCACTCAGGTTTCACAAATGCAAAGGCTGAACAAAAAAACCCAACCTACTGACTTCTTAAAGTAGGGGAAGGGGTCCAGCCCCAAATGCTCTTGGCCAGAAACACTGAGGGAGCATGTCCCCATGCCCAAAATGGGGACAGTAAAACATGCTGCAGCAAAAACTGCATCCAGAGGGCAAGCAGTGCCCTGCAGAGGGCAGGAAGAACAGTTACCAAGAGAGAGCAGCTCACAAGGCATCAGGGGAAAATGGCCACTGCTTCTGCTGCCCTGAAATCATCTTCATCCTTCTCTGCAAATAAAGGTTTGCAGCAGTAATGAGATGGGTCCCGGGCATGAACTTGGCTTCCCATTCCCTCCTGACCTAATTAGGCATCCACACAGACACTGTGCTGACAGCACTGGAAAAGTTGGACCATGTGACCCAAGGGATGCAAATGTCATTGTCAGAGCCAAGATTAAAATGCAGTTTCTTTGGTTTTTTTCAGTTCATACAGCTCTATCAGTGACAACCATCCCTCTTTTCCCAGCCCTGCTCCCAGTAAGAGGACTGAATGCTGTGTCTGGCACTGTAACTTACCATTTTGGCTTCCTCCACTGGAGTCACTTGGGGCTAAGGGAGGAGGGTGCGACTTATCCATCAGCACAGCAGGAGATGGGACACCAGCTACAGGAACGCTGGGGATGTAGTATGGGCCTGGCATGGAGGAGACTGCAGGAGGGTACCCAGCTTTTGCTGCCTTGCCTGCTACATACACTGAAAAGGAAAAAGAACAGCAGTCGGTATCACATCAGCCCGAAATCTGCGCATCACCAACACTGGTGACAACCCATCAGGAGAAAACTGGACAAATGAAATGACAAGGACCAATCTGAATTTCTCTAAGCCTCAAAAGTTACTGAGAAGAGTTTAAAAAATGCACATGGCAGGTCAGCTGAGCACTGCAAGATGCCCAGCAACTGAAAGCCATTCAGGGTGTTACAGACGGCATTACCCCGCCATGATTTAGTGGCAGTTCGGCTTTAAAAACAACTGATGACTCAAGCAGCAGGGATGAGGCTCATGAAACTTAACAGATCTGCCTGAGCCTGACCAGGAACCTTGCTGGGTTGCAAGGATTTTGTACTGTTGTAGAGGGCAGCTGCTTTGCATTGCCGGGAAGAAACCTCCCAGGATGCTCTTAGCTCTGACCCGCAACCTTCACTGACATGACAAGAGCTTTGGAAGGGGAGCATGACACTTTGGAGGAGCAGGCACAGCTGCCAAGGCAGGGAAGGCTTGGGGAATTACATTTGTAATTAACTTTGAGCGCTCAACCATTGAGCAATAGGTCAGATACTTCACCCCCCCAAGAACTAGTTCTTCAGTCAAGCAAAGCGCTCAGGGCAAAGCAAGCAATATTAGCAGATTCTCCTCCTGTTCTCCCAGGGAGCAGAAGCAGTGCAGGACAAGTTTTGCACCAGGTTTGGAGAGGGTCACTTACGTGCCCGGGGACAGCAGCAGGACTCGGGACAGCAAGGGCAGCGGACGTAACAGCAGCAGCTGTGTGGGCAGCACTGGCACCAGCAGATCCCCACCAGGAGGAAGAACAGGAATGCTCCCAGGATCACCAGGCCCACGAAGACCCACTCTGGAAAACAAGGTCAGAAAGGGAGATACTTACAGGATTGCACATTGCTGTGGAAGAGAACGCCACCAACATCGTCCCAGGGGAGAGCACAGGGGCAAAACAGGTGAGTGACTAACAGAAGCGGACTCCCTGCTGGTCTAGGACTACATCCTCCTCTGTGTCGAAGCAGAAATGGCACATGACAGTGAGAAATGGAGCTACAGAAACGTGGTCCCTTCCTGCGACGTCTCTGGCTGGCTGAGAGGCAAGAAGCACGGAGGCAGGAGCTCTAGTTCCCCAGCACAGAAACCCTTCACGCCATGGCAGACCTATACGAACACCACAGGACGTGCTCCATTAGCATTTGGATCTCATCAAAGACCCATTCTTCTTGGCCATGCTCATGGCCTGCTTGCGTGTTTGTTCCCTACCCACATTTTAGTTTTAATGGGACAAATGATGGTGAAAAGCATGCTATAAATAGCCCAGAAAATGAGCCAGGCCTGCCCCTTCCCAACTAGGCCTACGCATGCAATTATTCTTTTGAATGTGCGGAACGAACATCCTATTCAGACGCTGCAGCCAGCCAGGAAACCTGACAACCAGTTGTTTGGTTTTTTTTCCCCTCCTGCTGAAGCCTCAAATGAGGTCTGCCAGGGCCCAGATGGGAAAGGTTGAACACCACCCCACAAGGGACAACACAGAAGAGCTGGTTCACAACAAAAGGGATGGGGTTTGAACGGGAAAGGGAGCGAGAAAAGTTTTCTCAAACTTTGGTGCTGGGAAATCTGCAGCAGCAGCTGCTGTGGTGGAGCAGGTGTCCAGCCTGTGCCAGAGGATCGCCTGCACAGAGCTGCAGTGACTGCCACATGGCAATTCCCTGGATTAAGGCAATGGTCAGTAAACACATCTGGACCAAGAAATTTCAAGACTTTGAATGTATAGGAAGCCCAGAGCCGGTTTAACATCAGAGAGATGCACCAACCTACGTAGAAGTCAGATTTGCTGGTGAGGGAAAATCTGTGCAGAAAGACTCCAGATGTACCCAGGTGGTTATTCAACCACCTTGGAAAGATGGGAAGAAAGGAAAGAAAGTGGTAGGGCAGCTTTGCAGTGGGGTAGGGTTTACCCCCACCCCAGAGAAAACAAAAAAAAAAAAGCAGCAGACCACTGTTTCTGAAGAGAAGTCCAGAGTTCACTGAGGGGTCTCCTGGTACATTATTATTTAAGATGTAGAAGTATCGACACAAGGATTGCAATATGAGCACAGAATCACACTGGAAAAATAGTGTGCTTCTCACCTGTGTTGCTAAGCTGAAAAGCCAAGGAAAAGTCTTCAGCTTGGAACAATCAAAACAGATGTTTTTTCTGGTTCTTACTAACATGCAAAAAGAAGAAGTGTCATTTTTGAATCATCCACAGCATTCTGTTTGAACAAAGGAAAAATTCTTTGCTTTGTTGGAGTTTTCCTTAACTCTTTTACAAACAATTCCCTTTTTTTAATGCCATTTTTAATCTAGAACTTACAATTTCTCTTAAAAAATGTCAGTGAAAGATCTGGCATTTACAAATCAAAACATTTCGTATCAGAAGTGTCAAGTGAAATGTTTTATATTTTTGGAATATTTTATTTCCTTTTTGGCTGAAACAGATGAATTTCATTTAAATTTGCAGCTAACTTTGGTCCTTGTGGAATATTTTTTTTTGGTGAAGTTACTATATGCTAGGAAAAATTCAGCTAATGAGTAAAGAAATGGCTGGAGGGAAGCATTCATGAATGGAGAAGAATGAGAAGAGATTACTGATACAGTTCCTCAAGTGCCAGTTCTAAGAGCCATCTTAGTTAATATTTTCATGAATGACCTTGAAACAGAAAATAAGAATGTGTTAATGTACCTTG
>JAOXJM010000001.1:98398489-98421497 GCA_026413425.1 Tringa solitaria | reverse complement strand
TAATGTACCTTGAGGGTAAGAGGTAGGGAAGCACTGTCACTAACAATGAAGACTGGGACATGTTACAGAAAGGGCTAGTTGTCCTTGGGCCTACAATAAGATACATGAAATGCAGCAAAATACTGAATTTCAAGGTACGCAGCAATACTTCCAAGGTCACATGTTCAAAGATTAAGAACAACTTCTGCTCTGAACAGAACTAACTTAGTTGAAAACGACTGGAAAAAAAGAAAGTAATCCTATAGCCAGTAGAGGAGGAATTTCCAGTAGTATTAAAGAAGTATTAGTGCCATCATACAAGGTTCCATGTATCTTCATCTGAAGTTACTGCTGTAATACAGCTTTGGTCATCTTTGTACAAGAAAAGATGAATTCAGGCTGGAGCTGATGCCAAGCAAGGATTTAAATGAATGAAGGGACTTGATAGCCTGCCTTGCACCAGAAGAACTGAAGCTCACTGTGTTACTCTGTTAAAAAGAAGGCTGAGAGCAGACACAGCTGCTGCCAGTAAATATGGTAGAAGGGCAAATGCTAGGAGGAAAAACAGGTATTATAGTTAAAGGTCTTGCATAAATGGACATAAACAGGGTATGAGTAATGTAGGTTGAAGCTAGAAAAAGAACATCAAAGAAAGCAATCCAACAGGAGAGAGAAAGGCCAAACCCAGACTACTCTTAAACTTGCTAAGCTTGTGGAAAGGATGAAATTACATGGCGCTCAGGATAGCAAGCAAGATAGTGAGCCAAACCATGCTTTCCAGTGCTATACTTCCTAATCTATGCTAATCCGAGCAAGGCAGCAGCTCAGTGGGTTTTTCTTTTGTCGTGTTCTCATCTTGTTCTCTAGGACCATCACTGATACGGAGAAGGAGGTTTAATAGTATCGCATGACAGAAGTGGCCAGCCACAGCTATGCAGTGAAGCTCAGATGTCAGATGTCCAGAGCTATTAGCCAACAGTTCAAAAACACTCCATAAAGGACAAAAGCCTGGTAGAGGGAAAAACAAACAGCAAGTCCATTGTAAGCGTATCTGTGGTCTTTCTGAAAACGTTCTAGGAGTAAAAGAGGAGGTCAGGTTAGTACATTCAGTGCAGATTGCAAGATACTCGGCACCAGGAGTGAATGTTTGAAATCAGCATCCCAGTCACAGGGACCTCTGAGACAGGAAGGATTTTACTTCACAGGAAGTTAAACCATTTGCTTCTCTGATGAGGTTAAGAAAACAGCAAAAGCACCTGCTGGCTCCTTCTTTATGCACACAACTGGGGTTTAACCAGTTTTATCTGGAATTCCCTAATCATTCCTCCAGTACAACTGTTATCTTCTGCCACGGACCTTCCAGATACAACTGTGTAGCCTCAAGATTCAAATTACTACTAAGCTGAATGCATCATCGCTGTCTGGAAACTACTGGTTTGTGTTTGCAGTAGCATCCGCTTTTGTTTATTCAGGTAAGGGGCAATGCTAACAGCTGAAATGTGGTTTGCTGCTGTCACACTTTCTTGTTGTTTATACCCTTGCAGTGAGGGTACCAGAAAGCTACCTGGCCAACACACAGGAATTTTACACTCATTCCATAAAATAATGGGGGAAAAAAAAAAAAAAAAAGTATTAGGCAACAAAGAATCAACTTCTGTCTGTGCTGAAAAGACCAATCCCTCCTTGCCATGCTGAACTTCCAGAGAGCTTTGGGTCATACTGGAGGCGGAGGAGCGTCTGCCTTCTCTCCATTTGCATCTCTGGGACAGATTTGAAAATAGCTTCACACATTTACGTGGAGTTGCATTTTTGCACAAAGGTGTGAAAGAAACACCCCTTGGGCACTGTCAGGGGATGATCAGATGACTCAAGGTCTAAATGTTCTCACAGCTTTTCCCTTTCAAGGACAATCTGTTGCACAGTCTCTGCTCCCTCTGAGAGGAGTGCCAGAACTGGTGGCTCTCATTAATTTGGCTAGCAAGGGATTTATCATGGGCAGAGAGCTTTCATGTCTGGTCCAACCACCTGGTGTTACCTAGATAATGCCCTGGCCATGCAGCACAAGAGGGGCTGTGCCACTGATGGGTTACTTACCAGTGCTCCATTTCTAGCACCTCCTGTGCTCCCATCTGTGGTGATGGCTATAACGGTGCCCGCAGGACAGGGTCTGGGGAGCATAAGCTACTACTGCACAAGAGCAGATGACGTACAAAGCCATACGGGCAGACAAGGCTGCCGAGATCTCGCAGGCTGGAGTGATGTTACCTTTGTGGTAGCAGGGGGAGAGCAGAGATCTTGATATAAAACCTCCCCTGAACAGCGCTGGCGTTTCTGCTCTCACACTGATCCTGGCATGACATCAACCATCTCTGCATGCTGGCTCCCAGCATGGCCATTCCTCCCCCAAGTCCCAGCATCAATTCTCTTAGATCTCAACCCAACACGCTTTCCCAGTAAGCAACAGGCTTTTCCCTTTTTATTCCCAGATAAAACACACATATGAGTAAAACGTACACCACATAAAGATGCTGTAGAAGGATAAACAGACAAGATGACAGAGGACTGGGTGATTGAAGGGTGAAATGACTGAATACCTGGCATAATCTCCACAGCAAAACTGGGCAAGAGATCAGCAAGCAGCCCTGTCCTGCCTAGAAAAGACAGAAGGAGGAGAACAAGGAGAAAGGTTACTGCAAGAAAAACACACTCCCCAGCCCCTGCCCTAGCCTCTAGTCCCCTTCCTCATCAGCCCACTTGCACTCTGTTAAGTGAATTCCTATCAACCAGAGCCATCATCCTGCTCCATGCCTGGTGTCTGCCTCTGAATTTCTGCCATTTCTCTGTCCTTGCATTTTATCTTTACCAGCACAGCTTGGGGGGGGGGGGGGGGAGGGGGAATTTGGAACAGAGCTTCTCCATTCTAGGCACAAAATAACAAAGAGGGAGGTCCCTTTAGCATGGTTACATGGTAACATCTTTCTGGAGTTGTGCTCCACACATGCAAAAAGCTGCTGGAAACGCAGGACAGCCCTCAAACAGGAGGATTTGGTTTACTTTAAAATAAAGTACTGATGTAGTTTGAATGAATGTGAAAAATCTTTAACCCAAGGCCCTTGACAAGTCAGCCACATGTATCCAACACCTGTGGGTGGTGCTCTCCACGTGGGGCTCTGCAACCGCAGAGCCAGCTCCAGGAAAGGAGTCCTGAAGCATGAGTTTGACTACGTGCTACTTATTTCAAGATGCATGAGCAACTTATTGAAATTGTGTGATATAAGGCCAACTCTCAAGCAAAGCAAATCAACCAGGGAAGGATTCATGTAGAAATCTGTGCAATCACTTTACGAAAGGAAAAGAAAAGAAGAAAAAGTAATAAATCAACTTCTAATTTATAACTGAATACAAACAAAATCCAAGCCCAAAGGCAGCTTTGTGCCTATTTGTTTTGGCACTGAATGCCTGGGATGTTTCTAACACATAGCAAACATCCTGCACGGTGTTCAACTGTAATTTACACACACCTGTGCATCAGCAGAGAGCACTACGTGCAGCTGTGCCGCATACTCTTCTGTATAGCACCAGAATCATGCCAGGATTTTTAACAACATGCATAAGATAGGAGACCTGCACTCTGAAGAGAGATATACATTGTGGATATAACATAACAGAAGCAGCTAAGGGTAAACCAGTGCAAAAGTGGTAGAAAGCTACCTTTAACCTCCCCACATGCCCTTCAGGTCCTGCACTAAGCAGCACCCAGACACAGTGATGAACTGGATCCCAAGTTCCTTGGCCACTAGTCTGTCCCTCAAGTGTGTTACAATCAAATTCCCACTGTTTGTTTTTTCTCAGTGCTTCGGCAGAGGCTCTGTAGAGACCAAAAATCAGAAGGATGCCTGGTAGAGGCATAACAAACACACTCTGACTGCAGGCAGTGCCTTGCAACCAGTTGTAACTCCTCAAAGCTGCCTAGTACTCACAGTAATGCCATCATGATGAGGTGTTCCTGAAGCCTTAGCAAAAGATACAACAGTGATCCTTCAGATAACTGTTCCTCATTTCCTACTTTGAAGGAGGACACTTGCCATCGGTCTATTGCAACATTTTTATCTACATATACAAAGAGTTTCGTGACATTCTTTGCAGTCCATTTTCCGGAAGGATCAAGTGCCCAAACTGCTCACAACTAGCTTGTTATAATAAAGTACTCACGTATGATTTCTGCTCAAAAGATATAGGCACATATACAACATATGTGTGGTTTAAGTCTTGGGTGCCACAAGTGAGCTCCAAACACATGCAACAAATGTATGCCTTGTGTCACAGTATGCTATATTTACATTATGCTCTACGTGCATATTAAATATAGTCCTTATTTTCCAAGCATGCACAAAAAAAATATGCAATTCTTGCATAGGCCTCTGTGTGTGTATGTGAACAATGCATATGCGAACCACATGCACGCAGAACATACGGGTAGACACGGGCATGCAGCTTGCCTGCCATGTAGTATTATTTCCACACAAGCTCACCTGCAGCCCTAGACTGAGAGCAGACGCCAATGGACAAGTAGCTGGAGAAATATAGCTAACCTAGGGCTGGGATGTGTGGTACCAGGGGTAAGAGAGTGACACCTATAAAGAACAGAAGCTCCATCTCATGAGGCCAAATAGGCACTTGCTTTATTTTGAACCTGCCCGAAGAGACTGGATCCTTGATGGTGCTGGATCTTATGGTGCCTCCTGATCCCAAGAGGAACCACGTATTCAAGGGGGAAGAAGCATCCCTCAGAAATAACAGCACCTGAGAACTCGTAACTCATTACAAAGGCAACCAAAGCAGTTCCTCTGTGCTACTTACAAGCAGTCAAGTATTCCTCTGCTTGTGCAGCCTCACTCGGCTCTGCTGAATATCTGCTTGGGAAATTTGCTCCCTCTGCCTCACCAGCGGGGCTCACACAGGGCTGGGAGCCCCAGAGCCACCACACATGGAGGGGGGAGAGTGTGAACAACACCCAGGAGGACCCAAGGCGGCAGCAAACCCCACCACAGCTCAGCCTGAGCTCTGCTGCCTTGACCAGCACAGCTGACAGCCAGAAAGCACAAAGCCTGCCTCTGGACTGCCGTGCCCCCAGCAGCTTTACCTGCACCCCGGCTCTCCCCAGCCTGGGATGAATTAATTCCCCGAAAACCCTTCCCCACATCCTGCGCTTCCCCCTTGGTGGGTGAAGCCAAGCTGCCATGGCTGCCCCGCGGTTGCCATGGCAACGGGAGGCTCCCTGCCACTGCCCTTCATTGAAGCCGACTTTTCCTCCTGCCGCCGCCGCCAGCAACAAGTGGAGCAAAAAACAGCAACAAGTGGAGCAAAATCACCCCGTCTGCCTGCCTGCCAGCGGGTACGGGGACAGGGCGGCTCTGGGGGAAACAATGGGCCACCGCTGATCCCCGCTTGCCTGCCCTGTGCAAGCCTGGGGCACCTCCCAAAACCAGAGGCGAAGGGGAGCCCAGGCCAGCACCGCGGCAGGCCAGCACTGTGGTGGCCGAAGCTGCGGCACATAGGGCAGGGTTTCAGCGAGCAAGGCCTCCCTTTGGACCAACAGCAGAAATGCCAGCCAGGAGACGGCCATGGCGATCATGGCCGGCAACCTCCTGGCTCTCAGTTCTCCTTCTCAGCTCACCTGACTTCTCTCTTGGTTTATGGGGTTTTTTTTAAGCAATACTTTAAGGTGGAGGGCTGGAACTACAAAGCAATTGGTGGGGGGAAAACAATTTAGTAAAAATTCCTGCCAAGAGACCATCTGGCCAGGCAGCCCCACCTGCCTGAGGAAGAGGGCTGCCGGCACAAGGCACAGCCAAGCATGGCTGCCCAGCCACAGCTCCGCTCCCCTGCAAGGGCTACGTGTCCTCTGTGCAAGCTCTCACCACGGAGCCCCAGAAGATGCCCCTGGGGGAAAAGTTGGAATAGAGGATGCCCCCGTTTACCAGGACTGTCCCCGAGGGAGCTCTGCTGGAGCTAGGAGGTCGTCCTCATTCCGGCACGGATCTGGGCCATGCTCCTGTCTCTGTTTCCCAGTGCACTGCTGCAGGGCTTTACCCGCCTGCAGCAGCCTCTTGCCAAGCACCACACACACCAGGCCCTGGAAGCCCCAACATCCAAGGGAGTCCCTGAGCCCCCCAGTCTGCACTGGCAAAGCACAGCGGGAGAGGGCAGGAGGAGGAACGGGAGAGGAAAAGCTAAGGGGGTGCAGAGCAGCTCCAGGAGGTGCAGAGATACAGAAGAGGCAAGCGAGGACAGGAGATAAAACACAGGAGGCGGGCGGGTGACAGAGCAAGGGAGCAAATAGCGGGAGATCAGGGAGAATGTGGAGTCAAGCAGACAATTAGCAGCGAGTCTGCAGAGAAGAGACACAAAAATAATTAGGGTAAGTGGTGCAGCTGAAAAGAAATGATGACATGAATAAAGTAGGCGCAGGTGCAGTCAGGAACATGGCAATTGGGTAGATACTGGCAATTGCATAAATGTGATAAATATTGGGTAAATATGGGAATAACTGTTGAATTGGTTTCCCTACTGAGGGCTGCGTCTGCAGCCCTACCTGCAGCACTGGGACCACAGGAGGCAGCAGCTACAGAGGGAACTATTTCTTCCTCAGTGGCAGAAAAATTTGCCAAGCAATGCCATGGCCAGAGGCCCCTGGCACAGGATGCTGCCCTGAGGGGAGGCTGGAAAGGACAGGAGAGGAAGTGTGGCCCTTGTAAATCTGATACTTTTCCAAGGAAGCTGCTGTGAGATTTATTGGGACAGCATGGCACTGCAATGAGTTCCTCTGTGCTCCCTCTGCTCAGAGTAAACTTTGTCCTTTCTTCCCATCCTGCTCTTCAATTGGAGGGAGAAACAGCAGCAGCCCTTCTTGGAGATCAAAGTTTTAGCAGGCAACAAAGACCTCCAAGGAGGCTGTTGCCATGGCTACCTTAGTAACAGAGGTCTTTTAATCACGCCAGTCTCTTTGTGAGCAGCGTGTGGCTGTCGCTGGCAAATAAGGAGGAAAAGAGGGGTAAAAAACCTTGGCAACAAGTAGCACTTCTAAACGCTGTGAAATAACTAACTAGGAGTAGGCTGGGCTAGGAGGAGGGGGACTGGACCCAGATTACAGAGGGACAGCGCAGTGGTCCGGGGCAGGGCAGCAGCTCCTAGTGAGGACAGAAGGAGCACTTTGGGGGTGGGAAGACACCAGCGGCCTTCCTGGCATTAATGCCTTTCCTGGATTTTTAAGTGGAGGCCTTCCACACCGATCATTTCCTTCGCTTGCTGGTACTACCCGCCTCCGTTCACCGAGGTGCAGCTCAAGGTTGGAGAGCCCTCGCCATGAAGTTGCTCACGGCCACCTCCCCGGCTCAGATCTGGCCCTCTCATCCCCAACACATGGCCAATAGCACTGACGTCTCTGCCAACTGCTGTGACCAAGTGCTGGCTTGGATGCTACTGGCAGCTTTTCAGCAAAACAGAGTGAAATCCTAAAACCATCGTCTTGTAAGGGAAAATTTTGCCAAGAACTTTTCCGTCTCCAAAGCCACATCAATTTTTATAATACAGTCTCTCCTGGCACACAAGAGACTCCAAACCTGGCTATATTTATATCAGCTATTGAGTCACTTTGCTGAGTAAGAACTGTCTTATTAGCATTGCACGCCATACACACACGTCCCAGGAGAGATTTATCCTCTCTGAAAGCCAACGCACATCTCTATTAGTACATTAATTACTGTGCAATATGCTTTGTGTATATGTACCTACATGCCCCATCCCTGGAAGTGTTTAAGGCCCGGCTGGATGGGGCTTTGAGCAACCTGCTCTAGTGGGAGGTGTCCCTGCCCATGGCAGGGGGGTTGGAACTCAATGGTCTCTAAGGTCTCTGCCAACTCTAACCATTCTATGGTTCTATGATTCTTTTCGACCTATGGGTGTTAGACTTGATAAATTTTGGGTCTAGCCTGTATCAATACTGGCTGGTAATACAAACTACCAAAGATGTCAATTTACCTAATAAGTTAAGTGTGCTGGCTGACTTCAGAAATTATCAAAATCCTAATTACCAAAAACAAGTGCTAATTGTTGTTATTTAAAGCATAACGGTAGAGGCTGAAGTTTCTAAAAGATTAATTATAAAATAATATTTCACTAATATATAATTTATGTAGTATCCACCAAATTGGATGGAAAACAAAGCAGGCAATAGCTGTCTAGGGAAGCACACAGATCACTAACCAAAGCATCCAACCAACAACCGGGATTAGCGGATCACTTTCCTGCCTCTTCCAGGAGCTTGACATGTCCTTGGGAATGAAGCCACTATTTCATGAAGCATGTCTAAGTATGTAAAGTCTCGTGGTGCAAACACTGCCAAGCTTGCACAGACCTATGCCTTTCAGGGTAGCCAGCTGTAGGCCCAGCTATACCTACAGCCATTATCATTGCTCTACAGCTTGGGAAGGGAGCAGTACAGCTGGTCTCACAGGACCCTGCACCTTATTAGTAAATTTTGACTCTCAGAGAAAGGGTTATATGCAATCCCACACAATTCAGCCTAGACTGCTGCTGATGTGAGCTGGGTCACGTGAAGCTAGGATGGGGTTATCTGTTGACACCACCCTGTACTTCTGATTCAAAGGCTACTCCAGGCACCCTGCATCCACTGCACTGGTACGCTTCCAGTTCCCTTCAACAGAGGCTGCAATGGAATGGCTTCACTGAAGCCCACGGAGATTCTCATAGAAAAAGCGGTGCATAGGGGCTATGAATAACAATTTGATTAATAGGACTGTATTTCAAGAAGCAGGACATGCAGCTGCTAGCAACTAAGAAAGAAATGTAGACTTTCTTAAATTTAGGATTTAGCCTTTTTGGTTCAATCGCATTAGTTCTAAAAAACAAAACCATATAAAATTGCAAATGGATTCACTAGCCCAGCTGTAACATCAGCAAAGGGTTCTACATTTCTATTAAAACACATGAGTGCAGAGAGCATCTCTTGACTCCTGTTGTGGAAATGCTAAGCTCTGTACTAGTCTACTCCTGCCACAGCAGAAGCAGACTTCATACAGTTTCCAGCATGCTAGACCCCCTTTGGAGATTCCAAATGCCATCAAAATACAAATAGATTAATAAAAGTGTATCAGTACTTTTAAATTTAAATTCTTTCCTTACTGTACAGGAGGTTCACTACCAGCCAATCTCCCATTTCTGAGGCACCACCCCCCTGCCCTTGCCTACACTGATTCTGTTACAGAGGGTTAAAGTCCCTGACGAAGCAAAACCTATTGAATGGTCTTTTCAGCAAAGCACATAAGCACATGCTTAACTTCAGGTATGCTTTATAAATCTAACCAGCTTTCCTGAGCACCAAGGGATATAAATAAATGCTTATATGCTTTTCTGAAATAGGCCTGAAATGAAGACAGCACATGAGATTCTCTGAAGCTACCTAGAATTGTCCAACCCCTTTGTGTGTCTACATGACACATCCAGGTGACAATACCCAACACGCAATCCCATCCTGATGCAGGCTGACTGGTTACTTAAGACTGCACTGGAAGTCTCTGTGATTGCTTCCCTAAGAAAAAAGGAATACTGTAATTTGGTCAGGTTTTGGATTTTGCTCCAAGTTGTGATTAAGCAGCTTTTGACCAATTTTTAATGGTGCAATTCACTGTATAAGAAGCAGAATCCTCCACTTGTGGCTAAGCAAATTTCCATTAATTTATTGATGCTATTAGATATCTACCATTTTTGCCTCTCAGACCTTTTAATGTTTCTACATGATATTAAACTGCTCCATCCAGCAGTAGGTTTCTCTAACCTAAACACACCTTTCATCTTGGCATTAATATGAAACCCCTAGGGGGGATATTTTCCTATTTCCTTTTCCGTTCTCATTTTTCTGTCTTCCCTCAGTGATAACATGAATGGGTAGAACCTCTGCTCTATTCAGAATTCTAATTTATGTTTAAATCATACAGCAACCCCAAAGTAAGCAATGTAAATTATATTTGAAAGACCACTGTCAGCAGGGAGCAAACAGCAATGTGCTGTGGGAATCACAGTGTCACTCACAGACACTATCCCTCCACTACTCCAACCGTTCTAAGAGGGAATCTGGGTTCCACCCAAAGAGCAGCAAGCAACAAACAAAAACCTTTTACCATATGTCCCCTAGGAATATGCGGAATCACTGTGGTCTACATCTGTACTCACTGTCTCCTTCAAAGCAGCAGGATGGAATAAAAAGTGTCCCAGGAAATGGCAGAATATTAAGAAATGGCATTTTCACCACTGGCTGCTTCCTCCTTTGGCCATCAATGGGGAGAGGAAAGGAAGAAAAAATAACAACAAAAGCAGAAGGAAAAGAATAAGGTGTGAAGAAAGGAAAGAATGAAGGAAGGAAGGAAAATGGGTAGGTAACCTGCAAGCACTGTGAAAACTGGAATGTTGCCTCTGTACACACTACCCAGGAAAAGAAATACACACAAGCTGCACCAAACAGCATGAGGCAGAACAAAGTATGCCCACGACAAGTATGCTTTCATGCTGCTGCCAAACTTAGCAGAGTGGTACACAGAGTGCAAGGTCAGCTCCACAGGCTGTAGTGAACAGAAAAGCAGATGAGGCCAAAGTAATGCAGCCTAAGCTACATGTTTCCTCCCAGCATAACCACAACAAACTGGCGCCAGGGACATCATCAAGCCAGATTCAGAGCACGGGGTTTCTTTGTTTTCCCCCCACATAGTCTTCTGTACACACTGAAAAACAGATTCTTCCTGTTACCATGGCACTGTTTTATCACTGGTGTCTGAGCACAGTTGTAGACACACATAAGAGGAAAACACCAAATCCTGGACAGGAAGGTGAAGAAGGGACAAAATTCAGCAGCCCATCACCAAGCAGCCACAGACAGCTCCTCTGGAGAGGCTAGTTAACAGCTACAGCTGCCATCTGGCAGAGAAAACTCCACCTGAACTAAGACAGGTCAGTCTTCGGCCTGTTATTAACTAGAATATGATACACAGTCATGCTCTGGATTTAGACAGAGGTATGACACTGTTTTCTGGAGGGACCCATTCTCCAATTGTCCATTACTTGACGGGTATCTGAAGAAGTGAGGGGAGGTGACAGCCCTGTGATAGTCATTCACCCATTCAATCTGGTTTACTTTGTGATGACAATTACAGCTCCAGATATAAATGCCAATTAAATTCTGACCTTAGCCATGGGTCACCTTGTAGGAGTGAAGTACTACAGCTGGGCTCAAGGCAGCGTCAACAAATGTCCCTGAAAGGTCCGTTTCGCTCCATTTTTCTCCCCGAGTTGGGATAGGTGCTTTTTTGATTTTTACAGTGAGCTGGATTGTGGAAGCTGTCACTGAAAGCTAACCCTCCAAACAGGAAAGAAACTGATCCTGCTCACCACACTGCTCACGGGAGCTTAACAGAAACAGAGCCAAGCACAGATACCACAGCAAGGACAGGCCCTTTTAGTGGCAGCATCAGCTTAGACCTGATTAGGGTGACTGTGAAACTGCACCTTTAACTGGACAAGTATAATTAGGCAAACAGAAAAATCTCTCAAACTGACACAGTCAAGCAGAAAAACACAGTGCTTCTTGACATCCTCACAGGTCAGAAGAGTGGGATGAAGGGAATGTTAAAAGACTGCAAAAAGCATAAGATTTGATGTCTTATGGGTGTCTATTTTTAAAAAGCCCTGTCTCAAGTGTTCACTTTGCTGCAAGTTTATTGTTTTATGCCTTAAAAACAAGAGTTCTGACTTTCCACAGCCCTGCACCTTCTGTAGTCATTTACGCCTGTGTAACGTGTGAGCAGTGTGGGTGTAAACATTACTATTCTGGTTTTGTAGCATTTGCCACCCACTTTGCCTAGGTGTGAATGACTGCACAAGGTGCAAGGCAACGGTGAAGGTACTGCGGGAACTGTTTTACATAGATCTTACACCCATAGTAATATGGTGCACAGATATATAGAGAGGGCAAGAGAGCAGAAGGAAAGACACATCAGCTATCTGCTGAAAAAGCAATCCGGCAAGAGGGCTTACCAAGCACAAGTAGCTCCACCGATTCTTCATTCTTGCCCTCCACATCATCCGGTGTGATAATAAGGCAGTAATAGAGCCCACTGTCTCCCCACATCAACTTCCCAATCTGAAGATCTGCATCTGAAAGTCAAAAAAGAAAACTCAGGCTTTCCCTCCAACACCTATAGGAAGAGTGTAGTGTTGAAAGCACTGGGTCCATCTCTGTGTCCCAAATACATCTAATTTCTTTACTAAGAAGAGGGGTTAACCTTATCCAGAATATCACAGTATTCAGGGGAAAACAAAACAAAACAAAGAACCAGGCTCAGGACTCTGTAAGTGGGAAGACAGGTAACACCGCAGAGATGGCTCACTCTGCACGTGCCGAGAGCAGAAGGGGTAACTAATGTCACTCTGCCTTTCCTATCACCTAAGGCCTGGGGTCCCAACAGTATTCGTGCCACGCAAGAAGGGCTTAGACAGTGTCTCCTCTACAGCACTTCAGTCATCTGCCAAGGAGGTTACATGGAGAGGAAGGGAAACGATCTCCCTTCCTGAGGCTTATCACATGGCTCTTCACACATGGCTCTTCTACTTCTGGCTAGGTGGCTTCCTGAGTCAAGAAGCCTTGGCACGTTTCAGGGACAAGGTTCCTCACACGACTTTCTGGACCAAATGTTTAAGGACCTGCCATCCCCTATTTCCACCCAATTTGACTTCCTCCCATGGAAATCTCCTCCTTTCACAGGGCCCAAGACTGTGTGCATTTAGGTTCATAACACAGTAAGCTGGTGAAGTCCAGAGCTGAGAAAATATGAGGTGCAGGATAATTTTGGTATTTCAGAATTGGGACAAAAATCAGTGGAGTTCGCAAGGAAGAAAAACTGAGCCTGCAGAGACTGAATTCATCTCTCTTGCTGGCACCCCTTTGGTTAAGGAAAGTCTATACAGAGAGTAATATGCAGAAACCAGGAATAAAACCCTTCCACTGCATCAAAGGAAAAAGAATATTGTATCAGGGTCGGAGACCTACATGGAGTCGGATAAAGGGAAGGGCCAAAGGAAATGGATGACCTTTGTGCCTAGGATTGGTTGGTTGAATCCTAAAAATCTGACATACAACAGCTCCCTTCCAGCAGCCTTTTCTAAGGGAGTTAACTGAACAATTACTGCCAGCCTCCAGTATCCCAAATTGCTAACAGTCCATTCCAATGCCCAACAAGCATCACTAGGGTAGGAGAGTTACCGTGGACAATGCTGACATCTCTTTCCTTATAGAAGTCCCCTATAGTGACAGCAGATCCTTGTTTGGAGGCCACGACACGGACTGTCCTCCTGCTGTCTACACAGTCCAGGTAGGGGTCCCAGTCCAGGTTCCTCTTGCTCATCGTTTGTAAACCAGAAGTCGCCATACCCAAAGCTTCTCCCATTCGGTCCTGGCAGTAAGATTTAAACCTCCACTGTACCACAGCTGGTTGGGTTGAAGATGTAGAGAAATGGCAGCGAAGCAGAGCAGGCTGAAACAACATGGCCACCTTCTTCTTCTCGGGCACAGTGACCTGCAAGCCTTCCACTTCAGCTAGAAGACAAAAACATGAGTGTCATATGCCTTGGTACTGCTTGAAGAGGGAGCTACTGCATTTCATCACAGCATAATTCTCCCCACGTACATAAAATTAAAACGTCCATCTGTTTCAGGTGCTAAGGTGCAATATTCCTTAACGTATTTAAGCACGGATGCTGGCAGAAGTGAGTTTGCTTTTTTCATAGCCCACAGCCACAAAGAATAATACAGCACGATGGGGCTGAAGGCTCAAATGCAGTATCCTTACCCTCTGTAGAGACCTTAACACAGTGGTGTGATGATTCACAGCCTCTGTGGCAGGTTCACAGATAAGGAAGAGATATTTTAGGGATGGCTGTACTCCACTTCTACAGCAGGTCAGCCAAGGGGCCAGACCCTGAGTTTGTAACAATCCCAAAGTAGAGTAAGCCACACGCCCCCTCCCAATTTCAATGGCATCACACTCCTGTTTGAAAGTTAGGCAGCACACAGTGCCTGGCCCAGCCCAGTAAGGACTGGTGCCCAGTTAGTGCTGCTTGCTCTGCCAAACTCTAGAGATGCAGGAAGGAGCGGATCCAAATCGCACAGCTCCTGCCAGGGCTGGCACGTAGCGCTGAGAGAAATTGCTCCATGTGGGAGGCGAGAAGAAAAAATGGCCCAAGTACTCAAGTTTTTCACATTCCTAGGGAGAGATGGATCTTTACACGTAAAGTTTATCTACCAGCTGAAGCCTGGAGCTGATGTATTAAGGCCTCAGAGAAGACGCATAGGACTAATGCCACATCCTTCTGTAGCATAGGGAGAAACCGAGAGTCAGTGAGCAGTGGCAGCAGAGAGGCCTCGGGAGAGCGAGGTACTCCATCTACCCACAGGAGAATGGCCGAAACGTCCCACACATGCCCTTCATTGCTTCCCTCCTCCTGGTGCTGCAGGCAGCAATGACTGAGAGCACTTACACAACACTGGAAACGCACACCGACACTTTCCCAAGCAGGGATGTGCCAACACATGGAGGCATAGAAACAGCCCAGGAGGCTGGGGAGGGAGCATCTAAGAAAGTGCCCCTGGTTACAAACATCCTCTATCTGCAGCTGAGGGGCAGCAGGGACTGATGTCTGAGGTTCATACGAGAAAAGAGAACCAGCTACAGTATGGGAAATCATTATTTCCCATACTGGTATGGTGTGTAGTAACCCCTTCCCCCAGTTACCATACACCCCAATGCCCAGAGCAGCACACAGTGAAGAAAGGAAGAAGACACAAGGAAACATTCCAGAGAATAAAACAGAAGAGGATGTTTATACAACTTCAGGAGGGACTGATGGACTTCGGGGAAGCTTAAGGAGAAACGAAAGACTGAGGACAAAAAAGGGCATCCTGGTGTTGGGAAAAAGTGGAACAGAAGGGCAAATGCCAAGAAAGAAGAAAAAAGACAAGAATAAGGATAAAGTATCAGAGTAAGTATCAGAAGCAGAAGGATAAGCAGGACAACAATCACGGAAGCAGGAAGCTTACGTTCAGCTGAAGAAGCTGAAGGTGGTGTCTCAGCCTAGGTCAAAATAATTTCAAAGGGCTGGAGCCAGGTTGCAGGAGATTAAGAAATTATGTAAAGATGAGAGGAAATGGAGTCAGCAAAAATAAACCACCCACTCTAGAAATGAGAGATGAAAACGAGATAGAAGCTGGCAAAAGAAAGTGAAATGACAGGGGATATCTTTAGGATGGGGAAAAAAAGGCATAGACTAATGCACTGGAGCATAAAGCAGACAGAGAGCAATAAATGCATCAACAGTATGACAACAGCAGGCATAAACAGACAAGGTCAAATTGGAGACAGCTGCAAACCTGAAAAGCAAAACCAAGCAAAGATCTCATCATCAGGAGCCAGAAGAAAAGGAAAGTGGAGAGGTTGGACCAACGCTGAATGTTCATTTCAACAAGTTATCAATGTCCAAACTACAAATCACAACAAAGTCTATAATCACCTCTCAGGGGATAAAAACACAGTATGGACAGAACCTAGGGGAAAGCATACTTCAGAGAGGCAAGAGAGTCTCTGATACTAACAAAGAGTTACTGCTCTAGGCAGGATTTCACCACGGGGACTACTACTATGAGAAGGCTTGCAGAGCAAAAGAGTGCTATGGCGTTTGCACAGGAATGCTGCATTATGCCTGTAATGAAAGTGTGAAATTGTGCATACTGTACTTGTACCATGTGGAAGTTCCACAGGAGATGTCATTAATTTTGCCAGAAGTGCTAGAACCCAAATCCAAACACCGAAATGTGGGTGTTCTCCAGCGTACCATGAAACACGGCTGAAGTCCCAACAAGATGCTCCCACAGGAGCAGCAGGGCCATGAGGCAGCTCCTCCATTCTCTCGAGGTGTAGGCAGAGAGATAACTGAAGAAGCAGCAGCTGGGACATTCCTGCCAGGCCTCCTTTTCCCAGGGCCTAGAGGGCAGAAATGTGGGGGCCATGCGTCACTAAGAGAATACCACCACTTGCTTCTCAAGGGGAACCAAGTGGTGACATCTTGTTCTCTCCTCTCTGGAGACCCATGCTTCCCGGGCTGCATCTGAATGCAAGGGACATGACGAATGCCTTGAAAAATGACTGGGTCCAGGTCAGACCTGTATCTGGCAACTCCGTGCCCGACCCCACGCAGTCTGTGGCCAAAGCCAGCATGTGACACGGGCTGGTCAAGTGACTCATCACGTTACTTCAGCTTCAGGGATAAAACAGTGACACACTGAATATTTAAGTCTTTCCCTTGTGAACGAAGTACACTGCTTAGTAAACACAGTGCTTTCAGCTAACCATGCACCATAGCCCTCCTTCCTTGTTAATGAGATTAATGAGTTTGGCAGGCCAGGGAGTGCTTTAATAAATGATTAGCTGAGCTTTAGCAAATTCTCATCTGACTAACTTTCCCCACCCCCACATGAATATCTGTATCAAGAAAAGAAAAGCAGCTTTTGGGAAAACACAAAAATTCTTTTTCTACCCAAAACCATTTGGGAGATGTGCAATAAATTATCTGGCATCTTCTATATCCTATCCCAAGCTCTTTATTAACTTTTAAAGTATTCTTTTCGGATCCTTTCCAGAAATAGCATCTAAGAGCAACACAGTGCCTCATTGAGAGACTAGAGCAGTGAAAACTCTAGATCTATTTAAGTCAAATTATATATAATTATATATGGCTGAACTGGGAAATTATACACCTGTTATTTCCTCTGCCCCAAAAAAAAATGATTGGAATTGATTCATGTAATACGTCACTGCTGTAACAGCGTCCATCAAAAAGGCCAACAGGATGTTCGACTGCCTGAAGACAAGATGGTGGCTTTACACCTAGAAGTTATGTCCATGCACATGAATTACAGAGGGCTGCTTAGCACTTCCTCAACTTCAAGAAGAAACTGCTGACCTCAAAAATTTTCAAGAGATGAGCCATGATAAGAAAAGCCTCAGATGTATCACAGGGCAGAACTCTGGGCTGTTTATACAGCAGAGCAAAAAAGAGTGAAAGATGTGAAAAAGGATGACAAGCTTAGTGACAGCACCGTGGTAGCTCTTTGTCTGGTTTAACACAAGTAGAACTGAAAAGAAACTGAACTGCGCTCTGCTATGTTTTGACTAATGCAGACAGAGCAAGATTAGCCCTTATTTCAAAATCATCATGGAAATGTAATTTCTGCACTCTAGAGAAGCAACCTGTTCATTGTGAATTTCACAATGTCTAAACTTTCATGAGAAAAATCTAGCTCATGGGAGTCTCATGACTACGTGACAATTTTGCTTTGCTTCTTTCTTGTTCTCCTAAATCCCCAGAAAAAGGTCTGCAAATATTAATCAAGTGCATTTTAAAAACACGGTTATCCTTACTCCCAGAAAATAAAAAGAATCCAGGGTTTTGTGTGTCTGTGTGTGTGCATACATACACTCCCAGAGGAAGAGCTTAAGAATAATCACCCTTCAGAAATATAATTGCATGGGGTTTGTTTGTTTCTCATTGCCAATGTGTATTTGTCTCCTTTCTCTGATTCTTTTCCTGAACCATACTCAGATAATGCATTCAAACTATGCAATCAACATTACACACAAGCGATCACTAATACATTTTAGTGGCAACTAAAGAAAATCCCAGGAAGTGATTATAGAGGGGGATATCTGTAAGGGCCTTGTGAGCCTGATCTTCATAAGCACCTTCCATAAGTAAGAGAGAAGGTAACTTAGGCTCTTGCTTTTCAGTTGCCCTCTGGAGGAGCCTGTGCTTTCCTGAGCCTAGATCAATCCCAGCAAGATTTAGCTTCACTAGACAGCCTTGAGTAAGTCTTTATGAATAGAATCATAGAATGGTTTGGGTTGGAAGGGACCAAAGATCATCTAATTAGAATAAAGTTGAGCTGAAGCAAGAATCCCTGTAGATAATGGCAAAGCCACATACTGTCATGCAGTGTAACAGATCTCAGACTGCACTCTTCTAGCACATCAGATAAGAGTTGAGTCCAAGAGAAGGCAGCACACAATATTCTTCAGGTCAGCATGTGTCTCCCTATCTGTGCATGCATCATATCTCTTTCTTTGCAATTATTTGGCTCACACTACCACTTGCCTGAGGCAGTACAGCTGATGCTACGAAACTACAAAAATTATATCCCCTTATTTTATGCACCTTTATCAATAGGACTGGCAGTTGTACACACAGGAGAAAGGAAGTGCTTGGGTCCTGAGGTCCAGGCACCTCAGGAAAACTATTCCTAGACTACACCTAAGGGCTTTGGCAGAAAAGCATATGTTCATTGGTAAGAGACAGTGCTCCTCGGGTAGTTTATATCACTTCTCCAAACAAAAACTGCTGGGCAAAAGGATGCTGTATCTTTCTTTTTTGCGCCTTGGCTACTATGCATCGATTAAAAGTAGTCTTTCCCACACTGCTGAATAGAGGCAGACCATCCACACTTTCAAATGTGGATCAAGACTGAATCAGGAAGTGCAAGAACTGGGCTTTGAGACTGAAAGGTCAGAGATGATAAACAGATGTATAAACAGGTAAATGGAAAGCCAGTGGGATCACTGAGATTGTGTTGTACAGATCCTAGCCTACTCATGCTGGACTAAATCCAATCAATTAATCAGCAAAAGCTATCACCAACAGATTGTGTTGGGAAATGAACTGGATGTCTTGATCTGGTTCCTATCAGACTTGTGTTCTTAGCTCTGTGGCCGCTGTGAACTTTTTTAGCCAACAAAAAACCAATGTCCAAATAGGTGAGCTGCCCCTGAGATGAAAGCATGATACCTCTTCTTACAGCTCTGTAGCAAAACTGAATTTCAGTTTCCTAACTGCTTAACCTGAAACGGGGCAAAACCAAAGCAGCCGGAGAAAACATGGCTTTGCACCCCCAGCACTAACAGCACAGAACCTCAGTACCAAACCACTCCATGCAGGACACAGCCCAAACTCTGCAACCTGACTGCTGTAGTCATCGGGCTATTCCTTGCTCTTCCCCATTCTCTGTGATGCTATTTCCCAGGCGCCCCAGGCTCCTGAGTTCTCTAGGGAAGTACACATCCCTGAAACTGAGTTCTCTAGGGAAGTACACATCCCTGAAACGGCAAGGACTGTGTAAGGTCTTTCACAAGAGCTCCCGGCTCTTCTAGCTAGTGGTCTCTATTCATCAGTTTCCATGCTCTCAACACTCTCTTATGACCTGCCCCTCTCACACACTCATAAAAGCCACCCTGGACGTTTTCAGGTGAGTTATCTCAGCTTTAGCCATCAGATCAAATCCACCCTGTCTCATTACTGTCTCAAAGCTGTTAAAATCATCAGATGGCTCCTGGTTTACAGTTTTGGTTCAGCATCCCAGAAATCATTCCCAGAACTCAGCAATCGGTCACCACCAGAAGCCTGAGAGCGAAGAAAGAAATGGGAAGAGTCCCTCCAAGCCTTTTAACACCAAGACATAACACCTGTCCTTGGGATAGCATTGGGATTTCCACTGATGACAGTGCCACTTAAGGTGATCCCACAGAAATAATAAGTAAGAAAAACGTGAGATTTCTTCCTAGTTACACTACACTTCCACTGTGTGCAGCCAGTCAATGGAAGCCAGATGAATACTTTAACAAATCAAGGCAGATAAAACAGCCCATCCATTTCCCTGCCTTCCCAATAAGTGTGCTCAGTTGGCCAGGAAACAGCAAAGCACTGCTTTGCTCCAGCATGCCCCCTCTGCCTGCCCTCCTAAACTGTGGCTGGGAAAGCAGAGGTAGTAAATCTACCCGCCTTTGTACTATAGCATTGCACTGCAGTGGCTCTTCTGCGCAGGGAGAGTAAACAGGTACCAAGTCCTACATTATTTGTGAAAAATTACTTAACAGGAAAAGATTACATTTTAATGTGGACGCTCTTCTAACAGTAATCTTCCCAAGCTTAGCCTGAAAATTTGCTCTGCTTGTTCAGTAGGTAAAACTGGAATCCAGTCTCCAGTGCAACACTTCTCTCTAGTTTTAAATACATAGGAATTACAGCATTAATAAGAATAATGGTAAACACAAGGCAAGGATTCATTCCAGAATCAAGCTCCACTTGGCAGCTTACAAGAACCAGCTTTACACAGGGGCTCAAGAATACTTGACAAATTGTACCTTCTTTTTCTAGAATGAGAAGAACACTGTCCTACACATGTCCTAACCCATGTCACTTCACAGGAAGGAATAAAGGATGACCTACTCTTCATCATTTTGCTGTTGTTATTAAAACACTAGCTATAGGCAGATGGGAGAGGAGGGCAGAGGAGGAAGAGAAGCCAAACCAAATACACTGTGCCTCATGCAGGATTTTTCAAAATTGCAGTAAGAAGTCGCAAGACACAAAACCAAACAAAAGATAAATGCAAGAGCCAAAAATTAAAGACAAACAAATGACAGAAAGGAATTATTGCTGGGAGGAAAGGAACTGCAAGCACTGATTAGAAATTTCTCAGCCCACCTCGAGGGGGGAGGAGGGGAGAGAAGGGGGCGAGAGCCTCTCTCTCTTTCTTGCTCCCTTTTGTCTCCCTGCTTCCTCCCCATCTTGCACTCTGTCTCCTACCCTGGCCCCTCCACCTCCCAACCCCCACTTCTCTTTCCCAGAGCGGAGTGTACCACTCTGGCTGGATTAGGGCTCCTTACCTCCATGCAGACCTTTCATTCCTTCACACAGCCACTGGGGAGAGGAAAATTTTGAATTCATGTTTGCTAGCCACTCTCCCCTTCCTGTGCACACACGTATGACGCTCACTCTCACACACCTTTGCTTCTTTGCTTTCTCCCAGCCATGATAAAGGGCAGCAGCGCCTGGCTCTGTCGCTGGGAGGCTGGAGGGGAGCAAGCTGACACCGGCTGCCTCCATCTCTCCGAACACGGCTACAGCTAACCTGTTGCCTGCCGGAAGCCTTTGCCTGACAGCACCAGCGGCAGGCAGCCCTGCCTCAAAAGCCCAGGACTAGAGGAGACTGGAAGGTCTTCCTACTGCAGCGGTACATCTCTCCCTGCATAGACCTTGCATGCTTGCTCCAAACGGCGGCGGTCGCTGCCAGTAATCATGAACTACCTTTAATGGAGGCAGAAAGGTGTCAACAGCCCAGCCTTTTAGCTTGATGGAAAAGTCCTGATCTAGCCAGACACTTCCAGATAATGACGCTCGTTAAAAGGAGGGAGGAATGTAATGTCATGTTTATCTACACCCTGTACTCCTTCACAGGTCCCTGGATGCTATTTATCAGCATACTACTTATGGCTAGTAGGAAAGGAGTGGTAGTTGTGGGTATGCTGGCACTCCAGACCAACTCAGTGAAGCAGGATACATTCGGAAGCAGCCAAATGGCAGGGAGAGAGGCAAGGAGGGAGGATGAGCTGGAAGCTGCCGAAGCCCCAGATGAGGCCGTGAAACCCTGGAAGGCAGCAGTAGGCAGACTCGAGTGTTGAAGATGACTCAGACTGAAAAAGCAAGGAAAGGGGTGGGTGGGTGGTGGGAGAGAGGTGTTATGACTAAAAGCCGAATTTACTGCTTGCGAATCCTAAATCTGAATAGGAAGAGGGAAGAGCCTGAGGTCTTTCTTGTGGGATACACTGGTGGTGGTGGGAAATACGTGACACTTAATCTAAGAGTGTCTGTTTCTTCTTTCAGCCTGTAACCAGCCTGCCTGGCTAAGTCAGCCTGCTGCAGCGTTTCCTAAAGCCTCCTGCTCCTGCCTGTGCCTGTGCCTGGCTGCTGCACCGGCTCGGAGGGGAGGCAGATCCCGCCGCTGGCCTGACAGGGCTCCCTCTTTCTCCCCGATTCCCGCCCGCTCTGCCGCTCTCTTTTCCCTGTAAATCCCTACCCTCTCCTTCCCACTCTGTCCGGCTCTCAGACCCAGCCCCTTTTCAGCTAGTTTCCCCCTGCTTTCTCCCCATCGCGGAGCCCTCTCCGCTCCCCTCCCCCTCGGCTTTGGGAGGGCTCGCCCGACCGACCTCTGTGGGAGCCGGCCGGGCAGGGGGAGCTGCGCTGGGGGGGGCAGTCCCCTTACAAAGGCCCGGGCACGGCGGCACCACCACCGGGAAGGCGGGATCCTGCCCCCCTGGAAGATGGGGCAGAGGCAGGGGAGCCCCCCCCTCCTCTTACACCTCCGTTAGACGGAGTGCGCGGCCGGGACACCGGGAAAGGAGAAGTTCCTGCAATTGTTCCCGGCCCGGCGTGGGCGGGCGGGGGGAGCCGAGCGCTGTCGCCATCCCCCCCATGCATCGCGGCCAAGGACACTCCGGCTCCCCCGCGCTCCTCGCTGCCTCCCCGGGCCGGTTCCCACTCTCCTCGCCACAAGCCCGCTCCTCTCCTCTCCCCCCGACAGGGCCCAAGCGCATCCCATCGGACAGAAGGGCCGGGAGACCCTCGGACCCGTCCTCCCGCCCCCCCCACCCCGGCTGGGCCCGGGCAGGCGGGAGGCGCGGCTGCCTCCCCCCGTCCCCAGCGGCACCAAGCCCTCTCCGCGAAGTCTCCGCAAACTGCGCCGCGGGACGCCCCCGAAAAGACACCCCCCACCACCACCCTCCTAGACTGGCTCCCTCCGCAGCTGCCCTCCCGCAACCTGCCGGGGCATTTCCCCAAACCTTCCGGTTTTGCCCCAAAGAAAGGTGTACAGCCCGCCGGGCACGGCACGGGCACGTCGGGGCCGCCGGGACGCCCGTGCCCCCCCCCCCCGGCAACCGGCGGCCCTACCTGCGAGCCACAAGAGGAGGATCCAGCCCAGGACGTGCCCATCCATCTTCCCGCTGGCCCCGGCAGCGCTGGCGGGCGGGCGGGCGGCAGTTGCGGGGCGGGGGGAGCGACCATGCCGCGGGGCGGCGGGAGA
>JAOXJM010000001.1:98372318-98384635 GCA_026413425.1 Tringa solitaria | reverse complement strand
CTAATCTAAATCTCTTCTCTTCCAATTTAAAACCATTACCCCTTGTCCTGTCACTGCTCTTCCTGACACGGAGTCCCTCCCCATCCCTCCTGTAGGCTCCCTTCAGATATTGGAAGGCTGCTACAAGGTCTCCCCAGACCTTAATTAATAACGCTAAAGAACCAGTGTTGACCCCAATACCAATATAAAATACACAAGGATTATACTCAGCCCATTCTACCAGCAGAAAGCTGTGCACTCCCAGCCATGGACAGCAAACATCAGACACTGTGAGTGACATGGCTTCAGGAGGCAGGGAAGGGCTCAGGGGCCTGGCACAGGGGCAAGCAGTTCTCAGGATCACAGCCATTAAGAGAGGGAGAAAATCCTCCACAAATGTTCTAATTTATATTGAGTGTGACGTTCATGATATGAAATAATCCTGTTGGCCAGCCTGGGTCAAGCACCCAGGTCTTGCTCCTCCTCATCCCTGTACCTGTGGCAAAGCTCAGAAAGACTAGGCCTTGAAACACACATACCATAGCTGCTATAAAGTATTTTCACACAAGTCCAGATAGTGGAATAATCTAGAAACGCTGTTTTCCCAAGCATTACAAGAGACCTTACTGAAAAGGTCTGAGAAAGAATTTCTTCAAATTCTTGAATGAAGAAATTAAAAAGAATTTCTTCTTCTGAAATTTCTTTCTGAGAAAGAAATTAATCCCGTGCCGCTCAAAGCACTGAGCGCCTTTTCACTGTGAAGGATCGGTACCTGCGGCCATTTTGTGAGGGCGGGGAGCCACGCGCCTTGAACCTCCCCGGGAGCTTGCTCCGAGCATCCTGCTCCCATGGGAGCCTCTCGCCCTTCGGCCCCCAAACCCCGCCCATAAAACCCCACACAAGCCGGTTCAGGCCCGAGGAGGTGGGGGCTAGCACCGGCACGCGGGCCGCCGTTACCTGTAACCTTTAGCCTCCCCTTGCCGCCAAAAGGAACGCGCCTGCTCGGTCCCGCCCCGCCCGCGTGAGGAGCACCGGCGCCGCCGCGGTGTGGCGGGACGGGGAGAGGGCGAAGCCGACGAGGCCCCGGGCGGGCCCAGCCATGGCGCAGCGCCGGGACTACCGCAGCCCCTACTACTTCTTCGTGCGCGACCAGCTGCCCGAGCTGCATCGGCGCGGGCTGCCCGCTACCTGCGTGGTGGACGCCATCCCCTACTGCTCCCAGGCCTGGGCGGTGAGGGGAAGGGCCCTCTCCTGGCCGGGCCGGGGGGAACGGCCTCGGGTTAACGCAGCTTAATGGCGGGGAGGGCAGGGGGGAGGCCCGCGCTGCGGTCCGGCACCACCCGCGGTGTGCTGAAGCCGTGGGTTTCACAGCGGCTCCCCTGCATCTTGCCGGTGGGGAGCCAGCGGCCGTGTGGTGGGTCTGTGCAGGTTGTGTGTGGGACAAAGTGTCTGCGTGGCCTTTCTTGGAGGGTAAATTGGCTGGTGGTACAGCTGCCCTATGTTCAGCAGTTCAAGGGGGCATCCTGAGTGGCCTCAGCTGGCTCTAGCTAAGAAGCAGAAGCTACGCCGACCTCCCCTCAGCTGCAGGAGGGCCGCTCTGGCTTCTTTTGCAATGGGTATTAGCATACCCAGCTGGCAGAAGTAGTTTTCGGAAGACTTTTTGTTCATGATGGGGCAGTGCTAGTTTGCTATCGTCCAAAGATACTTCAAAAACCTGCTCGTTAAATGTTTTGAATCAAAGCTGATGGTTTTGTTAGGGAGAAAGCCACTGGAAATGTTTGAGTCAATATTAACAGTTGGCAGTTCTTGCCAAGCTTTGGTAATGTCCTTTGGAAATGCACAATTAATTTCTTACACAGAGTTTGTTGGGTTGTGGGACTACTAGAAGGAAGTAGTAAAAACTTAATTTTAACAATTCACTTTCCTTCAAGTTGCTGACTGAGGAGGAAAAGATGATATATGCTGAGAAGGCTCGAAAGTGGAATGAAAAGAGACACGCTCAGAAGACAGTGAAAGAGGTAAATGCCTTCAATGTAGCTAAATAAGAGGGGGAGTAAGTGGTGTTGGGGTTTGGTCAGCTATGATACTATGGAAGATCATCTGCTCTCCGTAGCCTCTAACCTCTGGAGGTTATGGCTGCTGTGGTAGTCTATACCATTAAAAAGGTTAAGCAGAAAATTGTTCTGGTTTATAGTGAAGGTGGGAACACATTATACCATTTTAAACCAACACAGCTTCTTCCTGTGGGCTCTTTTAACAAGTAAAATGTAGTTCTCTAACAACTTATTTTGCAGTGACTGACACTGGCTTTTTTTATTTATAATACTGTGAATTGGTATGACTTCTGGTTCATAGGTTCATGTTGCGTTTGCTTCACAGATGTCCTTAATTTAGGTCATTCTTGTCTGGTGTCCTGAAACCACTTCTTACGTGCACCTGATTTGGCATTTTCAAACAGCTGTGTGGCATACCAGGTCAAAGAAATGTTTAGATTGGTTTGATTGTGGAGAGAATAGTAGTGCTGTTGTGGAGGACAAAATCCCACAATATAAAAGTAAGCAGTTACATTAAACTGAATGTTGTTACAGTCAGGAATAGTGCTAACAGGATCCCTTCTACTGTTTACTGTCTTGAAAAGGCGTGTGTGTGTCTCCTTTGTTCTTTTTTTTTTTTTCCTTCTGTCTGCCTTTCCCAGCAGTTCCCTGAAGCATAGTTTGCTTCAGAGTTTGAATTATGTGAGGTGTCAGAAAGCTTATTTTATTCTAGTCTTGGTTCACTGTGTGAAAACTTGTGTTTCAAAGCAAAGAGCCTTACTGAGTGAATGGATAATATTGCATTTACTTCTTCATCCCGTATTACTAGATACTGACTATGAACTACAAATTACTGGTGAGGGTTAATTTTAGAACTTAAAACACTCAAACAATGCTAAAGACAATGACAGGATGATCATACCTTGGAGTAACTAGTAAATCTGGATCAGTTAATTTAGTCAATCTGGACTAGTAGGGAGATGTTAGGTGATGTTTCTGCCTATATGGAAAAGAGCTGTTTAAAACGTGGTTATCATTGTGTTATTTGTCAGGCTAGGGATATGTAATTAATGGAGCTTCTTTGTCATATATAAGGGAGAGCTACATGAAATGACAACTAAGTCATAAACAGAGGCTTCTGTATTTCATTTCACAAGCAATAGCATTTTATAAAGCTGTAATCAGGGAAAGGAATAATTGCTTTACCAAAATGAAGAACATCATCTTTATTGTCTGTCAGTGGAAATAGGGAAGTGTGTATGTACAAGATTATATATGATCTCAGTTTATTAATCACACCCCTGTACACAGACAACCAGTTATTTTGTGTAGTGAAAGGTCTTGGTCATAGTTTAGAGATGACCTAAGCTTACTTTGATGTGACTAATTCTTTGTTTTCTTTTAAATAGTTGAAACTGATAAACATCTCAGCCAAAGCACCTTAATTATCTGGAATTATTGTACCTAGATGTAAATGTTATTCCCAATTTGGGTCTTGAATGATTGAATTCTTTAGGCCTGCCAGATTTCTCTTCCTGTTCCCTTAAAAGCTTGTTGTTCATGCATGGATTTGCCGTGCTTAATGGGCATACGTGCCCCTCTTAGTTGCTCTGTGCCAGACAGATCTGGTGACGACTTTGAGGCTTTATCAGCTTTTCATCAATTCCATTTCTAGTCAAAGGCAACTAGTGCATGTGCCAAAATTTTTCGTAAAGTTTATGGAAAAAAATTTAAATTCCAATTTGAAAAGTTCCTAGTCTGTGCAAGTGATTGACCCCAACAAAGTAATATTTTTGAATTTTTTTTTAATTACATTTTTTTAAATTTAGCTGTAGTTTTTTCCAATTGTAGTGAGTTCACCAAGGTAATAAGGTACTTATCTCTCTTTTTTGTTAGAAGAGAAATCTTGGCTTTCCAGCCTGCAAGTACGCAGGCACCTGAGTATAAACTGGAGGCTTGTTCCACCTAACTTGTAACTGTTAGTGGACATCATAAGTTTCTCCAATGGAAGGAGGTGAAGGACATTATTGGGAGTTAGTAGACTCTTTTGATTTTTTTATAATTTTTTCATCTTTCCCAGATGAGTAACCTGGCTCATCCAGTTCCTGCTTGTCTGACCAGAAAGATGCCTAGTATTACTTCTCTTCCAGATGCCTCTGCAATGTCGTGGAAGAACGATCAGGGTATAGTAATCTTAAAGCAGTTGATCCTGTAGATAAAAGCTTGCCCTTTATAGATATTCTCAATGGTACCTATACAAAGGCTGTATTACATTTTGCTAGTAGCCATCTGTGTCAACTGTTTTGTTGTTTTAAACTAATGGTCTACTGCTGTAAAAAGATCTTTTGTAGTATAGAGGGAAGTCAGTGCAAATGTCCTTTTTCCCAGCCCCCAAAATAATTCTGTCTGTTTTTTAGCTTGATTGGCAGTATAGGCACTAATAGTTTCTTTACAATTATTTCAAGGTTTAAAAAAAAAATTAAAAAATTAAGTCCCATGTTCATGATTTATGAAGCCAATTTTAAATGATGAAGAGTTGTTAGATATCAAAGTTCAGAATTTGTGTGGTAGAGCTGTTAAATAAAATGATGACTTGCCTCTTTGGGAGAATAAAAGAGGGGATATGTACTTTGTCAGTACTTTTATAACATCCTGGCTTGCTTCCTTATTGAAAGAACCCTTGAAAACGAGACCTTTCTTATCTGTAGCCCTTCTTCAAATGGATGTTTTGATTAGAATTGAGTAATGAACACATCTGTAGTCTTTCCCCCATGAATTTTACATTATTCTGAAAAATGATAAATGGTAGTGCTTACAGGATAAGTCAAGCAGCCAGTTAATATAAGCTATATCTGCTGTATGGGTAAGTTTCAGCTCAAGCCTTTTACTGAACAAGTCTCTTGAACTATTTTCCTGTTGTCATGGTTATGGAGGGGCAGGAAAGAGTATAATACCTGTTAGCGCCCTCCCTGCCAGAGGTCATGTTCCCCTGTCATTGTGCTGCAAATTTGATCAGGTTGATCATGGTGGTTTGAGCTGACAGAATTGATCTTTAAACTGAATGAGAGGGATAATGACAAGGGATAACTGAGATGCATTTTATGATGCTGCTTAATATTTCTTAGTAATAAGTGCTGTATGGTTTCCATAGCTATATCCATTTTTTCATAAAGAAAGCAGTTCAGACTTGGGTAGGAGAGGTATTTTTTCTATGACCCTGTAGCTTGTAGAGCTCAAGACCCATGTAAGACAGCACCAGCATTCAAGCTTAGGACAGCTGGTGTTAAATGTTATAAAGTCTGGCATACAGCATCATTTCTGTATAAAAAGTTATACATCTCTATTATTTAGTCTAACAAGTAGGATTTTTTTGGTGAGGGGTAGAACTTAAGGGGAAGGATTATATAGCTACCTTAAGCTTCATTGAGAACACTATTTGACATTCATAAAGAGAAAGATTAAGTAGTATTGTGAAATATTATTAAATACTATTTTAAATTAGTAAACTAATTATTTCTTAACGTTTTAATTTTAACATTAATATGGGTATTTTTGCCACCTTCTTTGGGGGCTTATTTAGCGGAGGAGAAGCAGACTTTTAATTAGCAGACGACTCATCTTTTTTTACCCCAGATTATTACCAGCTCATTTAACTTATGTAAGTTACTGAATTGAGCTTGTGAGGCTGTTTTGCAGTTATTAGTTTTTTTTTCTAACCTTGTTTTCCTAAAGGGCGAAGAGACTTACCATAAAAAGCAATAGTAGTTCCTGTTGGATTCCAGGCCTCTTAACATTCCTGTGGGTTTGGGGCTTGGTAGGTTTTTTTTTAGTTGCTTTTATTTTGATTTTTTTTTGGCCTCTACACATAGTAGCATCTATGGAGGTGTACCAGGACTACCAGTGTGCCTGACTCTTGCATAAGTATTAGTTACCTTGTCATCTCAGACACAGAGAAAGATTTTTGTATTTTATGTGATCATTACCCTACTTTACTCACTCATGATAAAGTGCACCAACACTTTCACTGAATGAAGTGAGGTCAGGATGGCTTGCTGTAACCTCTGGTGGCACTTCTGAAAATGTGGTTGCTTTTTTTTTTTTTCTTTCAGCTGTGGTTGCAGATATCTTCTACTTCCTGAACATTTACAGCCATGGCAAGCTGCCATCCCACTGTGACCAGCGCTTCCTTCCTTGTGAGATTGGGTGTGTCAAGTACTCCCTACAGAATGGCGTAATGGCGGATTTCCATCACTTCATAGATCCAGGTGAGTTCCAAGGAAGGGGAGACAAGAAGTAGTTATCTTGCTTTGGGGTGAGAGGGAAGCTGTCTAGTGTCACTTAACTGCTGCCCAGGTTAGATTTCTGGCATTGACACAGGTTTATTTCTTAGACTACAAGTAGCTGGACTTCTTAAAATAGAGGAGTAGTGCTGATTGTTTCTGAAGACATGGACTGAAGTGTCAGAACTGCAGGAAGCTTCAAAGAGGGTAGAACAAATCCAGGAGGATCCTCAGATCTCTGTGCTTTATGTTTCATGCTAGTGAATGTTTGTTTTAATTGGACTTAAACACGCACGCTATACAATACACTTTGTTTTTTGAAATGCATATCACTGAAAATAACTCTTTTAAAAAAAACAGTTGTGGCACTTCTATAAGGCCACAAGGGAAGATGGAGCTTGGTGTATAGTTGAGAGTTAAGGATCTGTCATCTGTGGATGCTGAGTGATTGTTCTTTTTCTCTTATCTCCTCTGCTTTTCTGCAGAAGTACCACCACGTGGTTTTCGGTACCACTGCCAGGCTGCTAGTGAGTATCAATGGAGAAAAAGAATGGTGTGCAAAGGTGTACAGTTTTAGACTCAGCTTATCTGATCTCTATCCAATTGTTTTGTAAGTCTACGGTTTCTCCTTCTGGGAACTTTTCAAATGTCAAAGAGAAAGGAGTGATGAAGCAGCTTGTTGAATTTACGTTTGATGTTTCTTGTACCCACAAGTGGCAGAGCACTTCACCCAAAATGGTTTTGTCAATGGTGGAGTTACTTGTATTCTGTCTTCCTATTTTTATTCAATAATAACTGCAGTATGTTCTTACGAAGTGGGACGACTTTATATGCATTAAATGCTTTCAAGCCCATCTGAGCAGTTTCCTTCCCTTGACAGTCCTTGTGTGTATCTTCAGCACGAAGTTCTAATTCATAATAGGGTAACTCAAAGATACTAGTTTGTATTTAAAAGTTGTAACTGTTTTGCTGCTTCACATATATCCACAAAGTTTTATTTATACAGTTGTTGTGTCTTGCTTGGACTGCCTTGTTTCACTTGGGTCTCTTAAGTAGTGTTTATAGATTGCAGTTTGTTTCTAATAGAACACTTCCTCCCCTTGTGTATGGAGGGAACAAACTTGGCTCATTGTTTTCCTATGTCAAATACGTAGATAATGGCCTTTTAAAAGGGGTAAATGTGTGTGTGTTTGCTCACATCCCAGACCCGCCAATCTTCTGCTGGCAGAAGCAAGATTTTTATAGCTTAATCACAGACACTGCCTGTGGAGAAGAGGAGGTGTGTGTGTTTGTGTGTAGACATATATATGTATTAAAAGATATAAAGGAGGGGGAAACAGGACTTCTCATAACTTTTTTTTTTTCCTGCCCTCCCTCCTCCATTAGGTGATGCCACTCATAAGATCCCTATATCTGGATTTCATCTTTCACGTACTTCTTATGGAGTTGTCTTACGGGAACTTCTTGAGTTTGTCCAGCCAGCCAGAGCTGTTCAGCTTCAGTTTTACTGCAGGGTATGTCAAGGTCAAAGTAAGGTGCTCTAAATCAAAACCTTTAATTTCTTTTCTGTTGGGTGACTAAGGACATACTTCACTCTAAAACCTAATCGGTGTGCAAATGAGTGGGAAAAGACACTCTTTTCCAAAGTATCCCAGTTCCATGCAGGAAAAAGTGGCCTCTAGAAGCTAACCTTTTTAGAAAGCAGAGACATAATTTTCTGCTTTTTTATTTTCAGCCTGCCCTTCTGGCTGTAGTCTACTGATGAACATTTCACTTGGTCTCTGATATTGGTTTTGCTTAGGTTAAGGGCTTTTAAGACCTTGACTTAAATTGGTTGTACTGAATAACAGTCACACAATTCTGCTTTTCTAAGGGATACTTTTACATTTTAATGACTCTTTTCCCCATAAGAATACATCTTAATTTTTGCTCAAGTTTCATTTGCCAATGAGCAAAACAAAATGTTAGAATTCTGAGGCATTTAAGCTTCATGACAGCTATATTGCATTTTGATTCCATTTGAGCCTAATGTTAATCCTTACAAAGGTGGGGGGGGTCAAGATCTTGGGCTCCATACCTAAATGTAGGGCATTGAAGCGATATGTATGGAGATAGCTGTAGTATGGGTTAACCTTTAACCTGTCCCCAAATAGTAGTCCAGAATTTCTCCTGACGTTTGGTTGGAAAGCCTCGGTGGCATTTGGTTCCTCTTCAAGATAATTTTCAGGAAGAGTATACATTAGGTACCACAAACATTGAATTTTGTTTTGGGGGTGACTTTTTCAGATGAAATCAGAAGTCTTACAGATGTCAGAATTACATACTGTACTTCTTCAATGTGACTGACATTTTCTTTCCTCTAGTCTGATGACAGATTCCGAATTAGCTGGTGTCTCAATCGAATGGCTAGCATAACAGGTGGGAAATGAATCATTTTTGTGCCTCTCCTGCCCCTCCCCTCTCCCTCCCCCCCCAAAAAAAAAGGAAGGAAGAAGGATTATGTAATCACAGAATAGTAGGGTTTGGAAGGGACCTTCAGAGATCACCTAGTCCAACCCAGCTGGACAGGAATATATCCAGGTGGGTTTTGAGTATGTCCAGAAAAGGAGACTCCACCACCTCTCTGGACAGCCTGTTCTGGTGCTCTGTTGCCCTCAAAGTAAAGAAGTTTTTCCCTCATGGGGAAAAAGTTGAGATGGAATCCTCGTCCCGTCACCAGGCACCACCGAGAAGAGCTTGACCCCATCCTCTTGACACCCACCCTTTAGATACTTATGAGCATTAATAAGATCCCCTCTCAGTCTTCACCAGGCTAAACAGACCCAGGTCTCAGCCTTTCCTTGTAAGAGAGGTGCTTCATTCCCTTGATCATCTTTGTAGCCTTCTGCTGGACTCTCTACAGCAGTTCCCTGTTATTCTTGAACTGGGAGACCAGAACTGGACATGGTACTCCAGATGTGACCTCACCAGGGCAGAGTAGAGAAGGAGGATGACCTCCCTTAATCTGCTGGCCATGCTCTTTTTAATGCACCCCAGGAGACCGTTGGCCTTCTTGGCCACAAGAACACATTGCTGCCTCCTGGTCAACTCGTTGTCCACCAAGACTCCTAGGTCTCTCTTTACAGAGCTGCTTCTCAGCAGGTCAGCCCCTAGCCTGTACTGGTGCATGGGGGTATTCCTCTCTAGGTGCAGGACCCTACACTTGCCCTTGTTTAATTTCATTAGGTTCCTCGGTGCCCAACTCTCTAGCCTGTCTAGGTCTCGTTTAATGGCAGCACAGCCTTCTGGTGTGTCAGCCACTCCTCCCAGTTTTGTATCATCAGCAAACTTGCTGAGGATACACTCTGTCCCCTCATCCAGGTCATCAATGAGTATATTGAACACCACCAGACCCAGTACTGACCCCTGGTGAACACCGCTAGTTACAGGCCTCCAACTGGACTGCACTACTGATCACAACCCTCTGAGCTCTGCCACTTGCTTCAGCCAGTTGTCAGTCCACCTCACTGTGCACTCATCTAACCCACATTTCCTGAGCTTACCTATGAGGATGTTATGGGAGACAGCATCAGAAGCCTTGCTGAAGTCAAGGTAGACAACATCCACTGCTCTCCCCTAATCCACTCAGCCAGTTATTCCATCATAGAAGTCTATCAGATTGGTCAATCATTATTTTCCCTTGGTTTTGTAGAAGCTTTGAGATAGCTAGAACTACTTTGTGTGCTTCTCCCTATCTAGCTTTTGCCTCCCCATCAGTGACAGGAAAACAGCAGCAGGATCAGCGAACTGGCTAATGAGCACATCCATAGAACAGCATGCACTTTTTTGCTCAGCCAGTTAAAGGAGCACTAGAGGCAGTGAGATCACTGTGAAGGTGAGCGTATGATAACACATGGGAAAACTAACAACTTCTGAGGAGATGACCCACGAGTACATAATTACTGAGGCAGAGAAAATTATGGAAATACCCCCTTTGCTAGGAAGCCAGGTTTTATTAAAACCACTGATGGAATAACTTGTTAAGGCTTACAAGAGCTTTGATGCTCTGGTAAGAGGCTGGGTAGTGAACAGGGACTCGACTGAAAAGTGAGCCGAGCAGACTATTCACTGATTGTTTCGTTCTCCTGATTTGGATTTTCTCTGAGCTATAGGCATTGAGAGCCATCTGGAGCTTCTTCCTGTAGAAAACCTGGTACTAGAACTGTACCGGAAGAAATACCAAAAGGAACCATCCAAGACTTGGGTGTGTAGAGAGCTGGATACCGTCCTGTGGGATTTCTCCAGTAATACCAGGTATGTTGGATTCTTCTTTGTGGAAACGTGTATTAGCCTGACGTGTCTTGGCACCCTCCATAGATCTTGTATGCTGCTAGGCTAGAATGTTCTGCAAGCCTTCTGATCTGAAACGCTTCTTGTCACGAGTACAACTCGAAATGAAAAATACTTTCCTAAAAGAAGTGTAAAGATAGATGGCTTTTTAATACTGAGGCTGAGTAGGGGGGGTAAAGGAGGGGGTAAAAAAAGGGAATAAAATATATTGTGGTATTTAACTGGAAATCATAGAAATAAGAAGATTCAGACTCTTAGAAGTGTAATTTGGATGGGACCTGGCTGTTGCTATATATCAAATGCCTTGTGCTGCTACTGTGAAGAGGGACGAGGTGTGGTTGCTTGTGGTATAAATCAAGTTATCAAGCATAAGTGTTAAGATAAATCCGATGCTGCTTCTTCCAGAATGAATGTTCTTTATAACATATCTGGAATCCTATTTACTTTGTAGGATGTGGTTTGTTTTTTTTTTCCTATGTGTTTTGAACAGTAAAACTTTTCATGCTTTTAGATTCTTCTGTGTTTGTACAAAGTAGTAATATGTAGCTTGTGCTGTTGCAGAGGGATATTTAGTGATGACACAGTTAACTGAAAAATATACCTTAACTTTTCTTCTGCTGCTGTTTTAAGTAAGAACCAATAACTTGTTCTTAAATTTTAGTAGAGTTGGTTTGTTTGGTTTTTTGTTTAAAAAAGGATTATTCTTGGAAGTCAGCTTACAGTATGGATTTTAAGATCTGTTGGGATAATCACTCTCACTTTATCTTTTTGTAGTCAAGTAGTTTTCCATTTTTGTCTTCACACTAGAGGAACACCTTAACAAGAATGGAAAAAATGTCCCTTAAAACACACACTTGGAGTGGAAAGTGAGGATGCTTATACTAAGAGAAACTATTTTACGTTAATGGGAAAATCCAAATAGCTACCTTTTAAATTCCATTTGTTTCTTAGGATTCTCTTTTTTTCCCTCCCCCCACTTTCAGGCATGAAGCAGGTTGCCTGTTAAGCATGCCCTTTAACTTTGCATAAGCCACTCGGAGCTTAGTTGTTGAACGTTGGTCCTCTGAAATTTTAAAGGTAGTGTATGGTCACTGAGACAAAAAGATAACATTTTTAATGTTAGTTCCTGTTCCTTCTGACCAGACAAACTGTTCACGTTAATTAAAGATGTAGATGCTTCTGAAATAAGCCTGAGCTTCGTTTCATGTAGGTGCAAGTGGCATGAAGAGAATGACATACTCTGCTGTGCTTTGGCATCCTGTAAGAAAATTGCGTGAGTATTGCTAAGGAGTTATTCTGTAATTTCTGTGATAGTAACGTCTGCCACTCTGTACTAATCCTTTCACTACCTCCACTTAGTATTGAAAAGCTGAGAGAAGCATTAATTACAGTGGAATTAACTGTTTTCCTTCAGAGGTTTAGTATATCTGTATTTGAGAAATTATCAGTATCTTCTAGAATGTCTCTACTTCAGAAACTTTTATACTGCCTTACCTATAGTGTAGATACATAAGGTTCTGTAATCTTTTTGGTGTGGGGGAAAAGTGAAAGTAAATAGTTGGGAAATAAGGAAATGACATTTAAGATCTCAGTCAGTAGTAGTGGCACTTTGAGAGAGATTATAATGAATAGTATTTCATTCTGAGAGAGCTGGGGCTCTTTAGTCTGGAGAAGAGAAGGCTGAGGGGCGACCTTA
>JAOXJM010000001.1:98342030-98372218 GCA_026413425.1 Tringa solitaria | reverse complement strand
TAGATGATCTCTATGGTCCCTTCCAATTCCAAAAATTCAGTGAAATTCAGTGAAATTCAAAAAAACTCTTGTTAGATACTGCTATGCCTTACAAAAAATAAAAAGGTGTTGCTTTTCACCCTTCTAAGTGTCTGCATTTGATAGTGTGGGGAAGCAGTTCTAGTTTCTTGTACAGTTGTAGAATAGCCTGGTGATCTTGGAAGGATGTGGGGTAAATATTTAGCTGCTGCAATAATGTGCCCCTGCCTTCTGTGATCTGCTCTGTGGTTGCTTTTGTTTGCCAGTTGAAGAACTGAAAATGCTGTGCTTCTGTACGTGAGCATTACAGCTCTCTTAGCCAAACTTTTCTTGTTTTCCTTTCTTTCTCGGTCAAGTTACTGCATCAGTAAGTCTTTAGCTAGTGTGTATGGGGTCTCACTGACAGCAGCTCATCTGCCTCTTCAAGATTCTGATTATGGTGAAAGTACAAATACCAATGTGGTGATACTGGATACTGGACGTTTTCAGGTCAGATTCTTTAAACTGGTATCCTGTTTTAGTTCTATTTAACTTGAGTGTTCAAACTTGCCAATTTCAGGTTAGCTTTCTCCTCTTTGGATGCTGTCTTTTCTGACATATATTGGGCAGACCCGATGAGAGAAAAATAATCACTAGCTGGGTCATTTCTTGAGATTTTTGATCATAATTTGTAGGTTTCATGGATAGCTGTGTATACTGCGTTTTAGAAGACAGATGTTACTTCGAATGTTTATTTCTTCATACAGAAAACAAAGGCTGAGGGTTCTGGATGTGACAAATGTTTTGCTTCTCCAAGTCGGGATCAAGAATTTCTCCCTTCTAATTGTAAGTTTGAAACTTGTAAGGGGAAAGAGGTATTTAAGCTTAGTCCAATTGCTACTTTTTCAAATTTCTGAGCTTAGATATTGCCTGTCAGCGGTGTAAAGCTTAAACAGCTCGGCATGAGCTGTGCTTATTCCTCCATGTAAATGTCACTGAATTTCTGAAAGCGTAAACATAAAGAACTGCTCTTCTCTTACTGGATACAATCTTATGGTCAAAAAGGCCTCTCACAATTTAGGTTTTCTTACAAATGTCATTCTCTGTTTTATACACCTTTATTTTTCTGCTACATGAAGTCTGTTCTCATATACTTAGGTGCTTTGAGGCAGGGCCATGTTTAAAATTCCTTGCTCTTAAATCATTATATGTGCAGACTCAGCTGGTACTTGTTGCAAGTATTCTGTTACAACTCATTTTATAAAGACTGGTCATATAAAATCTTCTTGGAGACAATTTTTTTAGTAGAAGGCATGTGAGCTCAGTTCATCTGGGCAGTTCGTGGCTAATCTACAGAGGAACAGAATCAAGTTTGCAAGACAAAAAAACTAAGAGTTCTGAGTTTGCAGCTTATTTTGCTGCATATAAAAGACACACTGTATTCAACTCAAACGATTCCAGTTATAAAACATGAGATCCTATGGCCTTGGTGTTTATAGAGGACACAACCCCTGACTGACTTTTTGTATTAGAGCTATTGAATAGGTTCAGCTCCACAGCATATGAAGAACAATTCTATTAATTTATGCAAACTTTAAAGTCTGATTTGATTTGCAAATTTTATTTAATTTAATAGGTGATTCTCTACGTGGTGCAAAGACTTCCCTTTATGGAACAAGTACCATGCGAGGAAGAGGAATTACTCGATTGCTGAAAAGTGCATCTGATCTATCCACATCTTTCAGTAATTGAAAATCTTTTTACATCCATTTTTCACTTTTCCTTGTTTCCCTAAAATAACCAGCAGTTTCTCCAGACTGCAGTTTTTCATCTCGTCTGCAACGCTTGACAGTTCAAGTTCTTGTTAGAACGATAAAACTTTTGACTGGATTTAAATAAGACAAAAATCTTAATTATCTACAGGAAGACTTATTTTGAAAGAACCTGACAGTTGCATCCTCTCTTTAAAAATACGTGCCATAGTAGTTTTGTTTCTTAATGGATGGCGTACAAATTCAAGGTTGATTAGTCAATATCACTGGATTAGAAGAATTACTTAGTGACAAATGTGACTTTAAACAAGTGCTTTATTTTTCCTCTAATAACGTCCTTCCCTTCTTCTGCATGTGGAAGGTAGAATTTCAGTGTATAACAAGCTCTTGCTAAAAAATGATGGGAGGGGGGAGCATCAAAAGTATGAAGGGCTGCACTAGGGAAATTAAAGGTGTAATAGTCTCCAAGGTTTGCTATAATCTGTCCGTTTTGTCCATGAACAATTTGAGTGGTCATTCAAGACAAAAAAAGCAGACTTCCTGTAAAATGTCTTGGAATAAACATGGTGGCAAATTTATCTATTAATGTTCTTTTAGAGGTATGGGCTATATACATCAAGAACAAGTCAACAGATCTTTCTTTGTTTTCCTTTGCATCAGTTTTCTGCTCAAAAAATGCACGTTCCTCAAACCTACAGACTGAAGAGGAGTGTAGGTGTTATGGTTTTTTTTTGAAAGGAATATCAAATTCCAACTGATATATTAGTCTGCAAATATAATTTCACAAGTTTGGTCAGGCTGGGTAGATAGCAGTCATAATTATTTGAGAGAACGTAAAAACTGGGAGACTGTCTGACATAACTAGGAAGTTAGATGTTCTGTTTTATGGAGTACAAGTCTTGGACTAGTCTCCAAAAAGTTGTCTGTTGTCTGAGACTCATCCTTAGTCCGTGTGTCTTTAAGCAACTGATTCTCAGAAATAAGAGCTGCTTTTTTTTTTTGAGTTGTTCCAACAGAGGTCCAGTTGTGAAATTCTATTTCCATAGCAACTAACTGTGAGAAGATATTTATTTTGTTCCTTGTAGGAATTGAAACTCAAAATTGGGTGGGTCATTCTTTTGGATAATAGGAAAAAACCCAAATCCAAACAAAACCAAAATTAAGAGGTCAGCACACTTATGAATAAACTTTAACATGATGATAAGTATGTCAAATAAGGCCAATTGCTGGGTTAGTTGGAAACCTGTTACAGTTGCTGTAAGGCCAGTTGAGGCCCTTGTTCTAGTATTGCAGGGTCACTGAATCATTTTTATGCCTCTTACCTAAGAGTTTGCCTCTATCTCTGAATTTTCTTGAATTATTCTATATTTTCTTCCTTTGAGTCTGTTGTTCTATCTGCTAAATTTCGCCAGGTAAGGGACAATAAAACTCTCTAAGACTGAGATATATTGATGATGCATCTGGGAATGTTGCAACAGAGTAATAAGAGTGTCTATTTAGTAGTGATGAAGGCTTCTCCAATGCAGAGAGAGTAGAGTTGTTTGAGTTTTAAGTTTCTTAACTGACAGCCATTGCTGCATTGACATTTCAAAGCATAAAGATGTATAATCTTTGAAATATTATCAGAGGTCGGTGTTGCAATAAAAGTTCCATGTTTCAGTTCTTATGAAGAAGAGAATTCATTATTACTAAAATATTCAGTATCAGTGTAAGTATACAAACCTAAGAGCATATGTTACTGTGCTTAAAGTATTATGTGTCTTCACGGCTGAGATAAAGAATCTGAGCAGAAATGGAGAAATGCAGAGTTAGGGTTCCATGGCATGTCTATACCTTATCAGCTGTGATTTAAAATGGTACGTAACTGTAGAAGATCTTGTTATATGCTGTAGGCAGTAGGCTGTTAACTAGGAAGGTAACTGTAATAACCAACAACCTGTAATGGTTTTTGTAGTGAAAACTGTAAGATCTACATAATGAGGATGAGTCCACTAACTTGATATAGCCCACTTCATACTGTTATTCTACATATATTGAGATGGGTCCCTAACAGCTGTTGAAGGATTATAGGAAATTCTTTCATTTTGGAGTTCTGCTTCCCTAACTGTTTTGCAATTTGAAACACTATTTAATTTCTTGAAAAATAAATTCTGCTTAATAAGCACAATACAGTAACGCTTCTCTAATGGAAAAGTAAAGATGAAGGAAAGATGGTGACTTGCAACTTACACCCTTTTTAAGTGCAAGGAGTAATACTGGGAATGCCCAAACTGTGAGTCAAAATCAGAACAAAATTCTCCCCACTTGCATGACAAAATTCTCAAGGGGCAACAAAACCAAGTAAAGGCAGAATGGCTCTGGAGCAGAATTTGAGTGATGCAGCCTGGGAGCTTTAAACAGGTATTTTCCATGTGGTAAAAAGTAACTAAGTTAAAACTCTCTGCATATGTGTGTTTTCGCGGTAAAAGGTTCTATCAAACCTGACTTTCTATTCTCCTACTAGTGCAGATTACTCAGTCCCGTGACAGTAATGGGTAAAAGTCATCCTGACTTTTCAAACACGTTAGAAAGTTAATAGTTACTTTTGTTCTTGTTACACAAGTATGTAGACAAATTGTTGAATGATGCATTACTACTCTGTCATGAGAACACAGTAGGTGACAACTTTGCTGATTTAGTCTATGACATCAGTATATTTACATCCTATTCAAAGGGTATATAACTGATACTGAAAAATAAAGCAAGTTCGTGTAGAGTAAGCAGCAGTTACTGATTCTATCTAGTAAAAACTATGAATCTGACTATTACTTGTGAATTTCTGGCTCACCCACTTTCTCCTTTCAATAAACTGTAGAAACTAACTGTGTGGAAGAAGTTCCTATTGATCGCTGTCTGCTCAAGCTAAGAATATTCTTATCAGTACCCGGTATTCTGATAGAGCAGAAATGTTCTCTTAAATACATACAAATGTACTGCGGATACAGTAATATTTATTTTTGATGTCTTTAATTTGAAATGTGTTTTGGAAGGCTGATCTTACCTGTAAAGATGAAGAGACCGAATGCCTTCTTCACCTTTATCTTCTCCGTGTCCTTTATGACCAGGTCCCGATTCCCATTTAGATGCCAATTCCCAAGAAGTCCTTCTTGTTGCCCTTTATGTGCTTCACTGGATTTAGCTTTGGGTGGACTTTGCCTCTCCTAACCCTGTACTTGCATACTCGCATAGCACCTTGGTATTTCTCCCAGATCACTTGTCCCTGCTGCTGCCTCCTGTGTGTTTCCTTTTAATGTCTGTATTTTGTCAGGAGTTCTTTGGTCAACTTCTGTTTGTTCTCCTGTTTACCTTGGAGAATGTGATACATGAAAAATTAGCAAGCTCACCTGGACCTCTGTTCTCTTCAGGACCACATGCCACAGGATTCTTCCAAGCAGATTTCTGAACAGGCCAAAGACTCCTCTCCTGAGGTCCAGAGCTGTGGTCCTGCTCTTTGCTTTTTTTCTTTCCTCTTAAGATCCCAAGGTAACTAAGATCTCATAGTTACTGAAGCTAAAGTTTGCTCCCAGCCTTTACATCCCTGACCAGTTCTTTCTTGTTTGTAAGTATGAGGTCCAGCAGAGTGCCTTCCCTCTTTGGCTTCTCAATCACTTGGAAGAAGCCTGACACTCCCGATACAATTGTCTGAAGAAAGTCTTGGGTACTTCTTCCTGATAAGGCTGTCTACAGCAGACATCTGCTGGAACATCACCCATGTTGGTCTGCCCTGTGTTGAACCCTTGAGCTCCCAACTGGCTCATTGTCCACCCCCAGGTGGAACTTTCTGCATTCCAGCTGCGCTCTCACGTAAAGAGCAACTCTCCCTTTTCACCTGCCAAGCGGGAGGAAACGAGCAGGACAGTAAGTGGTGTGTGGGAAGGGAAACCTTAGCAATCCCTTTATTCCTGAGGCCTGTAGGCTCAATGCACTTGTGCCAGTTCTAGGGTCTGCATTATAACTAGTTATCAAAGACAGTATTTACTGTGTCTAAAGTAAAATTAATCTTTAGTACATCTTTAGCAGTATGTCAGTCAGCAGAATCTTAAAAGATAGGAGGAAGGCAGTAATTTGGTGGGGATTTTCTGGGTGGAGGGTCTGTCCCAGACAGACAGACCTGGGTGTTGGATTTTGCTGTGTTCAGGTGCATGTCAAACTGGAGGAAGCAGTGCTGTGATCCTGGACCAAATGCACAGTTGATATTCTTTCTACCGGGTGTGTTCTTTGCCAGCTACCTAGAGTGCGGTCCGTGCTGAATCATACCCAAAGAGAAGACTTGCTTCCATTTCAGGGACTTGGGTCTTGAGCCGTCACAGTCAGATGCCGTCATTTGGATTCTTCTGAATAAAAATTTGTCTTTGGTGAATGAAAACCTAGGTTCAAGGAAGCCCTGTCTGGATTTCCTTGCAAAATTGTTGTAGTTTTCTGCTCCTGCTATCTTTTTAAAAAACCTGCATAATTAATAAAGAATGACTGTACTTTTTTACCTGTTAGTTGGATTAGAAAGTGCTAATCCTGAACAATTTCAAACTTTTCCCAAAAGTTAAGTGACTCAAGTGTATACATGAAACTGAGTTTTTGATTCCTGGTTGATAGAGGTACATGCAGCTGACTGCAGAGGCTTTAACATCTTTCTTTGTGGCAGAGTAAATATAGGGTAGTGGGGCAGATGAATAACAAGTTTGTTATCTAGTTTCTGCCATCTTGATGTCTTCTGCAGGATTATCATCCCTCACTTCCACCCTAGAACGAGCTGCCAAATAATTTTTATTGCAAGGATTCAGTAAAATGAAGAAATAGGGAAACACTGTTATTAGTCTAATCCTGTATTATCTCTGTTCCCTCACTATTCCTTGGTTCTGTCTTAGAAGCTCCCACAAGCTTCTCTAATTACCATTTTAAGATAATTACCCTCACTCCCTAGTGAACAGGTGAAAGGCAGGAGAGAAGTTCCAAATTCCCTTAAGTTGGGCTATAATAAATTTAGTACTAGTTCCAGTGCATCCAGAATTAATCTTGACGGTTTGCTCATCGTACTGTGAACTTCTTCAGATAGAAGACTGCCTCGGTGTCTTTCCTGGAACAGATGATACAAATAAATAGAAAAGTAGTGCTGTTACTCTAGCAACAAGAATTTTGTGATAATTAACTCTTGTCTGTCTGATCCGTTCTGAATTGTGCACTATACTGAATCCTGTATTTCTCAAAATCCTGAGAAGAGTGAGAAAGGCAGTAAGAGCAGACCTTGGGGGTTATGCAGGAAACAAGTAGGAGTGGAATCCCTGGGAGCAGCTCTGAAGAATAAAGGAGTTCATTAAGGTTGGCAGTTCATTAGGAAAAGCGTCTTCCAAATGCAAGAATAGTCCAGGAATGCAGGTAGATCAATCAGGGGCCTGTCTTGTCTTTACATGGCTGAACCCTAGTCCTAGTGCAGTATATTGGAGGTAGAAGCAGGTGTGTGGTACAAAGGAAGAATTCCACAAACACTGGCCAGCCACGTAGGGATGATTTTTGGACTCACCCAGAATTCACGCTTGCCAGGGGTCAAGGTTAGCAAGAAGAGCTTTTGTGACTCTGTTAGCAGTAAAAGATTGAAGAAGGAAAAAGTGATCCTGTTGCTGCATGGTGTGAGTGATTTAGTAACGTGGCTGGAGTAACATAGATAAGGCTGAGGTGCTCGGTGCCTCCTTAGTCTCATTCTGTACTAATAAGGTCTCTCAGATCTTTATACTTAGGAAGGGTTCAGGGAGGAGGACACCAGCAGTGGACAAAGATTGAGTCAGTTGGGAGATTTCAGCCCACACAAGAAGAGGGAGGCTAGGAACAGTCAGTATGGATCCGGTAAGGCTAAATCGTGCCTGACCAGCCTGGATGCTTTCCACAATAGGTTTGTGTATAAAGGGAGAGCAGTAGTTTTCACCTACCTTGACTTTAGCAAGGCTTTCCAATGTGGTCTCTCACAGCATGCTTGTATCCAAGTTGGGATGTTACAGTCTAGATGGGAGGACAACCAGATGGGTAAAAATCTGGTCATACTCTACGTGTGGAGGACAGTAACAAGTTGGACTGCTGGAAGAGTCTGTGCTATGGCCTGTTCAGCGTCTTCAGCAGTGACCTGGAGGAGGTGATGGAGTTCACTTGACTGCAGAAAACACCAAACTGGGGAGACCGACTGATAGACTAGAGGGCAGAACCTAAACAGGCTGGAGGGGGCAGCTAATAGGAACTTTATGAAATGCAGCAAAGTTCTGCACCTAGAAAGAAGGAACTCTGCTGAGACGAAAGCCCAAATCTAAGTAGGAAATTTAAAAAAACAATTTTGAAGGTGAAATGGGAAGGGTGAAATGGATGAAGGGGGTGTTGATGAGAATGCTTGCCTTGCAGGGTGTACCAGAGGACTGGGAATCCTGACTCCTCTATCTCCATGCTTCTCCTGCATTGTGGTGATCTGTCTCCAGCCAGGTCATTTAACTTTTGCCTTATCACTCTGTCACGCATGAATACTAGCGATTTACTTGCAACATTCTGTAGACCTTTGAGTTCCTTGGATGGAAGGTGCCTAGATAGGAATAACTCTTAAAGGCTAAGTTACTGACAGGAGGAACAAATAAAAATTTTGATCCCTAGTAAGTCTTATAGTATATTGCCTTCAGAATGTTACAGGTGAGTAAAAATGTTAATGTGAATAGAAAAAAATAAAGCTGGACAGTGAAGGAGCAGCATGCTGGGGAGATGTTTCTCCCCTTTAAACAGAAGAGGGAAATGTGGTATAGTCCTGGTTAATGTAATTGCTTTGAGCAGGGCAGAGTGAGCCAGTTCCACGCAAGATTTCTGTCCTGCCTACTTTTCGTTGGATTGCTAGACTGATGAAGTGGACTTTTTTGTTTCCTTTGTATGCTTCATTATAGAGTAAATGGCCTGTTGCAGGTTGCTGAGGTAGAGTCAGAAGGAAAACCAGGTAATTTTTAGAATATACTCTTTGGTATGCTTGCCAAAATAAATCTTGCCTAAGTAATGATGTATCAAAATCTTACCGTGGTGGTTGTTCCACTTTGGGTAACAGATCTCAGCAGCCCTGCAGATGGGAGAATGGTTTAGTGAGGCCTTAAATCCTTGTGTTCTGGTTCTTCCTATTCATGCACAGATGTGCGTGTGCGTATCATATGTGCATATTCTTCCATAAGAAAGTTGAACATAACTAAAGAGTAATTTAATATAGGCTGTGTAAAGGGTAAAGTAAAAATTTGTTTTTCTGCCTACATCCTGCCTTTTGAGGGAAGTGAGTATTGAAGTTGAGTATACATACATTAATTCTCAGGAATCAATTAATTATTTCCAGCTTTCCCATCATCCCTCCAAATACATTAGTGCTGCTTTAATTTTGTTTAAAGTTGTGGATATATTACAGGCTCTTGGAGTTACTCCTGCTTCAAAAGACATACAAGACACTCAAATTAATTCAGGCACAGAAAAACCTTGGACTAAGATAGGAATTTGAATATCTGTATTTCTGGCTGACAAATTGGTTGAGGAAAAACACAGGTAGCATTCTGATAAATACACAACTTCTAAAATGTTAGTCTTATTTTAAAAAAAGGGAAAAAACTGTAAGCAAGACTGAAATATCTCAGCCTTCTCTTTATATGCTGTCACTTAGTTTATTTCCCAGTGTAGAACTGAGATTAGCGTTGCAGCATGTAAATTGTTCTGCTGTAATGATTGTCAGGTTTAACACTCGCTTTTCCCCTGCTACTTCTTATGGAAGCTGCTTACAGAGAATTGCATTTGTAGTTTTGGGGGTCATAATGATGTAACCTCTTCTGTTTTATGTGGCTGGTTTCTTCACAGTACTTAATGCAGATTTGCTAATCTGCATCTTTCTTTATGGTTAAAATGACTAATGTGTACATGGTACTTCAAACTTCAGCTGACAAGCAGCAATTAAGCTTCATGTATCCTAAGAGTGAAGAGTATGGGATAGCTAATGCAGTGTTAAAATGGCCTAGAGGCCGGAGTCGGTTTCTGGCTATAAATACTTTCTGATCTCTTTTGCCAGTCTTTCCAGTTAAGATCCTTGATGAGAATCCACATTATTATCCCTCAGTAGAAGGCCTCTTCAGCATCAGGGTATAGGTGTTTGTGAAGGAATGAGGGAGTGCTGACTAACGTCTGTAACATTTATATAAGAAATAGTTTTGTTTCACAATAAAAACTTGTTACAGTGCTAATCAGATAATTCATACTATACTTGCTTGTTACAAAAGAGAATAAAATGCCTATCAGCTCTGTTTCTGAGCTATGCACCTCATTTTTTTTATATGCCTTCAGCTTCTCTGTGCAAAATTCTTTTTTAGCTAGCTGTTTTTGCACTGTTTTGTCATGCATCTCAACTAAGCACAGGAATAGGTCCTCAGAATGTCTTGCTGTGTTGCATTTCAGGTTGTTCATTGCCAGAGAGATTTGGGTTTGTATGTGCTTTGTAAAGAACTCTGGTTGTTGGTCTTTATAATTGTTATTATTACAAATAAATAATTGTATTTGAAGTACCATGTAAAACAAAGGCAGACAGAAAAATAATTCTGGTAGTATGATTTGCATAGTTCAAAGTCTAGAAAATGCTACCCACGTGTAGGAAGACTGCTGGTTCTTCTTCAAAGTTATATTTTAGATTTTTGTTTTTAAAAGTAACTACTTGGGGATAAAGGGTATGTGGGAAGCATTGAGGTAGGTTTCTGGAACTCCTGAAGTTGAAGATGCAATAGAGGGCTTTGAAAGGATAAATGTTGTAGTTCAAGTCATTTATTGCATGTCTCTTAAAAAAAAAAACACACACAAAAAAAAAAAACCAAACAAAAAACCAACCCCAGACCCACAAACAAACCAGCTCTTAATTAGCTTTAATACCATATTGTCAGTTTTTGGACAGACAGTCCATTCTCTTCCAAAGATAAGATACAAGTGACGGGAGTTCTCTCCACACTTGTACATGCAGTGCTTCTGATTACATTATTACAATTTTGAATAAAAAGGTACTTTTCCTCCTTCCCCCTTTTTTCTTTATGCCTTCTTTTTATTAAAGATGCATTTGCCATGTATATGGTCTCTCACTGTCATTTTTTTTCAGAGGCAGCAGGAGGAGCAATTTCTGACTTGCCCATGCAACAGCCAGAAGGAAAAGATAAAGTAATAAAAATTAGTATTTAGGAGCTCTCTGAGCTGGAACTCATCTGACAGTATGTAGGCTAGTAGACTGTTTCTAGATCTTGTCAGCTGCCAATTACAAATGCATCTAACTTCTTACCTTATACCATTAGTATGCATGGTTGTTCCAAACAGGAGACTTTCATTGGTCATCTGTGAATTTTTTTTCTATGTATTTTTATTTACATATGCATGTATAATATATACAAAGAACACATTTAACGTCCCTAAAAATCAGCTTGCTTTGGTCTGCATAAAATGTTTTCTATACTGGGCAATGCTGTAAGCTGTGACACTTGCATAACGCTGTGAACAAGACTGCTCTTCCCTGATGACTTGCAGTTGGTGAGCTTGAAATCTTCTGTGGATGTGGGGCTACAGCAGCAATTCTGTTCTCCAAATAGACCTGTCTCGCTTCTTTTTTCAGAAAGTGGGAAGTCTAGAAGAATGGTTATTTCTGGATGACTGGGTGAAACAGTTTTTCTGTTTCACATGCATTTTTCTGCTATGAAGTTATGTATTAGTACTAATCATACATTAAGCACTTCTTTCCAGGGAGGCAAGGATATTCTCTCCAAGATCTTGAAGGCAGAGCCATTAGCTTTCATTTATTATTCCAAAAAACCTTCTTGCAATAAGAAAGAGGGATTGACTTCTTTTCTACAGTGGTGTCTGTGCCTCAGCAAATCCTCAAGATGGCATTGGCCTCCTGCTTATTTCTTCATTTATCTTCAACATTCGTTCTCTGCTGTCTGGTTCCTTGTAGGCATCTCACTGAAGCGTTCCCTTTTATCTTCTTGTTCCCTAAAACATTGTTCAGGAGTAGAGTTGTTAATTAAAACCAGCTTGAAATTTTAGAAAGAGATTTTTGTGTTAAAATGGTTTTAGACTGCTCTAAGCTGACCTGGAGGTGTACCAAGCTGAACTCCATAAATTAAGCTTTGCTGGTGATGCAAGAGGTGCGTGAGCTACTTGTTTATTCTGTAACGCGTATGTAGAGAAAGGGTGACTAGTGTGTCTTTACTCATTTCACTTTTCTTCCAATGGGCTCTTTCCATTGTGAGAATAAACAAACAGTTTCTGTCGTGGAGTGGTAATTCTGAATACAGAGCCTCATGGTGATTTAGGCTAGCAAGGACAGAAACACCTCTAGGATCTCAGAGAAATGAGAAACAGTCTGGGCTTTGCTTAACCAAGTAGCTGCATGTGCTTGACTGACTTGGGCTTGCTAATGCATTTCCAGAGTTTGAATGTTTGGGTTCTACCCCAGAGACTACAAAGGGGTCTGCTAATACTGGGCATATTCCGTGAAAAGAGATGGGAGCCACTAGGGTAGAAACTGAAAGGATAAGGCAGTGCACACTTTCCTTGATTTCTATTTTTCTCCCCTGCTTTCTATCCATATATTGATGCTGGAGAGAGACGGTGAACCCTTCATAGGTTCCACTTGCTTTTCTAGAGAAAGGTACTTACGTCATCTCATAGTCCCTCTCCTTGTCTGCCCGACAGCAGCAGCAATAGGCTATAATACCAATAACTATAATTGCAGCAACAGCTCCACCAATGATGCCAGCGTAAAGAGCTATGTTCATGGATGCTATACGGGAAAGAAAAGAATTAGCCCTTTGCAGTGAGAATGATACCAAATGCAATCAACACAATCACTGGACTTCAGATCCCACCACCAGATGTCAGATCTCACTGCCTACTCTGAATGTCAGGTTGAGACTGGCTGAGTGGAAGGCACATTTATTTGACTACAGCAACGAATTAATTCTGTACTGGGTAGCTGATAAGTCTGCAGGAGCAATTAGTTAGATAGTGACAGGCAGGAGTCCCTGGATATGAACAACTGCTGTATTTTGTTGGTACATTAAGGCCTGAGCCCCCAAAGTCTGAAACTATCTCACTCTACACATTCTTTTGTCATCTGTGAACTAACACTATGAGTTAGTGAGTAGTCTATTAGTATGTAAATCAATGCAAAGAATCTGTCTTAAAGGTTAAAAAAAACCAAAAGCATGCTGTTTTTTTTTTTTGAGAGAAGGAATTTTATACTTCTGTCTGCATTGACTAAATTAATCCTTTGACACCTAGCTAGGCTACTTCCTCTGGTACTATTCCCGTAAGCAACCTCATCTCTTACGTGGCACAACGCTGACTGTCATGTTGCAAGATTCCTTTCCCACAATGTTCGTCGAAGTGCAGATGTAAAAGCCAGAGGTGTCTGCTGAGATGTTCTTCAGAGTTATTTGTTCCCCTGTAGTGAAATACGAATCCAGTCAAAAAAAGAAAAGAGCAGGGAAGGAAGCGGGGACAGCAGCACTTCCAATTCCAGCCCAGGGTATAGTGGGAGTGATGAGAGGTTATTAAAGCTGATGGATTGCTCTGTCTTGCCCAGGAGCTGCCATGCTAGACCTTAGGTTTTAGTGTGATTTGTGGGAGGACAAACGGAAGTGTGCTGTTTTGATTACAGGGAACATTCCTTTTAGAAAGAAAATTGTAGGTGGAGGGTAAAGAAGTATGTGTGCTTAGTGAAAGCTTTTTTGCATTGGATTTTGCTGAGAAATAGAAGATGGCCCAAACTGGCATCTCACTGAGAACTGGCCATCTGATGAGTTAACTTGTGAAACAAAAAGGTCTTCAGTCCTTCAGCTCTTGGGATTTCAGATCTGAATTATTTAGCAGTGGGGGAAATAGTTTTTTAGTCTGGGAGAGGCTACACAGGCTGTGAAAATAAATGAAGGAAAAGAAATACAGTAACATGGGATTGCTATGATAGCAGTAGGTTTCTGTCCAGCCTAACAAGAGCTCAGAACCATGTGTTGAAGCTTAGCTCCGTCTGCTCAAGCAGTTTTTCTTTGTTAAACCTCCAGCTGATGTCGGTATGTGTGGTCCATGATTTTTGCTTGTGATCTGCTGATAAAGGTCTAGATTCCTGCTCTAAAAACAAAAGGCTCTGAATACTTTTCAGTGACTTCCCTGTTTTATTTTCCCTGTGATCTCACATCTTCCCAGCCCATTCCTGGGACTGGAATTCTGTTTAGTGTCTGCTGGCACCTAGCGCCAGAAAGTAAAAGAACATGCAAACTAGTAAATAACAGACTGCATGCTTGCTTTGTTAGTTTTTTTTTGTGTCTCTACATACTGTCCGTGCTTACTTCTGGTGGTGTTGGGTTTTTTTTCAGTGTGATGTTTATAGCTCTCAGAGTAGCAGTATATAACTGGACTGTAAATCCTTCCATATTAAATTAAAAGTAATTGACTGGCAAGACAGATTGGGAAAAACGCCAGTCAGATACTATCATTTTTGAAGTGGCTCCTGAGAGGATTCTGCACACTCTGCAGCACTGGGACTTGCTTAGCACAGAAAGAAATTGCTTGTAGTGACAGTACATGCCGGTATGTTCAGTGCTGTGCATGATGCGTTGGCACCACTTAGTGGCCAGTCAAATGAATAAGGTTTGTGTCACTGGTGATATTTTCATCTTTGCATAATTTATGCAAGAATCGGCTCATGAGTGTTGAATATCCTGTCAAGTCTGATCATGTTTAGTTTACATCCATAGCAATGCTACAATAAGTTAAATCAGGAAGTGTAGGTTCAGATACTCAGTCTATCTGGAGCTGAACATACCAGGAAGAAACAAAGTTGTTAAAAGGAATAATAAGGCCCCTGTCACTATTATGCTTCAAAGAGTATTAAACCCTAATTTCTGTGTGAATAGTTCTACCAAAGGTCCTGCCAAGGAAATTCAGTTCCTTTTTTTCCAGATTCTGACTTTAAATGAAAGCAAATAAAATACTGGGTCTATGTCACAGTCCTAAAGAACAATAAGCCTCTTTTATGTTCAAAGCAGGAATGGTGTAACCTTTTCTCATACCACATTCCTCTAGGTGAGGAGTCATCTCTGGAAGGAAAGTAGCTTCCAGATCCTACTTTTGTTTGCCTTTACTCCTGGTCATTGTCAAGCAAGCTGGGATATAAAGACACAACAATTAGAAATCTTGGAATTCCTTGTGTTATGCCTCTCCCCCCGCCTTCCGTAAACCCAGCAATTGAGAAATACTTACTTCTGGCCGCTTCAAGAGCGAGCCAGCTTTCTTTGCAGGTGAGAGCTCAAGCAAAAATTTTACCAACCATTGTTACTTAAGGTAACAGTCCTTTTCCCCCTGCTGAGTTACTCTTGAATGCATCTTGTATGCAAAGGACAACTTTTCAAAATCCTGGACAGAGAACTTCCTAGAAAAAGCCTTACGTGTGTTTTTGTATTTCAGAATCTTTCCAATGCTGATCTACAGAGAACTCAAAGGCTTGATGTCTTTGAATTTGCCATACCTTCTGTTGTTTGTAGTACACGGGGCTCATTTTGTACATTGAAGCTTTGCCAGGTATATTTGGGCTTTGGGGAGCCCTCATGAGAAATGCAGGTCAGATTGATTGTCTGTCCATATTCTGCTGTCCCCAAAATCTGGCATTCTGGCTTGGATGGTGCAACTGAAGGAAGAAAAACGGAAGGAATTTCATTAAACAGAAGTATTTATTTGTTTCAGCCCATCTCCTGCACCTGTGGTTTTTATTCCTTCTAAACTGAGGCTAGCCTTACACCTACCATCTTCTCTCAGGAACTGGAGTGAACTTGTCTATAATTTGTTTCTCCCTTCTTGGCACTGGTCAGCCAAGAAGGAATTGTAAGATGCTTTTTAGGATATGTCTAATAGTGTTGGGTAGCTCATCCTTTGATGACTGGAGTGTGACAAGCCACAGGGGGAATGACAGTCGCCCTGCAACAAGGCAAGGATTATTAGGAAAATGAACTATATACAACCCTAAAGACAATTTTCTGCAGTCAGATATCTAAGGGAGTTGGGTACTTTAAGCCTTCCAACCTACTTCCATAGTAGTAGAAAAAGATCAAGGGGTGGAATTGTAGATGATGACTTCCTGGGAAAGTCAACAGATTTTCTAACAGAAAAAAACTAAAATAATGTGGATATTGGCAGCAGGATGGTATTTTATCTAATGGATCTGGTGTTGCTTCCACCATGCTTACCAAGGACGAAAAGAGCCACCATTGCAGTCTGTCTGGGGGGGTCATTCCGTAGACGAACATTGCATGCATATGTCCCATTGTCTTCCATGGTCACTGCGTTGATGGTGATACTGATGTCCCCTTTGGTTACATCACCCCTAAACTGTATACGGTTTTCATAGCCCTTGCCATACTGTACAAATCCATCAAAATACCTAGTGACAGCATCATCCTGATAGAGAGGGAGGGAAAATGATCAATCTTAGTTTCTTCTTTGTGAGCCTACAACCTAACTCGATGGATTAGCCCACTCTTAAGAGCAGCTTGGAAACGAGTGCCTTAAATTCCCCCAGTTTACCAAAAAGCCAAGAAAAACATAGAAATTCAAAAGGGTCTGGGTTTCTGTCTGGAATCCCCTTCTCTCACATTATCTTAAGTCAGAGACAACTGGTTTTTTTTGGTTTTTTTTTTTTTTTCTGCTGGGGTTTATTCACCTTTCCTCTCCATGGCAGGACACCATGATATTTGTATAAGATCCATATGTCAATCAAATTCCCCTACTGTTACACAAACTCGCTTGCTTTCTTCCAGCAAGGATCTTCAGAGAAGAAATCTCTGGCAGTTACTGCAAGGAGATCTCCAAAGGCTGCTGCCCCTCTCACTAATTCCCAAGGATAACCTTAGAGAGATTTAAGTCAAGGATAACTTTAGAGGTGTCTTCACCTTCAAATACTCCCTAAGAAAGTAGGAGACATCGAGAATCTCTCTGTGTACTATTATCATCAACTTAAAGTTTCTTATATAACATCAAAGATACGTGTATATATAAATTTATAATACATATACTTAAAAAAAATACATATCTTTTTATAAAGTATCTATTTCATGTATTTTAATAGATGTAGACCACAGTGCATACAGTCATTATCCTCAATAGACAGTTGCAAGACCAAGAGAGAAGAAAGAAAAGGGTCGGGTCTGGCCTAGTATCATGCAGTAGATTTGGGATAAATTGCATCTAGAATCAGAGTTTCTGTTTGCATAGTTCTGAGATTAAAGAAAGTCTTAAAGGAATCTTTTTATTCCAACACACATTCCCACCCACAGTCCTGCTTCCATCTATCTTCCCCCCCCCCCCCCCTTGGATGCCTTATTGTATGTTTCTTTATGCAACTTGATTTACCGCACTATTGATTTTCCTCCAGACAACAAGGTCTCCGTTGTCAATAGAAGCGTCTGTTTTAAAATGACAGCGGAGAGTAACGTTGCTCCCTCGTGCCACCTGTATTTCCTTGGCAGGTGCTTCCACAGTGAGGGCATGAGCAGTCACCAGAACTAGGAAGAGAATAAATTCTGCCGTCAGCAAAGTTAATGACATCTGGATTCCACGTTTTGTCTCTTTGGCTTTCTTACATGCCACAACAACCCTATATCCCTTCTGCCATCTGTGACATTCCCCAATGAGCCAGAGGTGACCTGTACTGGGGCTGATTGACTACAGGAAGCTGCTGCAGAGGATGCCTAAGAGCTAAACTGCTTTCCTTTCCTCACTTTCCTCTTCTTTACCTGGACATACATTGCTATGGAGTTTATAAAGATTTTTTTTCTTTTTTTCCGAGCCCTTTTTCAGTATGACTGACATCCTTTGACAGCTCTAAATGTGCAGAGGGAGACAGATAAACAGATAATACAAGTGCATCAGCAGTCTTAAGGATTCAGGCTAAACTAACAAATTGATATTGTCAAATTTCAGGGATGAGGAAAACCGTCAAATAACTTGCCTCAATCCAAATCCATACAGAAGTGACATTTTATGCTAGGGAATCAAAACCTGTTCATGTAATGCCCTGAAAAGAGAAAAACCTAGAAAAGCAAAGAGAGCTTGAAAGAAACAAGAATAGCTACTAGTTTTTAAAAATGAGTAGGGTAGTAGTCACCTTTCTCCAAGGACTGTAGCTCCTGCCAGTGGAGCACAGGAATAGCTGAGAGTTGAATAAAACCAAAATCCTTCTGTGCCCTGGTGAAGCATGCATAGCGCAGGTAGGTGTTTTATGTACATTGTATTCCATTTGATGCTTAATTCATCATACCTGAGCATTAACTAGTAGCAGTTTTAGTTATTCTTAGAATTGGGCTGGAGGTTTACATCTGTCCTGCCATAGATGACCTTCATGCCTGCGGGAACCTATGTGTAAAAACACCTGCTTTTTTCCTTATAGTTTGTGGGGGATTTTTTTGGTGGTTGTTTTTTTTTTTTCTTTTTTATGACACCAAACTGAATAATTGAAAAAATGAAAGTCTGAAACTGATTAGAGAGAGTGCAGGGAGGCAAGAAAGGTAGTGCTGCTCAGAGGCACTCCTATGGCAAAGAGGAACATGGTCCTGTAAGGAGGAAAGTGGAGGAGAACAGAGGTGTACGCTCTCCCCAGGATGGGCACGCTGTATGTGCTGGTGAAGGTTTGCTTTTGGAAGAAACAGGCCCAGTCAGTATTCCCTGAGGAGGATTTGACTGAAAAGTTGTTGTCTAGCAAGCTTTGGGTCCTCATTCTGCCATATGTCTGTCCAGATTAGATCTATAAGGAAGTGCAATACATAAGGGAGAGAGCAAAGGGCATCTAGGTTCCACTTTGAGTTGCAAGTGATTGTGAATACATGCCTTTTTTAGACAGGAAAACAAAGACATACATTAGTCACAAAGAGTTAACCATTGGCAAGCTGAGAACTACCAGATCCTTGACTATAGCAGCAGTGAATAGTGTCCCTTAGAAAATAATAGCATAGGGATCCAAAAGCTTTTGTTGTTACTGCGCTAGGAACCTGCTGGTAGGAATTCAGGTGTCTGCACCGGGGTAACGTGGGACAGTTGGCGTGGAGACCTGCTCCCATTGGGAGAGGTCAAAGCTTGTGTAGCACCTTCCTGGAGCCAATCTGTCCTCTTCTTAGAAATGGCCCCTATTTCCAGAACTGCTGCATCTTCCCTCTCCTGAGAGGAGTTTGATGGGAATTTTCACAGCTGCCAAACCTTTCCCTCCTCTGCACCCCTCCTTCCTTGCTGCCCTTCCACAGCTGTCTTCAGAATCAGCCTCAGATATTTTCAACAGGAGCACAAAGACAGCCTTCTGTGCTTGTTAGCATCCTGGGAAGAAAAGGTGGCTGAGTCACCGGAGCAGGAGGCTTCTAGCTGAAGTTCTGGTCATTCTGCATTCCTCATCCCATAACTGAGTTGTTCTGCGGTCTTGCACAGCAAATTAATTAAGCGTGCATTTTAGTCCCTTCCCCTGTGACATGGCGGTGGTGATTTCTGCTCTCTCAGGGGTTAATTCATTTACAGCTGCTGACATCTATGAGAAAGACACCATCAGGGCAAAGTGTTTCTAGTGTGGTTTTATTGCAGCCACTCCCAGGTCTTTCCCTGCTCTGGAGCACTCAGTGCAAGGGCCATGTTTGTGTAGCCCCAAGGCTGACTGCGTTTTTCGTAATGCCCTCTATATTGAGAGACATCAGTGAAAGCTTTCTCATTGTCGTGACTGGATAGGGACGCTTTTCTGCATCACCATCTGTACTAGGAGATGGAACAAAACCCATTTCCTCATCCTTTTGTCACAGAGTTGGGGAACCAAACACCACGTACAAGAGAAACAGCCTGTAACAAGCTAGATTGCTTATTCATCTGTTGCTGTCTCCCTAACACCCAGATTCTTCTGATGCTTTCCTGGTTTTCAGCCGCAACATCTCTTTCTGGCTCCTACTTCTCCCTTGTTAGGGCTCCTTCTGGTTCTCAGGGAAGCTGCATGGTTCATTCTGGGACGCCGTTTACTCACTCCCATTTCCTCCTTCCCCCTTCTCATGGTATTTCACTCTTCAAGTCACCAAGAGCCAGCTAGTCACAGTCAGCATGTCCAGAAATTTGGGTTTATTCTTCAGGGGTTGAGTTGTTTTTTGAGAGAGAAAACAGAACCTGTTCAAAGTACGGCTGAAAGGAGGGGAGGGCCAATTCTGAAAGACGTTCAGAAGAGAGATTGAATAGCCTATATAGTACTAGAGGGATGGTGTCACCTAGATTTAAGCCTTAGAATTACTTTTTTGTGTGTTATCAATTAGTAAGTTTATAACATTTTGAGAAATTGAGAAAGGCTTTGTCTCCCTCTGCTCAACTTAAACATTTGTACTTGTACAAAGGAAGGGGAAAATCAAAGTGACATGTCTACTTTCACATTCCTTACTGAGTAAGTGTTAATGAAAACAGAACGAAAGGCAGTTAATAGAGCTGGAAACAATTAGAGGAATATTTTGCTTGCTGAAAAAATTGAGATTCTGATCAAGCAAAATGGTTATTGCTGATTTGTCTTGATAGATTTGGCTAGTGAGAAAAGCAGGAAAAGTGGAAATGTTTTACTTTGCTTTTACAAGGAAATGCTCTGACTCTTAATTTCTCAATTCTTTATCTCAGAATTTAGCTGAAATTTAATTCCGAAGTAGGAAAGGAAAAACCTCTTAAATGTAAAATTTGCAGCAAAACTAACTATTTTATTTGATTCAGAATGACCATTTGGGGCTTTTTCTCTAGCAAGAAGTTCACAGTACCAGTTACTCACACAACTGCAGTGAAAAGCTGTACAGGAGGAGAAGTCAGCCTGTGCCGAGATCCTGATGCAGCTCATTCAGGAATTGGCTCTGGAATCCCAACACTGCACTGCCATGTGCTGGGCAGTTTCTCCACTCCAGTGCAATGCAGGAATCTACTATAACTTCTCCAAAAATTTTTCAGAGGCCAGTATTTTAAAACTCAAATTATTACCATTTGAGTCCTGCCCAAACAGGCAAGAAGAGCTTCACCACATACATTTCTACTCTGAAAACTTTCCCACCTGTAATTCAGATAGCATGAATGGTGAGAGTAATGAAAAAGGAGAAAGAATACCAGTGGTGTTACACAATTTGCATGATGATCATGAAATCATGACCCAAGTCACATTTGTTGCATTTGGAACACATCCACTTTTTCTAATTATATTAAACTGAATTTCTTTCTTGTGGGTCTTATTGTTGAAGTGAGGTTTTCAGGATTTTTGATTAAAAAACCCAAGCGATTTCCATGTGCATAGCTTTGTCTAAAGCCTGGAAGAGGCTGTAGGAGTATTGGTATGAGGAAACAAGAGAGGTCAAAAAGCAGTGGAACTGAAACTGCAGGGTCTTCAAGGAAGGATGAAAGAAGGGCAGGTCTGTGGTGAAGGCCAAGGGCAAGCTGGCTGATTTATATATGTTGGTAGGGATCGTTATGCATCCCCTTGACATGAATGATACGTTGAGATCACAAGTTGTAGTGGAGTTTGTATAAATAGTAGGATTTAGACTTAACGGAAACGTACGCTACATGCAGATTTACATACAAAAGAATAAAACCCAAGGACTTTTCTACTTCCACCTGAGGAAGTTCCATATTCAGAGATAAACACTGTATTTAATGGAGGCCATTAAAACTGTTTTTTTAAAAATATTTTACAGCCCTTCCTGTTCCTAACACTGTCTTGCGGCTTTAGGAGATGCCTGTGAGTCTAGACTTTCAGCAGAGACGGTAAACACACCTGCCTGATCGTAAACATGAAGGAACTTTTACTAAACAAAAAAGAAACACAGAAAGCCCATTGGAATACTTGGACTTTGTAGTGCCGTTCCCTTCTACCCAACCCTTGAGGACATAACCAAATTAGTACTCACTTGCACCAAAAATGAACAACCAAAGGCCTTTCGTTTCCCTCCTCATCTCTCCTTTGTTTCACCTCAGGGTGCTCTTCCTTGTAATCTCTAGGTGGCTGGGTAAGTAATTCCCTTTAGCTGAAGGGCTGCTTCAGGGTAGCATCACAGGTTTACTTCCTCAGTCTCTCTTAAAGTGCTGCTCCTCTGGTCTGCCCCTCCCCTCCCAGCCAGAATGACAAGCCAGATCACCAGTAGGCTTTGACGTCTCGCTGCTCTCTGCCTAGGAGCAGAGAGGAGACTTCTGAACGCCCTCCCCAGTGGTGAACTTTCTTCCCCAATTAAACTGCCTTTCCTAGTTTCTCCTAACTTGCAGGTACACAAGCCAAGGCAAGAGGCAAACCAAAGGGTGGAGTGACTGGGAGTGTACAATACAACAACTGAAGTCATATATGTGATGACATGTAACTAGGGGATGATAAGCCTTGTTAATCTTAAGTATTTACTAAGGGAGAATAGGGACAGAGCTAAAACAATACTGAAGCATTTCACAAGGCAGGCTGCTGCCCACATCCAGGACTTGAGGTGTGAAATCTAACCCCACTTACTTTAACTACCTCTAAGAATATGTAAGTTACGAGAATTTGATGACTAATGGGTTATCTAAATACAAGTGACTTGTATCTCAGACAGGTTCTTATGCCTACTGTTCAATTGTCTCAGTGCCTGTGGCCTGCACGACAGCCGCATGGGCCAAAGGTACTTTCTACCTTTCCAGTGAAAAAGGTTGTTAGATAAACCCATCAGTGGCTTATAGCACGCTAGCTATGTACCCATCGAGGCACATACAGTGAAGGTCCAGCCACTGCTCACGTATTCTGGCACTTGGAAAGCACAAATAACCGCTACTATAATTGACTGAAGAATAAAAGGAGGACTGATGGCAGCTTAGTCAAATATCTGACATTACATTTAATTGAGTGCAGCTGGCTAGTGTCTTTTAAACTCTTCACTGCCAACAGGCAGCAAGGGATGTCTCCATCTGGGATAGTCATCTATGCTCTATTTCTAGCCATTAGAGGGATACGTCACTTTTAGGGTGTGAGTGATTGTTTTAGGCATTTTTGATATTTTAGATGTCTTTAGATCTCATTTTCAGATGAAAATAATTATACCAACAATTCAGTAATAACACTGATGAACTCTTTTGACTGTTGAAGGAGGATACCTCAAAAGTGGGTGTCTACACCGGAGATACCTTTGTTTAGTTCAGTAAAGTGGATCTTGATCTTGTGCTGACCCCGTGGTAAACTGCCAAAAGCCATGTTAAAGACTGCCTTTTTGTCTATATGGCAGTTGTTCAAGACACCTGAAAGACAATGAAACATATGAGTAATTGGAAATACAATCCCTCTGATAGAAAGGACAATTTATACTTTGTGCTTGATTCATAACCTCACTTCTCTTCAAACAAACTGTTAGCACAGAGGAAGTTAAGGCACGTAGTCTTTGGCAATCTTCCAAATGAGGACAGCCAGTAGAAAAATCCATCCTGCTGTATACATCTCTGATAGGTTGCAGGCATTAGGAGATGGCAAGGTCCCTGCAAAGAGAGGAGACTTTTTTTTCCAAAATCAGCTTGCTAACCTCTGAATGCTAACTACAAATGACTTAAGATGTAAACAAAACTGAAGCAAGGTCAGTAGTCTCCTTTCTCGTCTTTGGAGCCCACAAGGATGAGTTTCTTAAGTTTTCACTTCCTTTAAAGATTTAAGAACTTTGTGACTTTATCCACAGCCTCCAGGGAGAGACATATAGGGCCTTTGCTTTAGCTTCCACACTTTTGATTTTGCTCCCATTTAATATTTTAACTGAATTTGATGAACAGGAATAGTGACAGAAATGCCATCTGGCCATACTTCCTCTGTCAATTCTCAGTTCTCTATATAACAGCTATGAGTCTTCACCGAAAGAACTTGGTTACAGTCCCTGACAGATACTGTACCAACCTGGTAAGATTGCCATTAAACTCTTCACAGAATTAAGACTTTCACTATCATTTATACAACCTCTCTTCCCTCTCTTCTCCCCAATAATTTCAAAACCCACTTGACTGATTTCAGCTAAATTTGTCAGATGGATAGTAATCTTAAAGATGGAAAGTTCCATTCAGTCTCATAAAAATCAGCAATCCTAATCAGTTAGAATAAGAGAGCAATCTAAATTAGTGGTAGCTCTTAGGCATTAAGCATTGTCCTCCACTCTAAGAATCTGTGGTTGCTCAACCAATGCACGTTAGCTATGGTCTGTCTCATCTCTTGCACAGCCAGGCAGATAGGGAAATACTGTATGGTGAGCAGTCACAGGGGGCAAGAGCTGATGGCTCCGTGAGGGATATTTATCATGCTGGGATGCCTGGACGGCAGGACTCGCTTCCATTGGAAACCAGGCTTGTTAATCCCACTGCTTATGGAAATACATGGCATTTGGTCTGTTTTCTTAACTTCAGCAACTGACAAATAAAAAACCCACAACAGAGAGAACTTGCAGGGTTAAGCTGAAAACAATCCCTGTAACAATATTTCCTCAATTACCTAAAGCAGGTCTAAGCTTAGTAACCTTACTGTCTAAAAGATGGTATGTAGATTAAGCACTGTATGATTAAATGCACTATTTCCACATAAATTTAACTGTAAAAGTAACAAGAAGCATCCTCTCCAGGCGTATTGGCATGTGTCTACTTCCTCTGCGCTGGGAGGAGGGACAGGCACTGGATCTCGCCTCGCAGTCCATAGCATGGACAGGCTGCCTTATCTGGTGTCCGAGCAGAAATGCTGGTGTGGAAATGATTCCCTGTGGGAACGGTTTTACCCTGCCTCTCTCAGCCACTCTGTTGCATTACAAGTAAATAAGTTGGCGTTGAGATTGGTAATATCCTCTTGTTTTGGAGACTTGGCTAAATAAGACTGGTCTCCTAGGTATCATAGATACTTCAACACCTGATACTTACATAAATCTTATTTAGATGTTCTTTATTTATTGCTTTTGTTAGTTATTTAGGCCTAGATTGGAAAAAGGTATTTAGGGACTTATATCCTGTCACTTTTCCCTGACGGTTCTCGTTGAGGGGCTCAGGAGCTGTCGATAAATGCAGGAGGCAAATGTATGGTTTACCTACAAGAAGTCAGTACAGCTGCCCAAACAGAAAGACTAGGACAGCTGGCAATTTTAAGAGATTTTAATTTCGTTTCTAGGTTGACTTTCTTTCACTGTCCAGTGCGAGCTGCCAAATCTCACAGGCATTGGCACCACAGCTGAAAGAACTGCCAAAGCTTTGCCATTGCCCTACTTAGGCTAATGCAGGCTGTGTCTTAGCATAGGCTGACACACATCGACTTCTTCATCACTCACCCATGGGTACTGCAAACCCTCAAAGTCTTATTTTTGCTGATGGCTGCAGCTGTGGGGAATCTTTTTGCTGATATATAGGATTTTTCAGGGATATTATTAGTTTATTTAAATGAAACTGCCATTGGCATGAAAAGCTTTAATGCGAAACTAGGGTGGCTTCATTGTCTTGCCAAAAATACATATTCTGACAAGGCTCACCTATAAAAGCCAATGAGGATTAATGCATAGGTAGCATAGTGCTAACACTATAAATGATAGTAACTCCTGTTAAGCCAGAGAAACAGGAACCTTCCATCAAGATCCCATCTTTCCCACCTAAGAGGACAGCACCTGACCATGTTCAGTTTGGGTTCATCTATGAATGGATCCATTAATCACCAATGACAGATGCCCATCCACTTACAGCTTGTTACTTTTTGCTGTGTTTGCATGTGCATACATTCATTAGCAAAGATTTTTAACTTCCTTGCCTCTGTTTGCATGGTCATCTTAATCCCGTAAATCAGCAACTTGTAACAAGCAGTGAGGAAGAGCTGCCAGGCTGCCTGTTGTCTGTGTGTTCTCCACAAGTCTGCAACATATGGGATCCTTTCTGCATCTCTGCATGTGGACGGTTGCAGTGGGCATGGTAGGGCTTTCATGTCTAGCCATCATCCCCTGCTGCAGTTTTATCCTAAACATTCATGAGCGTGATTTTCAGAAGCAGCGCAGTGACTTAAAAGCAGCAGGTTTCACTGGGTGTCAATGGTATGCATGCTCCCACAGCATTTAGGTCCTTTGAAAACTCTGTTCTCCAATAATAAGGGAGTCCATAAGCAAATGTCTTTAGATCACTTCCTGCCTCAATTAGCAGTAATTAACAAGAACGCATGTGGCACTGCATTGCAGAAGTCGCTCAAAATTGCATTGCCCAGAGGAGGCAGCTGTAGGTTCAACACAATTCATCCTCTTACGGTACATGAAACCGTTAGGATCTCTTCAAACCTGTGATCAGTAATCCGTTTTATCCCTGGATATGGCACCTGAGATTCAATATACCACTTTCTCTTGTTCCTGCTTGCTCACCCCAGTAACTGTATTAATGCAAGTCTAGGCTATGAGCACACAAAGACTTGAGTGCCTGTTTCATGGCTCTTCCCTGCCAAGATGTGACATCCCTACAGATGTGGCCCCGCTCCCGTGTTGGGATGCAGCACTCAAGTAAGGAGGAACGGAGAGTATGCAGGCCCTGCCCAGCATGATGCAGCAGTAAAGCTATGAGAGAGGTCAGTTCTCTTTTCCACTTCCTTTCTTGTTTGCTTGTTTGTTTGCAAAAGGAATTAACAGTGGGATGGTATCGCATGACTCCGAACTGGAGCCTGTATGAGCCTGTACTCAGTACAGGTAAATAGCACTTAGGCTTTCATCTGGTTCTGCCCTGGACCAGCCTGGCCTGAGTCACGAGATGGGAACTGGAGGTTTCCTCATTGAAAAGGCATCAGAGCAGACATAGTACACCTCAGTCCTAGCTCCTCCAAGAACAAAAATCAGCTAATCACGTAATCATAGAACCACAGAATTGTTTGGGTCAGAAGGGATCTTTAAAGGTCATCTAGTCCAACCTCCCTGCCATAAGTAGGGACATTTTTCGCTAGATTGGGTTGCTCAAGACCTCATCCAACCTGACTTTGAACACTTCAACGATGGGGCATCCACAGTTTCTCTGGAGAACCTGTTCCAGTGTCTCACCACCTTCATAGTAAAGAATTTCTTTCTTGTATCTAATCTAAATCTGCCCTCTTAGTTTAAAATCATTGCTCCTTGTCCTGTCACTACAGGCCCTAGTAAAAAGTCTCCCTCCATCTTTCTTGTAAGATCCCCTTTAAGTACTGAAAGGCCACAATAAGGCCTCCCTAGAACCTTCTCTCCTCCAGGCTGAACAACCCCAATTCTCCCAGCCTTGCTTCATAGGAAAAGAGTTCTTGCCCTCTGATCATTTTAGTGGCCCTCCTCTAGACCCAGTCTAACAGGTCCTTGTCTTGTGCTGGGGACTCCAGAGTTGGTAGCAGTACTTCAGGTGGGATCTCACAAGAGCAGAGTAGAAGCGCAGAATCACCTCCCTTGACCTGTTGGCCACACTTCTGATGCAGCCCAGGATAGTGTTGGCTTTCTGGGCTGCAAGTGCACATTGCTGGCTCATGTCCAGCTTTTCATCCACCAGTACCCCCAGGTGCTTCTCTGCAGGGCTGCCCTGAGTTCATTCATCCCCCAGCCTGTACTGATACTGGGGACTGCCCTGACCCAGGCATAGGACCTTGCACTTGGCCTTGTTGAACCTTACAACGTTTGCGTGGGCCCACTCCTCAAGTCTGTCAGTGTTCTTCTACATGGCATCCCTTCCCTGTACCAAATCAACTGCACCACTCAGCTTGGTGTCATCTGCAAAATTTCTAAGGGTGCACTCAGTCTCACTATGTCACTAATAAAGCTATTGAACAGTACTGGTCTAAATATGGAACCCTGAGGGACACAACTTGTTGCTTATCTCCATTTGGACACTGAGCCCTTGACTGTCACTGGATGTAGCCATCCTGCTAATTCCTCCTCCATCGGATGCTCAATCCATTAAATCCATTTCTCTCTAATTTAGAGGTAAGAATGTTGAGGGGGGCCACATCAAAGACCTTACATAAGTCCAGGTAGTTGACAGGTAGCGTGCTTCCAGTAAGCTTGGAGTGGCTCATTCTGCACTGCATTTCCCAAGGACATCAGAGGTCATACCAGCATTTCACCTTCTGCCTGGTGGGATCCCACTTGCCTGGAGGCTCCATGCAGGTGGAGGTCTAGCCTCACTGGCTCTGGGCTCTGCTCTGGGCTCCTCCTGCAGCTGGGAAATGTTGGAGGATCCAGCCCACAGCAGGGAAGGAGTTAAGTGCTTGACCAGCTGCCATCTATGAGGCACTGAATTCTTTCCCTGTGCAATCCAGCAGCCAGTGTCAGGACAATGCTATATTTAGAAAGCTGATAAAGGTTTGGTGCTGACAGTTGTCCTGCCCCTTGATGAAGAAGCCGCAGAGCGAGTGAGAGGGGGCAGCTGATTTCTCTCCCCTCAGCGCTGTTCCCTGCTGGGACTCCTGCCCTCTCCACTGGACTCCTTCGCCATTCCTCTGTCGGGGACCCCGTCGGAGCCGTCCAGGCACAGGGTAAGTGCCCTTTCCTCGCTCCCCTGCCTTTCCGCCCCCTGCCCCAGCAGCAGCAGCCGCTCCTCAGCCCCGGTGGTGGCACGCTGCTGCAGTTGTCCTGCCTGAGGCCGGCTGCTGGGGCCCTTCAGAGCCATGGCCGGCTGTCCTGGAATGGCGAGGCAGGAGTCGCCCTCGCCAGACCTGGGGAGGCATCGGCTGCTGTGTTGTTGTGCTCCTAACGGAGCCATGGCCCCCTGGCTCTCCCGCGCCCACGGCAGGCTCCCCACGAAGGATTACAAGGGCAAAGCCCCAAAGCCTAGAGAGCCTTTGGCCTTGAGCTTTAGGAGCGTTTGGTTTTGGGGAGGCCAGGTCTCATGTTTCTTGCCCCCGACGCTCCTTCCAGTCCGGCTCTGGCTGTGTATGGCTCCTTCCAGCCTCCACGCAGGGGCTGACCCGGCCAGGGGGGGGATAGAGTTTCTGCCTCTGCCACCCCTTCCTCCCTGGCCTTCCCGCGTGCTTACTCACAGGCAAGAAGGGCACTGGCGCTCGCTGGGCAGCAGCCAGGGAGCTGCATGAGGCCTCGGGAACGGCAGGCACCCGAGGAGGAGACATGGTGGCTGGCATGGGGCAAGGGCTGCCGGCAGGGTTGTGGGAGCCGCGTGTGGGAGCCCCCGCTGCCGTACCCGCCACCTCTGCCCCCGCTGCCTCCACAGCCGGGGGGATGGCCTCCCACCCCAACCTCGCTAATGGCCCTCCTTCCTGCCGTGCTCCCCTTGTAGCGGATCCTCTCGCAGCTGCCATGGCCAGCGGCAGAGACTCGGACGGTGAGCAGGTGGTGCCCGGTGAGGAAGACGAGGGACCGGACGTGAAGGCCGTGCAGGCCCACTATCTCCGCAGCCCCTCACCCAGCCGGTGAGTACGCTTGCCGTGGGCGCTGCCATGGCACCCCTGGTAGCACGTGGTGGATCAGCTTCCCTTCCCTCCTCTTCCACCAGCTCCTCTCCACACAGGCACTTGGATCAAACCTGGAGCCTAGGGCTTCCCTCCCCTCCCTGAGGCAGGGGTCGGTGTGCCAGCAGGGAGAGAGACCGCAGAGCCAGGCCCCCTATGCTAATGAATTCATCCCACTGCATGTATGCCCACATGGAGGGGGGATAAATTGCAGAAAGCATTACTCTCGGGTAGTATCATTGCTCTTCCCTGTCTCATCCTCTCATATCCACCCCCATGCTGAAAACTCTGATCCAGATTTCAACTCTTTCCAAATTCAACTCCATTGTTCTGTCCATGATAAAGACCTGTGAATTTTTTAAGTTGGTATTAGCCTTTCCCAGCCCCAGAAAGGTTGAGAGTCTTTGGATTTGGGTTTGGTTCAGAGCCATCTTTAGCTACAGGTTTCAGGCACTGAACAGGAGGCTGTCTCAGCACAAGCAGAAATTGAGTTACCTCAAGCAAAGCAAGCATGATTAGATGTGTTTTCTCCTAATACAAGGTAAAATACATCCCTTTGTACTCTTTTCCAAAAGGTAAATGCTCTGCAGGGCTTTCTGTACACTTTAAGGTGCTTTAACTGAAGGCAGGGAGTAAGGATCGAGTTTGAAAAGAACCTACTCCAATGGCCCTCAACAAGTGGGAAGTTATGAAATGTTTCCCATTAACTGTGGGGCACTGCAGAAAAATGAAGACAACGTGCTTATTTCATTTAACTACATACGTTTTAAAATTGTTTAGGAAGTTTGCTGAGCTCACATAAAGTAAAATTTTGTATTGAACTTGGCAAATTACTCTCCTGCTGCTCATTGGCCACTCAAAATGAACAGAAGCACCTCTCTGTTTTCCCTTCCCTTCCCTTCCCTTCCCTTCCCTTCCCTTCCCTTCCCTTCCCT
>JAOXJM010000001.1:98320794-98341930 GCA_026413425.1 Tringa solitaria | reverse complement strand
CTTCCCTTCCCTTCCCTTCCCTTCCCTTCCCTTCCCTTCCCTTCCCTTCCTTTCCCTTCCCTTCCCTTCCCTTCCCTTCTTTTTTTTTCCTTTGCTCCCTTTTTTCTTGCTGTCAGTGCCAAAAGCAATGATGCAAATGGCAAGGTCCTTCCCAACCAGAACAAGGCCCTTGAAGCATCCAGGCCTGGGCACTTCTGCACTTCTCTGTTTCATGGATGCTTGGGGCAGCTACAGGTAAACTGTGTTGAGGCTGTGGTGGCAGATTATCTTTTTATTAGCTGCTATCTTTTTATTGAGCTTGGAGACAACCTTTACAGCAAAAGGAATTGAAAGCAGGGCACAGCTGCAAATTTGTGTCAGTTCCTGCAAATGAGACTGAGACTCCCTTTGCCCATCTCATAAACTCCTTTGAAGAGCTAGAAAAGGATTACTTTCAGTCATGGTTGACAAGTGCTGGAACCCAACTAAATGACCTAGACGAGCCCATTAAGTGGTGTCCAATGGCTATGCCCTCCATTTTGACTCTGGAGAATGAAAGTAGTCTAGCTCTCCAGGCACTTCGATGCACCCTGTCTGCACATTAATCACCCTCCCTCTCCTTTGTTAATTAAACAAAAAGAAACACTGCGTTGCAAGTAATGCAGGCTTCTGAGATGGCAGCAAACTTGTTCTAATGATCTGTACCATCTATTTGGAAGGAAATGTAGAGGGTGTGCATCTGGGAAAAAGCTCTGTAAAATATTTTTTTAAGATGGTCTAAGTAAGAAGAGAAAATTTGCTTAGATTGTACAGGTGGACCCAGATGGAAATACCTTTGTTTTCAAGATTGTGGTTCTTTTTTGCTTAACAAAAACTTACGTTGTGTGTAAAAGAACTCCCTTCAAAGTTGTTTGTGGGTTTCATAGCTGTTGCTGACCTGCAGTTAGACAACATGGGTGTGTGAGTGGAGAGACTGACCACAGATTCATGCTGTGAGGTGACCAATGTACTGAGTACTGAGGGAGAGATTCACGGGCTTCAATCTTAATGCTGGCATTGCAGCTCATGGCAATTAGCTAACAGAAAAGAACCCCAACAGTTTTCTGACGTAATCTGTTTTGAATTGTTTGATAAATTCTAGTTAGGACAATGCTTATGTCTGTCTGTCTAAGTGAGAGCTATTTGTGAGACTATCCTTTGTGACACACCCACCTCGCAGTCTCAAACCAGACACTGATCTTCTCTACCCAAAACCTCCTCCACCAGTCCATTCTCTTGCACTCCCAGCCCACTGCAGCTCCTCCCTGTGGGACCTCTCTACATCCTGCAAACACTGGATACCAAGGCATATTTGAAGCCTGTAGCACCACGCTGGAAAGCAGGGTGGGGGTGAGGGGTGGGAGAAAGAGTGGGGACTTTCTACCGTCAAAGGATCCTCCCTGCTCCAGCTCCCTGCTGCTTTCTTCTGGAATGGCAGAAGAGGGCTAAAGTCCTGGAGAAGGGATCCCAGTGGAGGGCATTGTCCTAATAGGCAGTGTGGTTGTTTGGCAGGTATTCAGTGGTATCGGACACTGATACAGAGAGCATCTTCATGGAGCCAATCCATCTGTCATCTGCTGTGGCTGCCAAACAAATAATCAATGAAGGTAAGAGGAGGAAGGGTAAAAGAACTGTGTAAGTAATAGAGACTGGAGTTGCACTTGTTTTGCCTTTCTCAGCCAGAGATCCTAAAATGATAAAAAAGCCTTTATGAGAAAACCCCACCTGAGGTAGAGGTGAAAACCACAAAGAAATAACAATTTGCAGAAAGGTTTGGTGGCTTCCTTTGAAGTGGTGTACTGAATCTGTGACAGAATCATATACCGCAGTGATGAACACAGTTTGATCACTGCAAAAAACTGACTAGACTAGACTAGGCTAGACTAGAATATTTCAGTTGGAAGTGACCTACAACAATCATAGAATCATCATAGAATGGTTTCAGTTGGAAGGAACCATAAGGATCATCTAGTTCCAACCCCCCTGCTCTGGGCAGGGATACCTCCTGCTAGACCAAATTGCTCAAAGCTCCATCCAGCCTGGTCTTGAACACTTCTCTGGGCAACCTGTTCCAGTGCCTCACCACCCTCATAGTGAAAAATTTCTTCTTGATATCTGACCTTAACATACCTTCTTCTAGTTCGAAGCCATTACTCCTTATCCTATCACTACACACCTTTGTAGAAAATCTCTCTCCAGCTGTCTTGTAGGCCCCCTTCAGATACTGGAAGGCTGCTATAAGGTCTCCATAGAGCCTTCAATTCTCCAGACCGAGCAACCCCAAACAGGCTCTGTCAGCCTGTTTTCATAGGAGAGGAGCTCCAGCCCTCTGATCATCTTCGTGGCCCTCCTCTGGACTGTAAAGAACAATCATCTAGTCCAACTGCCTGACTATTTCAGAGCTGACCTAAAGCTAAAGCATGTTATTAAGGGTATTGTCCAAATGCCTCTTAAACACTGACAGGGATGGGGCATCGACCACCTCTCTAGGAAGCTTGTTGCAGTGTTTGACTACCTTCTCGGTAAAGAAATGCTTCCTAATGTCCAGTCTGAATCTCTTCTGACTGACGTAGCTTTGAACAATTCCCACATGTCCTATCACTGGATGCCAGGGAGAAGAGATCAGCACCTCTCTCTCCACTACCCCTCCTCAGGAAGCTGTAGAGAGTGACCGCATTCTTCTGGGGCTGGAATGAGCCTGCCCTTAACTCCCAGGCCTTTGGCCCGTGTGGGTCTCTGGACTGAGAGGACAGTTTTATGCTCCTCCTATTACTACCTTGAGGCTACTAGATAAGCATGTACATGCGCACATTGCAGACAGGACAGTGTGATGTTACTGGGGAAAAAACCAAGCCAGAAGGCTTGTCCCAGGAACAAAGAATGACAGGTCATATATTTGCATTGTTTTTACATGCTTTTAGTTACAATGTCAGTTTATTCCAGAACTGAAGACAAAGGACACCAAGGTAGAGTCAGTGTGTCCCAGGATGTTAGAGTCTGCACAGCAGCTGATGGTGGAAGACCTGTACAACCGAGTTAAGGAAAAGATTGATGACACCAGCTTGTTCAACACGCCATGTGTGATGGACTTGCAGAGGGCACTTGTGAAGGACAGGCTGGAGACCCCCAGGGATGCTGTGGATGAAGTCTGGCCTAATGTCTTCATAGCAGAAAAGTGAGTGTCAGCTTTTGTCATCAAGTTGCACAAGATTCCCGGTGAAGGGTCAGGTGGAACCATTGAAGGCATGTATTACATGCACATAATCCCTTTCTTCCCCAGAGAGCCCCAAAGTGTTTTTCAGAATAGGTTTACAAAGATCTCCGTGTGCTGAAAAGTAAATACTTCTGGAATAGAATCAGCAGCTTTCCTATGCTATTTTGATGCTTCAATAATTTAGGAGAGGAAAAGGCAAATGAGCCCAAATTACACTGTTCTGATTGGAATTTGGCCCTGAAATTGGGACTAAAGTCTTTACTATGTAAAAGAGAGTTAAAAAAGAAATGCCATAGCAAATATTGAGTGGGAATGGTTTGGTCTTCTGTACCATGGCTCAGCTGTATGAGACACCTGTGCAAGTAACCAGGCAGAATTAGAAGGGGATATAGTGTAAAGCATCAATTACAGAGTGATAAAAATTGAGAAATAAGTAAACAGCATGAACCTAGGGTGGCAGAATGAATTTAAAATCAAGCTGGAGTGGAAATGAGCATGCAGCTCTGCTGGTGAGTGCAGGGTTTGCATTTTCTTTTCCCAGTGAGTATTGGAAAGTGGAAAGAAATACCTGTAGAACTCTCAAAGGACATTAAGGTCTGAGTGGAGCCACGTGTTGGAGGACTTAATGCAGACTGGGAGCTCTGTAGACCTTGTAGCAGACAGCTTCTTTCCTACCCAAAATAGGAGCACTGATACTTACCTTTTTTTTTTTTTTTTTTTTTCCTTTCTGAAGAAGTGTTGCAGTGAACAAAAGCCGTTTGAAGAGACTGGGGATCACGCATGTCTTGAATGCAGCTCATGGCACAGGTGTATACACAGGACCAGGTTTCTACAACGGTCTAAATATCCAATACCTGGGCATCGAAGTGGATGATTTTCCAGATATGGATATCTCCAAACACTTCCGCCCAGCTGCAGAGTTCCTTGACGAAGCACTGCTGACTTACAGGGGTAAGAGGAGAAGCTTACAGTGGTTCCAGAATGCTTGGGAATTAATAGGTGGATAAACAACTGATAAAAACTGTGATAAACAACTGATGCCATATTTGTAACTGGGTAGAAGGCAGATACTTTGTTCTCTGCATCCAGTTGCAGTGAACATTTCTTGCCCACTTTTGCCCCTGCCTCATTCAAAACAGGAGGGGGGGCAAACAAGTGAGAGGAGGCAACCCAGCAGCCCCCGCTGCAAGCCCCATGTCTTTGGACTCAAACTGGCTGAGAGCCACCTCCCTCAGCTGCTTTGAAAGTACCCTACTATTGCAAAGAGGTGAAGCCCTGCTCCAATAAATATGTATTTTTCACACTGATATTATATAATAACATATATATGGATATATTCATGTACACTGCAAGTTCCAGTTTTGCCAGGATGCTTACTACAAAAGAACAGGCTGATTTAGTAGGACAATCCAAACAGCTGGATTAAACCACCCAGGCTACTGTATAATTTGCTGGACTGCAATTCCATGGCAACTGTTATTCTGTGGACCTCCAGTGCATCCTGGTCAATTTATTGCAGCTTCAGGGGACAGTTTGAAATATCTTTATGGAATTCAATATGAAAATGAACACCACAATCAGTGATATCACTGATAGTCTTCACATATGTATTCAACGCATGCAATTTTTGTAGAGAGGCAATGGGTTACCTCCTAGTAGAAGTGACAGTGAGAAAAGTGAGAAGTTTTGTTAGTAGACAGGAAAAGTTGAGCCAATAGCTGACCAACACCACCAAAAGGAGGGACACTCTACCCATCTATGTTCTTCCTCATAACTCCTGTTATTACCCTTGGCATAGTACAGATGCTTACTGCTGTGGGCATTCATCGATCCTTCAACTCACTAACCCAGGAAAAATGACAGCCCAGCCAGGAAGAGATGGTTTTCCATTGGGTTGGTGACCTGAACCGGCTCATTAAAGGGCCCAGTGAGTACCAGAGCTGACGCAGGAAAGGCTGCACAGAGACAGAGGAGCCTTGAAAGAAAGGAGACAAATGAGATCTCCCCCTTTTTGTGAGCTGTTAGATAGGCTTTACTGGCTGTTAAAACATTTGGAAGGCAACTGAGACTTTTCATACTAAGAAAGGTGTAAAAACTATGTTCGGATTGTAAGAATAGGTACATTGGGTAAATACTTGCGGTAACATCTCGAGAGTCAGGAAGGTGGTGTTTATACTGGCTTCATTAAGTTGCAGTGCAAACAGTTTAATTAAACTGCAGTTTATCACACATTTAGAAACAGTAATTTCAGCTATTTGCAAGCTAGCAAAGCCTCATTTATGCTCTTCCCATATTTACAAGCTTTTATTTAACTGTAATTTTCCATAAAAGTAACTCTCAAAAAAATTCTTCTGTGCCAAAGCTTAGTTTCTGCAAGAGGTGGTTTCTCTATAAATGCCATGAAATACAGCAGATCCTCGTCTTTGATTCTAGCTCTTGCAGTCACTGTTCACAGACCGGTGGGTCCCAGTAGTTTGACGCAGCGGTATCCGTTTGTCAGAGTCAAAATCAGCTCTCTTCTGCTAGTTGCCTGGTTCTGCTGTTGAGATATACTATGACTCTGGCCTCCAGCCAGTCTACGTGTAACTGAGTGTACCTTGCAAAACAGCAGATTTGGATTCTGGCAAAAATATAATTAAATTAATATAAAATTGCATTTAAGTCCTATAATGTGCTTTATAAAAAAGTAAGTTATTTCCTTATCCTCCCAATACCTTCCTGGAGGCTAATGCTAATATCTCCCCTTTTACATATGGGGAAACTGAAGCATGGAAAGCTTAAATGTCTTACTCTAAATCAGCCAGCAAGTCAAGAATATGGTATCACTTGTCTTTCTAATACCTGTTGTAAGCTTTTGATTATTTGGGGAAGTGAACTGTATAGGTGAAAATATAAATATTGTTTTGATTGTTTTAAAATGTGCCTGCCCACAGCTTGTGAAACGAATGTGGTTTTTATTCATATATTTCTAGATTTTTATTAAGATAAAGCTAAAAAATATTTATTATTGTTTTCAGTCACTGAAACATATGTCTATTTTTTAACCCTATTCAGAGAATGTTTTTGTGCTACATATCAAAGCAGCCTCTCTATGTTATCGGAAATAGCTGATTACTTTTATATTATTATATTATATATCTGTAGGCAAAATCCTTGTCAGCAGTGAAATGGGAATCAGTCGCTCAGCTGTGTTGGTGGCTGCTTACCTGATGATCTACCACCATATGACCGTTCTGGAGGCTCTGATGACTCTGAGGAAGAAGCGTGCTATTTACCCCAACGATGGCTTTCTGAAACAGCTAAGGGAGCTCAATGAGCAATTGTTGGAGGAACGAGAGTTGGAGCACACTGGAGATGAAGAAGTCACTCCTAGTCAAAGTCCTGTTGTCCATGCAGGGACTTCTTCCCGGCTGTCTGGAGCTGGGGACTCAGAAAGCATCATGGGAGCCAAAGCCCACTCCATCACAGTAGAAGAAGAGGAGACCAGCAGCCTGCTGGGTAGTCTTATGAGCTCTTCATCAGTGGAAAAAACTAGCTGGGTTTCCAAACACTCCACCCTCATCAGTGAGGAGGAAGAGGAACAGTTGTATAAGGAGTGGAGGAAGAAACAAGGCCTGCCTGCAAAGGAACCAGGAGGTAACAGTGGAAGAAGAACATCTCCAAAGTTTCTGGATCAGGAAGGAGAACAATCTGAGGAGGATATGGAACAGAGGATCCATGACTGGCAGCGCAGAAATGAAAAATACCAAATGGAGGGTCCACCCAGGGAGGAGGATGGAGATTCCAGCATGGGGGGAAGACCTTACCCATCAGGTGAATTCAGTGATGTTGAGAGTGTGAGCAGTTTTGAGATCCGAACCCTAAAACAACAGCTGGAAGCCAGCAGCTTTAGCAGGATGAGGAGGAGCCGCTCAGGCTCTATGTCTTCAGAGAGTACTTGGGACATGTGGAACCAGAGGCTTCTGGAGATTGAGAAGGAAGCTGCTCAGAGGTATCATTCTAAGAACAAAAACTGTGGGGAGAGACAATCCCCAGAAACAGGAAGAAAGGAGAGAGATGTGGATGAGGAGAGTGTGTTTTCAGACAGTAGCTCATTTTACAATTTCTGCCAAAAGAACAAAGACAAGCTGACTCCTCTAGAAAGGTGGAAGGTCAAAAGGATCCAGTTTGGCTTTCACAAGAAGGATTTAGAACCATCATCATCTTCTGCACCATCTCCAGCAGAAGATGGCAGTCAGGCAGGTGAAGAGGGGACAGAAGGGAAGAGTTTGTCAGATATTAACCTGACCGCTTACCAGGCTTGGAAAATGAAGCGGCAGAAGAAGGTGGGCAGTGAAAGCAAAGAGGAATTTGTGGAGTTTGCCAAAAGTGAGGATTCTGCTTCAGCTAAAAAGAAGCAGAGGCGTGTAGAGCTCCTTGAACGTTCAAAGAAAATTTTAGAAGAAAGCCAGTCCATGTGCAGCTGGGAGACAGACAGTACGATGAGTGGGAGTATCCCACTGTCAGCTTTCTGGCCCTCAGCACCTTCTGCAAGCGGTGCTGAGGATGCAGCTTCTGCAATGAGCATGCAGACAAATCATTCATCTTTATCACAGACCAGAAGCAGCACAGGGGCAATGCAGCATCAGATACCGAGTGTACCCCTTCCCAATCTCCCAGTTGGCCCCGGTGACACAATATCCATGGCAAGCATTCAGAACTGGATTGCTAATGTGGTCAGTGAAACCATTGCTCAAAAGCAAAATGAGATCATGATGCTGTCCCGTCCATCATCTGCAATGGCCTCCAGCGTAATGTCAGGAGACCTTGGCAGGCGTGTAGATGATGATAAGTTTTCCCTTCTCAGTGGTCAGAGTGGATCATCTCTTGCTACCTCTCAGCTTCGCCAGCAGGACATGCACAGGGCTGAGTCTCAGTCTGTCCTGTCTTGCAATACCTCAGCAAGCACAAGGACAGAAGGGACTAGTTCAAACATGAAGACAACACAGACAAGCAAGCCACTGTACAGCCTCTTTGCTGATGATATTGACCTGAAGAAACTCAGGAGGAAGGAGAAGGAGATGCAAATGGAAATGAGAGAGAAAATGTCAGATTATCAAGTTGAAAAAGTGATCAGAGACAATAAACGTAGCACTTTATTTAAAAAAAAGATGACCAAAGGAGAGGAAAATGAAGATGACAGAGAGAGTACAACAAACAGCCACAGGCGCCCCTTGCAAGCAGATCTTGAGAGAACCGATACAGTCTTTGATCTGTCCAGTCAACCTGCAAACACAGGTGAGACAGAGACTGATATTACCAAGTGGCTCAGTGGCCTGAAAGCAGAAAGAGAACCACCGTCATATTACGATCAAAGTGAGAAGTTTAGAGAGAAATACAGCAAATCATCCAAAGTTAGAGAGATGGATTCTGAAACATCCAGTTACAGATTCTCCAGATCCCAAAGAGAAGAGCTAGACAGCTGTTCTTCCTATGAGTCAAAAGGAGATTCATTGAGAACCATGTCAAGATTTTCCTCTGCTTCTGCAAAAGAGGACAAAAAGATGTATAAGTTCACAAGGTCAAGGGTCAGTGAGACAACAAGTTCCAGAGAAAAGAGCCCAGAGCTGCATGTTTTCAGCCAAACACCTGAACCATCCTTTGACTCTGAATCCCCTGAACCATCTACACAAAGTCGAGTTAGATCTCATCATGTGGAGGCGTGTGAAGAGGAAGCCAAGTCAGACATGTCAGAATTTGGAGCTAAGAGAAAGTTCACCCAGAGCTTTTCAAAGTCTGAAGAGGATGGAAAGAAGGAGGCAAAAGTGGAACAAAGTGAAGAAAGATTTGCATCTAGACAGTTCTCTCAGTACAGGCGAAGCATGCGTAAAGAAGAGGAAGAAGAGATGGATGATGATGCCATTATTGCTGCTTGGAGAAGCCGACTAGAAGAAACTACGACAAAGCTCCGTCGGAGAAGGGAAGAGTGACCACGATCAGATTGTAGGAACACAAGCAGAGCCACAGAGTCCCTGAATCACTCATCATTATATTTCTGATAATCCTTTGTGGTTTGTAGGGCATTTCCTGCAGATAGTTCTCTTCTTAATCAAAAGCGATAAAGGGAAGAGGTCAAGTTTTGGAAGTGTTTGTGGTTTGTCAGAAAGAAGATGCTAGTATTAAATGATCAATGTAGGTAGGAATACAATGTTAGAAGCCATTAGGAGCCAGACGATGTTTCAGCAGTAAAAGCAAGTAATGGTGGCACCTCAATTCAAAAGACCAATCACATCCCATTTTGGTTATTTCAATTTCCTAGTCTTGTTAAAGGCTGGACGTACTTTTTCTAGGGTCTTTTTGATCATAAATGGAAGAAGCCAACAGCCTTTTCTAGGAACTTGAAGAATGTTCCTCTTAATCAGTTTTACTTTATACCACTGAGAAGATACTGCCAGGTGGGCTCCATTTTCTGCACCAGTCATATGAATGTCTACAGAAATAAGACACTTCAGGGGAATATATGTATTGTTTTACTTCACTAAGTAGCAGAAGCAAAGTGAAATACTAGAAAGACGACGATGCTTCCTTCTTTTTAGAAGTTCAGTGCAGTAATGAATGTATTCCTGTGGTGCCACTGTTTTCTATTAGATGGAGTTATTTCTGCTCCAGAATGATTGGTTCCTGCTAATGACTTTGGGTCTAAAAAGGAAAAATGCAGTAATATTAACAGCCATCTAAAAATTATGTTCTGATGTAGTTAAAGAGATGGAGTTAGGATTAGTGTTAGGTTAGGCTGTGTTTCTAAAGTAGTGACTTCAGATTGTTTTTATATATGCAGCTCAGCTAAGTCTGTGCTTTTATGTCTATATCAGATTGTTGAGTATTAATTTTCGAAACGATGGCCTTAAAAATGATACACAAACCAACCTCATAATAAAATGATGTATAACAAAAACATTGGTATAAGGCACCATGCACCTGAGGACAAATGGTGTGTCTGCTGAATGCGGTACTTGGAAGCTCATTTTTAGGAGATGGTAGGTTTAGTTGGTGTGTTGGATGTAACATGTTGTTTGTATCATAGGAGGTACGGAGCCCGCTTTTCACAGTGAGTGGAAGGAGCACGGTCTCCATTTTAACCGAGTACACCCAGTTAAGAGCCTCGGGTCTTTCCATGCCCTGCAGAGCCTTGTGAGCTTGTGTGGCACGACCTGCGAGGCCTGCCACAGCATCACTTGTGTGGCTTGTATGACTCTGTCTTTGACGCATCAAAGCACCCAACGCTTTGTCACCAGTCAACATCCTCCGCCTCTCTCACGTATGCCAGTTTCTCCTGATTTTTGTTCTGGAATTATCTGTTCCCTCTTCTGTACAGACCGTATTTTGAAACAACAAAACCCTCTGGCAGAGCTGAGTATAAAACAACAATGGAAGGATGATGCTGTATTGCTCTCTAACAGGAAGTTTTGTCTTTCTTCTTCTTGTCCTATCTTCTCCCTCCCACTGCGGTGCTTAGAGCTCACTATTACTATTATGCTAGTACCTCTCCCTGTTTTAATTGTATCATACAGACACTAAGCTCCACAGGGCAAGAGCCTGGTCTTTGTCCTTGTCTGTATGACGCCACACACATCAGCAATGCTATCTAAATAATGGTTACTGATAACAAAATGCAGCTGCCAATTTTCCTAAACTTAGAATCATTTCTCTCAACTGTAACTCACTGATTAGACATTATCCCTGCTTCTCTGAAGATAAAGATGACTCTTTCTGACAGCCAAGACTAGGGCATATGATAGCTACTTATTGTTAGGTGAATGGAGTCACAAAATCAGGTGATTGAACAATAACAGGGGTAGAAAAATAAGAGAAAGAACATATTTTACTTGTGTGTGGTTTTTTGGGGTGGGTTTTTTTTTGAGTAAACTCAGATTACATTTTTGTAGTACATAAGGAACATGGTCTTGTTAATGTTTCAGGCATCCAGAGATGCTATAAGGCTTAACATGCATATAATGCGCTTCTACTACAATATAATACCTAATACACTGCATCCCTTGTTTCTGCATGCTTCTGTGAGTTGTATTTTTTGAGAGTAGTGGAATTACAGGCTTTGATCCACATGCCAAGATTTTACATTGAATTTCTGCAGTGTGTGTTAGGATAGGCATTTTCTTCTTCATCCCTGGTAAAGTTGCTCTGTGGAAAACAACTCTGCATATGCATATTCGGAGCTTGCTTTAATTTCAGTCTAGAAAAGGTCTTAAATTTCGATGGATCAAAGTGGAAGTGTGCAATACCTGCTGGCACTGAATTTCCTTTTTTATCAAAGGCTGGTTCCCTCTGAAAAACCTCTCTCTGGCTTCCTACGGCTGGCTGCTGTTCTCAATAGAAATGTCTGTCCTCTGCAGTACTGTAGGGGGCATCTTACACTGTGAAAGATGAGTATTATATGAGGTAGTAATTGGTTTCATTTTGCACCGTACAGCACAGCCTTTGTTTGGGTAGCATTTTGATTTAAACAGTAATCTAGGTCTGCCGCACAAATAAATTATTCAAGACCGAGGGGCAAGAATATGGTTCTATAACAAGCCTGAGCCAAACCATCCTGATAGTGAGTTTTGACCCTTCTGGGAAAGGGTTAAGTGGGTTCTGCTGACTCACTGAGGTAGGTGGCTTATTAGTTCACTTGTGTAAAAGGGAGATAAAAATGGTTTGCTGGGGAGAGGCCATCTAAGATGCTGGCTGAGCAGTCATGAGGGAGAAGCCTTAGAAATAGCTGAACTTTATTTTCTTATTGCTTATATCCTTGTTAATAAAGCCAAACCCCCAAAGCAATAAGGGGGTGGGGATCATTTTGGACTTCATTCAGTGTACGGCCAGTGCTTGAAAGCGAGAGATGGGAAAGGCTCCAGCTCACAGGTATAAATTACATGAAACAGTGACATAAAGACCTTGCATGGTGAAAATATTAAAGCATTCAGTCATAAGACCAATAACCAGGAAAGACAGAAATGGAGAGGTTGAAGGCAGGCTAGAAAGCCAGGTTTTAAGATGAGAATTTAGAAGGAGATAGGGAATCAGTGAAAGGGGAGAGGTCTGCACAGATTGTTTCAGGTGATCAGAGCTGCAGAGTGAATGGTTTTTCAGCAATGACTCTGGTCTGACACTAGATTAAAAGAGTAGGTAAGTATCCATATTTATCTAGAAAGGATTTTTCAGCAAAGATGTGCTGGGACTGATATTTTTGCTCAGCGTCTGTTTGCTGCTGGAGGCAGGAGGGGTTTTTTTGGCATTGTATAGTGGAAGGTGAAAGTGCAAGGAGCATCCATACAGTCAGTTAAGAATATAAACACAGGAACATCAGAAAAGCTGTATGGGGTCAGACCAAAGGTCCATCTGGCTCAATATCCTGTCTCTGACAGAGAACAACAGTGAATACCTAGGGAAGAATATAAGAGCAGTGATATAAATGATATTTCCCCTGCATGATCTTCCAGCTTCTAATAATTTGCAACTCAAGGACTTCCTAAGCCAGATGTGATATTTTTGTATTTAATAGCCCTGGATAGATTTTCCTTCTATGGAGGTGCCTAGTCATTTTTGAGTTATAGCTGTTACAGCCTTGTACCCGCTAGCCTCCGTGATCTCTTGTGGCAAGGAGTCCCACAACTTACTCTACACTGAATGCTAAGCCACCTCTTTCTTGTCTGTTCTGAACCCACTGCCCATTAGCCTCATTTGATGCCAAGATGATCTCTTGCTACTATCTACATGCCCCACAGGATTTTACCCACCTCTATCCTTATACCCCATCCTTAGCTCTCCGTTTTCAGCATGAGTTACTCATTCCTCATATGGGAACTGCACCATGTCTCAATCATCCTGGCTGTTCTTCTCTGAACACCTCCCGGTTCTGCTTTGTCGTGTTTGAGATGAGGGACCAAACCGTCACACAGTATTCAGGTGCAGGTGCAGCAGGGATTTATCCTGTGGCATAATGACCTTCCTTATTCTGTTCTGTCTTCTTTCCCTATTAGCTTCTAACAGTTTGCATGCTTTTTTGGCCATTTCTGAGCACCAAGGTGACATGGAACTATTTATTATAGCCACAAAATCTTTTTGCTGGATGGCAATGGTCAGCTCCGAGACCTTCATTTTATATGTTAAGTTTTCTTAGTTTTGAGAAGCCCATAACAATTTATTGTCGTTTAGACAATCTATCACCGGATGACCCTTCCCCACTCAGAAAGGGTAGTCAGGGAAAGCAAGGAAACACGAGGGTTGAAACATAAATACATTTAATAGGATACGACTAAATTATTAACAATAATACTAAAGAATCAGTATTAATCCTGATATTGATATAAGATATACAGGAATTATACTCAGCCAATTCTACCAGCAGGAAGCTGTGCACTCCCAGCAGTGGAGAGCAAATGTCGGACACTGTGAGTGCAAGGGCTTCGGGGGGAAGGGAAGGCCTCAGGGGTCCGGCACCGGGGCAAGGAGTTATCAGGATCACCGCCATCAAGGGAGAGAGAGCTACACAGCAAACTTTTCTAATTTGTATTAAATGTGATGTTCATGGTATGAAATAATCCTGTTGGCCAGCTTGCGTCAAGTGCCCAGGCCTTGCTCCTCCTCATCCCTGCACCTGGCAAGGCTCAAAAACACTGAGACCTTGAATCCCACAGATCCTGGCTGGCTAGAAAGTAAAGATTTTCACAAATTCAGATACTAGAGCCTTCTAAAAGTGCAGTTTTCCCCAGCATTAGAAGAAAAATTAGTCCTGTGTTGCTCAACCCAGGACAGTAATGCTTTACGTTTATTAGTCTTGAATTTCATCTGCCATCTTCGTGCTCAGTCTCTAAGTCTCATTAAGTCCTTCTGCATTTTTTCACAGCCAGCCTCTCATTTCCACCACTCTTTTTCCTCAATGTCCTTTGAACAATACAGAAACTCAGAGTATGTGGGAAACCAAGAAGCTAAGGAGGGATACATGAGGGAGAAACCCATTTGATGTTGATTTGAGTGAAGTAAGAAAGTGATGAAAGCTGGCGAGCTAGGAGATAAGAAGCATACAGAAAGAGATCTGAGACAATAGGTAAATTAAGAAGGGGATCTACCTTGGATGGAGACAGTAAGATATGTACATTAGCAGAAGAGGCTAATGCGAAATATCTATTTGGTTAGATGTATAAAAATCTGGGGAAAGGTTATGGGGCAACGTCTGTGGGAAGGAAGAAGATGGTGGGATTTACGGAAATTACAAGTTTGTGAGAAATGTGAAGGGGACTGTGAGAAATGGAAAGGGTGTCAGACATTAGTGGGACATAGATGATACAATGACATCTGTGCTAGACTGGGAATTCAAAGTGGCAGAAGAAAGTTTGGAAGGAAGTGGAAATGTGCCAGAAATAAGTTATTCCTAGTGTAACAGCTGCATTCTGCATGGCAGTGCTCTTAGGTGTGGGGCCATGGTCCATTCCTCCCTCTCCAGGAATTTCAGGGCAATTTGATTTATTGCATGTGGCACCAGTTTAGACTGGATAATTTTTAAAGGAGTTTAGCACTATTTCCTTCTTTTACAGCTCCTTGAGAAATGCTTACACATTAGCTGTAGTGGAAATCTAGGTGAATTGTGAGACAAAATTTTTTACTTGGGGATGGTTATGTTGCATCGCCTGCCTTTCCTTAAAGGGTTTAGCTGGAATACATTCAATATAGACATTATAACATGACAACACAGTATCCATGCCATTCCTAAATTTATTGACAATCCAACAGAGATGCAGAAAGCATGTGATTAATGTAGTCTGGGGCTTGGAAACAGACACTGCATGCTCATGTACTCCAGCAAAATCTTTTTGAGAGCTACCTACCTATTCTCTGGAATTTCACTTGTCATTTAGAAAAATGAAAGTGGGTTAAATCTCTGGCTGTTCTAATTGTGAAGAAAACTTCCAAAATTGGAACTATGTATTACAAACAAACAGTTCTCTAGAGAAGTGGGAGAATAGCTCTAAATGGTGTGTGAATTGCCCCAGTAAGCTCAGCAAGGTGCTAACTTAATTGCCCAGGAGCAATAATTTAAATGCCAATAAGATTTTTCACATTGTTCTTCATGTAAAAAATGGAGAGAGGTTTAAAGTACATGTATTTAGATTGTATACTAGCAATACTAGCTTAATCTACTTAAATTAACAGCCTGTCATTTTGGCTAGCCATAGGAACAACAATTTTTTGGACAGGGAAGAATCCTATCTATTTTTTTTCCCTAGCCTGCCTTTTGTTCTTTGGTACATTTCAATGTATTCAGGAGCTGCTTTTATGTTGCTTACACCTATCACCTTGTTACAACCATTCAGTAGCTTCTGAGCTTGGTGTTTTCTGTAACTGCTCTTCCCCTGCACACACACATAAGCACACAAACACACACACACACACATAAAAGTAAAGCATTATTTGTGACTTATAAAAGCAGGCAACAATATGAATTCAGTTCTTTCCAGGACCAACAGATTGAAGTAAATGTTGGGACATCTATGCCAAGCTACCCAGGTGTGATGATGTGAAAAGTCTTAGGGAGCAGGAGAAGGGACATCCTGTCTGTGCTTTGAAGCTTCCCCTCTGGATTGCATTTCAAAGATTTTTATTTCCATGTATCTTTAAAACAGACAAATTTAATCCTTACACAAGAGTGTAAATGCTTCTACATATGATTCATATCTGCATGCAGATTGGTTCAGTTTTAGTAAAGATATGTATGCCCTGGAAGACACAAATGGGTAAATAGGTATAAACTAGCTTCATTGTTAACTATGGAGATAACAATATCTCTACATAATCAATCAAACAATCAATCAATCCCTTATTTTTTTCTAGTGCACCCTTCATGCCAACATGCCTGAATGCTTTATGTCATTAAATTAAATCAAAGAACACACCACAGAATGAACAAGGCCAGATGAATAAATCTTAAAACCTGATTCAAACTTGCCAAGGACTCTGCACAAGTAACCACGAAAGGAAGGATGGCTCCACTCAGAAGGGCACGTGTGTGGGCATAACACTGAACCGAGACATAGGTGACACTAGTTAGACAGAAACATTTAAAGGAACTGATCGTTTTTACAGCATCACCCAACTACCAACAGTGTCTAACATGGAGCCCAAGATCTTAAGAGTCTTTTTGGACTGTGAGTGATATTAGAAAATAACCATGGTGGCAAGAACTGTTTACAACTGGCCAGACAGCTATTTGCATTAGGTCATGTCCTGCCAGGAACATGCCTAATTTTAGAGATTTACCTACACGTGATCTCTCCATTTGATTCTTGCAGGGCACCATATCAAAGAAAGATGCAGCACACACCAGGTGGTATTAAACATTGTGTGACTGGTCTGTCTTCATGGACCACCCCAGCAATTTGATCTTTGCAATGACTCCATACTGGACTCAGATTCAGTCGAAAGCCGTCCGTTAGTTTGGCAGAACTCTCCTTCCTCACTTGAGAGGAGAACTTTATGAAACCACAATAGCCTTTATGAAACTACCAATTAATGGGGAGCTTTGTACATTTTGCTCATAGTAATTTTCTGGTAGCTGTAACAACCTATGAAGGTTCATTCCCAGAGCAGATAAAATGACCACAGGCCTAACTACATCTAAAACTAAATGCAAACCCCAGTTCTTCAACTTAAACTTCCCTCCCTCAATAATTTTGCAAGGCATGTGCTCCTTAGTCTGTGAATTGGATCAAAGGTATTGCCTAGAGGCAAAGGGTCAGAGGAGATTCCACATATGAAAAGCAGGAGGCCCTCAAAAGGGTGCAACCTCAGTTGCTGAACAGACACCACAAATACGATGGATAAAAGCCCACATGAGACTCTGGCATGTGAGCAAGCAGAAGCTGGCAGTTGCCCCTCAGGAATACCGTATAAAGCTTTCAGTTCTGCAGGAGATGTGATCTGAAAGTCTGCTTCCTGGGAGCAATCACACCTGAACTGTTGCATGATGCTGCGGTTGCATAATTTAATAGTTGTCATGTTTCATCCCAAGGTGAGTGTTCTTGGTGGTGGTGTACATATAAAATTTGTAAGTTATTAGGGATAAAAGAGTCTATGCAAGAAAAGGTCAGACATTATCCTTATGACTGGCAGAAGGGGTCCATATTAAAACAAAGAAGGTATTTGATTTTCTTTTGAACATGGGCAGATGATTCAGACCCACCTGCCCTTCGTATGCTCCGTCTCTCCCCTTCCCATCTCCTCTCTTTTGAAACAGATTTAAGTCCATCTACTTTTATATTTTCAAACAAAACCCATAAAAGGGCCATAAATATCATGACTCGCTAAAATGAAAGCTGTTTTCTTCTCCTCCCAGGAGACTCCTGCCTGAGCGAGAGACAGAAAGAGTTCACCTCTTTGAAAATTTCTTCCTCTGTTGAAGTAAAGCTGGTATCTAAGAGCAGTCTTCAAGGCTTTGTTCTTATCATCTTGACCTGGCTTTGTACTGGCTTCTCTGTATTGCTTGTGGAAGTGTGAAGGACGGGGCTAGGGGAAGGAGTTTTGGCTATCACTGGCAGAGCAAGGGTCATGCTTGGAAAGGGATTTCATTGTGGTTTCAGAAAATGTTAGAAACTCAGTGCACTGGCAAAAAGAATGAAGAAACTCATTCCCCTCCTGGATCAGACCAGTGATCCACCCCTTCTGTCTCTGATGTTGGCCAGAACCAGATGCATCTCAGAAGGTATAAAGGAAGTTTAAGTGGGTAATTATGGAATAACCTGCCCTGAGTAGAATTTTCTCCCTGCCTGGCCCAAAGCCCTCCTTCATCTCTCTTCTTGGTTAGAGTTCAAGTCTATGCCCTGAAGCATGACGGCTTCTCTCCCTTCCAAATGGCTTTTCATCCTGGACTGTCTAATGCAGCTGCCTGTGACAGTGTTGTGATGGGATGTATAGGTCTTGTCCATTGAGAGTCTGTGACAGATCATAGCCTTATTGGAAAGAGAGGCAGAGAGGTGAAGAGAAGGCGAGGGAGGAGAGCATAAACTCAGATGAAATATCCATCAGGAAGATGGAAAGAGTAGTGAGTGGCTGAGAAACTAATTGCTGCCTGCTGACCTGGGCTGTGGAGATAGCTTGCAAGTGAGCTTTTTTGCTTTTCAGACATTTCAGCCTGGAGCATGCTAGGAAAGGCAGCTCTTGGTTGAAACTAGTGTTCATCAATACTTCCCCTTCTCTCTATATATATTAATATTTTTTTTTTAAAGCTGTAGAGGTATGAGAGTAGTCCTGAGAAAACTATTCTGACATTCTGAGGGAGCTTTTTCTTCCGCTGAAGTTCACTACTCATTTCTGAAAAGGTATTGGAGTAATCTGGAGCTACTAGACATTTAAAAGCAATGAAAATCAGGCTGTTTTTCTACTGCCTGAAAAGGATGTAGGAACCCAAAGTCAGATATTTCCGCCTAGGTCTTTGTCCCTCTCTTATAAACAGAGGTGGCTGCTCATACTCCCAACTAGAGCAAAGAGCACATCTGAAAGCATTGCAGAGGTCACAGCTTCTGTGGGTTTGTTTGATCATTGCATAGTCAATCAACATTTATGTGACAGAACGCCAGATGCCCCAATGTGAGGGTTAGAACTGCCCGACACGTGAAGGCTCTTGACTTTTTAGATGCTGTCAACTCAAGATGTTGTTATCTCCAGCGATAGCACTTTACCACAGAAAGTATTAACCAAGTTCCAGGGAGTGCTTAGTGTACTTTCTCGATGGATACTTGCCACCGTATGCAGGTTGAATGACAGCTTTCACTTACTTGTCCAGGAGTTGAACAATTCCTAGGGAGAGGGAAGGAAGACCTAGGTCTTGGATCATATCCACGCCTCGGTAATGATTAATTTCACTTCCGCAATATCCACAGTTTCCCATATTTTTCCTTAAAAGTGCTACACAGTGACCCAGTATTTCCTGAGAGACGGCTACTGAAATCTCACCTGACCTCCTGGATGCCACACCGAGGTGTTCAAAGCATCCTGCTGGTGTTGGTTCAGCACTGGGGATCGCTCATTAAGAAAACTAACTATCGTTTACACTGGGAGCAGCTGCAGTGAGTAGTGCAGTGGCAGTTCAAGGCTCTGTCATCTACTGTTAGTCGCCACTCACCATTAGGATGCTTTACTGGCCATAAAGGAGAATTGTAGGGGAAATGAGATGTGATAATGATTCCCTGTTCCTCTAGCTCCTTTATCAATTCAGTAACAGGATGAATAGCATCAGAACGTAATTTGTACTGTGGAATATTAACTAGCTTGCTGTGGGGTTAAAGGAGCCGCTGTCTGCAACAGATTAACAATGAGGGGTGCATTTGTAGGAGGCAAACTGGGGGGGCAAAAGGGATGGTGTTCCTATGTCCCATTTTCCCCACAAATCTACTCATGACTGACTCTTCAATACATTCATACCAAATATATTACAGAAACCTAAAAGTAAGGCCAGGCAGATTGTCTGTCCACTAGACAGAATTAGTTTAGCCCTGACCAGTGGGTGGTTAGTGATTTTCCCATTAACGCCTACAACAGAAACTAACTGCTTGCTAAGCGGAGGCTGTCCTTTTTAAGTGTCCTTACCTGCCATCGATATTCGGGCCCCTGTGACAATGAGGAAGGTTGTAACGTTGGGATCATTAACAGTGACCATCATCTTGGGACTGGGGCCCTCAGCAGTAGGAGCAACAGCAGCCAGCACTGCCACTGAACCGAGCCCCCACCCTAGTTTCCTGTATATTCATGCTCTAGGTTAGTGCTCATATCCCTGAGTTCACACCTCTTGCATCCTCTGGCTCCCTAGTTGTTGTCCTTTTAAACTGTACAGTGTCACCCCCATATCCTGACACAGGTCTCCCAGGGCCATCATGAGAACTGGATGAGAGAAACCCAACTGGTTGCTGCAGACAGGGAGTTAGTAGCCCATTGAATGGACTTAGAGAGAGCCCCTTCTCAGAAAAACATTTTCCATCATCTCTTATGGTCAGCACTGAAGGTGTTTCCTAATTTCCCCTTTCTGCTATTGTTTTTTTTGCACGGAGACAGGCTGGCTCTTTTCTATTACATTTACTTTAACTGAGGCTCTCCCCTGGTTTTTATCCCGTGGTGCATGTAGCGATAAATCTGCTAGCTAGAGGTCCTACTTTGAAGGACCTCTTGGAAAGCTATACTGTTTAAGCCTGTTTTAATGGCTAAAGCTAAAGATTTCAACACCCCCTCAGCTCCCTTTATTGCAGGTCGGAAGTTTAGAGGCTCACAAATCACCTCCCAGGGATACAGCTCTGCAGGAGAAGGTTGTCTGGCACCCAGGGCAACGGGTCCTGGTCCTTCTAATGCAGCTAAAATCAGTTTTCAGCAGGGCAGTTTGCAGAGGCCACACACTTTCCCCCCGCCTCGGTCAGTGGGATGCATCGTGCCTCCTCAGTGCAAGGCACAAATCCGTAAGGGAGTGGTAATGTTTGGCCCCATGGTATCCAACCATATTCCCAGACCTAATGTTCATGATGGAGCTTTAGCTGGGGCAAGGTAGAGCTGGTTGTCTCTGGCTGTCCAGGTCTGTGCTAGCCAGTCCAAAGCTGTCTCCCCTGGGGTACCTCAGTATCTCTGCCCCAGACCTCTTAACCCTTGAGCTGTTGTTGTGGAGGGAGGCAGATTTTGTTCCCCGGTGGGTATGCTCTGTTGTTCAGTCTTGGTTACTGGTGCCAAGAGGGCAGCAGGCAGGGAATCATCCTCACTGGCACCTCCCTGCATACATCAGGCCTTAGCATGAGCTGGGTTAGCCAAAATCTGAGCAGGAGTTGAGTGAACAGTCACAGAAAGGCCAGGGTCTCAAAGAAAGAAAGGAAGGAAGGAAGGAAGGAAGGAAGGAAG
>JAOXJM010000001.1:98304892-98320064 GCA_026413425.1 Tringa solitaria | reverse complement strand
GGAAGGAAGGAAGGAAGGAAGGAAGGGAGGGAGGGAGGGAGGGAGTGAGGGAGAAAGGGGTTATTAATAAGATAATGTAAACCAATATATAATTTCTCATTTAAGCTCATTTCTCCTTCACAACAAAAAGGAATCGCAATTGTGAGATGGTATTGTAGTGTAAAGAACGGAAAACACGTCTGTCTCTTTGAAATCATCTCCTTTGCTAACTCCTGTGGATCAGCTTGGAAAGCTGCCCTTTTGATCTGTGTGCATCTTTCTTAACACTGGGGAGCAACACTGCTTTTCCCATAAGCTCACTGGAGAGCCAGGAGGGACATTGCTTTCCAGCAGCAGATTGGCAGAACTTTGTGTCTTCTGCTTTCTCAGGTGACTGATGCCCAGGCCTTCTCAGTGCTGGAGAGCAGATTTTCCCCCCGCTGTCTACAAGAGATGCTGGAAAACCAGGGATTTAGTGCCGGCTAATTTTTATGCCAGATTTTCTCTGGTGAGCAGATACTTGGGCGAGACTTTTGCTCGACCAATCTAACAGGTGATCTGTAACATGGCAGAGCTGCCATTACAAGTTCAGACAACTGTTTTCTTCTAATCTCATAACATAGTGCCACTGCCTGGTATGGATGGGGTGATAAGAGTACTTCACTGAACTGTTCTCATGTGCGTGTCCACAGCTTGGTCTGAAGACAGTCACACGCTGTAAAATAACCCCTCACCTCATCGTCAAATCTCTCTTCTGTCCACAATTAAATTCCCTTTATAATCCCATTTTTTGCCATGTCGGCAACAGTCTAGCTATTGCAAGTGTATAAAAATTGTAAACAAGTCATTTTTCCTAGTCACCCTTCTTCTTGTCTCTCCTTCAGTTATGAATGTTGTGCAGATGATATAATCCTTGCTTAGTGCCTGGAAATTCTTTAGCTCTTGTGGGGAGCTACAGCGAAGTTAAAAAATGATGCTAAATTCTATTTTCACTTAAAAAAAAAAAAAAAGCCATGTTATAACCTGATTTGGTGTGATTATACTGTAAATAGGCCATAAACAGTCAAAGGGAAAATAACCCACAGTATTCACACCATTGAGAGACTGTGTAGTCGTAATCACTGTTCTTCCCTGCTGTTCAAAATATTTTCCAAGTGTTCCCAAAACTGCACTGGCAACAGAATGTGGCCCAATTCAAGGGCTTTAATGCTACTGCTAAGTAGAAATTACTTTTCTCCTAGAAATTTTCAGTAAAAGAGTCTCTATTTTCAAAAAAAAAAAAAAAGAAAACAAACCCAAAACCATAGCTATTCACTGCAAATGAGTCAGTCCTATGTTTTAAAAAATTTAGCCCAATTAAGGAAAATTAAGGAAAAAGTACAAATGTTGGATTTCAAAAACAGGCATTTTCTATCTGAAGATGCCAGAGATTTTTTTCAGTGTTGGTTGCCGAAGTTAATAGGGAACATAACCTCCACTTTATTCATGGGGAAAGAGGAACAGAAAATTGCCTTCAGCTCATTTTTTCCCAAGAATTGTTACACTTCCCTTGCCACACAGAGAACCGGCATTTTAAACTGGTGTTTTAGTTTACCTTTAAGACCACAAATCTTCTCAGAGAACATGGCCACCTCTGCCTATCGTAACGCTACAAAAGAGCTCTGCCTGAGATCCGTTTCTGACCTTGATGCAGGGAGATGCTGCGCTTTTCCTGCCCTTCATCGAAAAGATCTTTTTCATCTGACATCCACGCTCAACACTTCCAAATATTTCCCCTTTATGACCTTTTATTTATCAGCATCCTTTTGGGCTTAGTAATAGCTAAGGATGCTGTTATTTACTGTTACCCCATTAGTATCCAGAGGTCTTAACTAGCACCAGGACTCCACTGCAGTATGTATCGCACGCAGCACAATTCAAGATGTTCTCACCCTAAAACACTTACAAATTAAATGAACGAAACAGACCCAGGCTGGGAGAAGGAGATTGCATCTGTCAGTGTATTTGAGACCCAGAAACTGAGCCCAGCATCGCACACAAATACCGCAGCAGAGGAAGTCTGTGGAAAATTTCAAAAGATTCATCTCACTAACAAAGTCATTCTCCCTGAGCAATCTCTCAGCTCTAGGTGGCACAATTAAATACTCACTGGCCTCCAGAGAGCACGAGCTCTCTAAATGGGTGATTAAGGTGTTTGCCTGAGAAGGGCTGACATATGTTTCAGGCCTTTTTCCAGAGAATATGCAGTGTAAAAAGACTTAATCGTCCATCAGTGCAGGTTTTTCCCCTCCCGAGTCACTGTTCCTGACTCATAATCTACGAAGTTGTGCTTTCATCTTTCATCTTCACCAAAGAATACTTAAATAATCCATTCAAAAGGGTATAGCTGATGTGGGACTCTCCCTCCAGAATAACAACCAGCAAGGAGAAGAGCCTGCCGCTCCCTTGGATACAGATGCAGGTTCTCTTGGTGAGTTAAAGTGCTATTTCCCACCTTCTGACGTGGCCTGGACACTGAGCTACTGTGCTGAAAAAAAGCCACTCTCTGCTTTTTGTCACCTGTTTCTTACGGGCTATGTCTTGTCTGTGTGGATAATGGTTGGTGTAATAACCAAAAGTAAACTTTAGCCCAGGCTTGAAAGAACTGCTTCAATGTCGATTCATGTTTATGACTAATCCAGCATAATTGCAGACTGCTGCCAGAAGTGGTGGTCCCATCTCCCTCACCTTGCCTTCTTCCCCAGTCTCCAGGCAGCACACTGACACCACATTGCTTATGCCAGATCTAGCAATGACCTGAGTATGGGGCTTGTTGGCTCAACTTGTTGATTTAACAGAAAATTAATCCTTTTTTAGTGATGGGGCACTTCCTAACCCTTAGTGACTACCCTGTGGCCACTTGCATTGCTATCTCCAAGATAAAAGAGCCAGTAGGACTCCACCTCAGTAGGAATCCTCAGATATACCAGGCTAAAAATCCCACCTGAAGACTGGAGCAGACCCAGTCCTTGGTTTTTCTTATTTATTTTCCGAAGAGATTCCCCGTTCATTGTGGTGGTGTCAGGGCAGTTACATAAGGAGGCCAGGTACCTAAGAGAGACCTGCAGGATCGGTGGGCAGGTGAATCCCTAAAAGCTAGATATGCTGCACTGAATTTTACAGTGCCTAGATCATCTTTTGGATCTGGGTCACACTGTGATGGTGCAGGTGGTTTCAAATATAAATGCAGGCCATCACATGGATGGAGCACACATTCCTGACAAAACTGGCAGCTTTACCTATGTCCTTCTGTTTGAGAAATGATTCATAAACAATCAGATTGGTTCTGGCTCTGTGTAGCAGATTGCACTCGAGCATGCGGCAGCCTTCTAGCCGAAAGCCAGGCTCTATCACCCACTGAAAGTACAAGCCTTCTTTAGCATTTAACACTTCCTTAGCATTTAAGAGCGAAACTCAGCAAAGCGCTGGCTTTTATTTTTTTCTTTGTCCTGCTCACTCTCCTAAGGCTCAAAAGATTGCAAATGCCTCTGGAGTATGAAAGCTTCAAATCCAACGTAGACTGGCTATTATTCCCTTCAGCCGTGTGCACGGCAGCAGATGGGATCAGTGCTTGCCGTGTAAATCATTTAAAACCCATTTTTAGTATTAATTCTGTCACTTTTTAACGAGACTTCTAGTTTGGAAAGTAGCCAGCCGACAACACAGGGCAATGCCATGCCCTGTACCTCTGCCGGACTTGCACAAGGTAAGAGATGGTCTTGTAAGATCATGGTGCTTGCTGGAATGGGAAGGACATCGTGATTTTAGGTGAGGCTAGGCAACTGGCAGAAGAATCTGCTCTGAGGGAAATGTCTTGCCAAGTTTTATACAGGCGGTGATAGGCTTAGAAAGATACTGCATATGGCACGTAACAGTGGGACACACAAAGAGTCTTCCTAGTCCCTTATTTCTACCACACGGACTGAGTTGCACACTCTAAAAAACATGGTCCTTGCACAAAGGAACAGAATAAAATAGTTTGGCTTAAATCTATTCCTGCTTGTAAAATCAAATTAAATCTTTGTTCTGCTGCTTTTATCTTTGTGGAAATTTTCCTGGGTGACTCCTCCGTCATCAGTTTGGCCCTGACAGGTGAAAATCATAAACTCTTCTAATGTCACAAGCTCTAGGAACATGTCCTTGGTATCTTTCTATCTTGGCTGGGGGCACCGTGAAGTTACAGAACCCCAACCAGAGTGCACTGCTACATTAACTTTTCCTGCCCTCTTCCGTGCAATTATTTTGGGGAAAGCTATGAATTTAGGGCACAGAAACTAGATTAACAACATCCACTGTTTAAGCCTCTCACTCAGGTTCTTTCCCTGCAGCGGGAACTGACACACTGTCAAAGGTGACAGCACTACGCCGGTTTATTTCACCAGAAGACCTGGCCTTTTCTTTCCTCCCATCTCCTGAGCTCGGCTGCTCCCATTATATGAACGCTGGCTGACTCCTGTCCTTAATAAAATCTCCATGCTCCATATGCTCCCTCAGCCTCATTTTGATTAGTGCTCCCACAGTCTTCCTCACTGCTGACGTCGGGTGCGTGCACAGCTCTGTAATTTCCCGACAGCCTTTTTCAAAGACTGGCTTTTAATCAGGCGCTGTTTTACCAGCACTTCCTTCTCTCACAGAGCACCTTTGAAGCCAGGCCGCTGATGGTGGTGGGGTTCCTTCGCCGCTACCCTTTCTTGTTGTTTCCATACAGGATTCTAGGACAGAATTTCATAGTTTTTTGGATGCTTTGATTTTTTTTTTTTTTGGCTGTGTCGTGATCCTAATTTCCTTCAGGATTTCTTCTTCCTCTCCTGGGAAATTTGTCTCTGTTTCTGGCATCTGTCCTTCCTAACCCTTCCCGCATTTTTTTTTTCCCTTCCAAAGACAGGGGAAAAGAATCCATTTAATATTTTTCTGTAGTAACGTCTATCTCATCTGTCAATAAATTACCCTTTGCCATCTCTGGGAGACCCCTTTGTCTCCCTTCACTGACCTTATTCTGTACCTTGCCTGTTTTTTTTTAAGGGAGGATGCAATATCCCTGGGCTGTCATTCCATGAAGAACAGCTGTCATTCCTCCCATAGTGTATGCGTATGTGTTCAAGGAGGGAGGGGAAAGAGGGGGGGGGAATTAGGGAAAGACAGGGAGCTGCTATTGGGAAATATTCACAGTGGTGAATGTTTTATTTTCATTCATGACATTAAGCTGCAATTCTGTCTTTTTCTTCCAGTGGTGTTAGACATTCATTTTTGGATTAACAGAAATCTAACACTCACATATGTGAAATATAACTACAAGAATATTTATTAAACACATTTTTAAAAGTCATTATATATGCCTTTTATAAATTTCTAATTTCTTCACAGTCTGCAACTGTGAATGCTATCTCACTGTCAGAGCTGCAGCCTGATACTATGGAGTTGCATTCAGAAGGCGTATCTGTGGCTAAAAAAACACATGACTTTTCCATATATTTTCAGTGTTACAAATCGGTAACGCTCACAGAGAGGGTTAAAAACCATGCCATAGTCCTGCATGGAACTAGCTGGCTGTGCAGACCTGCATGAGGAAGAGACAGACCCGTGAATCCACCAATTCCTGCCCTGTCCTTACTCCTCCTTGTGCTGTCTGAAGCACTGCAGACTCTCAGAGAAGTCATCACGGAGCATTCCCACCATATCCTGCGGTCCAAGGGCTGCTTTGTTCTGGTCACACATAGCACAGGCACACGTTCCTTTCTTCCTGCCTCTGCTCCCTCACACAACCTCACCATAAATTAGTACAGTTGGGAAAAGCAAATCCTGGCTTTGATCAAATTTTACCAGTATCTTTAAAGAAGTATAAGAACTAATAGAAATCAACTGAAGATCCCCTCACCTCTGTAGCATCTAGTAATTACACTTTTTAATGCATCTATTCTCACAATATGGATGTGAAATAAGGAAATGCAGTTATCATCTACGAAGCAGGTGTGCATTAGAGACACACCAAAGTGACCTGAAGGTACAAGACACAGCACGTGTGGGGGCCCTCGTTCTCCAAGTATCTGAGTCAAAAACCTGTGGAACACACCATGACTCTTGTTTGATCTGCTCTTGGGGTCTCCTTTGTTTGGAAACCAGTGACAGGCACCACGTGTGTGTCACAGGCCTAATCAAGGCCAGGAGAAACCCAGGGCACCCCCCTGGACCTGTGTGCTCAGAGGTGTTCTGAGGCCCCAGATTAGCCAACGCTAGAGAGACACTTGAAGAGCTCATGCCAAATCTAAAAGGATGTCTAGGTGTGTCGTACGTATCAAACCTGTCCCTTCCTTGTCCTGTGCTAGTAGGACATCAGCAGAACATCTTTTCTCTTAAAAGCACTATACTAGCTATTTTACAACTGCTTTGTGACTGATCTGCGCTCTGGCCCTTTCTCTCTCATCTGATGGCTCTGACTCACAGTCTCTGTTGGATTTAGCTGCCCTAACTGAAAATGTAACCTATCTCTACAGCCAGAGGTAATAAATTCTTTAGCCACCACAGCAAAATACATTTATGCGATCTTGAATTTAATCACTTATTTCTGCAGTCCTCAGTCCAGGAAATGAGAGTAAATTGTTATCAGCTGAATTCAGATCTACATTAATTAGTGCATCAGGCTACAAGCTGAAACAGTTAGCAGTGGACACACCATTCATTCAGCCACCTCTTCTTTGGCTAACTACCTCCAGTACTTAGTAATGCAGGCAGCTGAAGACGGTAATATCTCAAACTTCTCCAGGGTTTAGTAACCAGAGCCCTTCCTTCCCTGGGATGTAAGATCATGTTGCTGGAAACAGTCTCGTGCCTTCAGGGACTAAGGCTCTGTCTGCATACAGAAGAATGGTTTTCAAATGCGTCCTCCTACTGGTAACACCAACCCTGCTCCAGCGCCATGAACAAAGCTGGGAGTCTCATGAAGAACGGCTCCTGGCTACCACCATCTTCAGGACTATCCCATGTAATTATTCAGGTCTTTTGTAAAAAGACACCTGCGGCAACTGGCAGAGTATCTGCACAAACATTACCAGCCTTGAGGCTGAGAAACTGTTAAATAGCCTTAGTAATAGAATATTAAAACCTTGATGATGAATGAGCGTGGGTGGAATAATTGTCTGCTCAGAAAGAGGCACCTTTTTTTGATTCTATTCCTATAGTTGAATCCTTATCTCCTGGATAAATAAAAACAAACCTCCCTGGTTATTATTGTTCTTGTTCACCTTTTGACTCTTGATTAGATTTACCACAGATACATCCCTTTGGCAATGAAAGTGGAATCAACACATTTTTGATGCACTCCAGTGGAATTCTCACCCTTGCTCCACCTCAGACTGTCAAACTCCTCGTTTGCTCAATGGCTGTTAATTACTCGTCCTTCTAGCTCACATCTGAGATACACCTTTCCAAGTGATCACTCACTGATCAACAGACTGTTCTGTATCACTTTGAATCTTTATTTTATTTTTTATTTCTCTGTACTCGGAGCCAAACTTGATACCTTTCTGAAGAGAGAAACTCATGGTGATAGCTCAGCCTCACTCGGGCTGCTTCTCTTTCTATATTTTTCAGTGTTTTCCCAGATGAGGCCCCAGGATTATTGCAAACCAGTCCCAGGAAGAAATGCTGCTCAATTAGGCGAAAAGAAACTCGAAGGAAAAAAGGAGTAGAGCCAGCAAATTGCTTGAGATAACAATCTCCCCCCACCCGAGTGTCTCTGTAACTAAGAGGATTAGCTGAACTTTCTGTGTCACACCAAAACTGACAATAAGCAACAGTGACTTCCCCCCGCTGGCACTTGTACCTTCACATGTTTCATTTTCTTGCCCATACTACTGCCTTGCCCCTTGCTGATTGTATGACAAACTTGGGGATGAACATGATGGCTCTTTCCTTTCCTTTAAGATTTATGACTCAAAGCCAAACAAAACCCAACTCTAGTTATTACATGCTCTGTTTCCTCCTAACAACAACTCACTTTTAACAGTATAAGCTAACCAAGGAAACATGGAAATATGGTCTACTTGATCTCACCTGATCTATCTGCTGTTTGCCAGAGACACAAACAGCAGCCTCAGGTCTGCTACCACGGGAGCAGGCGTAAAGATGTCCCACGGGAGCAGGACCAAATCGGCAGAATATATAAAGCAGAAGTCCCATCAAAATTCAACGTGACTGAAGCTCCATGTAGATACAGCACTGCCAGCAAGGAGCTGGATGTTTATTTCAGGTGAAAAAATATCTTTGTGTGGTAGGAGGACTACCCGCGGTATTTTTGCAGTGAAGGGAAATGAACTTTGGTAGAGGACTCTGTCGCTGATTATAGTATCAGCCGCATGTTCCTCTGACAACGGTGTACACATGGTGAAAAGAATATGTCTTGTGGTTGAGGATGATCAAACGTCAAAAAAATCCAGTTTTTATAGTCAACCAATTCCTTTTTGCTGAGCTGTGCGAACCACCACTTTAAACCAGGAGAACAACTCCTTTCCATGAGCCTGCCACAGAACTTGTATGGAGAAGAAATTTGTTTTAAAAGACAAGACAAAGTGATGACAAAAAGAAGAGTATTCTCCCATTGACACTTGCTCCCTCCCCTTCTCTGCCCTGAGTTTCCACAGAAGACCACAGCAGAAGGTGATGAAAATATGAAAGGTGAATGTCTCTAATACCTGAAGGGCCGCACACAGGCACACTGACCAAGCAAGCAGATGTGCCACAGCAAGGAAGGAAATGGAAAGGAAGAGGAGGCAGAAGGAGAAATATTTTCACATTGATGCAGATACCAACACTTAAAAAAGGAATGTTGTGATAAAACAAATTGGGATGTGGGACTTGGGTGACTGCCACCAGGGTAGGGATTGAGGGAAAATGGTGGCACATCAAAATCTGCAAGTGTTGGGGTTGGGTCATAAAATGCATGGGACTTGCCAGTTTTTGTAAAGCGTTTTACTGAACTAGGCATCTGTGCTGCATACCCTCTCATTGCTACACAACTCCCTGAGCCTAAATTAAATCACTGTGGCATTTCTGCCATGTTAAACGGTGCGAGCAGGTACTCTCAGGCCACATAAATTCAGCAAAGTAGTGGTTTGGGGGTCCCTGTACAGCTTTATTTGCGATCAAAGGGCATGGTGTTGTGGGGGAGAAATACCTCCAGACAGATTTAGACTTTTACTCCAAAAATCTGTTCAGACTGAGGCATTGTAAAAAATGCCCAGTGTATTGCCATGGGGTAAGACTGCCTTGTCACTCTATAGCAACCCCTGTCTCGCCTATACGGAGCAGCAGTTGTAGTTCAAAGGGATCTAGGTCCATTCTCTTTCCCCATTTACATGAAATGGGACTAGAGTGGAGCGTGGCAGCCTTTTAACAGTGCCCCACAGCACTGCAAGAGTTCAGCCTAGAGAGTGAAGGACACCGTGTCCAATTGAAATTACAGAGGAATTTGGGGTAGGCAGAATGTAATTACACAATTGGAATTTAAACTGTGAAATTAAAAGGAAATATTCAAGGATGAAGGGGCAGAGAGAATCCCTAATCTCCAGCCAGGCTAGGCTGTGTGCCAGAAAAGTCCCTTTCTGAAGAGGGAATAAGCAAAACGCCTGTCCTCGAAGAAAGGGAGGTAGAGAATAAAGACAATGTTTTCAAAAGCACCCTAACTCCAGCTGTGTGTTTGTTTCACAGGCTATGTCTATTCTACAGAAAACCTTGCGGTTGCTAAAAGGTGTCAGATGTGTCCCTCTTGGCCCCCTCTTCACTGAGGTCAAAAACAATTTGGTTCTTCATGTAAGCAGCACCAATGCATTCCCAAGGTCTACAGCAGAAAGTGTGCTGTACATCTGGTTGAAAAAAGGAGTTCAGCCCTCTTTTTCATATCAGTGCAAAACCGTGTTTGCCCTTCTATATGGGGTCTGCCAGACTGCAGCCACTCTTGCTGTAGTATCTGAGCATTTCCCAGGTCTTAGCTAATACTCTTCAGAACAATAAATATTATGTATTTTTAAGGGTTCCCTGGTATAAGGCGAGGCAGAGAAAACCACTGAAAACAGATACGTGGCAGTTTTGAGTGGCAACTTGAATCAGGCTATTGCAAATCCTGCTCCCCAAGTAATCTGAATCAAGTTGTAGGATGCCATTGTGGGCCCCCTCGGAGTAGGGAGACAGGTAAAGACAGAGCCAGCCTTATGGATCTCCACAGGAGGAATGACAACGAGCTGAACAGGGTCTTTCAATCAAGGCACAATAGAGAGAATCGGGGGCTCCTCTTCTTGAGCTGCCCAGGCACACATGCAACTGAAGACAAGTTAGTTAATTTCTCTGCCTTAGTTTACTATTGCTAAAAAAGCATAGTGATAATTTCCTGAATCTTCTAACTTGGTGATTTGTAAGGCGTAATTGATTAAAATTGGAAGGTGCTCGGATGCTGTATTGATGACAACCATTGAAATGCGTACAAAAAATTGAGCTAGAAAAAGTGCACCCAAAGCAGCAGAGAGTGAGAAATAGATTGAAAAACCCACCTGAAAAGATAAGTGTCCTCTTAGTGATTACCTCTCCCTTTCCTGAGGATGTGTGAAGGTTCTGAATTACAGGGTTTTTTAAAATATGAAAATGAAAACCACGTTTCTTTTTGTCTGTGCTCCCTTTCTTATCTCCAAAAAAAGCAGTTAGCTGCACCTGGGAGGGGCAGAGTATTATGAGATGGTACAACTTTCCCGCTACCATTTCATTAGCTGGGAGATACAGAGGGTCGGCGACAACTCTCAGAAATAAGAGATTCGGGGTCATCCTTTCTCCAATCTGGAGACAACAAAAGAGGGACAGAAACAGAGCTAGAAAGCAATCTGGTCAAAGCAGCCAGGGGAGTGTGCAGGGGAAAATAACAGACTATATATGCAATGGGCAGTCTCCATTTCTCTTCTGCTGTTCGTGCTCAGCACTCACAAGGTGCATAGGAAGGAGCTCTGAAGAGGAGGCAGACCATAATGCTGGAAAGAGAAATTCCTGGTGGGTCTCAAGCCTCAGGGGCAAAGGGGGACTGTCTCCTCCGTGCTTGGGAACCGGAGGAGGGCAGGAAGCAATGCAGGAGAGAAAGGAAAAACAGCTTTGTGTTTAAAGTACTGAACTGCACAGCTTCAGAGCACCTACGACCAGGTCCATGTACCAGTCATAACTCTGCTGCGACACTGGAGTGCATGGTCTTTATATTGCTTTTCCTCACTTCTCCTTGGTCAAGGAGCTACTAATCCTTTTTTCCCCTTGTTCTTTGCCTGCCATCTCTCTAAATTGCAAGCTTTTTGAGACATGGACTGTCTTTTGCTGTTCATATCTGTAGCACATTAAAAAAATAAGACTGTAACCTCTATAACTATTACAGAGACTGTAAGAGAGAGACTGCCAGTCTCTCTGTAAGGGTGTGTATTGCACATGAAAAATGGTAAGCAGACAGCGATATAAAGGTAATTTAATTAAAGGTGAGACAATCTGAGCAGTCTGAAAGTAAAAGGAATGTAGAGGTTTTGGGGAGGTGTGCACGAAAGCGTTAAGGGGCAAAGAATGATTGTTTTGAGGCAGAAGCCTCTGTTGCAGTACCTGGAGGACAAAAGGAAAAGCTGAAACAAACACGACTCTAGAAACAGGGCCTCCTTGAGGTGAGAAATGTGATGGAAAGAGAACATGATAGAGGGAAGGGACATTGTGTGAGAAAAGCAGCATCTGGGATTCACATCTGAGTGGCATAGTGGAATTGGAGCAGAGCAGATAAGTTTGCTCTTAATTTCTCTACACACTAGAGCTGCATGAGGAGAAGGAGAATTTCCTTCTCAATGTGCTTTTTGCTTAAATATTGCCATTTGTGTTTCCTTTGCTCCCTGTTTCCCCACCTTAAAAAAAAAAAACTCTCTGAAACACTACTGAATTAATTCTAGCAGGAGATAGGAAATTCAGAAGGTAATATAGCCATCACAGAAAATTCAGGGTTACAAGCACAAGTAGAGCAGGCCAAGGAAGTCTAGGAATTGGGAGGTATCTGGATCAAAATCAAAACAATGGATATACAGGACTCTGCAGATACACTGCAGAGCTTCAAAAGATCCTGAAATACTATTTCTTCCCTTTACAGGTGTGTTGATTTTGAACCCTGTGTTCAAAATTGTTGTTTTTCACCGCCAGAAAAAATTTTTAAAGCAAAACCCCTGTGAGAGGCGATTCTACAAAGCTGACAAGTCCAGTCGGAGAACAGAAACACAGAGTCCTGAAGGCACTCGCTGCTTTGGGCTCTGTTTCAGCAGAGGATGTAAGCGCTTTCTTAACCACCAATGTGAGCCCAGCCTCACTGACTGCAGCCAAACAACTCAGCTTCCCACTGAAGTCTTTTTGTGAAATGAATCTAGAGTGCTCAGCTTCTCGTACGACTAAGCTTCGTATCATCTTTGTGCCCAATTATCACAAATTTCAAGTATTTCCAGCAAGTTCCTCACGAGTAAGACACCAGTGTGGCAAGTAACATCAAACAATAAGTTTGCAGAAATCACAAGCTATTCACAGGCAACTCACAACTGAAATAGAGGTAAAATTTATCTGATAAATTATTCATCACTAATGATTTGGCCAGCTTTCCTGGATATATAGCCACAGGGATGTATGACACCTTGGGGAAGGCACCAGATAGAGAAGCATTCAAAGTAAACTAGAGAAGAGGATGCAGACATAGGTCCAGTGCAGTCTTTAAAGAGAGCGGGAGAGCAGCGATGTGGCGAAACAGAATTAAGTTCTCTTTACAGTCAGTCAATTAGAAAACACAGAAGTTTAGTAACTACCATAAAAAAAAAACCACCCTAGTAACTATTTGGTTTCAGACAGCTTTTCTTCGGCAGCTGTGGGCTCCACCTAACTCTGCAGAAGCTGAGCTAGAGCAAAGGCTAAATCAGGTGTGGTAATGGGAACAAATTTTCCCCAGCGAGAAGCTGCTGCAATCAGGGAGGAGGTTACTAGGAAGTAGCATGCAGGACTGGGAAGAGTGTATGGGTGAGATGGGAAGATACAGGAGAGAATATTCAGCGTAGGCAGGATTAGAGCTGTGCAGAGTCTTAATCTAGGCAGCCCTTTCTCTACACCTTTATCTGTCGTGGTGCAGCCAGTGTGTGCTGCAGTGCTGGTATAACCTGGCCATAAAACTGGATTAACTGGCCCGTGAGGATCATGGCTGAACAGAAGAGGAGCACGATAATATGCCTTTGTTTACATGTTCACTTCTGTGAGTGAAACACAGATCTTCACAAGACAAAGTGCTTAATTACTGTTACGGAATATCATCAAACAAATGCGCAAGAGTAGAATTAGTGTTAGGGGAAGGCTTTTGCTCTTTCATAACGCGGTCCATTTCCACTAATGTTTACTGCAGCATCAAGAGGTTATTTTGTAGCACGGAAAAAAAATCCCATTACCAGAGGAACTTATTTTTAAATAAAAATGTCAAAATTACCTTTCTGATGCAGCCATTGGAGAGAAACCCTGCTGTCTGTCTCCCTCAGCCTTTCCTTTCTGGCTCTTCCCTACCAAGCAAAAAAAATCCAGTGATGGCCTCCTATACGACTCATAATTTCTTCACCAACAGCACGCAAGAACAGATCCTTGCCAGTTTCTCTTATTCCACAAGGTTTTGAGCCCCAGAAGAAAATCCGTTTTGGACTCTGACCCATTGAAGTTAATGACTCCTGGAAAATGTTAAGGCTGAGTCCTTAATGAATGCCATTCTGTATCGCCTTGTGTTTCTTCTTTTTATGGATGTACATTACAAAGCTCAGGGATAATGTGTATTTATGCAATATCAACAACATAAGCAAGTTTTATTTGTACTCTGTCAAATCTGTCAGGAATCAGCAAAGTTTTGCCACTACCACTCTGCCTGTTTAGCTGATTGCTAAATTGTCCTGATTTGGAAGTTTTTCATCTAAAGCTAGCTTTGTCGGTCCCTCAAGCCTCTTAATACGTACTCTACCCCCTTTTAATGAGGGAGGCATTACGCCCGATCCCCTCTTCCTTTGGGGTTAGTCAAATTTGATGTGGAAAGTGGGAGAGAATAAAGAATTTGTTTGAGAAAGCCACCCCAGGAGCATTGTACCGCCCAGAACGAGGGGCGCGTTACAGCCGGTTTCTTTAAAGAGAGGCGAATCGCTGCCTCGTAAATTGCTCTTTTCTGAGGGGAAAACCAGACCAACGTTCCCGCGCCCTCCTCCACGCACAACCGCGGGTTCTGTTATTTCATTTCCTCTGGATGCGATTCCTTGTTATTCATAGGGGATTAATTTCGCCTGGCGCTCGGGGAGTACCTGCCGTGCAGACGCCGCGAACGCCGGCGATTTTCGCACCGCCGCCCGCAGATACAGCTCTTTCCCGAGACGGCCCTTTCGGCCTAACGCCCGTATCTGAAAAAGACGCCGTCGTCTGGCTGCCTCTCTTTTACCCCTACGGTTAAACTATTCCCGCCGCTCCCCGCCGGCCCAACAGCTAAGGCAGGCCGCGCAAGGCCTCCGCCGCCCCTCCCTGCCGCTCCTGCCTTGCCCCGCCGCCGTTAACCCGCCGCGGCCTTCGTCCTGCCATACCGCCCCCACCGCCTCAGGGCGCCTCGGCACGGCGGAGTGGGGGAGGCACAGCAGGACACCCCGTTCCCCCCCTGCTTTTCCCCCGGGCTGTGGCGGGGCGGGGGGTGCCGCCCCCCGTCCCGCTCCGTTCCCCACAATGCGCAGGCGCCCGCGCCCCATTCCCCCCCCCCCCAGAACCGCGGGACGTTGAGGTGGGGGGCGGGGGGGCAACTGAACCGTTGGGCGCGCGCGGCGGTTTACACGTTAACGAGCCCCCGGCCCGAGGTGAAGAGGCGGCGGGGGCGCGCCTGCGCGATGCCGCGCAAAACCTGCCCGAAGGAGGCCATGGGGGGGGGGGGGGAGAGCGAACGAGTTCTTCTCGCTCTGCGCATGCGCAGCGGCGCACCTCACGCTGGCCGGGAAAGCGGAGCCGGGAGGGGGGTTTGCGCAGGCGCAGAGCGGGGCCGCGGCGCGGTGGGCTGGCGGCTGCGCAGTAGGGGGTTACCAGCGAGGGGGGGATAAACTGTTCACCCTGTTCCGGCCCCAGCTTCTAC
>JAOXJM010000001.1:98259310-98303871 GCA_026413425.1 Tringa solitaria | reverse complement strand
GCCCTCCCCCCCCCCCCCTCGGTAAAGGGCAGGTTCAATGGGGGGTGACCCGGGGGGTGTGTGGGCAGAGTTTCTCCGTGCCCCTCTCCGCCAGGCGAGGCCGCCTGTTTGCACCCCCGAAAGCTGGATTTGCCCGATTTGCCCCGGCGGTGTTTACCCTCCTGCTCCCGGGGGTAGGGGGGTGCTGCGGCCCCCGGGTGCTGGGCACCGGCCCTGCGTCCCCTCGCCCGGGGTGCCGGGGCTGGGGCGGGCGGTGGAGCCGGCAGCCCCCGTGGGCTGGCACTGGGGTGCGGGTCCCGTCCCTCTCCCTCGCTCGCTCTCTCTCCCTCTCCTTCTCATTTGAATAATGTCTAATTCGGGGAGGTTTATATTATTGAAATGGCCGCCTGGCTTTCCCCGCCTCTCATGTTTAGTAATTCAGACCTTTAATAACAGCCACTCAGAGCCCAACGCCGTGTTTATATTTTACATTCGCCCCATGTGCTTTTGTGGTTCAATATGATTCTTCTTTCTCGCTCTCTCGCTTTTTTTAAATTTTCTTGGCAACCCACAGGGCCCCGAGATCAAACCCAGGCTGTGTGAGGAGAGGAGGGGGGAGAGCTAGGCCCTGGCTCCTCTGGCAGGCGCCTAGGCCTCACTCTCTGCTGCTTGATTTATTTACTAATAACCAAAATGACCCCCCCATCTCCACTCCACCCCTGCCAGCAAAAACAAAACCCTCCTGGGGCTTGAGCAGCATCAGATCTGCCCATAGATTCTCAAACACTCATGTCTTTTAAATAAGGAGCTTATTTTTAATTTATAGCAACTCAAGACTGTAAAGCTGTTCCTTTCATATCTGCTTTTCAGAGGCTTGGGCATTTTTGGTCCCTTTGTCCTTGATTCTTTTCCTTAAAGGAGAGTTGCTTCTAATTTACGTTTCCTGGCACTGTGAGAGCTATAGAAGACACACTCAAAATCTGAACAGCTTTCCTCCTCCCTCTGAACACAAACAGAATTGAATACATTGAAGATAATCTTATTCACCTTCTTTTTGCTTAGTGTGGATGCAGTTTAACAGTGCAGTGTGTCAGATGCTTTTGTCGCTGCTTGTATCTTTGACTGTTCTGTTTTTTTTTTTTTCTTTCTTTCATTTATATCTGGCTTTCAAGACAGAAGATACTAGTAGGCAGTACAGGGTCTAGAAAGGAAGATAAGTTTTCTGTGATTGTGTCATAAGAACGCTAAGTGAAAATTGAAATTAATCCTCTTAAATTGTCTGGAGTAATTCAGTTTTAAACCAGATATTAGTCTACTTAGAAAACACATGGACTACTTTATTTACTGCTTCTTTCTAATAAAAAAAATTATGCAGGGATGGGTTTCAGATAAAACTGTGTAGGTTTTAATTAGTGACCATTGTTTTCACCCTGTGGAGAAAAAGGACCTAACAGCAGGGTACTTCAAAGTAGCAGTGCCAGATTAGCATGTAAACATCATTGAAACGTGACTAGTAAGACAGTTCACATACAAATGCAGAGAGCGTATTTTATAGTTTGGTTCTAAATTTAATTTGTCACAAAATACTACGCTGCAGCTAATGAAAAGCATTTTGATTTAAAAAATAACGACTCGGGTTATTTACCCTTTTTCTTCACCCTTGGTGAAGACAGCTCTTGAATACTAGAAGGAAATCTGTAGAAGCGGTAATGAGACTGTTCAGGTGACTGACTGTTTCACAGACCAACAGCACAAGGCTGGCTGGACAAAAAGCAGTAATATGATTTCATGCCTTAAATAGCATATGTTTTTGCACTCGCTTCACAAGATGTGGTCAAGCCGATGATGTCATTGGCCAGAGGACAAGGTGCCGTTAATTTGATTTATTGACCTGGGGTGAGGTGTAGCACTGAAACCTTCTCATAGGGAAACCATTTATCTGAGGACAATTTCCTTTATAGCAGCAATTTAACCACTGCTGAGACTGTAGATATTTTATCCAGCATGATAAAAATGTACATTGCATCTTGCAACCAAAATTTCTTTCTCACTGATGTTTTAGTAATTTTTATAGAATAGAATACTGGACAGTGGCCTTGTGCAGTTTTATGGCTGAGCTGGGGTTTATAACTCTGAATTCAGGTATTTACATGCCAAAACACAGATGCATTTCTCTCAAATGTATATTTGTGCGCCTGTGTTATAGCTTAGAATTTTACTGGAACATGATGTGGATAGCAATGTGCCTTCACCAGAGAAACCCACAGGTAACATGTTTATGGGAAGCCCCTTTTACCAAATCCTGGTGTCATCTTCACTTGTCAGAAGGCGCTGGGACTAGCGCGTGGGTATTATTCCTTAGTCTTGAGTAAGGACTTTTATGCTAGTTTGTCATTGATGGGTGTCAGATTTTAAGCTGCTTCTTGGACCTTCTCTATCGGTGGGTGGGAAGTAAATGAAACTTTTTTTTCTTGCCTTTGAACTACCTGCCTATGGTGAGGGTGGAGGGTTGTACTTCCTAATTCTTGCCACACCAATAGTTTCTCCTATTTTGGCTGTCCTTTCAGCTTTTATTTTATTAGGGACAGAAGGAAGAAGGCTTGTCCTCCCCATGAAATAGCCTGATTACCTCTGCTCACTTATCAATGTAGCTCTGCCTTTTTCCTCCTTTTTTTCATTTTCAAAACTGGCCAAAATATACCAGTCTGACAGCTGGTTGGAAAATAAGCTAAGCTGTGTCAGTGCCATGCTGCTGCATGTGAAGGAGAATTGGGAAGGTATGTGTCAGTATGGTGAGAAGCTAGGGCTTACTCCTCACTTCCTAGAAGGAACGGGGAAGACTCTGAGCTTCCCAGCCTGTCATTTTAAGAGGAAAAAACCCCCACAGGTTTGTTGTCACTAACAGTTTCTCAAAGATTAGCCTGAAGTAATACTTCAAGCAAATAAGTGTTAATACTGACTTCCTCATGCTGAATGTGGATAGCTTCTGAATGCTTGTTTTAGCAAGTAGTAGTGATGATGTCTGGAATTGCCTCATTTGATAGAATCAGTGAGGTAGCCTTCAACTCCGTCTGTCTGTTAAATCTGGGAAGCATGAACATGTTCTGTGTTAGGAGTCTCTTATGCGGTGTGAAGAAGTGTTCCTGCTCCTGCTTAATCTAAATAATACATTCCCCAGAACAGTGAGATTTTGAACACCATTGTCAAATAATATTTCTCAATTTTCAAGTGGTAAATCCCACATTTAGAGTAGCACGTTTTTTGCTCTTTTCTATATGTTTAGATGAGTGAGAAGGCAAGGAATTTTGGGGGGAATGGTTTTTTGTCCATGCTTTCCAGAATGTTTTTGTTTGATTAATCTGTCATTTTTTCTGTTAAATAGTGTTCATCATAGACATGTTGGTTTTCTCCCCTTGTTCTTTGGCAAATTTGCTTTAGTTTTTTGTAGCATGCAGTAAGTTTTCATTTGCTTTCCTCAAATTTTGTCTCCTGTGTAGTTCAAGACTTCAAACCAGAATACAGTGTTGTTAATAAGCAGATCTGGTCAGTTAATTTTCTTACCTTTTTTTCCCCAGCATTATTTTCTATTCCAGTCAAACTGTTGTTGTCTGTAGAACAGTAATCTTGATTCTGGTATTTTATACTGCTGACAATTAGGCAGCCTCTGCAACTTGTACTTACAGCTTCATTATTTTTGTCTTGAGAGAATCAGTGACAGTCCTGGCAACTGTCTTTTATGACACACATATTTTCAGTCTCTGTGTCAAAGCTGTTGTCAAAAGGAGGTGTTGAACAAAATTAAGTATGATTTGGGTGTCCGAATGTGATATGCTTGGTTTGGGTGCTTAAGCTAGCATGTGGATGAGAGACCATCTCATGCTGCTGGATAGACTTACAGTGCTGGCTGTTTACTACCGCAGAGATTTGCTTCTGTGTTGACAAATTTTCCCACCCTTTTCCTATTGTGCTACATTGTTATGCAGGGCAAGTTAAGGGGGGGATTTGTTGGCCTGATTGCAGGAGATAAATTTAAGGAATGATTCTGGTCTTGGTTAGTGAGTATTAAGTAGTTGCTTGTATTTCACTTGAAACTGTTTGACAATTGCTGATCTGAGAAAGAACATGTACGTAGATGTATTTTCCTTTCTGTAGTTCTTTGCATTAAATTTCTTGAATTGTGTGAATAGGCCCTCGTGCTGCTTCATGTGCACTTATTTTTCTCTGTAGAAAAGGAAATAATTACTTAAGATCTCAGTGTTCTTCCTTTCCCTAATTTCTTATTTCACAACTGGCTGGGAAATATCCGCATTTGTTAGTGTAACTGTATTATAAATTATGACCTCTATAGTGCCTTACAAAGTCTTTGCAAAAGGAGGGTTTTTTAGACTGCTGCTGGCTAACTGAATTAATTTAGGGTTAATAAACAACATAGTTGAGTGATGAAGTGTTGGTTTGCTATAGAGGATTTACTGGGTTCCAGTCCTGAGTTGGTGACCAGTTTTGCTTGCTCTGCTGTTCTGGGCTAAATCTGTGCAATAGGAATTACAGAGCACATTTTCACAGAGGTGTTTCTGGGGGAATAATTAGCTAATGTTTTGTAGTATTTCTGAAGGTAAGAATATTGTGGTTCTTCTGCTTTTACATGTAATCATCCCAGCTTGTGCGCAGGTTAAACTTTGCTTAGGATGTTTCAGTGCTGGTGCTGTTCCTGTACTCTCGTCAGTGATGAAGGCCTCCTGTTGTAAAGGCAGATTACTGTCAGTTCTAACTACAGTGTGATGTAGATCTGCTGTAGGGTATGCAGTTCAATGACAGTTTAAATCAGCTCGAGCCTGTCCTCATCTCCCTGTGTGTTCCTGCTCCCTTCTCTGCACTGGTGCAGATGCTTGCCTGATTCCTTTGCTGAGCTAGTTCAGGGAATTAAATTGGCAGAAAACAACCCTTGCCAAAAATAATGAATAGTTTTTTTGTTGGTTTAGCTCTCTGAACTGGCTTACAATGAGATTAGACAAATAGCAGTACCAATCAAGGAAGGGAAAAAGAAGCACACATGTTGACCCAAGTCTTCTCATAATTTCATTCTCTCTGGTGGCTTTCCTGTTGGCATAAATGGGGAGTCATGCTCTCGGCCATGTGATCTTACCACTTGCTTGGCACCTGTCCTAGCCCTTACTTGCTTCTAGGATGCTCTAGCTTAACTTGCTAACCTGGTGGAAACTAGTCTCGGATAATTCTAGATCTTTGGTTTGTGAGTTGAAATTGGCTCAGTAAAGGCCCTCAAGTGCAAGAGAAAGGGTAGAACCATGTGAGTGAAAGTAGTGGAAGGGGAAAGAAGGAAGAAAAAGGAAGCTTCCTCTTATCAAAAGCAGCAGCGAGCACTCTGGTTAGCTTAGTGGTGTTACTTAGCTTTGCTTTTAGATTGGCATAGACCACTGTGAAACCGCAGTTGATTGAGTTGATGAACTCAAGTTCATCTAAAATGGTACTGGCCCAAGGGAAGTGATGGAAATGTATAGCCATGGGCACACTTTGGACCTCCTATTCTAGCAGCAGGCAATGCATAGACACTGAAGCTAGTGGTGAAACTGCACCTAAGAAAGAGAATAACTTAGAAGCCAATAGATGCTGAAAATTTGGTGTGATTTGTGCTGTTATAGGTATGATTGCATTAATGGTAGCCATGGCAGAAACTCTTAAATAAAAATTGTGGATGAGACCTTTAAATGGCTTCCATTATTTTAGTGCTGCTTACAGTGAGACACCTCTCTGAAAAGGGCTGTGGCTTAAAAGGACATACTGGCAAAAGTACTTGGGAAATTACAGACACTGTTACTTCTGCTAAATTTTGGACTGATAGTCCTGTAAAGCAACCTTTAAAAAAAAGAAACCACAAAAAACCCAAGCGTAACTGCTTCAGCCATTTAACAGAATCACTCTGAGTCAGATTTATCTATTCTATAAATTGTGATCTTGTGACAAGGAACCTTTTGCTCATATTTCCTTTCACTTTTTTCTTCCCAGAAATCAGATTTAGCTATATAGAAATGAAGTAGCATATATAGCATGTTTGGCACTGTACGACAGGGCATGAAGTTTTAGAAAACAAAGATATGAACAGCTAAGTTGCTAAAATAGTAAATGTGGTTGAAGATTTAAAAATAAGTGTAGCAAAGCCTGTTGAATCAGGCTGGAGATGTAGCTTGCTTCTTTTTCCCCCTCCTTTTCTTTAAGAGCTGTTAGGAAGCCAGCATCCTTTTTGCAGTGAGCTCCTTCGCTATTTGTTCTCTTTGTCCTTTCGATGATTCAGTTTTATTTGAAATATACCATGTGACTTAGTAATTTGTGCCTGACCATACCAGTGTGAAGTTGTGGCTTTATACTACTTGGATATAGCTGAGGGGGAGGACTGTGCAATGAATACAGGTAGAAATGACTCAGATGTTTGATGAATCACTCATTTCTAAATTGTTATTATTATTATTTAATACAGTCTACTGAATGAGAAATGAGATTCAGATTTCTTCCGGCATCCTGTTGCAAAGATGCCTTTCTAATTATTCATAATTTTGTTTCTTACCTGCTGATCTTTAGTAGGTTATCACTTTTATTTGAATTTTCAAATGTAGGTTTAAATAGATATTTGCATTTCCTTATTTCTAAGGCTGCAAAGATATCAATATGCTAGGAAATGCTACCTCCCCTCCCTACTGGTTCCTCTGGGAGTCTTTCCCAGCCCATCCTCCAATGCTTGCACACACATCTGCATGCACACATGCTTTGGAAAAAGTACCAGAGAGCTTCAGCTGGGGACAGTTTCTTCTAGGTCTGCTTCTGACTGTTGGATTTTCCTGTTCCTCTGCATCTATAGTTGGGTCTGCCTATTTGAGTACTGTCTAAGCCATTTCAGTTAAAATTATCTGGGTTAGTAAAGGCTGTGATCTAAGCTGCCTAAAGTAGCGCAGATAATTCTGATTGAAATCTATGAGTGAGGGTTTGTCTGAGTTGCTTTGTCATCATACCTGAGGGTGCAGTTCATGTTACACTTAATCCAATTTAAGGGTGGGCTGCTGCCAAAAAGAAGTGGGAACATAAGCAGGAAGAGTATTGGGCCATCACTTTCTGGACTATTGACTGTTTTGACAAAGCCTGTGTAAAACTGTGTGCTAGCTTCTGGGAGAAATGGATTGGGATTGTGTGGAGAAACGGGAGGTAGGAGGGCAAAGGGAGCACTAGCTTTCCACTTTTAATGTGTTTTTGAATGAGAGCATCTGTTCTCAGTGTTAGAAAGACATGATACTTTTCAGGCTATATTGAACGTCCCGGTGGTACTTTCCTGTTTTTATTGAATTTATGTTAATCTGAACTACACAATGTAAATTGTTATGACTATTTCCAGTATCTCGAGTGAAGCATGCAGTTTACAAGTCATTCACCTTAAATGGACTTCATCATAAGGTTATCTTTACTTGCTGTTCATTTTGGTCAGAATATAGTTATTTTAGACAGCTTATGGCAACGAAGTTAGCTAAACTTGGGAATTTAAGAGTATCTTTCAGAACAGTTGAGAACTTAGACTTCTGTATATTTATTTATTCTGAGGTCTAGTAGCTTCTGACTTCAAATCAGACTCACTGTTTCACACAGCAAGTTGTTTGAATCACATCATTGCTAACCTATCCAACTATTATTTTACTGCCAACTTAGCTTCTCTTTGGTTATGGTGGGTGTACCATACTAAGAAAAAAGCCGTCAGCTGCCAGGCTGCACTGCTGCCTATAAAATTTTGCCAACCACTGCTCTAGAAAAACGTAGTAGCAGCAGTTGTAGGGCAGACTTTTAGTCAAAGCTCTCAGAAGAGGACACATCAGGGGGAAAAGTGTAAACTAGAAACCTAATAGTTTTCCAAAGGTGATTTTACTCAGTTTTGGGGGGGGGGGGAAGGATCTTCTGAAGTTGTAGAAATCTTTAATGTATCTAGTTTTAAACTTTGCTGCTTACCCTTTTCCTTTTTTCAGTGTGTGCAAGGTTGTACAAAGAATGGCTAAGCAGTCTGTTGCATGTTGTTCTTCACCTCTGGCTCAGGCACGTGCTGAGCTGCAAATTCTTGGCATTTTGGAGTGTAATCAACGAAACTATCCTTCTACTTGCTCTGTTTTTATCCTCTTTCCCTAGGTGTTTGCTAGTGAATGCTGTTGGAGGAGGGTCAGATATATCCTTGGTCTGAGCCAGTGTGGTGATTTTGGTATTCTCTTTGAAACAAAATCTCCTTCCTCCTTATTTCTCAGTCCGTCTTAAGTTTTGTGCGTGGCTCTCTTTCTATCCTTAAGTGCTCAGGTGCACCATGAATGAGCTCAGGAAAGGTGATGTACCTTGTCTGCTTGGCACATTCCTAGCTCTGGAAAACAAATGAGGGATTGCTCCAAGGGCTTTCCTACTAATTGTTAGCCCCCTGTCAGGGAACTAGAGAACCAGAAGCTTCTTTTGCTCTCTTAGTTTGTGAAGACAAGGGGAAGGTAAGAGCATGGATGTTAAAAATTCACCCTCTGTTACTACTTCATGGAAAAGATCCAAAACTGTGCGGATTCTCAATTCCTTAAGACTCACTTAGGGTCTTGAGTGAGTTTGAGAATTATCCTACATACAGGGACTGCAGAAATCTGTAAAATTTCCGAGTTTATTTTATTTCAAGACTATTCCTTTCTCATTACAGTGTGAGACAGTGGTATTGTAAAGAATATCTCCTCTCAGTTCTGAGAGATAAAAATGCTGTGTTTTATTGTGATATGATTTAATTTGGTTTGGAACCTAGTTGCATCATGGTTGCACCTTATATTCTTCACTTCAGTGGTGCAGAAGGGACTTGTTCCAATATACTAAGGACTTTCTAAAGCCCAGTGCCCTAAAACGTCCAGAGAACATGCTTCAGCCATGCCTGTGTTGGGAAAAACTACTTTATTAGTATAATTCCCTACATAGTTAAAATTGAAAATGGATCTGGGCACATCTTGTAATACATTTTAATAATATCTGTAGTGAACATAATTATTTATAAACTAACAGCTAAATTTAAAGGATATAGCATTGTATTTAAGTGTTTATACACTGAAGTTTTTTTGTAATTGTGGATAATGAACTCTCTGCAGCAGTGGAAAGGATTTGTTATATGGAAGTTTGAATAAAGGCACAGGAGTTAGAATAGTTACTTGACATCTCCTTAAATCTCCTAGCCTTTCTCAACTTGGTTTGCTGGGGGAGAGAGGAGGGACAACCACTTTGTGCTGTGATATCTCTAGTCGGGTTTGCAAGTGTTGTGGCACCTCTAAAGATCCTAGCAGAAAATTTTCAATTATTGCTTCTGTTATAATATTGATAAATGAATGATACAAGAAAAAAACCCATGTACAAAGGAGGGCCAGCACTTATATCCTCTCATTCCCCTTAGTGGTAACATAAGCAAAAGTTAAATGTAACAGAAGGACTGTTGGGGAATGCCTAATTCACAGGTTCATTTTGAAGTTATATGAAAAGCTCTCTAAAGTTTTGAGACATTTCATAATTTTCTGTACACTTGGAGAAGACAGATCAGTTGCTTAAGGGGTCAGTTAATATGTCAGTCTTTCAAAAAGCAAAATTAACGGCAGACAGTGGTATTTTTTTCATTGCTTATTAAGTAGTGATTTCATATGGTGTGGGATAGAGCTGGAAATGCTGTGTACTAATAAGGAAGGGAAGGTCATTGCCATTTGTCCTGTATTTACATCACAAATAGGTCTGTGAATTGTATAATAAAGACACTTCAAGAAATATATACTCAGAATTGCAGAGAAGTTGAGAACTCTGCATTACTGATGTGACTTGCTTGAGGTTTTACCAACTTGCTTCTTTCAGTTCTCCAAGTTTGTGGCAGTTGTATTAACTGTATTTGATGTATTAGGATATATGCTTGTATACACAAGTTGTTATCACCAAAGACAGCATCTGTCCCTAAGGTTTTTAAAAACATGTGGAAGATAGTTCATTTCTTTGCTTCTCAGTGGCAGGGAGTAGATTGACACCTTCAATAATTTCCATAGAGTATGTTGTCAGCTGTAGTAATTTCCTAACTACACTTCTTACTGTGCAAGGTTAGTTAAACTGGAGATTTTCATGGCATCATCCTTCAAGTAGTGATCATCATTCTTGGCTGTGTGAAATAATTTTAGCAGAACATTTAAGACAAACCTATGGGATACAGCTGTCTACTAACCATTTGTATCTAAAACTCCTCATTTTATTGCTTTGATTCTCTACTTTGATAATCGTTTGTTGAGACAATCTTTCTAAAGAGAGCAGGGACTGGAGAGATAAGTTTCTTCGGTACTTCTGTCCTTTGGTTTTGGTGTAATTGCTGTGCTTGACAGCAATAGAGAAAGTGTCCTACAAAGGCCCAAAGCCAATATAGAAATGTGGTGCTGCTGTTTAATTGGTAACTAGAACAATTTTGTTTCCTTAGAAGCTGAAAAAACCCATCAATGCATCCTGAAACTGTTTAGACACATTGACTAATTACATATGGTTATGTGGAAGCGTTCTCTGGTCCAGCAGTAATTTATGGATTGCTCTTTAAGAACCACTGAGGTAGCAAATAAGTATACTTTATGTAGTGTGGTCTGTTTGTTAAATTTTGTTTTGAAACAATTTCTGTAGTGCTAATCAGCTCTAAGGTTGAACAATGAAACACTGATATTACTGACCTAGAACTCTGACTTTTTTATTCAGCAAGTTAATATGAAGAAGTTAATTTTCAGGTGTGTTTTCCTACCTGTGCCTTTGTAATACTGAGTGATTTATTTGAACAAATATTTGAGGTTGCAACATCGTGTGGCATTTGTGCATTTAATGCTTAACCGTTAGTCACAAACCTAATTGTGACCTAACAAATTGTCAGCTGCTTAGCGTTTTTTATTTTAAAAAAAAAAAGGTTTAATTTCAGAACCTTTTATATTTGTGAATGGGGAGGAGCTGGGAATAGCAGATTCCTCATGTAAAAGAGGACTGTGAAAAGGGAATGAGGTTTTTATTTACAAGAAGGAATGGATGGGGATGAGGTTTTCGTTTACAAGAAAGCTACTTTCAGGCTGTTCTCAGAGCCCTGCAGATTTGAAGCATTGCATTTAGTGAGTGCATTGAAAAACACACGACTGGTGTTTGAAGGCCCTGCTGGGGCAGTCCTTAAACAAAAGGAGTTGTAGGTTCTAAATGGGCAATATGTTCTTTATCAATTAGTTCTGCTGCTGTGTGAGGGGTCCAATTTGACTGTTTGTCTAGCTTGTTGCAATAAAAACTGGAAAATGTTTGGGGTTGTTTTTGTTTTTCCTTTGGAGTTTTTGCCCTCTGTTTCGTGTCTGAACAGAGGTTTGTTGTATATGACTGCAGTTATATGCATAGGAGAGGAAAGCACAAAGAGAAGAATTACTCTGTACTGGAAAAATTGAGGAACACTGTGGAAGAAAAACATCATTTTTTCAATTAGCCTCTTTTTATCACGTGTATACTTTATCAGACCTCTTTATGTGTGCCCAAGTGTCTCACACCAGGTGAACAAAATAAGAGGTATTGAAAAGGCAATTTACTTGCAGTAATATCTTATTTCCTGTGTTGTTGACTAGATTTGTGTTTGAATAAGAACATTTCTTTTGTAGCAGCACAGGTGCTCCTTGATTCTGCAGTGAAGGCAGTATTCTGTGCTTGATACTAGCTAGTTGCCATGGCAACAATTATGATGTCATGAATTCAGTACAGTGACTTCACTGCAGTGTATTTTATCTTTATTCTCAGTTTTCTTCAGATCTTGCTAGCAAACCAAAAAGCATCTATGTGTGATGCTGTGACTTATTATGTGGTAACAACGACTAATACCATCCAGATCTCTCTCTCAAAGTAAACCTAATTGCTGCTTACCTTTACATTCACCCCCAGAGTCTGGGAAATGAGACCTTGTATTTTTATTTATCTCGACCTGTTTCAGCTGTACTAACCCGAAAAGTTTGCTGAAAGGAGTGAAGACAATTTTTTTTTTTTACCCCCCAGTCACTCAAATGTGATTCTTTTCAGCTGAGAGCAACATTTCTACTTTTAAAACTGAAAATGTGAGAGCAGCAGTGTCCTGTTAGATCTTTTCTCCCAGAATAATTTGTTCAATTCTGGCTTGCCTTTCTTAGTCCTGTTCTTTTTCTGAAGCAGGTGAAATGTTTTCGTAGTCTCTTTTCAAGGGTTTGCTGACCTGCAAATTGTACCAGGAAACTTCCTGCCCATCAGCCTTTGGAAATGGTCAGCTGTTTTCTGCTCTCTGAGCACTTCCATTTGTCACCCGGTTGCGCACCTCCATTTCACAGGTAGCAGAACTGAATGTTCAGTGCATACTCTTACCCTGTCCTCCATTGCCTTCTAATAGTCAAAGAGAAGTATTTAACATTTTTCCTGTATTTTAAAAGCGATATGACTTCCAAATATAGCCCAGTAAAAATGCCAATAAAAACATTGAGTTTAACTAGCCTGAATTTCTTTTGTTGACATAAGTGTGTGTCTGTTTAGAGCTGTCTTATTGGCTTAACTCAAAGGTTGCCTGAGACTTCTGTGCCATCTGACTCTATCAGTGAATAGCGCAAAGTGAGTTGAAGTGGTATGCCAGGTATTTTTGTAAGGCTTTCTTTGGCTTTGGCAAGTAAAAAGTTCTTCACCTTTGGCTTAGTTTGACAAAGGTAGTTTCTATGCATAGGTAGGGCCTCAGTATGTTGTAAGTGTGCTGATAGCCTTTTTAATAACAGGAGAAAATGTAGGATGTGCTGATTTCTTCCTGTGGCTTACTGCTGCAGGGATCATTGGCATTAAATTGTATTGAGCATATATCCATTTAGGTGAGGTTAGAATTAAATGACCTGTTTGCATTTTTCTTCCTCTGAAGAAAGATGGAGATTTGAAAAGCACCCACTAGCAAGTGGGAGGTTATCATGGACAGTGTCTAAGGAAGATGAAAAACATAACAGGAGAATCAAAGTTGTAGTTGTCTTTCTGCAGAAAAGAAAAAAATATCCTGTGTAGCGTGTCATTTATGATAATCATATAATGGAAGTTGAGTTCTGGCATGCTGCAAATGGATTAAGAACATGTCATAGATGTTTCTGTTAATAAGCTACTAATATTTTGCAAACTGCAAAGTACTGTTGCAGGTACCGATACCATTACCTAAGTGCAGAGGTCCTCTGCTTGAAGATTTGCTTGTTTCATGTTGTCAATGGCTGTGCTTAGAATTAGTAGCTTTTTTTCGTTAATCAGTATAAATGTGCTATTGATGGGGTACTTTATGATAAATTCTCTAAATGCTTTTTCAAAACTGTAAGCGTTTTTATCTTACTATAATGCCTGTGCACATTGAGGGTTTCACTGATTTAAGAGAGGGTATTATTTGATTGCTAAAGCTTTTGGGTTTTAGACTAGGTTTATGTGATCCTCAGAGTAGCCTTTTGTAATTTAGATGGGGTTTTATGTTTCTATTAATTTTGAAACTTTAAGATTTTTTTAAACTTTTAGGTTTTCAAGATGCAATTGGACAGGATGCTAGAGATTCCCATCTAGGTTCCCTTTTCCCACAAAAGGTTGGACCAAGTGATCTTTTGAGGTCTTCCAGCCTGGGCTAGCCCAGAATTCTAGGATTAAGCTGTTGGAGGGAATAACTGCTTTCTCAATGGCAAACTGACATAGCTGCGTTAAAAATTGCTAACTCAAAACTCTAACTTTTAGTCACATGGAGATTAGATCATTCAGTTCCCAGCAGTATTTGTAGGAACCAGTGTTGCATTTAGAAATAGTATTGTGGCAGTTAATACCAGACTGAATATATATGGAATTTAAAGCTCTGGACTGCAAGTGTCTTGGCAGTGCAAATTCTTCTGAAGAAGTGAAAGGGGAGTGTAGGAATGTTTTTAAATGCTTAGGAAAAGTGATCACCTGCACAAAATTCAGTGTGTAAAAATGAGAGGAAACTTGGATTGGAAAAAGCAAAAATACATTTTACTGTGTGAGTCCCCTATTCCCTTTTATAAAGGGATGGGCGTATGGCCTATCTGCAGTGTATAGTTCTGAAAGGAACCCGCTACACTTTTTTTCAGACTTAACATTTAAGAGAATGGGATGATGGTGCAGGAGGAAGCAACAACACACACACACACACCACCACCCCCCCCCCCCAACACACACACAGCCATTTTCTTTTAGAATTAATAAATGAAGCACCCTAAACTTTCAGTATTCTCTTTTATTCCACTCCAGATTCTTCTGTGAGAACCAGTTATCTTCTTGCCCACTGAGACCTGGAAAATAAATAAACTAATTGGAATTGCCTCAGTTAGTGCTGTTGCTTCTACTTAAAAATACAGCATAAAACCAAGCTAGTACATTAGTGCCTCATTCACATTACAGGCTTTTACATGCTTTGCTTATACAGAGATACTAGAACCCATTTTGTAAGTTATTACCAATACTGGTGGTGCATGAAAGAATGGCAATAGTGGTGGAAGTATGGCAAGGTAATTAGCTTGCATTTTAGGATACAGTGACAGATAGTGGCTTGAGTCTGTGTTTGTTCAGGGGCTAGGAATAACAGTGGTGTTTTGGTACTTTTTTGGCTGCAGCTTTGAAGAATTTTTCTCTAGGTCAGCAGCTTCAACAGTGAAAAAGAGTTAAACTTTTCAGAGAAAAGAGTTAAAATGCTTGGATGGGTCACTTTGCGGTGCCTACTTCACAGCCCAGAACCAGAGTTGGTTCAGAATCAGAAAGTGCGAAAGAGGAGTTAACAGAAGAAAGTGAAGGCTTGAAGGGCTCCTTGCTACTGTAGAAAGAAAGGCTACGAGGCTGGAAATGCCAGGGAGGTATTTCAGGGACAGTACCTGGTGAAAAGCTGAGCTTCTAAACTTGTCCTGCTCAGGGGTCCCTTTTGACCTATTAACCTATCAACGGGTTCATCTGTCATCATTCTGAATATCAGATGACCTAAGCCACTAGTCCTTTGCTGCTTCCAGTCTGCTGGGGAAGGCTATGAACAGCATCACAGGTAGAGACACACCTCTTTAGATGTGTCCTGTCCTCTAATAAAAACTCTGTCTTTAGAGGACAGGGTTTTATTGGCTTCATAAATTGCAACGTCTCTTGCTAAGACCTATATAGAAAATTCTACATCTCGCCTTTCAAAGAAGGGTTTGAAATTTAATGTTTTGAAAGCAATCAGAATTTTCACCAGTACAGGGGGGCTGGCCTTAACAAGTATATATTAAAATCGTTATAGATGAGCTTTGGAGAAAGCATACTGCATTAATTGAGAACCACGTGAAAAGCTCCGTGACAAATTTGTAAATGGAGATAGGTGATTCCCCCCCACCTAGGTCCACGATTGGGAGTGCTGTGGGGTGCTGGGGTGACATGGTTGTCTTGGCCTCAGCAGGCTGCCTGGCTCCCTTTTTCTGCAGCTCTGATTCAGATTACCCAGCAGTCCTTCTGCTTTGCTATGATCAAACGATACAGCCCTCACGGAAAAATGTGCTACTCAAAGCTCTGTGTGGCTCCTGTAGCCAACTTGATCTATACAATGGGAAATAGGAAAGCCTTCTTTATCTGATTAAACAGCCGACTTTGGCATGAAATCTCCTTTTTAATATCAACTTGTTGGAAGTGCTATGACAATAAAAATGCCTTTTTTTCCCCTCTTGTTGGGAAAGCAAAAAAAAAATCGACACTTCCTCGTTTCATGTATTACTGCCAGAGCATTCTCTGACATTCTTTGAGTTTAATCATTGGATGCAATACTCTGGTTGTACTTAAATACATAACTTTTCAACTCACTATTAGCTGCCAGCATCTGTGGTACATGAGGGTTTTTTTCATGGTGATCTCAACTATTTTTCTTTTTCCTTGTTATATTGGCGTTAAATGAATCAATAATAAAATGAATCATGTATCAACAGTAATCATTAAATTACAGACATCAAATCATCAGTTTGGGAAATTACTGTGTCTGATTTAATAGTGAAACATTGCCTTTCTCATAGAAATCTAGAAATACACTGTATTTTCTTTAAAAAATGGGGATTCTTTTTCAGCAGTTCCTTGATGAAGAACTTCCCTGTCTTCCTTTTGGCACTAAGTTGTGATTTTACTGAAACAGAAACACATACTGTTAGTGGTTGAAGTCGTGTGTTACTATGCGTATTATTTTATCCCAAAAGCACAGTAAAAGGTACTGTACTTAAGACACAAATTTGAAGAAACAAACTGTCCTACTGTCCCACTTGAACAGAAAGAAAAGGTGCAGGTTTGCTATAACCCTTCTGGAATTTTCTAGGCTGTTATGTAAATGGTGTTAGCATAAACACCTTTGAGTCCTGAATTTCTCTTTAAAAGCAAATGTAAATTTTGGGAAATAACTTTCCCAATGTCCTGGTTTGAAGTAAAACAGAACCAACTTTCTGTTCAATAATTTTACCTCTTAGCTAAGCCTCTTCTAACTCTGAAACAAATGATATTTTAAAAGTAAAATATATACATGGTTAACAAGGAAAAGTTTGATAAAGCTGTCTGTATAAATAAAAAAATAAATATAAGTGGATTAACAGTCTGTCTTTTTTTTTTTCCCCAAAGAGCTTTATGAATGTGTCTGTAATTAATTTGAATATACTGAGACTTAGCAACTGAGGCTTCCTCTGCAGTCAGTTCAGGTGATTACTTGGGTGGTCAAGTTTGACTTTTGTTCCAAGTAGCAGGCATGAAGCAGCGTTCCTTGTGTATTTGGATTACCATGCATAACCAGCACATCTTCATGAACTTTGAAAGATTACTCTATATTCTGTAAATGAAAACCACTGGTGATAGCTATGTCTAAGGTGACCTCATATAATGACATTAGTCAATCCAATTCTTTTAACACACTGCATTTGCAGCAAAATGTAGGCTGCCTCTGTACTAAATAGAGAGGAGAAGGTTAATTTCAGTAACGTAACAACAGCTTTTGTGATTAAACTTGTTGGTTTCTGGTTTTGCTTTCTCTAGATAATTTTGTTCTTTGGGGGCTTGGGAAATCTATATGAGATTTTTACACCCTTTTCTTTTTGATGTCTTGCTTAAGATTCTCTCCTTGCTAACCAGACACACACACATGCTTACTTCTGTTACAGTGCTGTGGTAGGGAAAAGGTTTAGGGGAAAGGGAGAGGAAGCACAAAGGCAGGGAAACAAGCCATCAGAAAGCATTTGGAGAATGATACAGCAGGAAAAGAACAGCTCTGTAGGAAAAGAATACTCTGCATATTCTTTATTATTTTTAAATAGTGTGTCGCGGGTGAATTTCACATCTATGTCTGTGGTGTAGCAGATACAGAGAGATACTTGCTTTCTTGTAACCGCAAAGTATTGTTAGAGTAAAAGCTTTTTGAGAGAAAAATCACAAACTGAAGGAGAAATCTGAAGATGAATGGACTTACTCTTTTGTCATACAGTTGTCTATTAATGCATGTAATTAAAAAGGAGCAATTGGAATAAGTACAGTGTTCAGGTAATGCAACCTCAGGATTTTAGGCAGAGGTTGGCATTTCATCTGGCTCCTCAAATTTGTGGTGTTTGCATTGGCTTCTGCTTCTTAGATAGCATTGATTGAGTAGGAAAAAAAAGATGTTGTTTCCAATGAACACTATCTTTCATATGTAGACAGCAACAATTAATTACAGGATGAGGATAATAAACATATAATGTTTATATCCAGTCAAACTGAAGAGAAATAGCCTTGAAATATTCTCTTTAAAAAGACAGTTGTCCACAGTGCTTATGGCAGAGATAACAGCATTTATTGGGCTACGAGAGGATCGCAACGTTCCATATGTGGTTTCTCAGGATGATTTCAGTTCTGAGAGCATGTAGAGCGTTGTGTGTGTGACAAATCTCTTTTGAGACAAAGGAATTCCCTTTACTATCATGTTTTACTAAATGCATATACAATATAATAGTTTTGTTCTTTAATCCAAAATGGAATATGAAAGTAAAATCTAGATACTGTACAACTCAACTGGTTGAGCTCAGTTGGTGGGTTTGTATTTTAAGCTGTGCAGTGTCTACAAAAGGGAGAAGACATACAGATTTGTTAGGAGGAACATAATGTCTGATATTCTGTTCCAGAGCTTTTGCTTGAGAAGCCATATTGGATTTACTTCCTTTTTATATTTAAAAATGATATCCTGAACACTTGAGTGCTTAAATACTAGTATGATGTGCCGCTGCAGAGGCGTTTTCCTTTCATATTGCTTTCATTCAATAAGATGCGCATTTTTCTCTATAAATGAACTCATATTCAGTAGTGCAATTGATGAATTCTCCTCTTCTTTTCTTCCTGCTGTAACACTGGCAAGCAGTTCAGTTCGTCCAGGTGTCAGTCCTTTTAGTTGTGTGATCAGAATTTTCTAATGAGGGGAGGGAACTGTAAGAACTGCTTTGAAATCACTTTTCAAGTTCCAAAAAGAAAAAAGAAAGCAAAGCGATCTTAAAATTAACAGCTGGAGTATTTTATTCTTTATGGCCTTTCAGAAGGGAAAGAATAGAAATGGAATTTTTTTTGACTTCTATGAGTGAAACCTTACACAGCTTTCCTCCCCGTTTTTCTCTCATGTTCACCCCTCATCTTTTTCATAGAAATGTAATTCCTCCTCTGATGACTTTCCTCTGAGGTTTGTCCTCTGTGACGCAAACTTAGTTGGTTGACAAAATCTGTGATTCTTTTCAGTTTTGCTCTTCCCCACCCCGTGTCTCACCTTAGTTTTGGTTAATCTTAATGATCTTCTAGAGAGATTCTTTCCTTTTTTATTTCGTTTTGTTTCCCCTGAAGCCCAAGCAATTGAATGGAAAAATAAAGCCATGCCAAGTGGTTGCAGGGTACTTAGGACAGAGTAGTGCCTGCACAAGGGCACTCCAGCCCACTGTGTGAATAAAAAGCTTGAGTGAGATATGTATTGCTAGGCTTCAATTATTGTTTTCTTTTGGCAGTTGTGGGGATGGGGGTGAGGTTGCTCACATTTAAACAATCATTTAAATATTTTTGTGTGGGCTCCTTTCTGTTTTTTTTCTGTGAAAATGTTTCTGCCAGGAGCGACAGTGATTTTCTTTCTTTCCCTTCTTTTTGTCTTCCCCAAACACACAAGCCAGAAAGGAGAAAGTCCTTAACCATCCAGGCTTGCAGGATCATAGATGAAAAACTTTGTATCTGAATGGCTCCTGACCTTGCTCGTTGGTCATAAGAGCCATTGACTCTTTCACTGATAATCTTGAGGAGAGTGGAACAGTACTAGATCAGAATACCTGGATAAATTCTTTGCTTGAAATACATTGTTTTCTCTAAAACACACCAGGAGAGCTTGTTTCCAGCTACAGGATACTTTAATCCCGTTTGGAGTGACTTGACTTTGTAGGCTTTAATGGGGTCCACTTGGACAACACTGGGATATAGCACTTTTGCTAGGCAACTCTGATTTTTATGTAGTGAGTCACTGAGTGGCAAAAGCAAATGATAGCTGCTTTTTACTGAGTAAAAAACTGTTTTGAAATGAGAAATGGGACAGGAAGCTGCATAATACCTGGTGTCACTTCTAGACACACAAAAGTTCTCCAGATACAGGTTCGTCAGATAAGGATGGTATCGCTACAGAGATTCAAGCACAGGAAAAAAATCCATGCTAGCCAGACTGCTTGTAGCATTGATGCTTCTAGTGAGCAGAAAGAGATATTTGGCATACAAAATCTTGTGACTGTTTGACTTGAAAAGGTAGTCCAAGTTTGCAGTAGTAAAAGCCTATTTTGTATTTATAGTCTTCAAGCAAGGAAGTTTTTTTGTGCTTAGAAAATCTCTGTAGGAACAGAGAGTCTATAAATGCATTGCAAGTTGGGATTGTAAACTGGCAGCACAGTGCAAAGCTGCAGTTGAGTGCCAGAACATACATTTGTAGTAGAAACAGATTTTTGTATGCATTTGCTGCGCAATGGGGCATTCTGATATTTTAAACAGTAATTTCAAAACCCCCTTACCTGGGTTTTCGTATGATGGCATTCAGATCAGCTTTCAGTTGAGTAGCAATTCAAAGGTACTTTACCTTCCTGAAGTCTCGAATGTGAAGCTAACACTGGAAGAAGGCACTCTGCTTGTTAGAGGAGTCTTATCAGTATGACATGCTTTAATTCAAGGTACAACTGAATGGCCAAATATCGGGAAATGATACAGCATTTCCTGGCTTTATTCCTGAGAACCCAGCCCTTGGTGCCTGTAGTTCTGTCTCAAGGCTACCATGATCAATAATCCTCATGTACAAAGGAGAAGAAATGAGTACTCCTTCTGAACTCTAATTCCATTTGATGGAGTGTCACCTGTTCTGCAGAAAGACTGCTTGCCCTTGTACAACAAATATCTTCTTTAACATGCTGTTTAACAGCAACCGAGGGGAAATAATATCACACGGTAAAGAATTGCACTTTTATGAAGTAGCCATGATTCTGATTACTCTGTTTCATTTCAGAATGGGGAGCTTCTCATTATAAAAGCTAAAGACAGCTTTGGCTTTCTTCAGCACTGTGAAATGAAGGGGTTGAATCCAGTGACAATACTAAGTGCACAGTTGCCTTTCACCTGAAATGAGAATGTATTTTTAGCTGTAATATCTTAATTTAATGACATCACGACAGTAACGGAGGGACTAGGAATGCTATTATAATTCATTCATAGTTAAAAACTTATTTTTGCATTTATATGTCTGTTCATCAAGAGTCTGGTGAAATGTGAAGATTTGAATGAAAGAATAAAGCTGGTATGGGGATGAATAGAATAGTTAGATTCCTTTGTAGCACCGTACCAACAGTGCTAGCCATGAAGAGAGACTGGTTATTAGGTTTTCTAAATCAGATGTTTGGTATGCTTGTGGAAATTTGCTGAAGGACAAAAAATTCAGTCTTTCAAAGGGGCATAATAAACCTACAGTGTTGACGTTGTCTTTCTGCTTTCCAAGTCAGAGGCTTCCAGGTTTCTGAGCTTTGATCTTGGAGCCAGCAATGGACAGGCACTGGCTATTGCAGGAACATTGCAACTCTTGACATCTAGCCATCTTCACCAAATTTTAATTTTATTGTTGCAATAAGGATTCTTTTGTCTCAATTGAATTTCCTTGAGGGGGTTTGTTTCATAAGTATTAACAGATTTTTTCCCTTGACCAAAATTCTGCCCTGAGGTGTTGCTGTTTCTTCTCTACATTAAGGTTGCATGAGGTTACTTTGTGCATATTCAGCTAAAGGTATTGCACGTATATAATGTACTCACTATTTAAGATCTTGGATATTGTAAGCGAGACAGGAAATAAGAAAAACAGTTTGGAGGAATAAATACCATGCTGTTAACTGGGGAGCGAAAAAATAAGATACAGAATATGTATTAAAAGAAATAGTTTGCAATTTGTGTGTTGACAGAGCAAGGGAAACTGAGATCCTAGGTTCCATAGCAAAGCAAAACCAAATGAAATAAAATTCTTAAAATAAGGGTTTATTACCAAGTAAAATATTAGTGTGCTGCTTTTAAATATGTTAATGTGAATAAATTCAGAGACCTGAAGTTAGAACTTCAGAGATTTTTCACTGGTTTGTACTGCCTCCAAATGGTATTTTAAGCAAGTTTCCTAGCTTATGTGTTCCTCAGTTTCTCAAGCTGTAGGGTTTTGATTTACATTTGCTTCTTTCAAGTGAAAAAAACAAAACACCTCCCCAAAGAACAAACAAATCTCCAAATAATCAGAAAGTTCCCTGCCTTGTTGGGTGCTTGAGGTTTTAATGTTTGGGCTGTATTTTGTGATCATTAAATAAAATATACTGAATAAATGTACAGTAATAGATAATTAATTTTCCCCTTCTTCCTCACTACTTCAATCAAGTGTTGCTTGAGTAAGTAATCCCCAGTGTTGTCCCATTCATAAAAGGTATTTTTGACTAGGTATGGCTCCATACAGAAAGGTACATTCCTTTACTTTTCCTGCCCAAGAAATAGCAAGTATCTTGAATTTAATTTTTACGTCCAGATATTATTTTTTTTTAATCCCCAGTCTACTTTATATTATTTAATATTCAATTTGTAGTTTTCACAGAACTTTATTCAAGCTACAATAACCCTTTGCAGCCATTGGCTTTTATTGCGCTGTCTTTTTAGGCTTCGTTCTTCTGATTACTGTCAAGTATCTGCATTGTGCTGTTTGGTTAGCTTTGGATAGTTCTCTTGTCAATTTTGGAGATCGCTAACACTTAAAGATCACAGGTGTGGTAATCCAGCACTGATGATAGGAATCTTTTTGTCTTGAATTTTCAAAAATAAGGATTTGTAAGAATAGAATAGTATGGCTACCAAGAAAGCTTTGGCTCTGTTACGTCAGCTTCCTGAAAAAGAAATGCCATACAGATAGAAAAGCTATTGTAGCAGAATGCATTTCTGACTGAATTAATAGTGAATGCTCTTAAAAGCATCCTTCGTTATTAATCCAAGCCAGTTACTAATAGACTGGTACAGCTAAGTGAAAGTCACCAGTGGTGCGTTGCAAAAGGTAAGCAGCCATTAGAAGGAATTGAGCAATGTGTTTCCTACGTGGCATTTGTAAACTGCCTGGTTTGAGCTGCTGCTTTGTGAAGCAATAATCATGGAGCTGTGATATCTTAATCAGTTGCTCTTAAAATGAAGGTGATGCCAAATGTTCACTCTTGCCACTTCAGTATAGTAAAATAAGATGGAATAAATTGAGAGGAAATGAATCAGTCTTTGTTTAAATACCCATTAGTGCACGATGCACAAAGCCTTGGCACGAGGGAAGTTAGTCCCTCTACTCTAGTGTCCTTTATGAGTCTCCTGGCTTCTCTAAAATCAGCATGAAGGGTGGTTTTAAGTTGCCATGGAAGTTGTGTTTTGCCAAGACAAAAGGTAGACTCTTCTGGTAGAGTAATTTTAAAGGAGGTGTCTGGGAGATAGTGTTCTTCCAATGCAAAAAAGTAGAATGTGTTATCAAGATGTGTTAAAACAATATGTAGTTTTTATAGCACCATTTAACTGAAACTTTTGGATTATACTGAAGCCACAGGTCTCAAGGCTACTGTTTTCATAAGCTCCATCTGACTGTTTAGGATAAGGACATGGTTCCTTGTTTTTCTGCCTTTTGAGTTTTGGGAAGCTTATGTAAACTCCTCAGCAGAATTTGAAACTACTTGACAAGTTGTACTGTATATGGATCAAACCTTGCCTTATTTGGGGTACAGAAGTGCTGTCTAATCCTATGTTTGTGTAAGCAGTAGTGTATCTTTATCATTCAAACAATAGCTTCTCTTTTTCCAACAGCAGCAGCTGCTCTGAGAGATGGATGGGGAGGCCAAAAAAAAAAAAGGGAGAGCTTACAGCTGACACAGCTGGAGAGCTGGAGGTGGGTGGCACTGTTGGCTTAGGGAGAACTGACACAGCAACTGCCCTGTGTACTTCTACTTTCTTAGTGTCAGTAGCAAGTCCATCTCTGGATAAGTGTATGCATACAAGAAAAGCTGAGCTGCCTAGGTAGCATCTCCTTCTTTAAGAGACGTTCTTACGCTATGGAAAAAGTTACAAAGATGGGAATAGCCATTGACTGCTTGTTCAGCCACTGTTTTTATATTGCCTTTAGAACTGACAAATCTTGGAAGAAGAAATAACTAAACTGGCTTAATGTGTTTAGAGGATCTCATGATCATTGAGGAATTCCTAATTAACAAAGTGCCAGAAAATGGAAATAGAGTAAGTTTAAGTATGCTTCTGTTCAACTGCAAAAAAAGGCAGATTATATCCCCCAAATCTGCCTTCAGTGAGAGTGGGTCAAAAGACATTCATATATGCAATCTATCAGGTAAACTCAGTTTGACACAAGCGTGTATATAAATATCTAGGGGTACTAAAGGTAAGCAGTGATAGAATTTGTCACCTTACAGAGTCTTGTACCAACCAGGTTGAGGGTTTTGTGTTTTGCAATTGATGAGATGTCGCTTTTTTTTTTTTTTTCCTCTTGGTGGTCTTTTTTGAGGATGGGTTTTATCTATACTATGGCTCCTATAAGCACGGTGGCTCTTAAATCCTGCAGAAATGTTACTTCTAGTGCAATTTCATGTTACAGTTTATCTGGTATCTGGCCACTGCAGAAGGAGATCCCCTTGCCTTTGACTGTTAGTTTTTATACCCTTCCTCCCCAAGTGTTTTGTAATTGAACAAGTAAAATGTAGCTGGTTTAATTTGCTGATTGAATGGAAATCTATCCCTCTTTTCAGGGTTCATTTTCAGGAACCAATTCCCTTGATGCCACATAGCAGCTATCTGACAGAGGGAAGCAGTGGGAGCATTTGCTCCTCAGGGGAATGTTGTCCCTTCACATGATCTCTGTGCAGCTGACTTGCAGCTTGACTTATTTGTTTTAAGGAACCGTGGCACCAGAATGATGCCCTTGATTCAGTGGTGATTTTTTTTTTTTTTAACTGACACAAGTGTGGGTTGGTGCTGAACAGGAAGGATCTCATGTTTCCATGCCCGTCCAGTGTTCCTTTTATTTGTACTGCCACCTGCCCACCACCAAGCTGTTGCTAAATTGATTCTTGGTGGGAAGGTCAATTGTAGACATCGGGAGAGGATGGAAAGTCAAGAACTTTACATAATAACTCGTATTTACTTCAGTTTATAACTGCTGTTTCTGGTCTGCTTGAGGTGTTCTCTGAAGAAGCAATCTGATATTAGTAAAGTATCATTGGAATGAAGAAATGTTTTGCCTGATTGCTTCCGGTTCTGGTTTGATTTCATAGTTTTGTGTTTGTAGACAGACACAAGTAGGAAGCCTAGAGCTTGTACTCATTCATCTTTTTGGAGCTGTGGTTTGATTAGGAAAGAGTATCAAAAAAGTAAAAAGAGGATGAGAATGTGGAGGGATGATGATGATAATTATAATGATTATGTTTATTAGGTGGCTTTTTTGGTGTGGTTTTTTCTTTTTTTCCCTCTTCTTACTGTGGGTCTAGTATAGCCCTGAAATCTGATGTATCTTAAAGTATAATAAAATCTGAGCATTTACCTGTTTTTGGTAGCATGACAACATTTCTGGAGACATTCTCTGAAGTATTCCCAATGGATATGCACAATTAAGGGAAGTAAGTAGTTTAAGATGGAATACATAATCTACATAGTGACTTCTAGAATAGAAAGCCTCTAAGTAGGCAGGTGATTGCTGTGCACATCACAGGAGAAGGAAGGCTGTATGAAAGCTATTTATACAATATACATATTCGCTGTCTGAAAGCTAAGTGAGCATATGCCTGGAAGCTGCACTAACAAAATAAACAGATGATATTTCTTTTTAACTTTAAAATAACACAACTGCTGCCTCCAGTCAGTGTCATGATGAATGACTTCTCTTTTGTGATCTGTATGCAGGACTAATGCAGTATATTTTGTTTGGGTTGCTTTATAAACTCTTGATGACTGGTTCAAGTGTGGTATGGGACTGTACTTTGCTTGTTGCTCCAAATATTAAGGGGTAGCTGCACTCTTTCCTTCAGAAGCAGTGCTTAACACCTTATTCTCCAGGGCACACATGATAAAATGATTCAGGATCAGTCTGTTGAAGGAGTGGTTTGACTATTCTATCGGTCAGTAGCAACCTGTTATGTATTGGTTGTTTAGTATTTGGTATTTTCTTTCCACACACTTGAAAAGTTCTGCATAAAGCTAGTTTTTCTTTTGGCTGGGAATTGTCAGGATTTGGTTGTTGGGAACTATCAGGCTTAAGTCAGAAGAAATGTTTATTACAAATTGAATGTCTTACAGCAGGAAAAAAATTATTTTTAATTTTGTTTCTTAAGCAGTGGTGTGTCTTTGTTTCCAGTTCCCTCATTAACTTTCTAATCTTTTGGTTGATTTGGACCAATTTGACAGAAAGACAGATGTATTTAGAAATTTTTCGCTAAGTTTTATTAAACTGTGCCAGAGGAGGAGAGGGATCCTGAGAAGAAGACAATAAGGTGGACTCACGTTACTTGTCAAGGCATTGACAAGTTAACATAAATAAATCTATCCTTAAAATGTCCTAAACATAAGAAGAGCTTTGGTCAAACATAATATATGAAAACTTAGCAGACAGGCCTCTGTTTGCAGAATGGCATGTTTAAGATAGTCCGAACTCTGGGTAATTTTAACATGTCTCTGTGTGACTTTTTAAAAATGTATGAGAATTCTCAGAAACAGCCAGTCTTTGTAGTCATTAGTGTATTTGCTTTGCCAGCTGTAGGACCTTAAATGCTGGCCAGCATCACCAGATGATGCTTGTGACTGCAGTTCTCTTCAGGTGTGTGTGAGATTTTTGAGTGGAAAAGGTGAACTTCCTCTTGAAAAGAAACAAGTGTGGAGGCAAACAAGTTCCAAGAGAAGGCAGCAGAATCTTTGGATTCAACTCTTGTACTCTTACCCAAAGTTACATTAGTAATGGTCTCAAATTTTTTACGTTTCTATAATTAGTACATCAGAAGTATTCCAGTGCTGTCTGCTTTATATGTCTGTAACATTCTCAATATTCAAGTGTTTTATAAATTTAATTAATACTCAAGACACTCCTTGTGCACAAAGCAGATTGAATTTTTATCTTCAATTGGTCTGTAAGATCTTTCCTTCCATCTTTTTTGCTTCTACTCAGTATCTATAATCTGTAATACATTAAATCTGGCTAGTAAAGTTGATGTAATAGGTACAGCTTCTGTAATTCTCTCCAGTGGAATGCCCGTATTAAAAAAACAACAACAAAAAAAAAACAAAAAAAACCAACCAAACAAAAAACAAACCACAGCAAAAAAAAAAAAAAAAGAAAAAAACCCACACCAGAAAAACCAACCAACCAAAAAAAACCACCCCAAACCACCACTGTTCTCTCACCCCTCACCCCACCCCCCCCCCCCCCACTACTTGCTTCAGAAAACAGTTCTTAATTATAGAAAACAAGCTTTTGATAAACAATTCTACCAATTTTATTTCATGGGGTTTCCCAGGTTACCTTACAGGTAGCATAATAGGTTATAAATCTGCTGCTGGTGTGAGACAGAAAGCTCTGTAGAGCACAATGACAACTAAACTAAACTCTGCTATGTCAGTGGCTGCTCTGGCAATCAGCTGGAGGCTTATTTGCTTGTCAGTTTATAAGCATACATTTTTGTATAATTTGCATAGTCTAATTATGCCTTTGGACTTTCAAATAAAATTAACCTTGTGCAGGCTCATTAAAATACATATCCTTAAAAATGGCTGTACTTCGTAGTGCTATTTGAAAAAGGAAGAAAAGTGCTTTAAGCTATGGAATAAATTTTAAAATTTTTGTTTTTTTGGGTACCTTTTTTGTTTATATGAAGAAAATATCTGTTCTCAAATTAGAATAGTTAAATAATGAAAAGAGCAGTACCAAGCAAGAAAGTTCCATTATAGATTTACTGTTACTTTCGGCACTCTGGAAATGGTGTTCTATAGGTAGGTGCTTATGTTCTCAGAGTATGTAAATCAGGAAGGAGATGGGTTAATTGTCAGTAAGGGACAATTTAAGATCCTTATGCATTAAAAATCTTTTATTGAATTAAAACAATTATTAATAATTTATTGTGGTATTGACACATACATCTCTCTAAATCCTGCAGTCTCATGTTTTATTGTGAATACTATTGGCAAACATTTTCAGTAGATACATCCTAGATAAAAATCCACAAAGGATACTATAAATTATGAGTAAGTAGTTGATGCACAGTATTGAGGGGAGGAGGTGGTCTAGTGGACAAAAAAAAAGATACTTGAGAAAAGTGCAGTCTGCTGCAGTTATGAATTATTTCATATAAATATTGCCTATGGCATGGATATTTAAAGAGGGTGAAAAAGCCGAATATATTACGAGAGCTGATATTAACTGCCGTTAGCAAGCTATCGGAGCATGCTCAAGCAATTCAAAGAGGAGGGGAGGGAACTTGGAAACCTGTCTCAGATAATGTTTTTTCCTTACCTAACCAGTTTCAGGCCACTTAGTGTTTTGAAGAATTAATACGTGTTGATTCTTATTGTAAGTAACGATAAAGAATTTTTCAGAAAATTGTGATTTCGAAGAGTTGGTGTCGAGGAGCCTCACATTGCGCTTGGGAGATGCGGTCGATGTCCATCTGTAAGCTCGCCCCCCAGATGGCGCTGGCTGTGCCGGCACTCTCCTGCCGCGCTCTGAGCGGGAATCGCTGTGCTGGGAATTCTGATGGGGCTCTATAGAAAATGTATGCCTTTCAGGTGACTACTGGAAACCAGATGTTTTTGATAGGATTTTGATAAATGTATTGGGGTCCATTGAGAATAAGATTTAACATGAAAATAAATAAAAAGCACCCAGGGGAGTAATTCTGTTTTATTTATATTCCTTAGCTCAGATACATGTATTTTTTTAAAAAAAAATTTTGTTCTGTTCCTTTCTTATAGCTTTCTTAATAAGAGCATTGGACAATTTATCCCCATGATGAAATTATATGAAATGTTTTCTGCCCTTTTTTTGAATCTAAAACCTTCAGCAATGCATACAGCACAACTGAATTTTCAAAGGAAAACTCTTTGAAGTCCTTTTTTCTTTCTTCTTTCTTTGTGTCTCTGTCTCCCCCTTTCTCCATCTCTCCCCCCTCCTTCTCTCTGTCTGTCAAGTTCAAGAGCAGCTCAGATGCCATGAATTAAGTGAAGCACAAAAGGGGAAAAGGAGACCCTTTTGAAGAACAAAGGCCTCCCATTAGGCTGCCGTGTTCTTTCTCTGACCAAAATTGCTCCCTACATGGTTTTTATTGCTGTCCACATGCTTGGCACATAAGGTAAATACAGTAGGACCCTCGTTACCTCACACTCTCTCTTCCTCTTCCCTCTTCAATAAATGTTTTGTCTCTTTGATGTCCCTAGTAATTCTTATACTGATTGTTCCCACCCTCATAAAAGCCCCAGGGGTAGTCATGGTGGTGGATAGCATTAGATACTGTGTAAATGCTTCCAGAAAAGAAGACAAACTGCAGCCAAAGAATTTATTTCAGGTGGAAGAGAATGGGAAGGAAATACAGATGTTTTCTTTTCTTCTCAACATGTTGCCTCTGTGCCCCAGCTACACTTATATATCTCAGGGAAGTTGATAATTTCTTCCGGTTTGTTTCAAAAATAGGCAAGGAAATAGGGCTAAATCAGAATTATGAGAAAATGCATGCCACAAGACTTTAAAGCTATAGAAATCTTCTCTTAAGCTATCTTGATTATTTATTTTTCTTTGTTTTGGACAGCTATCTGTTCCAGAGTTCTGGTGAAGAGTCCCAGCTAAGGTTCAGACCTAGATAGGTTTAAAACGTGAATTTTGTAGAGCACACCTTTTAAAAAGAAATCAGTCAGACCCTTCTTACTGAAGAGAAGTTTAAACATAGCCCTGACATGTATGCACGCATGTACAAAAACTTAAACCAGTGTAAAACACTGTATCTTAAACCTAAAATTGAAACAAAAGTTTTTTAATACTTAAATGACAAAAATTGCTAATGGTTTACAATGCATCTTTTGGGGAGTTGACTTTTATGGCAGAATGGGGTAGCATAATTAATGCCTAAGCTTTCTGGAAATTTGCTGTAAAGCATACAAGTATTTATTGGAATTTGAAATTTATGTTCTCCCAACTTCTTTCCAAATAAATGATTTCCAAGGATATCACTTTGATTTGGTATTTGTGCTTGCTTTCATCTTCTAGTTCTGCATTTCTACTGACATGAAGTATTTTTATTAGCTTTCGTAACACAGTTATATATGTAATCATTAACGGACTATGCCCCACTATTTTTATTTTTGGCACTGCTTCTTAATGCTACCACCTCACCTCCTGGAGTATATGCGTTTATGAGCGTATACTGTTATGAGCATAGTAATTTCAGAGAAAATGTCAACAAGGCTACTTAAAGAAATAACAATGACTCTTATCAGCCTATTTTGTAGATTACAAGGCAAGGAAAATCCACCTTGAAATCTGACTTTTCATGGCAAGTTGTATTTTTTCTTTTTTTTTTTTTCCTCCCGTTGATCATCTTGCATAAGAAATTTTACAATAAATGCTATTGATTTGTAATCAGATTTTTCTTCACTCTGTGTGTGAGCATGCTTTTACATACCCCCTTCCCTGCAAAGGAATTAAATTCACTTTCCCATCCACTTGTAATTGGCCTACTTAGCATCCTGCTGCGTGGGGAGGGAGGTGATGCTGGCATTTAATGATCTTTCAGTATATAATTGGCTTATTTTGATCCATATTTTATGTAACAATGGATTGTCTAAAATGCAATCTGTAACTTCAGGTGTTCTGGTAGAATACTGTATAGGTAGCAGTAGTACATCTACTTGTGGTAGATGTGGATGCTATGATTAATGGCAGGGGCTACAGCTGCCTAAGTATGGGAGATGAACCTTTGTTCTGTCTTCCCCCTCCCCCTTACCACGCACCATTTGTCATGTAGCCTCTTCTATTGTCATTTAACCTATGTCCTCTTACTCCATCATGGAGCTGTACCTGTAGTCATCTTCCCCAGCCTCACAAATCTGAGCCAAACCCTCCCTCCCCGTTTGCCTCTGGGGATGTTTTGTTCACTGATCAGAGTGATCTTTGGTTGATGCTGGGAGCAGATCTGCACCCTGGCTCTGAGCAGCAGCAGAAGATCTTGACTGTGTCAGGATGGTCGCAGCAGCTGCTGGAAGCAGGGTGAGGAGATGCAGCTGCCACATCCCTGGTTTAGATACAGCGACTGTTGATTAGTGTTAACTACCAATCACTAGCATAGAGATGTTTTTGTTGGGAATTGTGCTGTGTACGGGGTGTAATGCACATACCACCACTGACAAGTCTGTGTACCACCGGACTAAAAGGCTCCAGCTGGATAGAGTAAGAGGCAGAGTTTCTGAGGTAGGTAAGGCTGCATCATGCAATTTAGTAATATGATTTTAATACTACTTGGAATGTCTAGAAATATGAAAAGGAACTTTTATATAAATACATTTTGCCAACACAATAAATAGTGGGTGCAGCTTCTGAGTATTCCTTCCAACACCAATAGGAGAACGATTTTCACAGGAACATCTTATTGATAACTTGTGTTTTTAAATTCCATCAGATTTTATTCTTCCTCATCTTTTTTCTTTTAAGAACATATAATGTACAGCCGGAAGGGACCACTGTGAGTTTTCAATCATATGTCTGCCCATCCAAAACAGACTTAGGGCCTGAATTTTGAGTTTAATTTGATAGTTGCTGTGTAAAGGTTAGTGACATAGTAGTAGACCTGTTGGCTTCAACTGAAGACTTCTTAAGTAAAGAAAGAGCATATTAGCAAGAAGCTTAGTTTTAATTATTTGAAACTGTGTTCCTTACATAGGAACTGCAACTTTTCAGCAATAGTACCCAATGCCTTGAGGTAGAGCCCTCAATGGAAAACATTTATATTGCTACTCCTGAAATAAGATGAAGATTTTTAAGAAGTGGTGATGTCTTCAGAATGATTTTGCACCACTACGTTGGCACTTGCAAAACCAGATTTCAGTGGCGATCCATGTCATAGCTTCAAAAAGCACTGAATGTGACATGCAGAGATGCGCATCTTTAACTAAAGCACACCTAGATTTGTTCTTGTGAAGGGGTGTGAGCATGGGACTTGTGAAACTGCAGGTTTCCTGGTGAAAATTTAGATGCTTTTATGAGTCTTAACACTACACTTCAAGACTGTGGTGCATGAGAGATCCTGTTCTTCCTGCCTTCAGGTGTGTACTTTCTGCCCACTCTTTTATCATTCGCCTCTGAGCTGGTATGGCTGAAATTTACCCTACCTGAAAAGAATCCCATTCAGTTAGAGCAGCAAGATGATCTTACCCTCCTTGTCACAACATAGGCCCTCAAATTGATTGATAAATGTTGTGATGGAGGAGGGAAATGCTCATCTATTCAAATGGCAGCCCCTCTTCCTGAGGCAATGGTGAGGTCAGAGAGTACCATCAGCAGGTAGCTATGCTGTCACCAAATGTATCTCTAGCCTCCATGCCAGCTTCTTTTAACCTAAGGTCCTTCTGACTCCCTGGAAGAGATTTTTAGAACAGGTTTTTGGTTTTCAAGTATTTTAATTTGAGAACAGCTTTTGTAAAGATTGTCTCTTTGCCACTGTATTTTCAAGATCTCAGCATTCTTCTATGTCTGTGATATCCTGAATGCTCTACAAGTGCCAAGCTACCATATGTGCTTGAGCCCTACAGACTGAATATTTGCTTCTTTGATAAAAAGGGTTTTCTATATGTAAAGCTTTCTCTTGTAGTGTGAAAATGGAATTTCTTTCTTTCGCACTGATACTGCTAGAAGTTTCTCAGATTTGTCTTCATTTTGAACTCTCAGTCATTCAGGAAAGGCTAGCTTATCAGAGCTCTGAAATACCAGGTTGGTTGTTCTAGTCATTGAGATTCTCACAGGGTCGGTCCAGGATAAGTAGTCCATTACATCATCTACTCCTTCCCAAAGGGCTAATATTTCTTATTGGATTCCTAGTAGAGCTTTGAAGCTGTATAAATACTCTCATCCTCATCACACAAAATGTAGAATTTATTGAGTTAAAACAAATAGGATTTTCTTCTTTTTCATTCTTTGGTTTGCAGACAACAATAAGCATGGCTCCATGTACTTTGAACTGTAGCTAGCACTCTGAGTTCTCTGCCATTTGAATGGGCTCTTTCTCACTAGTTTGCTTTAGGTTATAATACGAGCTTATTCTTTTTAAGTTTAACTTCCTTCTATTTAGCATTTCAGGCAATATCATAAACTGGAAACTTTTTCAAAAAGATTGTGTTGCATGATAGATTTTGAACACAGAGTAAAACTGATTTCAAAGTGTATTACCATTCTACTGTGTTAAATCAGTCTCTTACAGGCTTGTGAAGAGCAGGTTTTGTGTATTGACACTCTAAGGGCAAAACAAAATGTTAAGTTCATTAGAAATTGGTATAGCAAAATCTGTTCAACCACATTCAGTAAAGAGTCCTCTTTGGTGAATATTTCAGGCTACAGTGGTTTAGGAAATTGCTACCTGTCTGTTTTGCCATGACAGTGTGGTCTATCATAAAACCATAGAATGGTATGGGTTGGGGGGGACCTTAAAGATGATCTAGTTCCAACCCCCCTGCCATGGGCAGGGGCACCTTCCACTAGGCCAGGTTGCTCAAAGCCACATCCAGCCTGGCCTTGAGCACTTCCAGGGATGTGGGACCCGCAACTTCTCTGGGTAGCCTGTTCCAGTGTCTTATCACCCTGACAGTAAAGAATTTCTTCGTAATGTCTCAACTAAATCTACCTTCTTTCAGTTTAAAACCATTACTCTTCGTCCTATCACTATACTCCCTGATAAAGAGTCCCTCCCCATCTTTTCTGTAGGCCCCCTTCTCTGTGCTGAACAACCCCAACTCTCTTAGCCTGTCTTTGTAAGAAGAGCCCTCTGAACCTACTCAAACAGATCCATGTCTTTCTGGTGCTGAGGTCTCCAGAGCTGGATGCAGTACTCTAGGTGGGATTTCACCAGAATGGAGTAGAGGGGTAGTATCATCTCCCTCAACCTGCTGGCTGTGCTTCTTTTGATGCAGTCCAGGATACTGTTGGCTTTCTGGGATGTGAGTCCACATTGCTGTCTTAAGTTGAGCTTCTCATCACCCAACATCCCCAAGTCCTCAGCACGGCTGCTCTCAATCCATTCTCCTCCCAGCCTTTATTAGTGCTTGGGATTGCCCTGACCCATGTGCAGGACCTTACACTTGGCCTTGTTGAACTTCATGAGGTTCACACGGGCCCACCTCTCAAGCCTGTTCAGGTCCCTCTGAATGGCATCCCTTCCCTCCAGCATGTTGACCACGCCACACAGCTTGGTGTCATTCACAAACTTGCTGAGGGTGCACTCAAATCCACTGTCCATGTTGCTGACAAAGATGTTAAGAGCAGTGGTCCGAGTAGCAACCCCTGAGGAATGCAATTCATCACTGGTCTCCACTTGGACATCAAGCCATTGACCACAACTCTTTGAGAGTGACCATCCAGCCAATTCCTTACTCACTGAGTGGTCATTCTGTCAAATCAGTGTCTCTCCAATGTAGAGACAAGGGTGTTGTGTGGGAGGGTGCCAAATGCTTTGTACAAGTTTGGGTAGGTAATCTCTATTTCTCTTCCCTTCTCCAACAACGCTGTAACCTCAGTGTAGAAGGCCAACAAATGCGTTAGGCACAATTTGCCTTTAGTGAACCCATGTTGGCTGTCACCAGTCACCTCTTTATTTTCTACTTTCCTTAGCATAGTTTCCAGGAGGAACTGCTTGATGATCTTGCCAGGCTCAGAGGTGAGGCTGGCTGGCCTGTAGTTCCCCGGGTCTTCCTTTTTATTTCCTTTTAAAAAATGAGGGTTACGTTTCCCCTTTTCCAGTCATCAGGAACTTCACTGGACTGCCACCACTTCTGAAATATGAGGGATAGTGGCTTGGCAACTTCATCTGCCACTTCCTTCAGGACCCACAGACACATTTCATCAGGTCCTATGGATTTGTGCACTTTCAGGTTCTACGGATGGTCTCGAACCTGAGCTTCTGCTACAGTGGGGTGGTTCCTCATTCTCCCAGGCCCTGCCTTTGCCTTCTGTGACCTGTGGTGTGGCTAGAGCCCTTGCTGGTAAAGATCAATACAAAAAAAGTATTGAGTATCTCAGCCTTGACCATATCCCAGGTAACCAGGTCTCCTGTTTCCTTCTGGAGAGGGACCACGTTTTCCCTAGTCACCCTTTTATTGCTGATGTACCTGTAGAAGATTTTCTTGTTGCCCTTGATGTCCCTGGCCGGATTTAACTCTGTCTGGGCTTTAGCTTTCCTACCCTGATCCCTGACTGTTCTATATTCCCCCAAAGCTACCTGTCTTTGCTTCCACCCTCTGTAGGCTTCCTTTTTGTTACTGAGTTTGTCCAGGAGCTGGTGGTTCATCTCTGCAGGCCTCTTGGTGATTCTGCCCAACTTCCTCTTTGTTGGGGTGCATTGCGCCTGGGCTTGGGGGGGGGTGATCCTTGACTATTAGCCAGCTTTCTTGTGCCTCTTCCCTCCAGGGCTGCCTCCTAAGGTATACTTTACCAAGCAGAACCCTGATGAGGCCCAAGTCTGCTCTCCTGAAGTCCAGGGTAGTGAGCTTGCTGTGCATCTTCCTTGTGGCCCTAAGGATCTTGAACTTCACCATCTCATGGTGACTGCAGCCAGGGCTGCCCTTGAGCTTCATATTCCCTACCAGCTCCTCCTTGTTGGTGAGAACAAGGTCCAGCATGGCACCTCTCCTTGGTGGCTCCTCTATCCTGGCTGGGCATTAGAGAAGAGAGGACTTCACATGCGAACATATTACCTTATAGTAACTGCTTACTCTGAAGGGCAACTGTCCATGTACAAGAACCATCAACACCGTTTTGACTGTAAACTTTTATTAAGGATAAAGCTAATCTGAATTATTTTGTACAGCTGCAAGCACACAGCTATTTAACGCAGGTTAGCAACACACTATAACTGGTGGTGCTGGAGATTTGGCTTTTTTTTTTTTTGCGATACCTTTTGCTAGATTAGAACACAAGAATCACTGTGTTTTCCATGTGTTTCTATTTCTAGAATCATCAGGAATATGAAGACAGGTTCATCACCTTGACTGGACATGGGAGTGCTGGCTTCTGCCCCTAGCTCTGTTGTGTTTGGGTGTTTTTGCTTGTTTGGTTTGTTTGGGGTTTTTTGTGTGTTTGGTTGGTTTGATGGTTTTTTTCCCCTGTGTGACCTTGGTCAGTCTGTTTCATTATAGCTTTCATTCCTTCTTCTCATCACCCCCACATTTGTATTGTTTGAGATCGAGACAACGGCAACCGGTTCTGGAGTTTTTGGACATAATTGGTAAAATTAGTCTTGATTTCACTTGTCAGTTTGGTTTCTTTTGTCTCCAGTCACTTGACTGTCTGATCTCAACAGTACTTGGCTGTGATTTTCAGGTCTGAGTGGTCTCTGAAAATTACAGCAATGCACAATCAGCCACCCCGTTCCAGATTACTGGTATCAAACCCAGCGAGCTATTCTCACGATAGCATACTTTGTTTTAATGTAAAATATGTCATTGTTGTTTCTTCCAAAAAAGCCTACCCCAACCTAATCCACAAATGAAAACAAAAAACCCTCAAACAAAACAGAAACAGAAATCTCTGCTATACCAAAAAAAACCTCCACCAACTCTAATTCTTAATCTTTGATGTTTATTTTCCTGATTAGTTCTCACTGGCACAGTCTAGGTTATTGTTACTCATTATAACCTATTTGGTTTCACCACCCTTCCAGTTTTTTTGGTGCTGCACATCTGAATGTAGAGATTTTAAAAGACTTATCTTGCATTTAGAACTACTTCTATGAGATCTTCTCTGTTCTGGAACTGGAATCAAGCTATGTGTCTCTGGTTTAAATCATTGTTACTGCATCTGCAGTATTTGAGAGCCTCGTGATCTTTCCTCACAATATCCTGTCAAACAGGAAGGATTTTTACAGATAATAAACGGAGGCTCTAAGGGCAAATCCATAAAAATATTTAGATTTACTTCTCAGTTGTTGTGATATTACCTTGTTAAAGGTACCATCAGGGTCAAACGAGTGCCTAATTATCTCTTGTGGATTTTCTCATGATTTGCCTGTATGTTAGAAATGGGGATGTCTGAACCAAGGGTCTCCTGTGCCCAAAATTTATTAACTTTATTAACAGTGAGCATTATAGTTGCAGGTTTTTTGAGTTTTTTCAGTTTCTAGGAACATTAACCTTTCCATTGAAATTTGTTGCTGCAAGGAATGGTAGTAGCAAAGAAAGCCATGAAACCTGTATTCTGATTAGATTTCTTCCCTGTTCTGCTTACCGTGACATGATAGTCTTTCCAGATAGGATGGGACTCCTGCCATACTCTAAACCCCTTTAAGTTGGATCTTTCCTTCTGTATGTATCTTCCTGCCTGTACTTAATTTTCAGACCAGGAGTTTATTTTGTTGATTTTTGGATGTGTGTAGCATTAGAATTCAGGAAGATCCATTCTCAGGAGAAGGTTTTTAGATGTGGAACACTTCTTAAAATGTAGCCCTAACCTGTTAACTAGAGAGATGTGAGATGTCTACACTTACCTTCTCCAGAGAAGTTGTGGATACCCCTTTGCTGGAGGTGTTCAAGATCAGGCTGGATGGGGCTTTGAGCAACCTGATCTAGTGGGAGGTGTCCCTGCCCACGGCAGGGGGGTTGAGACTAGGTGATCTTTAAGGTCCCTTCCAACCCAGACCATTCTGTGATCTGTTCTCCATGGTTTGTGTTTAGCGGTCATCACCCCCCAGTTTTCTTCCGAGTTATGTATTTCTATGAGTGTATATTGTAAAAATTGTATTGAAGTAACTGCCAGTATTCTTGGTGAGGTCTAGACTGTTGCATAGATTACTTTTGCACTTTGGAGCTGCTGCATGAAATTAATTGTCTAGGATTAAGCACTCCAATCCCAGATTTTGTTTCTGGGCATAATAACCATGTTGGAAGAGAGTAGTCCTGCAGTACACAATTTTACATTAAATTCTTGTGGATATCTTCCATATCCATACTTAATTAACAGAACTAATTACTCTTCCAGATAGATCTACGTTTCCTGATGTGTATTAACATACGATATAAGAAAGTGGAAAGGAAATGAAGCTGTCATGTTTGTGGCTGCTTATCAGCTGTTAAGTCTAAACGCTCAGCTCTCCATGGGAGTTATGGGCATGGCCCAAGCAGTTCTTTTCCCCAGAAGGCATAATTTTCTCAGCTGAGAGAACATAGCTTTCCTAAACAGAGACTCACTGCTGACAATCCACTTCAAAGAATTAGTTAGTGAGCAAAAATCCCTGTCTTCTGGTTTACCAGTGCACATTGAACACTTGTGTGATCCTAGGCAACTGAAAAGTAGCGTTCACAGTTGTGCTTGCCTTCAGGAGAAGCATGTATGCTTTCTTCTTGCAGCGCTCTCTGAGGCCAGTCTGCTTTTTCTTAGCCAGAGTGCCGCTTCCTTTGTCTTTGTTGTGGTTTAACCCCAGCCAGCAACTAGGACCACACAGCCATTCGCTCACTGCCTGCCCCCGATGGGACAGGGAGAAGAGGGAAAGGGAAAAAACCTCATGGGTTGAGATACAGACAGTTTGATAGAATAACAATGGAAGAGAAAATAATAATAATGATGATAATAGAAAATACAAAATGAGCGATGCAGTGCAATTGCTCGCTACCCAATGATTGATTGCCCAGTCCATCCAAGCAGTGATTGCAGATTCCTGCCCACCAGCAGACCCCCATTTATATACTGAGCATGGTGTCTGTGGTATGGAGTGCTCCTTTGGCCAGCTTGTCCTGTCTATGCTCCCTCTCAGCTTCTCTGGGAAGCTGAAAAAGTCCTTGACTAATGTAAACTATCACTTAGTAACAACTAAAACAAGATGTGTTATCAACCTTGTTCTCAGACTAAATCCAAATCACAGCAGCTACTAGGAAGAAAATTAACTCTATCCCAGCTAAAACCAGGATGGTCTTCCTTCAGAAAATTGCTACCACTGTTGGCTGTGCAGGTTTGTTCTGCTAACGCAGGCTGGTAGTCTCGGGAGAAGAGAGAGACTTTCAGTTCTAATCTCTCCTTGCCTTGCCTCTGGTCAGGCAACTGATTGTTTTTCTGGTTTTGTTCCTCCGGGTGGCATCTATCTTCAGGAAAAATTTCCTTACAGCAAAGTGCAGACTGCTGAACTGTGGCTGTCTCAGTATTGCTGTTTCTGACTGCTATGCTGAATTAATTATGTGAGCAGTTATGATGTAGGTGCTTGAAATGTTTGTGGCTGTTCAAAATGGAAAGGCTGCTCTCAAATGAATTTCTTTCTTTTCCTCTGCAGCCTTTTTTTGTTTGTTTTTAGTTCACTCTTTTCTTACTCTTTCCTGAATAGTAAGATTTCATATTTTCAGTGTGTAGAAATTGTTTTGCGCCACTTGGGATGCCTTTCCTGTTTTTAATGTCTTTAGTGATTCTCAGTATTTGAAGTGGTTCACATGCCTACGCAGCATTTCACTCCCATCTTTTAAGGTTTACCTCACCTTGACTTCCCAGTTGTATATTTTTGTTTAATACTAATGAATTGTTTCTTTATTGCTCAAAATGTTATATTTTAGCTCTGGATAATTGATTCAGTATTACTTGAAGATTTTTCTAAAATTCCTGTTTTAAAGGACTGAAAAAAAGTGTTCTTTAAAAGATTGGGTTAAAATGGCTCGATGTACAAAATTAAAAATATGTGAACAATGTGGCTGTACACAGCCAGATGTTGCAAGATCAGCATGAGCCTGACAGAGCCTAGAAGAGATTCTGCTCTTGCTAGGTAAAGACTTGAACAAATACATGGGACTTGCAGTGTTCCCCCAAAGGCCAAAATAAATGAATTCTCTCAAATCAGAGAGTGATTCCTCTGGAAAAGTTTGCTCCGCTGAGAACACCTTCTCAGCATCTCCTGGGACTTGTACCATAAACATCTTCAGTTCAAAGCATGCTGGAGTTTGCATGGTGCAAGGGTAGAGAAATAATTAATTCAGTCAAGATTGCGGACTTGAGTTATCTAGGAAAAAATTGCTAATGTGGTTGTATTCCATGCTAATTGAGTTATCTTACTGTTTTCTGTTGAAATATTCTGATATTAACAGTGGGGGAGCTTTAAATGTTCACTTTTTTGTTTTGATTCATTTTTAAGAAATTAGGATTTTCTGAGCTGGGACAGTGATTTATGCTATTCATACCCATAAAACTGAAGTTCTTCATAATATAAAAATCAAAATATAAAAATGTAATGGCAAACAATCTTCCAAATACAAAACAAATGTGTGTTATACAATGTTTTTATTACTTCGCTTAGAATAAGCTACTGAGATGCTTCTGCTGCTCGAGAACTTTACTAGTCAGCGTCAGAGTAAAGTTAAATAGGACTTGCAGGTAATCGGAGCCTATTTAGATATTAAACAAAAAAGGAGCATCACTTTTATTCTCCCTTTTTGCTCATAGGGAAACCATGACTAAAGACACAAGTTAAAAGTATGCTGTGTACAAATGGGTAAAATGCTATTAAAATAACAGGAACATCGTACTGTTTACTGGTGCATAAAATATACAGTGTAATGTATTGTAGTCTGCCTTCATAGGTAACAACTGTATTTTTTCAGGTGAAAACTGAACACAAGTGAACACAACTGAACTATTGTGCAGCAGACACTTAAAGCATTACTGAGACAGCTTTGCCTACTCTACTCCTGCTAAATTACGTAAACTGTACTGAAATTTAGATTTTGTGGAAAGGCGTGAGCTGCAGTTCTTAATATTACTTCTTCAGATGTGTTTTTAGTTTCTGATAAATGTGGAAGTTCCAAGTGCCAGTGCTGCTTTAAAATTAAAAGGAATTCTTTTGCATTTCAATGTGTGCTATTTACAAAGTTGTGTTGCTCCAAATAAAGGAAGGAAATTCTCTTATTCCATTTGAGAGAATTTCTTGAGGAGGAACATGTAAAAATGGTGCTTGTGTAAATTTCCTCCACTTCACGGACAAGGTGGGGAAGAAGGGAGGAATGGAAGTTGCAACTTGAAAATGGATATTTTCTTACAGCTAATAAAATTACTCTTCAGGTCAACAGAGCTGCAGAGTCAGCTGTTGTGTCCAGTGGATTTTGATTAAATTGGAGTGCAACATTTTCTTTTCCCCTTTGTGTGAATCTGGTTCTTTGAGGCGTGCCCTCCTAGAGCACGTACTGTTTCAGACTTTATTTCAAGCATTACCATGCTTTGTACTTGCTTTGAGCCCTAGGAATTTTTGTCTTACACCTTGACCTTGGTGTACTGTGCATTTGTGAAGCTAATAGGATAGACTTAAGAGAATAGCCTGTCCCTCAAGTTGAGGATGAGAGGCTATGGAATAGACACAGAGCTTATTGTAGAATGGGGGAGAACTGAAAGAAATATTTAAGACGGGGGTAAATATGCTTTTGCATACTTTCTAGATGGCAGGAAAAAAGATGATGTACTGACAAAAGGTCATATTTTCTCTCTTTGGGAATATGTTTTTGTTGTTTGTTATTCATTTTACAGGCCCTAATTTAGTTTTTATACTAAAAGGCTATGAGCTTTATTAAATCTCATAGGTCGGCAGGATTATATTGGTAAGGGGGTGTTTAAGCCTGGTTTCTAATGAAAGATGAGATTATTTGTTTATGATGACTGTTAATCCCATCTCTTAAATTTTTTTCCATCCACTGTGCAGTTGGTCACGTTTGTCAGGGGCATGGTAGTCTCAATGAGACTAGGTTCTACATATTTCTCAGTAAATGGTCAAGTAGAAGAAACTCTGCTGCTGTTCTCATAAAAGGAAAGAATTCAGTAAGAATATAAGATTAATCACTTACTGGGAAATGAATGCAGAGAGGAGACACTTATTGCAGGAGAAGTTCAGCAAATCAGAAAATTTCATCCTTGGTCTATTGTCTGTGTATATTTAATATGCCCTTAAGGTAGATGGGTCTTTTGGATGGCGAACTGCACAGTTACTTTTAACTGTAGTCAATTCTTTAATCCTGTTCCTGGGAGACTGTACAAATGACCACACTGGTACAACTGAAGGAGTAGAGCAAGGGCAGAAACAAATGCAGGGGCATGGATTGGATTCAGAAAAGATGGTTGCCAAAATAAATGCTTGCCAAACGATGGCTTCTCTGCCACATGCATTCTTGTTCTGAGGTGATGCAGATTTTAAGCTTTTCTGGAAATTAGGAGAACAGGATGTTGTAGGTGGAGTCTCTGATGTATCAAAAGAAGCAAACTCTTGCTTTTGTCATAATCTGGTTTAAAAAAAAATACAACTACTGCAAGATAGAAATACTTCAGAAAAGAAACTTTGCTGGTGTTGTTGCCGACTGAATTACTTTGCCACTGCCTGTGTTTTAGTAACATACCCATCTTGGCTTTTTCAAGGGGAAAAAAGTTTTGGATAATTTTTTAGCAAAATGTGAAAATATTATTAAACCCAGCAAACTTTCTTGGAAGCTTTTGTTGTGAGAAAGTAGATATTATGTAAATAGATTGAGAGTTTAAGGAAAACTCTGAACTTGAGCAGTGCTGTGCCAGTTTTTTTTTTTTTCTGTGGACTTCTGTATTAGAGTATTACAGATATCAGATTCCACTTCAACCCAAAATAAATGTGTTCATAATGTGTTGGGCTCTATCTTGTTCTTCACTACCATGGTAGGAAGTAGAACCATCCCAGAAAAAGTGAAAAGTTTACGGATGTGTTTTCATTCTCTGTTGCTGGTAAGAGAGTTTATAAGACTCAGCATTGTGTTATTTTGCAGTCAGAGCAGTATATCAACTAATTTTTAACATGCCTACCTATCAGCTGTAGGTCAATAAAACCTAACTGGTAATTCTAAGAGGTGAGCATTGCTTCAGCTGTCTTGAGTCAGTATTGACAAAACGTGTCTTGATACTGTGGCAATGTCTTCTGTGGATTTCTCTTGACACTGTTTGATGCATTGAATTTTGCATGTTGGCTTGTATTTGAAGAAAAATGATGACTGAAGAGTGCAAGTGTGTTTTGCAGTGTAAGGTTTTTGAGTGATCTCTGTCCAATGCTTTATTTAAGAGGAAAGTTAACGTTACGGTGTACAGTCACTAATGTAGTGGAGAAGGTAGCAGTTGGCTGCCAGTAGCAGTGATGGTGACTCGAGTGACTCCTACATTTGTATATCTGATTACAACATTTTTTTTAGGTACTTTAACAGTATAACCATACACTGTTGTTTCTGAAGAAGTGTATAAACTGAAGTTATGATTCCAAGCAGAGCTAAGCCAATATAACAGCTCTCTGAAGCTGAAATGGGACTACCCTTACTCCTTACCTTCAGCCCCATCTTCTTGCCTTTACTCCTCTTCCGTTGGAAAGTCTTCTACCGTTCAATCAAGTATTATACCCTTCTGTAAGGGGCCCACTAGTGAGAAGGGCAGCTCAACAGTCAGCAATGGTGGGAAATCCAAGTGGGGAGTGTGGCCTCCTTTTAACAGTCGTAAGCCATCATGTTGCTGTACCTTTTCACCCTTGTGCTGAAGTTATACCACAAATCTTTTTTAAGTTTCATGCTAGAACAGACTTTCTCCCACTCTGTCATGATTCAGCCTCTGTCCTTGTGTCAGTTTTCAGTCTTTGACTTCCACATATAGTTGATTTAACTTGAAAGAAAAATATTGTTCTGTTAGCTTTTTATCACGTTAATTTTCTTCTGGGTTGGCAAGTCAAATTGTCTCTCCCTCTGGTCAGGTGTCCTCTAGGGCCAATGTGAGGGAAGAGGTAGAACCATCTTGTGGCTGGGGGAAGGAAATAAAATCAGACCTTTCTATTTCAGTAGCGGACAGTGGTTATAAAATCTAGATGTGCTGTGAGGCTGTGCTTTAAACAATTTAAATCAAACCAAATTGATTCTGTTCAGTCCCACCCTTGGTGGCATTTGCTCCATTGTGCTTGTCCGACTCCGTAGTCATCATGGGGAGCTGAGCTGGAGAAATAGTTTTTCAGAAGGGTTAATTTTCTGCTGCCCAGTTCTCTGAACTCACCAACTGTGGGGTCAGTTGAGTGCTGGTGTGACCCAGTGGAAGGTACGGCCAGGGAAAAAGGGGGTCAGCCTACAACTTTGTCAACTTTGGTTGTTTTCACTGTCACATTAATAAAAATTTTCAACTACTTCTACAGACATATAAATTATGGAGATAATTGATGATAAATAATGCTAACAAGGAGGAGATGTTACATGAGTTAGACAATGTTTCTTCAGTCCTCGGGTTGAGTTACAGTGAGAATAATCAAGATTTTGTGAAAAATATGAATCAACAAAAGAGATAAAGGAGGCTCTAATGAGTGGAAGGTACTTGACTGGGGCTTCTGGGAGTCAATATGGGATGTTGTTCTTGGTTTGTTCCTGGCAATCATGTTCCCATGGTGATAGGAAAGCACTCAGTTGTCTGCCTCTTGTGCTGGACTTGTATTGGACAGATGGAAATCAAAATACAGATCTTATACTTCTTGCATAATTACCATTTGCATCTCACTGCTGTGAGATGTAACTGAGGCCAAAAGATTAACAGGATCAGGAAAGAAAAGGGATTATTCATTTACAGTACATTATGTTGGGTTAAATGAAAGCTTTGTAAAGCCTTTGTAAAGAATTGAAAAACCATTATACAACAGGGAACAAATAAAGCGCTAACTGAAGGGGATTAGGAGGAAACTTCTCTGATAAGTAGGCTGTTCCATGGGTGTCCACTGTGAGGTTTCTTGTACTTAGTATTAATTGTAGTC
>JAOXJM010000001.1:98215119-98232973 GCA_026413425.1 Tringa solitaria | reverse complement strand
TTGAGGGCTCCAGACCTGCACACAGTACTCCAGGTGAGGTCTCACCAGAGCAGAGCAAAGTGGCAGAATCACCTCTTTGGACCTGCTGGCAACACTTATTTTGATGCATCCCAGGATGCGATTTGCCTTCTGGGCTGCAAGTGCACATTGCCTGCTCATGTCCAGCTTCTCATCCATAATGATGTCGGTGAGTTGTTAGATCAGCTCTAGTGGTTACAGGAGCTGGGATGGAGATGGAAAACACATAAATAATTGGGATTGTTAAAATCACAACACTTGTGATTGCATCTGCCATGTCTATTAATCACCGTGGGTTTTTGCATTTAACTCTTACCTTGAGCAGAAGTGGCGTTCTGGTCCTTTCATGTCCTCACAATGTGCTGACCTTCTGCTTCTGACAGCTCCATTGTCCGGTCTCCTGATCAGATTTCTTGGATTCCACAGGAGTGCTGTCACATCCTTATGAGCACCTTAAGAGCAAGGCCTCTCATAGGCTGAACTCAAAGCTCATTTTCCCTGCTGTTCTTCAAAAGGCATAGGCATCCTGTGATAAATGCAAGCAACCTGGGTAGTATTCCTTCCAAAACTTATGCTGCATCCAAAGGGGAAGGGACACTGTACTATCAAATACCAAAGAAAGCTTAAGATGCAAGTAGAACAGAGAGTGAACAGGTGTGGTTTGGATTTTTTTGCTACAAGTTTGGTTTTGGGAGGTGTGGGAAGAGGGAGTTGGAGTCCTTCAAGGTTGAATTTAAACAAAAAATGTTTTTTTTCTCTCGGTACCTGTCTAAACTGCTGGAACTTAATTTGTTCGAAACTATGAACGCTAGGAGACTCGTTTAAAATTTCCATATTAAGATTCAGTAGAATTGTGAACTGGAACATTTCTTTTGCACACAGGCACTACAGTGTTCTTTTAATATGGTATCATGATTTGAGGCTCTTTTTGGAAGTTAGTTAACTAGAACAGCTTCACCTATTTATTTAAGGTGAGGCTTCCAGTTAGTCCATGCAGAAACTGATAATTTTTTGACCCCTGCAAGTTTGCAATTGGAATGAAGAATATTTGCCTTACAGTAGGTTTTCTTATGTGTATTTTTTTTTCCTACATGGGGGTCTGTGACCATAGGTTGAAAACTATTCAAAGCATCTGCTTAAATAAGGAGGTGGTAGATCTTTTCCGTTGAATTACAGTGGCTTTTTGTCAGCAATTATTTTTATATATTTACCCAGTCATCTTCCCACTCCCTTTGGGCTTCTGCATTGACAGAATTCTGCAGTTTACTGGAAAGAATGAAAATAGGTGAGATTCCTTTAGCTCTTTCCAACAGACCTTATGTACCTTTGCTGGGAGAACTGCAATCAAGTTTAATTCATTCAAAATCAATTCAGACCAGTGATAGTCCTTCCATTCACTTTGGATTGGAATTTTAGACTCATTAAGCAAAATACTTTTATGTAGTTTAAAATTTGAGTATTTTTAACATGTCTGTGGATCTTTGGCTGCACATATATCTCCTAAGTCTCTAAACCCTGGCCCAAAGCACAGAACTAAAAACATGAGAGTAGGCTAACTCTTCCCCACAGCACCTCCACCAAAGATGCATCAAAGGGCCATCTTAGGTGTGTACCTTACGTGGGTACTAGAAAGCTTGACCATCAATGTTGTATCTATATTTAATTGAACAGTGACTCCATCTTCAGAAATTTTATCTGTGTGAGCTGTTTGTAGGTCAAAATAGTAATGTAAAATATTGGATAGTGTATTTTACTAATCAAATTTTATGCCTACTTGCTTTTGCTGATATTTCTAAGGAATAGCAAGCCCTTGTTGCTGATTAACAACTGTGACTGTCTTTTGCTTAGTAGATAACCTAGATTTTTATGACAGAAAGTGTAAATGACTGAAGGAATTTTGAAGTAGGAGTTAGTTGAAGACCTGTCTGTAGGCACTGAATAAAATCTGATTGTCATGAAGAGTAAACATGCAAGTCTAAAGCTGGTTTTACTTCATTTCAGTCACACAATTTTTAAGATTGCATCATCTGTTCTAGAAATTCCATGCAGCCTGATACACTCAGAGTCTCCCTTCTTGTTGTTAGTCTCTGTAGGCAGTAATACCCAACATACAAAACCAGTTGTTGATAATCCCTAATGTTGATTTTTATCATCTCCCCACAGAATGATTCTTAAATGTTTGTGGTTATAGCTCCTTTTGGCAGAAGAGAATGCTGTAATTATGTGGTAGTTTCTTATGGAAAAAAAAATGTTCTCTTCCCCCTCCCCCACCTTCTCACAACCAGATTATTTGGGGGTTTCATGTTTCTGAGCTATTTAGGAAGAAGACAACAAAAATGTAGGGAAATAGTTTTTACTTACATGTTTTTAGTTATATGGAAGTGAGTGGGAGCAAAACCAAGCCCAGGGAGTTATCTTACGTAATGAGAGCACAAATATTCATGGATATGTGGAGGTATCTTAAAACTGTGGCCCATAGCTACTATGTATATACAGTACCTCTGTTTTCATCAAGTATTATTTTACCTGTCTTTAAGGAACCTTGTTCTTGCCACTTTCTGAACTTGAAGATAGTCTTCAGCTGCTGAATAGAAAGTGCATGGAGAATGGAAAGACGTTTAACCCTAGCAGCATGCACCCATTTGATCCTCAAACCGTGGTAGAGAATGATGGCTTAATAGTGTACATAGAGTAGGTAAGATGGTAGAAGCTAAAGAAAATAGGATGTTGTTTTTGTTCAGCTGTCAAACGCTGTATTATCAAAGTCTGGAAGAGATACTGCTTCCCTACCCTGTCTCAGAGTATTTTTCTACTGCATAATATTGAGAGAATAGCAGGAGATTTGGGAATATTAATTCTTATTCCGTTTCATAAAAGTAATAGCTCAGAGTTCTTAATATCTCTCTTTCTCCAGGCACACAAACAAATGGCCTGGACTTTCAAAAGCAGCCTGTGCCTGTCGGAGGAGCGATCTCTACAGCCCAGGCCCAGGCCTTCCTTGGGCACCTTCATCAGGTAAGAAAAGACCCATTTCGAAGTAGGGGAGACTTGGGCAAGTATGAATGCAGCTGCTCTTGTATGTTCTGTGTTCTCTCTATGAATGATGGGTAGTTGTGTAAAGGAACCTATGGCTAGACCATGTGCTTAAATAGTTTGGAAGGGAAAAGGTTCTTGTTGTAGCACTTACTTCAGTGCCTTAGGCTGCAGAATATATCCAGATAAGGTGAGATCTATCTATTTGAGGGAACTAGAAAGCCCCTTTTTGGGGACTTGAGAATGCCTGAAGTATTTTTATTTGTATTTTTAAAAAAAACCACCTTCATAGAGATACCAAATTGAAAGGCAAGGTAAACTTTAATCTTTTTGGTAAGGGATTGTATTGGGCCCAAGAGCTGCCAAGGTTCTGAAACCGCCCCTACCTAGTTAAGAAACCAGAAGTGCTATCAGCACTACGCTTCACTCTTTCAAACTCTTACACGTTAACTAGAATTGTGAAGTGATAGTACTTAAGCATATACGGCTTGTGAGTTTTTTAATTATTTTTTAAAAGTTATTTCAAGGACCTATTTGTCAGATGATATTCAGGCTTCTACTACTGTCCCTCTGTTCTGCTGCTGCAGTGTTTAGGGTATCAAAGCTGAACTTCAGATGCAGGCTGAAGTAAAATGGGGCATCCCTAGGTGAAGAGAAGTTTAAGGGGCATTTTTTGTAGTTTTTTATCTGTTCACACTTGATGTATGAAAACAAATGTCCTAATTTCTTTCCCTTCCTCAGCATCAAGTTTAAACTTTAAAATACTGTACCTAATTGGCTGACCTTGAATGTTTGAGGTCTGAGGTTGCACAGTTATTGTGGTATAATTGACGTACTGAAGCTTTTATACCCTCTTTTAAGAGCTCTGAACTGCCATTTTATTGTATGGAACATTCCACACATCTTGCCACATAACTACAATTTTCCTAGTAGATTGGGTTATATAGGACCTAGGGAGTGCCAGTGTTTGAATTTGCTGAACCAATAGACTGTTGTAGGCTGCCTTTATGTGGAGAGAAGCTGACTAGTTTTCATGGGTTGTCAGTATGTGTTTAACACCAAGACAGATACAGCTGTTCGGCAGAATTTTATGTGTTTGTTTTAGTCTTCGTTTTGTTATATAGATTGATCCAGGACAGTAATTGTATTTAGCACAGTGCTTTATCTTGCTTTGGTAATGTATTTATTTAAGCAGTTGTCAGGATCTTTATAACTTCATGTTTGATAAAGTGTGATTCATTTCTTGAGACTCTGCTTCAAAGGAAAATCTCAGCTATTCTTTTATGTACCTGCAGGTGTGTGGGAATCTATTGTCAAACAGTCCTCTTCTAATGTGGCTGCTGTTAGTGGGGTATTATTCACCTTAACACACAGTGCTTTCCTCCAGCCTAATACAAAATATTAGCTTGTAGGCAACATTCAGGAATAGTTTAATTTCTAATTTAAAAATGTTTGTTGTGTGGTGGAAGCGGTGTCCAAATTGTATTCAAAGAGATTTTCAGCAGTACGCTGGCTGTACTTGAGTGAGATATATTTGTAGTCTTTTATGTGTTTTTTTGTATTATTATGTAATTTTTAGAGTATTTTTTCTGAGTATATTTTTTGATTAGCAGGCTATTATTGTTTAGATTATTCTCTGCTGTTAATTCATGTTAAAAACTCAGATTACATCAACTGTGTCACTGTATTTTGCTTGTGATGAGGAGGAGCTTTTCTAAGAGTGTTTGCTTGGATGTAGAACATGCTTAGTAAGTCTGGTACCTTCATCTAGAGTGGTAGGAAATATTTCCAAGGTGACTCCAAAGGGTTGCCTGTTTGAATATTCAGTTATTAATTTCATGTACTGCTATTTAAATTAAAACTCTCCTTCCTGTGCTTACTGATACGTGGACTCTTTTTTATATTATGTGGGGACATCTTTTTATAGAGGCAAGAGTGCTACATTTTGCTTTGCTTTATTGTATCATTCTGTGTTGCCTGGGTTTTCAAATGAGCAGTGGTTTTCAAACATGGTCAGAGATGGAATTGCAGGCTGTAACTCTGACCTTTAAAAGTGTTGGTAATTAATTACATAGCATTCCTTCTTTATCGTAGGAGTGGTTGTAGAAACAAGGCTAGACTGATTAAAGCAGTTTTCAGTAAATGAAAATCAGCATTTGTTGTACAGAGAAGATCCTTATTAGAGATAAAATAAAACTCTTTACAAATTTCACTTTCTGAAGCATCAGTTTTTCTTCACTGCTGACCCACAAGAACTTCTTTGGACCTGTTAATCACAAACATTGAATTCAAGTTTTGAGTATACCTGAATCAATACAGTCATTGTAAAGTGTCTCTAGTCTTCTGTATTGAGATATCCTTTTCAGTGGCTGCAAATACTTGAACAGGTTGATTTGAGGAAGAGTGTTTATGCTGTGGATTTAGTGCTGTGCAGGTGATTGCTCCTCTATCGCATAAGGAAGCAGGGGAATGCAGTGTACATGTTTGGGGTAAGACCCATTCGGAAATATTAGAAGGATGATGATGAGCACACCTTAATGTCCTCCCCTGAATCTTGGGTATTTTTAACAGGAAGAGGAATAGTTAGCCTGTCCACCCCAAAATGCTCTGTTTTAACTCAATTTCATGATAACATCTAGATCCCTAGGCAGGATCTTTCAGCAAGACAGCAATACTTTCAGCAAGAGGTAGACAAATAACACGGTAGAAGAGTCTTACAGGTGTTTTTTTCCAGCCTAGAGCACAACCCCCTATCTCAGTGATTCAGGTGTTAGAGGGATGTGCATTGTTCTTGGAGCAGTTTTTGTTGGGGTGCGAGTGGGGAGGTTGTTCTTTGTTTACATTGGTAAATTTTTCTGTGGGTTCTACGTTATTTCATTTCTATTTTTGCACTGTATTGTAGGTCCAGCTCGCTGGAACAAGTTTACAGGCTGCTGCTCAGTCCTTAAATGTACAGGTAAAGACAGTTTCCTACTGCTGCTCGTCCTTCTCTCACTCCAAATAGCATTATAGTCCCATTAGCGATAGTTTTTAACTTATGATATGTTATTCCGTTTTTTCATTCTGACTGGTCTTGCAAGTGATAGGTATGAAGGTAGAATAGGTTTACAGCTGTAAATCAGGTTCAGAATTGAAAGCATTCAGAAACTGGAGTTGTTTAAAACGGTGATCATAATTTTATACTGAATTTCAGTCAAGTGTTATATCATGACAACTATAAAACCCCAGGAATATTCATGTTCTTCTCTTTATTCACTTATTTTAAACATAGCAAGTAGTACTTTGCAGTTTGTCCTTACTTCTGGTAGCTGAATGTAGGACTGTAATGTAACGTTAACTATTTAATGTGGCTAGTGTAGATTGCTCGTGTAAGTAACACGTAGTGATTTCAAGTAGAAGTCAGAGTAATTGTTATTTAATAATGTATGTGAGACAACAAAGCTTTCAAACTTTTTTATGATGCTGAACACTTCAGTGTATCTGTTAACGTGCCACTTCCTCTCAGTACTATATTAAGGGGCAAGGGATGCAGTTTTACTGAAAACTGGTTTCAGTATTGCTTGTTATTAAAGAATGTAGTGCATTACATGAAATGCAATAGAATGTGGACCCACTTATACATAATAACAATTTGGAAAGAAGAGGAGGTATAGTGACCTTCCTTTCTAAGAGGAAGGAGGCAGAAAATTGCCTTGGTTGCCATGGTAAACTTCCATCCCTGAGAGAGATGTTGGCAAACAGGCTGTATCTCCAGTGCAGAATGTTTACAGTCCTGTGCTGTAATTATCGCTCAATGACTGGCAGAATTAATCAGAGCCTTTATGTTAATTAGCCTGCTCTGCAGTCCCCAAAACAGGTGGTGGAAAATATGCAAATCTATGCAGAATTTTAATGTTCTGCATAACCAGTTTTAATTATCATAAAACTCTCTCCCCCTCTTCATGCACTTGCATTTCCTCCCTCATGTCTTCACAATTTCTTCTGTTTAAAAAACCCAAAACCACAAAAAGAAAAGCCCAAACGCCAGATCTTTTAAAATAAAGCAGCATTCAACTAAATAAATACTAAACGTTGGTTAATTAAAAGCACTGTATATATTATGTATTTTGCTGTAGGTAGGTAAAGCTGTGAAAATTTCTCAAACTAATTCCATGTAAGCCAACAGTATGATGACTTAGAAGTGCAGGATGCACATATAGAAAATGGAAACACAATCTCCTTTCTCTCATTCCATTGTTCAGCATTTTAGGCAATGAATAATTTTAACAACCTTTTCTTTCTTTATGGTGAAAGGTAGTGTCAGCTTCAGTTGCATTGCATAAAATGAAATGAGACCTGAAAATAATGTCAAAGAGTTACAAAAGACCTGAGAGTCTTTTTGTTTTGTTTAAACTGCATTACCTACAGACATGTTTGAGCAATCGTAGCTGAGATGGTGGGTACACAGAGCCATTGCTTAAACACACTCTTAAAATAAACCCAAGGGCTTTTTGTATGCAGATGAAAGATTTTTATTGTGCAGTGTTGAGATAGCAGTGTTATACATTAACATCTGTTTTACACTATAAAGAGTTGGTTGTGTTTTTTTTGACTAGTCTAAATCTAATGAAGAATCTGGGGACTCTCAGCAGCCAAGCCAGCCTTCCCAGCAGCCTTCAGTGCAGGCGGCCATACCCCAGACCCAGCTCATGCTGGCCGGAGGACAGATCACTGGGGTAAGATTTACCCAAGTACACTGCAGTAAGCCTCCTGTCCGGCAGATGATGGCAGTATCTACGGCAGTCCCCGCAGAACTGTCAGTGAAGGTTATTGTCATTTCATTTAACATAGGAAGAAACTTGAGTGAAAGAAGGAACAGAAAATATCTTCCTTTAAGAAAGCAGACCTTAATCTTTATTTTTTGTTGCAAAGTATTTGCTTCAAAAAAAACCAAAACCTTTCTCTCTGTTCTCAGTATCTGTCTTGACTCTGCAATGAAATTAAAACCTGGTGTGTGTATAAATAAAAAAGTCACTGATATCGTAAAGAGGAATTTTTATTTTTTTTCAGCATTAAAATGCGGCATGGGAACGTGAGACTAAATCTTACCAGATAGCTAGGTGAAGAACCAAAATGATGGGAACTGCTGACACTAATTCTTCCTCTTCTCAAACACAGAAACATTTAAGTAACTGTATTAGTGCTTGCCTTAAGCACATTCAACCTTCTGTTTTGACCCACCAATTTTACTTGTAAGGCTTTGGGAATAATTATGGAATAGCTGTTGTTTTAGGATTACTGGTGTTTCTGAATTGCTGTAAATGCTTTCAGTCATATTTTTAAAAAGCAAGTTTTGTGAATGGGCTGCTTTGGTTAAAGAGTTTGCTTCCATATAATCAGCTTTACAGCTTTAAGAGTATGCATGTTAATAAGGAATTAAGGGCAGTTGCTCCAACAATATATTTATGATTTGAAGTATTAGGTTACATCATTCACTTGAATGAAATGATGTCTTAATTTCAAGTTCAGTTGTTAAAGCTTCTCGTGTATTAGTGTGTAAATAAACATCCTATTTAGGTTTTGGTTCATTACATGTGAACATTTTAGAAGTGAGACTGTTTTAATACGTTGTTAAAACCCAGCATATTTTATTATTTTCCTCATTCTCAAAAAACATTAGTTTGTTTTAATTTATGATTGTCTGCAGTAGGGAAACATTCAGAACTCCAAGCCTATGCAGATATGGATTGTAGTAAATATGGGCATCGAGATTCATTTACATGTAAAGGAGAGACTGCTGCCACCTGTTTCACAGAGATAATGTGTGTTTGGGAAAGGGAAGGGATGTAAACTTGCCAACTCTATTCTATTTATAAAAAAAAAAAAAGGCAGATGGGGAGACTTGGAGAGAAACAAACGGAGCTCATGTTCTTTACTTATATCTTAGGGCATAATGGAAATGATGGAATATGGCAGGGATTCATGCTAATGTGAAGCAGCTGGGGTGTTATCAGTTTGTTCAGTAGCCATAGCCAGCATTCCTGCTTCTCATTCATCTGGCTAATCACTTGCTGTTCTGCTGGGTGTAAATTTCCTTTCAAATCCTGGCAATACTGATTCTTTTCTTTTGCTTCCTACTTAATTACCTTTTTTCTGAACCTCCTGGTAGAGTTGTGAAGAAAACTTAGGAGGAGAGTTAGGTTCTGTAGGTTCCAGAAAGTGCCAATGTTGTGTTTGTGTGGTTTGCTTTATGTCAGGTCTGTGGTAGGTTGGTTCCTATGCTGTGTTGAGTAGCCAGCTGTCCTCACTTAAGGCCAGAGTCGTGGGCTAGTTAATGGCTGAACTGTGGTGATAGTTCTAGGAATGTTTGGTTAATACAACTAGTAACGAGCTAGCTAATGACTTTGTAGCTGAAGTGGCTCTTTCCATTATTAATGGCTGTGTTTTCTAATTATTTATAGCTCACGTTGACGCCAGCCCAGCAACAGTTATTGCTACAACAGGCGCAGGCACAGTTGCTGGCGGCTGCAGTGCAGCATTCAGCCAGTCAGCAGCACAGCGCTGCTGGTGCCACCATCTCGGCCTCTGCTGCAACGCCGATGACGCAGATCCCTCTATCTCAGCCAATACAGATTGCACAGGTGAGCCTTGAGGCTTGAGAGGGTGGAAAATAAAGAGCTTTGACTAATTGCATCATTCAAATAATATTTTTATTCCTTATTCAGTGAGTTTCTAGAGTCCTTGAATACTGTTAGTCTTTCCTCATGCATCCTTAGCTGATGAGGTTGAAGTTGATAGCTTTAGCAAAGAATGTGTACCAGCTGCTCATCAGTATTGCTGGGCTTCTGAGTTTGTCCCAGAATCTGACCAGATGCTGTATTTTCTGAATTTTCCTCCTTGTAGTTAGCTTGAGAAAGGAGAAAAAGAGGTATAGAAAGATGCCTGTAGACATGACACTTGTTGAGACCTGCGTAGATGGGAAGGGATACCTCTGTATCACAAAGGATGCTTCTTAGATCCAGACAGCAAAATGATAGACCTGAAGAAAGGTAGCTTGACTTGACACGTTTGTGTGCTATTTTGGCTTAGTGCTTAACGCTTAGAGTTCAGCGACAAAGAATGGGCACTCCTGTCTGTCTAGAGAAAAATTTGCCAGATTGTGTCTGGTGTCGGAATCTGGGCTGCTGCTAAAGACCTGTTAATTCTTAATTCTGAAGGACTGCTTGCCAAGGAAGTTCTGCTTACCAAGAGCAGCAAAGATCCTTCTGGGTCTTCCATGGTTGGCTTAGTTCAGTGTGGAGAATGCAGTACCACTGACTACGCCTACCATGTGTTATTGTGGAAACTCCTTAGACTTCTGAACAAGGGTAACTGAATGTACAGCATAGGCATCTTGAGTACTACTAGTAGGTGATTGTGTTGCTGATGTTGAGGTCAATCTTTCCATAGATTAAGGTTCTTAGCATGTAATATTTCCGTTTGATTAGTTTAGCTGTGCAAAGTGTGTTGGATGTGTAATCACCAGAGTTGCTGCTTTTTACAATGAGTGGATTCTTTAATACTGTCTGACGCTTTCTATTTGGACTGTTTTTTCTTGCATTCAACTGGGATGAAGTGTGTAAAAGTGAAGATGAGGGCAGAGGAAGTAAAAGAATAGAAGTGTTGTGATTATGTGAAGTCCGTTGGTGAAATGTGTTATGCCTTTATTGTGCTAGTCTAGTCTACTAGCTGAGTAACAGCCTGGTTATGCTATCAGTTTTTTATTAGCTGAAGTGGTAAACTTCTGTGGTGTTGGTCTAAAAGTTCTGATCTCTCTGGCTGTCCCTACAGAGGCCAGATGCCACCCCACATTTAAAAGGCCAGTACTGATGTCGTCCACAGACCGTTCACATTGAGCCTCTTGATGCACTGTGACAAGTCATGTAACCAGATATTAATACTTCTTTTAGCAAAGGATCCCACTTCTCTGGCATGATCTGGAGATGACTCAAGGATGTAGCATTCAAGGAAACTCAAGACCATCTCTTAATTTTGTTAAGCCTTTGTCTGTAGCCAGTAATACAGACAGATTTCAAGAAAAGAATGGGAAGTGTCCTTGTCAAGGAAGTTGATGGTTAGCTTCTAACATCTCTCCATGCATCTGTCACAGAGTTGCTATATGTTATTATGCGCGTCTTTTAACCTAAATGTAAGTGATCCACAGGTGTGTGCCTCTTGTCATCCAGATGTGCAGCTTAAGATAGTGAGATCTGCTTTTTGCTGAAGTGTGGAGCGTTGACATTTCATAGTAATAAAATCTGTATCTTGAACTTTCTGACTTTACGTTTGTCAAATATGCTGCCAAATTAGTGGATACTTTTGAAGGCATTGTTGCGTGTGTGTGAGATGCTGCTAATTCTGCTCTTCCACTTCAGTAGGAAGCTATGAAAATATGTGAAGCATTTGCAGTTATTAATTTAGTACTGGGTTTTTCTCCAGAATTTACCAAATCTTCAGAGAAGTGTTTGAGAAAAGTTGAAAGGATCAGACACCGTGCTGTCCAATAGGAACTTTTGAAGTGAGCATTGTCTGGTTTGTGCGTATGAATGAGTTAAAGGCTCTATGGAAAATAGCATGTGGTCGTGTAGTTGCCACCATATAATGTGTACTTGTAGCAGAAGTGGAACAAGTTAAAGTTTCACTTGTTTTCTGGCATCCTAATTACTTAAAAATTTGATGTTACAATTAATTTCTTTTAGGATAGGTTATTTTGATATATAAATGTAGCTTGGTTGCATCTTCTTAGCAGCTTCTTATGATGAAAGTTGAGGGCATAATTTGTGCAGGTGTTGGATATAATTCGAGATACTTTATGGAAAATTTCTATCATCTAGCTTTGTAGGTGGATAACACTATGCTTTTTTGATCCATCTCGTTGATTTATAAACAGTGCTCAGGTTTGTTTGCATTGCTATTGTAAACATATAGCTGATTACACAAATAACTGAATGTTTGTTTTAATTGATGATTTTTGAATAATTGATTAACTGGCAGGTATCTGCAGCAGGGGGATTACCATATTTATTTTAATTAACTAATTGCACAAGCATGACTTCTTTAATGTGCACTGCAGTTAAAGTATCTGCTGCAGCAGTCTGGTAAGATGGGCTGATGCTAAATTGTCACTAAACCGTTTTGGAGTTCTTTGTAAACTCTACTTGTTTTCAGGATCCATGATCAGTGTTTATATGATGTAAACCTCAAAGTGACAGAGATGCTTAAGTTTGTACTGAAATTGTAACTAGAGATCATGGCATCAAATTTAGAACTTTAGATGCCTTTGTTAAAAATGAAAAAAGCTTCCTCATGTCAGGATGTAGCACTTGGCCAATTATTTTGCTGAGATAAGAGTTGGATTGTTTTGATCTTTCTAAATTGTTAGGCAGCATCAGAAAACATGCATGTTTCTACAAAAGTCCTTCCATCTATGTGCTTGTGCTATACAGATTTTACCACTGAGGAAAAAAAAAAAAGTTAGTATAGGAAAACAGTGTCAGGTTTGTTTGCATGATTGCTATTGGGAGATTTATTGTAGTGCTACAATTAACTAAATAATAAAACTTTCCCAAGATAGAAATAAAGTTGGATTTCAAGTGAATATGAGGGGCTGGTAGTGCTATTTAAGAGTGATTAGCCTTGGAGGTATCGTTTCCATTCTGCAGTACAGAATTATATTTTTGTATTTAAACAAGACTCAGCCAAGATACCATTTACCAAGGCAGATGCATAGAATAAGATTGCTTATACCAGTTATCCCTGAGGCCTCAATTTAAAAACAGTTTTCTCATATTAAAGTATGAGAGCCTGATGATAAGAGCTGTCATGTCTTAGCTGGGTAGCCTGTGTTATGAAGACTATAGTCTTAAACAAAAAGCTCTCCTGCTTTGGTCTTGCTTCTTTGCAAGATCCACTGTTTCTTTGTATTCTTTCTTGTATGTAACTATCTCTGGTGATGCTTCTTCAAATCATCTGAGATCTACTTGGTCATCTTGGGGGCTTTCACTTGCTTGCTTTTGATGGAGGAGGTCCTCAACCTATCTGTTTTTCTGTCCATACTTTTTCCTTTGAAAATTTCTTCCCAACTCTTCCTTTTGTTTCTACTCTTATCCACCTTGATTTTCATCCTTCAGCTTCTCAACATTTCTTTTTCTTCCACCCAGCATTCACAGCATGTCAGCTTTCCTTATTCTTTCTATTTCTGTTTCTTCCTCTGTATCTAGTCCTCACATCCAATTCAGCATGAGCCCCTCTATGCTGGAGGCCCTGCTCAGTCTGCAAAGGTAACCAGTAAAGCACTGAAAATCAAATCAATGAATAAATGAGTGGAGGTCTATGTCGCATTGGCCTCAAGAAATGAGAGGTTTTAGTAGCAGTTCTGACCAATGCAAATTTAAGATATGAAGTCACAAGAATCGTGGAGTTCCTGAGGAAAACTGGAGCAGTTATCTCTCTCTCTTTTTTTAGGAAGGAAATAGACCTCAATTTCATAGGAATGGTTGCAGTAGGTCTCAAATTTTCTGAAAGCAAAAAATACTACCAACTTTAAAAACACTTGCTGTGCTGGCGGGCACTTTTTAAAATTTTACCATTCTCTTATAAAATGGAAGTTTCCATTTCTTAAAGAGCATTGCGTCTGGTGTCTGTCCACCATGTTATTACACTGCATGCTTTTGAGTTAACATGACCAAGTTGCCTAAGTGATTGATGGCCGGTGTCTTTGTAACGCAGGTTAAGTAATCATTTTCTTATAATGCATGTCTATGGTCTCATAAATCAATGGAGACTGGTTTTTTCCTCCCTAGTCCTCCTTTCCACCCACTGACACTCCCCACTCCTCTTCCCCGGAAGAAGATTGTTCCAACTATTTAAGTCTTAAAATAATGTAAGGTTATAAACAGGTAACTATAATCTGCAAATGGTTGTATTGTGTATATAAAAAGTTATCTGCGTCAATCTGTCTTGACTTTCCATCACCATCTCCGTTGCTGGCAGTTAATGGCCTTTCATATCCACTGCTGAGCAGCTGGTGTGAGTGCAGAGTAACCTGCATCAGCCAAAATGTGCGGGGGCTACTTCACTGACCTTAAGAAGCGGGTCTTTGTTAGTTTGGCTCACTTTAACTCAACGTTAAGACATAAGTTAAAGTGAGCAGCTCCATTCAGGCAGCCAGATCGAGCACTGTTTAAAAGCAAACTGGCATTGTTAATATCTTCTGACACAGCTGGACCCAAATCTTTCTGCAAACAGATATCCCAGTATCTGAGTAACTTCCATGAAATAGAGTTTGGAGAGGTGTTTGGTTTGTTTAGTGGGAGGTTGTAAGTGTGGGAAATATTTTGGGCTTTTGTCTATCTCCTCAGCAGGTATTTTTAAACAGCTTCTTAGAAAGATGGAAAGTTTCTAAATAAGATGGAAAGTTTCTAAACTGTGTATAGACAGTTTTCGTAGATTACCTCTGTTATGTTGGCTAGCTTCACATTGTGCTTCAATTTTCGAATTTCAGTTACTCTTGTTATTGTCATATTTGGAGAAGGTTAAAAGAGAAAGGCTAGTTTTGGGGGAATATTTTTAAGCAGTTCTCTATGTTTTCATTCTCCAGCTAAACAGCAACTTGAAGCATTTTTCTTGATGATTCAGTTTCTCTCAGATTAGTATTTATGTTGAGACCAGTCATTTAATTACAGAAAATTAATAGTTATGAATGGTTTAAATACATAAAAATAGGGTTCTACAATAGTGCAGTGTTTTGGGTTATTCCTTTTAACCTTAATTATAGCCATGTTTATTAAGCTTACTGTAATTTGTTTCAGAACTAATGAAGTATATTTATTTACTATTTGAGTTAGCTGCTTCCTGAAATTTGACCTGAACAACCAAAGTGCGAACTAGGAATCTGTAAATTTTTGCTTTTCTATTGCTGATTAGAATGGTAATCGCAGATTGTTGTTGTTATAAAAAATAGCTCCCAGCTAATATGCTTGATTTATCAAAAATGAATTTTGTAGCAGAGATGCATCCTCAAATAATAAGTCTGAGAAATCCAGGTGCCGATAAGTCTGAAGTATTTGAAAACTTCTGCTTTTTGGGGGAGGGAGATTGATTTTTATTTTTTTAAAAAAGCAGAGCAGTACTGAAAATATTTTACTGGGTTATTTGGTAAATATTTTTTGTTTGATTTTATGAAGGACAGGGGAATTCAAGTTGCCAGCTTAAAGGATATTCAGTTGCAGGGCTGCTATTGTTTGATATCCACTTTTATCTCTAAATGTCAGAATGTAACTGGTTGATAGGAAATCTAGTTACATTGGGAGTTATGGCTGACTTAAATGTCTAACACACAGCTCTTTCTTTTCCTTTATCTTTTTTCTTTTTTTTTTTCTTTTTTTCTTTGTTTTTTTCTTCTTTGTTTTTTCTTGTTTGTTTTTTCTTTGTTTTCTTTTCTCTTTCTTTTTTTTTTTTTCCTTCCCCTGTTTCCTTAAGGATTTGCAGCACTTGCAGCAGCTTCAGCAGCAGAATCTCAACCTGCAACAGTTTGTGTTGGTGCATCCAACAACCAACTTGCAGCCAGCACAGTTCATCATCTCACAAACACCGCAGGGGCAGCAGGGTAAGTGCTCCTTGCCAGAAAAGAAAATCATACATAGCATTTTAGAGAAGGTGAAACTGAGGTGGTTTGTACACCTTCACTAGCTGTTGATATTCCCTAGGAGAAATAACTGTATTGCAATTAGGAGACTCTTAACAGATTGTCCCTTTCTAGGTGTTAGACCTAAGCCTTGTCAAAGTGTGCATAGCTCACTTCTCAAGGAGGATCAATCCAGAGATCATGTCACAGGAACATTTGTTAACAACAAGGCCTCTTGGGACATACTGCAGCATCTGAATTTCTGGGTCAGGCTCTCAGAAAGAAAGCCTACTGGGAAGAGAACTTGAAGAAAACAACTCACCAGAACTCAAAAGCAGTATCCTAGGAGGAGGCCTGGAGGGTATGTGGGCTGTCTGGATTAGGTTAATGATAAAAGGGCTACAAAATTTTAAGTCTGGAAAAAGATTACAAAATCAAGAGTCCTTGTGGCAGACTAGAAAAGTCCTTAAGCCTACAGAGGGTACAGTGAATTTTGTCATCAACTGAAATAATAGTTACACCTTGGGAAGAGAGCTAGAAAGCTTGATTTTGTATAACAGCTCTTGGAAATAGTAATTTGGTGACACACTGGGTATGGCTTACATGCTAAAGGCAAACCAAGTGGTAGGTGGTAGTGTGCCAGACCAGTGATGATGCTGTACTAATGTGTTCAAGTTGTGAAATACTGATACAGTACTGATTGCACCCCATTTGTTGATGGGCACACAAAACTGCATTTAGCCATGGCCTCTTATGCTGATGTACGCCAATGGTCTTTTTTCCTCTTTCTCTTCTACACAAACTCTACACAGTTGTTCAGGTCTGATAATCCAAAGATTCTTGCTCGGAAGGCAAATCCTGTTATGCTTGAAGAGGCCTCCAGAGCCTGGCTGTCCTATAAAGCAGCTTTTTGCACCTTATTTTCCCCTGGTCCTTTCAATTTTTTCATGCATCATTCCTTCTTATATACTGTGACTTGGCTAGAACTGGCTTTCCATTATGCTGAAGCTCTCTTCACTGTCTGAATACTCTCATGTTTGAATAAAGGGTTAGTCAGAATTAACTTTCTTTTAATGGGACTTGATTTAGGAGAGCTTTTATACCAGCACTGGTAGAAAATGACTAAAAGACTATTCATGGAAGCATTTAGTGATGCACTAGCTTCTTAAAATGAAGCTGAACTTAAAAGCTTAACATATTCTTCCAAAAGAAATCAAATGTCACTAAAATTTATTTCAAGGATTCTTCAAAATAGGCTTTTTTAAAAAAAATAAATTATTTTAAGGAAGCAGCAAGCATAAAAGCATTGTTTTGAAAAACTCCCTAGCATTAATGTCTGCCTACATTTTTCAGCTAACTTCTGCTGGCTTTCTAAAATATCTCTGAAGATGCTTCACAAGAAAGGAAACTAACAGAAGCAAATTATATTCGTCTCTCAAAATGAATTGTTTGCATTATAGAAAGGAAGGAAGTCTGTCTGTTTGTTTGTTTAAAATCTGAAGTGGAATAACTACCAGGAGAGGTTTTCATGGTACCTTTTCCAGGGGCCATATCTGGAAATTATTTCTTCATTGCAATTTAAGACCTGCATATTGCTGTCATCAGTGACGCAGTGTGTGTAGAAACACCATGTTTTACCAGTAATGTACAGCCTGGACAACTGAATAGCTCAAAAATGTAGGAAGATTTATATTCTGTGTTCTGACCGTAGGCCATTAGTGTGTGACAACCTTCCAACTGAAATGCTTAAATAGATTTCATTTTCTTCATGAGCACTCAATGATAAAGCAACATGTATGTCATAATACCCCTTATCTCAATTTTTGAGATGGCTTTTTGCAATATTTCATGGTTATTGTTAGAAGATCTCAAAAGTATGTTATTATTTATGAGAAAGATTGAGAAAGTGTATATTTTTATTTTGTTATTTGCTGTTGCAGCTGACTTTTCCATGTTATTCTTGTCCTATTGCTCCATTAGTCAACTTCATAAAATAATAAATATTCTGAAAAAACTAGCATAGAGCTTTCTTTAAAACCAACGGCGTTCAGATTTTTGTGGATGTCTCATTGGTACTGCACGCAGCTTTATATATATGTGTGCATTCAATAACTAAAATGAAAATTCAATTTGTTTATAGATTATTTATTCTGGAAGAAA
>JAOXJM010000001.1:98203867-98215019 GCA_026413425.1 Tringa solitaria | reverse complement strand
GATTTTTTTGGTGGGTTTTTGTTTTTCTTTTTTTTTTTGTGTGTGGTTTTTTTTTTTTTTTGTTTTTTTTTTTTTTTATTTTTTTTTTTTAAATGTGTTTTTAATAGAAGAAAACAGTTTTGAGGGAAATCAGTGGAAAAATAGTATTTCTAAGCAAGATTGTGGAAGACAAGTAAACATTTGGTAGAGGAAAGCTTATTTTACTTGAAGAGGTGATGGGATGCAGAGTAATGCAATCATATTTAGATTCCTGGAAGGGGTTGAAAGTCATGGTGTAGATCCAGCTTCTGAAAAATTTTAGAAAATTTGGTACCTAAAAGACTAATCAACAATCACAATGTTATTCTGCTATCTTTCTTCAACACACATTGTAGATCACAGTAGCGCATGTGAAATTCTCCATGTAAATCCACTGCCATATGCTTAATGTAGTCTTCCTTTTCTACATGACTTCTGATTATTCAGTGGCTTGCATGAAACAAATTGTAAAGTTCCTGTTTTTCATGGCTTGTAATAGGTAACATCAGAACTGAAGGAATTGTTTCAGGCCTCAGCAGATATGCAGAAGTCTGAATGGAAATAGAAATTTGGAACGATTTCTTATTTGGAGCAGTTATTATCCCCATATTATTGTTAAAGTTACAGGCAGGAATGTAGCACCTTGTACAGTCTTTATACCTCTTTTATCAGTTCTTGTATCTAATAGATCTGTCTCTAGAACAATCAATTCAAAATCCTTTACTGCAATTATAGCTGCTTCTTAAAAATATTACCCTCATCAGATGACCATTTGTCTTTCTACTTAGAAGATATTGCCAATAAAAATCATATCAGTAAAAATCTGAATGGAGAGGGGAAATGGTGCTGCATTTCATTTAAATTAATCTTGCAAACAGAGGTTATTAAGATCTTAGAAAAGACTGCATCATTGTCAAGAAGATTTAGAAATAGTACTAATAAAGAAAGTATCCAGAAAGGCAAATGTGGAAGACAACCTTACTAATTAGCTTTAAACATTGAAACTGGGCCTATCTATGCTCAAGTTGTTGCTGTTTATTATTAAAGACCTTGTTTATGATTTCATTTTTAATTGTAAAAACACCCGAGAGGATGATAGCAGGTGAAATCCAGTACTGTTTTCTTCTTGGGCACTTGTCCTACATCCTTTGGGTCTTCCTTTGTATAATAAAAAAAAAAAAAAAAAAAACAAACTACAACCCAAAACAAAACACTGTACATTTAAAAAAGTTGATAATAAGCGTTAAACCTTGGTATCCACCCTGCTAGCCTCTGGTACCATGAAGCAGAGTGCAGCTCCCTCACCCAGTGTGAGGATGGAGGAAGATCCCTGAAGTTGCTTGTTTTTCTCCTCAGATGCATCAAGTTTGTAATAGGCAAGTGTTCATCTCACCTGAGATTGTGCACCTGCACCACCCTTACAGGACTCCTCCTCATTTTGTTAATAATACGCCATGTGAACTAGGTGAAAATGCTGTAGTCCCTATAATATGCAGATGAGGAGACCCAGCTCTTCATTGTCAAGAAACTCTTAATGACAGCATATTTGCTGACACAGCAGTTGAATAAAATGTAGCTGAGTCAAACTCATTGCCCAAAAAGAGGGCAAAGTTTGAAGTGGAATGAGGAAAAACTTGGAAGAAGGCGACTTTTTTCCCCTGTGCTGCAAATACCCATTACCAAGATATGAATTAAATGCTTAATGTACTGTCCTCCTTGAAATCAAGTCTTTGCTTCTTACCATCCAAACAGCCTCAATGGTTAAAAATGTTGACTTTCATTGAAGTATTGTGGTAGCACCTTTGTATGGATTGCTGAATTGTTACTCTTCGAAACTGCAGTTCACCAACTTCAGCACATTTGCATCATGGTCTTGAACTGATCTTAAACGGTACCTGGTTATTGCAAAAGGTGCAACAGCTTAAAATCTCAGTGGAAAAGATTTTTACAAATTCATACCTTATTACTTTCTCTCATGTTGGATTCCAATATAATCCCAACTATGAGTCCTCATTTTGGAAGATCTGGATTTCATAATATGAGGTGCAGCGAAGTGCCCAGAAGTTTCTTTGCATCAACAGGGATCAACAAAGTTGATCAAAGGGCATTGAATGTAATATGTGATATGACACCATTCTTTCTTCCTTTCAGTTGTTTCCTGTTAATCAAATTATGACTTTGTAATGGCTTTGTCTTGCAAGCTAACTTGAAATTAAATACCTCTAAAGCATCATACATTTGCATAAATCCTTATCTACATCCATGCAGTCATACTTCTGGAGTGTCACGTAGGGGATTTGTATGCCTTATTTAATGCAATAATACCACTGGGCTCTTAGAACCCAAAACAGAGGGTTACAGATACATCCTCTGTAAAGTTAAGTATGCAGATACAATATTAGTTTTTATAGGTTGAAAAAATCATGTAGGTTGAAAGGGACCTCTAGGGACTATATAGGTCCAATTATAGCAGAGTGCTCAGTACCTTGGCCAGTTGAGTTTGAACATCTCCAAGGATGCAGATTCTGCAACCTCTTTGAGTACCTGCCCTGATAGTTGACCATTCTCATGGTTAAAAAAAAAAAACAACAAAAACTCTCTTAAGAAGACACCATTTCTGCTTTGAAGACAGTAATAGTACCTCACCTCAGTCTTCTTACAAGGCTGAACAAATCAGCTTACTTCCCATTCCTCATATGGGTGTTCCAGCCTGTTAGCCACCCTGGTGGGCTTCGAATGTACAAAATCCAGAATGTCAGTGTGTCTTGTACTGGGAAACCCAAGGCTGAACACAGTACTCCAGATGTGGTCTGACAAGTGCCAAATGGAGGGGAAGAATCACAGCCTTTGACCCTCTGGCTGCACGCTTGCGAATACAGCCCAGGATGTGGCTGGCTGTCTATTGTAAGGGCACACTGCTGGCTCATGTTCTTCTTATTGTCCTCCAGGACCCTCAGGTCTTTTTTCTGCGAAACTGCTTTCTAGCCAGCCAGTACCCACCCTGTATTGCTGCACAGGGTTATTCCAGCCCCCATGCAGGATGTTGCATTTTCCTGCATTGATCTTCATGAGATTCTGTTTGTCCAGCCTGTCTAGACTCTGACTTCTGGCCTGTTGAACACTCTCTCTGTATTTGGTATTGTCCATAAACTTGCTGAGAACGTTTTGTCCCATAATAATAAAGATATTAAACAGTATTGATGCCAGTATGAGTCCCTAAGGAAACAGCAGAGTTTGACACACCAACATCTCAGCAGTTGCCCAAAAGGTACAGTTTTGGACTTAACACTGTGTGCCCTGTAAGTTAAGTCACTGAAGTTATCTTGGACTGAAGTGGGGACCAGTAGTTTCTTCTCAGGAAAAAAAGTGAAAGTGAAGCTTAGACTAGTACAAGTTCTGTCTGAAAAGAGCAAAACTGCAGCTGCAAATCCATGGAGGCCAACAAGAGTCCAAAGAGTATGTACAGCAACTTTCTGAAAAGACTTCAAGTGGAAGAGATTCGTACTTTGCCAAAACTGTTCAACTCTTTTCCCTATCCCCTGATCATTACTTCAGTCAGCAGCAGGTTGTTCTTTCTCTAGTTTCTGCCCGAGAAGCCTTGTATCAGTATTTCTTAAATAGGATAACATGATGCAAAAACTGACTAGATTAAACATGTTCAGAATATTTTATACTGTTCTTCAGTGATAATTACTTCAGAACATATGAGTGAGAATAAAATGAGGAAGAGTGTAAATCATCTTGTGCTCTTCTGCAAATGTGTTATTGCCAGAAAAACATCCTCTGGGACTTCTTTGAGGACAAAAAATCACAAAAGAACAGTCCTAATTACTCTGATTACAGTCATAAGATGAGTCAGTGACTTGTGATTGATGGTGTTACCAGTAGATTAGAGGTCAAATGTGGTCACTGTCAGCTGCCTATTTTTTGTTTCATTGTTAGTCAGTCTCCCTGTAGCGTTGGTGTGATGTCTTGCCCCTTTCTATTTCGAGTTGTCAGTTAAAATTCACTGTCACTAAATGAAGGTCAAAACCTCTTCACTTAAAGGTGACTGTTCACTAATTAATATTTAGATTTGGGCAGCTGAAATCATCTTGTAAGTGAACAAATATTTGCATTGTAAAATGCACTGTGTAACTGTAGTGGGTAGCTGTCTTGGAAGTTCCTTAGGCTGATCCATTCCCTCGCTGTGGCTTTTCAAAAACACAGCTGGGACATGTTGATTATGTGGTACAAAGCAAATTTACCTAGTTGTCTATGCTGTACTATTATGTTGCATAAGCAGCTGGCTTTATTCTGTAGGTCTTAAGCATTTTGATAGCAACACATTCTATTTAAAAAACATATTCAGCACTTCGCTAAAAAAAAAGTAACAGTAATATTACTGTCAGAAGATAAATTCTTCTGTAGTTGGTATCCCTCATTGAGGATTTTTGTCCTTCCTGCCCATGGCAGTCCTTCTCTTCATGTCTCCGGTGGCCTTAACCTGGTATAAACCATTCAGTTTCTCACTCAGTATTTATCAAGTATTAAATTGCTGTGCCCCATACCCGTGTTCTGTAGCTGGTCATGAGTGATGTGATTGATTGGCCAGCTGATAAGCCAGAACAGACCTCATCGAACTCAAATTACAGAATTTAAGTGGTACTTACTTGGTATTCTGTCCTCTGAGTGGGCATAGAGTCTATCTGTTGTCATGCCATCATCCCTCCTGATTCTAGGAAGCTGGTATACTGAAGATGCCTATTAAGTGTAGGTTTAATTAATCAGGTTCTTAAATTATTATATGGGAAGATGGTAGTTGTAGCCAGGAGTTACGTAATAAGTAACAGCAATATTTTTCACAATAAAATTAAAGGGGCTTGACTAACTGTAGGTATGTTTTTGTTAAGATTCTTACCCCTTAAAAATGTATAAATTTTAATATTAGAAGTGCAAAAAAACCCCCAACAATCAGATATGCTTACATCTATAGATTTTAACTAGAAGCTATGTCTCAATTTCCTGAAAGATATAATAAAGCATAGAAGTAGCAGACAGTAAGAGAATTTATGTTTAGAATAACAACATACTGTCTGTATTGGTTGCATCACTCCCAACTGTTCTTCAACGTTGTCACCTTTTCATAATAGCAGGGAGTTTCATATATACAGTGTAATGTTTATTCTATTTGTACAGTTTAAGCAGTGTTCACTATCTTACCTAAGCTTTAAGTTCTGATTCCTTTTCCAAAAGATTCCTCCTTTATTTCAGCCAGGAAGAGGTTATCTGAGCTTGTTTTGTCTTCTGCTGTGGTCTGCTTAAGTTTGCCAGAGAAAGTTGCCTTCTTGTTAGGCAGCTGGCACGGTTTTGGTACAGAAGAAGAGTGATCAAGGAGCCAAAATTGTGATTTTGATCAGTATTCATTTGTTGGATTTGATCTGATTAGTGTTCAGTTGTTTATTTTTTATATGGCTTTTTAATTCTTGGTCAGCTTTTGGTTACAGGAAGAGGTTTACCTGAATCTGCAAGCTAAAAGGGGCAATAAATGATTCCTGCACACAGAACTGGGCTAACTAGATCTTTGCAAACTCCTTCTGCAGAGGAGACTAGTACTGACTTCTGTCTTTTACCTTTCTGTCACCATATACGCTTCAGGGAAATGCAAGGGGATTTTGGACTGAAAAGTCCAAAGTCTGAAGTTAGCTATGCAGGGATGAAATGAAGGCTTGTATCTCTAATTTTTTGTAACTTTCATTATTTGTCAAGAGCCTTGTTTCATCTCATTTCATGTTTTGGTCTTTTTAAATGACAAACCAAACCCACCCTTTTCTCTCTCCAGGTCTCCTGCAAGCGCAGAATCTCTTAACGCAACTACCTCAGCAAAGCCAAGCCAACCTCCTGCAGTCTCAGCCAAGCATCACCCTTGCCTCGCAGGTCAGGCTTATTTCTACAATTCATGAGTTGCTTTGATGGGATTTAAACTATTGCAAGTGAATGGACCCTTTGTATTAGTTACTGGAGTAGATGTTGTAGCTATAATAGTGAGTTTGTCTTTCTAGATAGATTCATTTTAGAGCTGAAGTATCAGTAACTTCAGTTTTGTAGTTTACATCTGAAAATGCATCTTTTCATGCATTTAACATTCTAAATTTTTATCTGAAAATTTTCATGACTGATATCTTGAGCTAATGTCACTAGAACATCGTTTGATTTCTTGTAAGGCTTTCTCAGACAATCTCCAAATTTGTGAAATTCAGAGGAGCAAGGTGTGAGCTACCTAAAAAGCTTGAAAAGAGGATGACTTAACAAGTACCTTTTTTTTCTAAAGATTGCAGGGGTAATCTGTCTTTACTGTAGCCTGCTTGTTCTGCTATTATTGCTAAGTCATTGCCAGTCTTATTAGTTACCTTCTGTGAAAGTGAAGAGAGTGTTAGAAATGCATTAAAATATTCTGTTAGATATATGTTAAAATATTAAAGCTCTATGATTAAGCTTTCAGACCGTAAGAAAAGCAATTTTAAGCTTGCACGTGCCTGCAAATTTAATTCTGCTTCACTCTGGGTTTTACTGTGCAGTTTAGTTGCATGACTGCATGCTGTTTCTCAAATACCATGTAATATACGGTATCTTCCTGCCAACTTGGTTACACACAAGAATTTTTTAGCCTGTAGTAAGATGCCTGAGACTATCAGAGTCTTAGAAAACTGTATTACACCACCTATAGTATTTTTCATGCACCATGTGGAAAATGGCATTTGTCTCACCTCTGTAGTTCATACCTCAGTTAGCAGCATAACTCCCTACTAAAGATTATACTTGGACTTAAAAACTGCAAAGGGAAGATAAATTATATAAAGGGGGTGAAGTCAGTAAGGATATACTGCAGTAATTACCACTATGTTTAATGTAAATTAGAAACATATTAAAAACCTTTATAGTTTGAGACATATCTGCAATCCTAGAAAGATCATATATGATCACATTATTTCTCAGGTAATGGAATTATAGATCCTGACCTCCCTCTACCATCTGCTGTGCACTGGGAAACGCTGCACTAACCCAGGAGAAAAATATCATAAGGAGCTACGTAAAGACTCAGCTATATGTAGGCCATGCCTTTTAGAGCAGCCGTTTCTTGACTTTTGCATAGATTTTGCATAGTACTGTAGTGTTGCATAGACTTGAGGCTAGTTACCATGTTGCACATAAAGCTTGAACTGTGCAATACCAGGTCTTAGTATATTTTGTTCACCTGTGAATATTTTCCATGATGCTCAGGTTTTTCAGCAAAATGCTCTAGTATGCCAGTGCTAAGGAATAGTGAACCTCATGTGGACTTCCTGGAAAATTAACCTTTCGTACAGAAGAAAAATGTGACCAAAAAGAAAATATTTTCTGCAGCTTGCCTTTGCATAATTTCTTGTATCACCAGTACATTAATGCTTACTGTTGCAGGTATCAACAGAAGGGTTAGAGGTAGATCTAGTTTTTTCTTGCTGGAGGAGTTGAGTCAGTCACAAGAGGTGGCATTATAGGAAAAGTGCCATGTTTGCTGCACCTGTATGTGCTCACTGTTCCAAGATTAAATAGGAGGCTTGAATCTTTTGGGCTGATCACAATCTGCCACCTCACACAAGCAGTAAATTCAATTTTAAAATGACTAAAAGGGGATGAATGCCAAGCTGTCTATAAATGATAGAACTATATCAAGTAAGAGTGTTCAGCCTTTCTTTGAGCAGCTTCTGTAGCTAGTGAAAGTTGTTGGTTATCTGCTGTATTGAACATCTCTTGCTTTTCTTTAATTGGTTCTGACAGAGCCTTGTAAAGGCTGTCATACTAATACAGTTTTCTGGATTGTGATTTGCTCGTTCTTGAGAGGAATGTAAATAAATTGGAGGAACTTTCAGATTGCTGCAAATGTCAAATTCATGGATCTTTCTCACAGAAACCCCACATACCTTATTTGAATTTCATTTTTGCTGATTATTCTTTTAATCCTGATTTTCATCTTTTCCTTGCTATCTTAACAGCCAGCAACCCCAACACGCACAATAGCAGCGACCCCCATTCAGCCACTTCCACAGAGCCAGTCAACACCAAAGCGAATTGACACTCCCAGCTTGGAGGAGCCCAGTGACCTTGAGGAGCTTGAGCAGTTTGCCAAGACTTTCAAACAAAGACGGATCAAACTTGGATTCACTCAGGTGAGACTGCGTACCTTAGTGCCTGCCAGTGTGGAATCTGAGGTCTCATCTTTCAAGTCTGGAAGGAGACTACAATTCCACCTTTTCCTAGGAGAACCTTCTTAAATAGGGTTATGCTCTGGCCTTTATGTAGGGGATTTCTAAGAAATAACAGAAAAAAACCATACATCCATCTTACTTCCCTGTTGGTTTTAAAGCATAGTCATTTTCCCAGCAGGTACATGCATTTACCAGCTCCAGATGTCATTGCATGTGCACTATTCATTCTGTAGGATGTCAAATGAATGGGACAAAGCACTTTAAAGCTGCCTTCAGAAGTACAAAGTTCCAAAAATCACACAGCACAATTAACTGCTCTGTGTGTTTAAAAAGTATATCACAACTGTGGAGTTGCTTTGGATGTCAACGGGGTTTTATCTCTCAAATATATTTTCCTATTAAACATCAATGATTTCTGTATTTAATGCTTTTGCTGGGGTTCCTAAACAAAATCTGAAAGGACTGTCGCCTTTGAAGTTCTCTCCTTACAGAGGTGAACTGGAGTTGTGGTTTGTTTTGGTTTGCTTAAAAGATCAGAAATACCCATAGAGCAGAAGAAAAGTAATCTTGAACATAGTGAAAGTGGTTGAATGAGGAGTACAATTAAAAGTACAAAGTCCATTTATATCTTCTCTTACTCTGTTGAAGAGAAATGGTTCTTGGATCCAAGAGTTCTTTCTTATTGATATCAAAATGATTTTTTTTCCCCCTGCAAAATTAAAACATCTGTCCAGATAAACCATTAACTTTGGCAGGAGTCTGTGGTAAGCATAGGCATACTTTTGCTAGAAGAAATAGCATGCAAAAATCAAAGTAGGTATTTAAAAGTCTGAGCTCAGAGCAGTCAATCCAACATATGTGATTTGTTCCCCCCCTCTGGACTAAGTAAATCTATCTAGCTGAAAGTATGTGCTGAAGTCAGATTTATTTTTCTGGCAAAGTCCTAAATGTTTGAAAAATCAGGGTTCATAATGAAAGTTCCTGGCAGCATCTTAATTATAACTCAAGAACAGAATGTTCTTAGTAAAATGAAGTGCATTTCGCTGGCGTGTGTGCCTCCTTCCCTCCCCTCTTTCCACTAGAGGGAGGCACAGAAATACAAGTGATGGACACACACAAAAACTAGAATACAGCAGAACAGAATAGAATAAAATACAATAGCTTCCCTATAGCCTGAAGGAGGAGGTTCATGTAGATCTTTAGTTATTATGCTTAATCTGCCCTGCTGTGAGATGATTATAAAGCTCAACTAGACTTTTTAAGTTATAGGTTAACCCTTCTTTATTGACCCTGTTGTGAATTTTTATGCTAAGGAGAAATGAACACAACTGCTCAGGCTTACATTTCAGTATTTGCTTTTGAGCTTAAAAGAGAGAATCTTGAAAAAGTGATGAAATTGCATTTGATCATTCCTATCCTACTCTGAGTTTGTATGTGTATAATTAGGCAGTTCTGATAACTTTTAGCTAATTGCATAAATGGATGATAATTAGGGAGCCCTATTACTTTGGTTTCCTATAGTTGGATAAATAGCCTTTCAGTGGATAAAAGAAATTTATTTCCAGTGGTACTGTAAGCTTTTTCAGACTCACGCCACCCCTGCCTTTCAAGAATAATTGTAAGATTTAGTTTGCATTGCAAACTAATCACTACTGCATTCTGTCTCGTGAACAATATAACATGTTTTGAGTTTCAGGAGTTCTGTCTTCTTCTGCCACCCTGAAAAGTGGGTGATGGATTTAAATCCTTTTGTTTGTTTTCCTTAAAAATGTCTCTGTCTTTGACATATAGAGACACAATGGGCATACTGCATCTTAGCATTATTGCAGGTATGTGACTAATCGGTCAGTACAGATCCAAGCTTTGTGAGCGATCATTTTAGACAATGTTATTTTTATTTTATAAAAGGTATTACCCCTGCTAGTCTGTCTGAGCTTCTTAACAGACTAGTACACACAACAATGATGTACCTTATAGTCAGTTTCAGTTCAGCACTGGAGCTACAGAGTAGATTAGATGTGTATACAGTGCCTTTATCCTCTGTTCCATCCATCCTTTCAGTGGCCCATTCCAATATATAAAATTCTCATCCCAGTATGTAAATTCCTTTGCCTACAGCTGAAATGCTGCCATCTTTTGGCATTGAAAACTATTGACAAAGAAATGGTTAACTATTCATTTTAAATCAGATGGCAAATGTTAGTAAGAACAACATAAATACCAGAATTAAATTTAGCTGGGGGACTGGAGCAAATTTCATAACTCTTTCCTGCCAAGACATAAATCAACTTATCTCTAAAGTGGTTTACATAGCCAGGTTTTCTTCTTCATAAACCCAGTAGAGCATCCACTTTACTTCTCTTGGAATGATTTATGAGTTTTAAAATGCACAGAATCCTGGCATATGGGTAGAGGTATAAATGTGAGTTCCCACGTGTTTCCTCTGATTGAAGGGCTTATAAACCAATTGTTCTGGTCCTCTTCTAGGAAGGAAATTGTTTTCTTTATGCAACCTGCACAATTTACTAAGCTTACCAAAGGTTGTTTCTTCCTCGCTTGGTTGTGGCCACTCTGCATGCTAATAATATACTTGTATCAAGATGTGGTTGTGGATCTGACCTAAAAGGAAAGAAAGCAAGCTTTACGCACAGTCCAACTAACCCACTTGCAATTAAACTCCACTAACTATGCTCAAGCTTTTCAGTTTCTTCTTCTAGACTTTTCGTACTTTTTTGTGTTAAAAAAATAAAAATTTAAAAAATAATTTAGACCAAATTGCATACTTAAAAAATAATTACATTTTTTCAAAGAGGAGGATCTTCCAGCTTTAAAGCAAAACAAGAAAACATTATGGTGTTTTTAATGACCACCAATCAATCAAGTGGATTGATTTTGTAATTTTTTTAAGT
>JAOXJM010000001.1:98193003-98203849 GCA_026413425.1 Tringa solitaria | reverse complement strand
CTACATAGATGTATATATGTGCATATATATATATTAGGATAAGCAGAATGTCTGATAGCTAGCAAAAAGTGAGTTTTGAAAGGCAATAACAGATGTAAATAGATGATCATCTGTCTGTAAATCTCCTGGATGGCTTTTTGGCAGATGGGTAATGGTAGTGAAGACTACAGTTAATCACTATTTGAAATGGTTCAACTTCTTGTCCGCTTTGAAATTTGTGGGGAGAAGTTTTGTTTGAAACTCAGAAGATACTAAAAATTCAGATCAGAATATTTTTGCATAAGAATATTTTTGCATCTGTTTAAATATGATATATGTTTGCAGGCATCTTTTCCAGTGTTTTCAAGGGACTTCAAGAGAGTTTTTTTCAAGAGTGTTGAGAACATGAATTCACTGCATTTCTGCTAATTTGAACATTTCTTCTTCAATGTGAAATAATGCAGATACTTAAATCTGCTCCTAAAGCAAGTTTGGCCTCTACTTACTTTAAAGAACTATGAAAAAAATTACAAGTTTAATATTTAGTGAAATGTTCTGCTCAGTGATAATGCTAAGAAGACAAAGCATTCAGAGATTTCCTGGAAAGAGTTACATGATAAAGCTGACTAAGGTTTGACATTTCTTTATGATTATTTGCTTTAGCATGAATCTTGGTAGCGCTGAGCAAGTTTCTGTGAAAATGAAATCCCACGCAGCAGTGGAGTCGAGAGAACACAAGAATGTGACAGGATTCCTTGCTTTGGAAGTGCCTATGTTAGTGAATCCCTTTTTTCTCTTTCTTTGTCCAGGGTGATGTTGGGCTCGCTATGGGCAAACTCTATGGAAATGACTTCAGCCAAACTACCATCTCTCGCTTTGAAGCCTTGAACCTCAGCTTTAAGAACATGTGCAAGTTAAAGCCACTTCTGGAAAAGTGGCTCAATGATGCAGGTGAATGAGTCTGTGTATTTCTTCACCAGCCTACCAAAATCAGTAGGATTCTGAAAAAAACTGAAGAACTGCTTCGTTTGTGCCCTTAGGGTTTTATGAAGCTACCAATCATTGTAACTGTCCATGGGAAAAATAAAGGTGTAGGAATAAGGGTCCATACTTCCCTCTGCATGTGCCTATGCACATCCGATATTGTTCCAATTGTGTCTTGCAGACAGCTGAATAATTGCATGGGTTGAGGTATAATATGTGCCATGGTTTTCCTTCTTCATGTATGTTAATGCATATAACTTCTAATCCTCTTCTAGCTTTCTTTTTCAGATGTATAGTAGAGAGAGGGTTGCATGGTTTGTTATTTCAGTAGGCAGAGCTTATTGCACTCATCCCCTCCCACACCCCTATGTACGTTCTTTTCATTTCTCTCCAAAGGTCCATATAAACACCCTCTTTCTCCCCATAGGAAGAGTTTTTGTGGCTTAGGTTTTGCTTTTTCCTTCCAGATTTTTTTTTTCCTGAGATGTAAGTTATCCACGACACCAGTGTTTATAGTGTTGCTTTCCACCCCACCTCCCTCCCCCACCAGCAAAAGAAGTTTGGATGGTGGAGCTAGGTGTTAGGATAGAAAATGTTTAAGAGTGCTTGTCAGCCAGTTTTTTCTTCCAAGTATACAATTGTACATAGTATAAAACTGATAGATGTGCTAAACAGATGGCAGGGATGGTGTGTGCCTTCCTGTTTTTACCAAAATGAAGAGAGCTTTATGCTGTTGCCTACAGTTATTCTCTGAAATTTTGAAAGTACTTGGATGCAGTGTTGAAAGTTTGTCCTTCATTGAAACAAGGGAGTGTCATTTCCTTTTTCTGACAGGTGTTATCTTTAGGTAATTTAGACCTGTGTTAGAAAACACAGATCTATACACGGAATGCTCTAGTCCACAGGCCAGTAGTCCTCAAACCTTCCAGCAACACTGGATTAGTCCAGTGCTGCAAAGGATGTCATAGTTGCTTTCCCTGCTAGCCTGAAGAAATACTTGGATCTGTTAAGTTAAGGGCTGTAAACAGTGTCAGGGTCCTTCACAGCTTGAAAGTTGGGAACCGTTGTCTTTGGCTCTGATTCAGTGTCATGAAAATTTTTGGAAGAAAGATTCGGATAACTTTAAAGGCTACTTTTAGGTAAAAGCAGACAGGGGAAGAATACCAATGATCCCTTCCGTTACATTACATCAGAGTGTTGGAGAATGTATTGTTTCAGAACTCAGCTTGTTCTGTGGGGTTTTGAGGATGGAGAGGGATTTCAGCACATTTATGTGTGCCATTACTGAAAAAAGCCTCATAATAAAGAAAACAATGAATCGATTGGTCCCTTCCAACTCTAAAAATTCAATGAAATTCAGTGAATGTACTTGCCCATTTGAGCCAACCCAAATGATCTTAGACATTATGAACTTTGACACCAGCTTATTACCCACAAACCTCAGTGCAGTGAGGGATCTCCAGCCATAATTAATTGTTTTGTTTAAATTCCTTGATGGAACGTGCCTGTTGGTTATTTTGCACTTTCTGCTATAAAGTGGGGTTAAGCGTGTTCTCTATTTGCTATTCTGTGGCACCCAAAAGACAGAATGAGGGCTTGACAGCTAGAGACCTAGGGAAGCTGAGGAGGGGGAGCTGATAACTGTGTAGGTTGTTAGGTAGAACTGCATAGCACTGATATCTGCTAAGATCTCAAGAGAAGAGGTTGAACACTGTGAAGCTGACTATGGACTTCCTCTAGTGTATTGTAGAGTGCGTAAAAGAAATTTCAGGTTACTCAGATTTTTACATAATTGCCTGTGAGATACACCTGTGGCTCATGGTTATCAATTACTGCTTTTTTTTTTTTTTCTTTAAACTGCAACTTGCAGTGAATGAGTGTGAGGTGGGATGAGATAAGGGGAGAACCAACTTTATATAGGTATTATGATACTGTGGTAGCGTAAAACAGCAGAGAGCGCCCTCTAGGCTTACTTTTAAATTTCAAGTGTAGTTTACAAGTACAATGATTAATGCACGTCATCTTCAGAAATCAATATATGTGGGATACAGAGTCAGTTTTAACATACCTTGCACAGGTAAAGAACACTTGCATTAGACTGCACTGCATTCAAATAAAATCTCCTGATTTATGTTACTTTATTTTTTCAGAAAACCTCTCATCTGATTCAACTCTCTCCAGCCCAAGTGCCCTGAATTCTCAAGGGCAAGGGATTGAAGGCTTGAACCGTAGGAGGAAGAAACGCACCAGCATAGAGACCAACATACGTGTGGCCTTAGAGAAGAGTTTCCTGGAGGTCAGTGATCCTGTTGCTCTGCTCAGCCTATACAGAAATAAAGAAACTTAGTTTTACAGTCATATCTGTTAGAGTGAAGCCATTACTGTGCTATTTACGAAAGTGCTTGTACTAAACAAGGTGAATACAAAGGCTGTGCCAAGAAGCACGCATCAACGTCTACTTCACTTTAAAAAAAAACAAACAACAAAACAAAACTAAGAAAATTACAAAACCCCTCAAAAAACCCTCATTGATTCTTGCTCTTCACTGATTTTGTGATTTCATGTTCTGAGATACTGAGTCATAGATCTAAGCTTGATGTTCTGCACATCGAAGAGAAGAAAAAAAGATTACCCTTTCTGCGGATGGATAAATGGGGTGACAGTCTAAACATATATAATGTGAGGTTTTTAGCTGACCTTATGTTACTCTTGTTAGGTACTTTGTGCAGCTGTATGGGTAGATAGCCTCTGTAAGTAGCCTGTTCAATCTAGACAATTTGGGGTTCATTTGGCCATTGCTATATATCTGTCCTATTCTTTTTCGAGAGATGCTGAAAGATTTCCTTATCAAAGTCTAGAATTCCTTGAAGGATTAACTCACAAGGCAGATTCCTTCTCTCAAAAAGAAGCACGTGAGCTTAGTCTTCATCACCCATCTCTGTAGAACACAGCTTACTATTGGTAGAAATGTTCCTGTAACTAGGAAGATGGAGAGCTATCTCTACTGTACCACTGACCAGATTCTGCATATAAATGGCCCATCCAGATTTCTGTCTAGTGAAGAAAAAGCTATAATGTAAAACTTCAGAAGGTAGTTTCACAGCTTTTCAAGTACCTTTTCCTTTTCTCAGAACCAAAAGCCTACCTCGGATGAGATCACCATGATAGCTGACCAGCTAAACATGGAGAAGGAGGTGATCCGCGTTTGGTTCTGTAACCGGCGCCAGAAGGAGAAAAGGATCAACCCACCCAGCAGTGGTGGAACCAGCAGCTCGCCCATCAAAGCAATTTTCCCTTGCCCAACCTCACTGGTAAGAATCAAGAAACCGTGTTGACAAAAATCACTGGAAGAGAGAGTTCTGTGCTCACTGTGGAAGTAGCACATGGTACACCTTTGTGCAGCAGACTTGTTCTCAAAAATTTGCATTTTACTGCCATTTTAAATATTCTACTTGCATACTGCTGTGTGAGAGAGACAATGCTTACAAACCAGGCGCGAGTTGGGCATTCCGTTTGAGTGTTTTATTTAGTCAGTTTGTGAGTAAATATTCTGACTAGCAAATTTGCAGTTGGAGTTACTGCTTTGAACATATTCCAGATAGTAGCTTCAGTTTATATCTGGACTTCCTGTCTTGCTCAAATTCTTTTTGTAAGATAATAGTGATAAAAAAATGCTTAACAGCTTTACTCCTCCCTTTTTATTTTGTCTGCTGTGATAAGCAGTTGAGCTGCAGTAAAACGTATCGTTTGGAGACTTAAGTCACACAAATCCAATGATACTGTTGTCACTTTTAGTTAGGAATGATTTATACAAAAAAAGACGTGGAACAAAGGAACAATTTAGCTAATATTCATGTAATTAATTTCCCACACTTGTATTTGCCTCAGGTAAACACAAACTTCATGAAAATAAGAGTAACAAAACACATGCATCAAGGTTCCTTCAGCTCCTTTGCTACCAATGTCCGTGGAGGTCTGTTTTCATAAATAGAAACAGTAGCTATTAGATTTCATAGTAGCTATGCTAATAGGAATGTGGTGGAATTTATGTAGCCTGTAGCTGTCCTTTTGTAGTATTTATTCCACCCTCATCATTGTAGTAGCTAATATCTTCCAATACTTCATTAAACCATTAATTTTGGTGACGTGTCATTCTTTCCCTTAATCTGTGTCTCAGGATGTGTGCATGCAGCTTTTTGTTTCACGGGAAGGGATGTGTTAAATGCACTTAGTGGAGTTTTCTTTTTCCCCCCAAATGGAAAGCGAGGTTGCATGCCTTGCTACCAAAGCAAGATTTATGATAGCGTGTTTTAGTAACCATGCAAGTTTATTCAGACTGCAACTTAAGAAAGTTTTCCTACATAAATTTCCTGATTTTTATAAACTGCCATTGTATGTAAGAAGTTGAGGTGTTAACCACAGTCTCCATTTTTTTCAGTGATGTTTCACTAAGTGTTTTCAGTCATAGTAAGCTTCTCTTAAGACTGACTGTGGTACCACTCAAATGGATGTTCCAGCCCTGCTGCCCCCAGCCTTCACTGGCTGTGTGTTTTGTTGATTCCTTATGGGCTTGGTTTAGTAGTTGACTGCAAATTAGCCATGTGAAGAACAATCATGAATTTTCAGTATGGTTAGATAATCAATCTGACTTGTAGCCTGGCTGCAGAAGTGCTGGGGCTCTGAAGCAGGATTGGAGAGGAATGATCCTTTTGATGGCAGCCTTCTTTTGCGTTGGCTGAAGTCAGTCATTGTAACCACATGGGTTATGTGACCTATTCTAGGTCATTCACTGGCCTCAAATGTGGGTTGTGGCCTTGGCCTTACGTGTTCAGTGCGCAGATGACAGATACAATGTCTGGGTTGCATTAGTGGGAAGTGTACTGTGTATCTAGCTCTTCTTTATTTCACATGCTATTTGAGATGGGCAGAAAGCTTTTAGATCTGTCCCGGTAGCCCCAATCTTGTTTAAAATGCACAAAGCCTTTAACTTCCTATAAGAGAATATGCAGCATGAGAGAGATTTCTCTGATAATGAACTTAAGGTAAGAGAGTGGAAAGGAGGAAGGTTTTAGCCTGTATCCTTGGCTATGTTCTCTTGGGCAATTCTAAGGGATTCATTTCTCTCATTGATGTATAACAGCCTTCAAATGTTACTGTTGGACACTATTTCTTGTCCATAAAAAGTCCTTTCTCTTCTTATATGTAATTTTTCCTCATAAGCTAGTTCTTCCAGTCTTCAATCTTTGGCGTTTTTTATCTGTAATGTCTTCAGTTTATTGTACCTTTCTTGTAATAAGCTGTCCACAAGTAAAGTTAGCTAATGTCTTTTCAATGTTTTAAAATTCAGACACCCTTCCTCTGGCACAAGGAAACTTACCAAAGTAGAGCGTATAGTTTGGTTGAGTAAAAGCAAAATGTTACTCTGTTTATTAATGTAAACACATTACCCTGAATACCTTTGGTAATGCTGGAACATTGAAATAATTTTATCAGAGAAAGAAATTTGGAGCTCAAAAGATGTTTAACCAAGAAAAAAAAAACATGCAGAAATAATATATTTTGTAACTCTTTCTATAAGACTCTTAAAAGAAGGGGCTGTCTTTGGGGGGAGGCAGAGAAGGAGGGCTAACTTGCAGTCTCCAGACTGTATGGGTGTAATGGATATATCTCCCTTCAAATACTGAATGATTAAGAATAAAGATACTGCTGGTAATTGGAGAAGGTAATTAGGATTCCACTGAATCCTAAAGTAATGGAATTACAAAAAAGTTAGTTTCTATGCAGTTTTCCCTGCTAACTTCTTCAGCTGATGATGGGAAGAAAGAAATCCAAGTCTAGTAGATAACTCTTTTTGTCTTTTAACAGATGAGCAGTTGTATTCTTTCTTTGACCTCCAGGTGGCAACCACGCCAAGCCTTGTGACTAGCAGTGCAGCTACAACCCTGACTGTCAATCCTGTGCTCCCTCTGACCAGTCCTGCTGTAACTAGTCTGTCAGTCACAGGTAAGGCTGATTTCTTTTGCCCCACATTAACCTCTACCACTTTCCCCTTTTAACCTCTTCAAAAGGTCATTCGGTATTGGTCACTGGTATCCCAGGACTTTCTTGTCATTTTTCCTTGTTACTCCACTAGGAAACTTCATTCTTTGTGACCATTCAATTGACTTTTCTGGGGGTAACATCACAGGTGATGCTGAAATGAAATATGCTGTAATCCACTGCTAGCTTCTAGAGCTCCTCAGCCTCCTGTTGGAAAGTGTCATTTCATTGTAGTCTGAGCTTCTCATTTGGACTCTTGGTGCTTCTTGGTCCTACAGAAATGTGGGTGTGTGTCTCCCTTTCAGTTGGATGTGCAGTTCAGTACAGGTGGGTAGTGGTTTCTGTGCAGTCACATCTGTGTTTGATACTGACCTAACCAGAATCAATCTTCTAGGCACAACAGAAACCACCTCCAACAACACGGCAACAGTGATTTCAACAGCACCTCCAGCTTCTTCAGCAGTGACATCACCCTCCCTGAGTCCTTCCCCTTCTGCCTCAGCCTCCAATTCAGAGGCATCCAGTGCCAGTGAGACCAGCACAACACAGACAACCTCCACTCCCTTGTCCTCCCCTCTTGGGACCAGCCAGGTGATGGTAACGGCATCAGGGTTGCAAACAGCGGCGGCAGCTGCGTTACAAGGAGCTGCACAGTTGCCTGCAAATGCAAGTCTTGCTGCCATGGCTGCTGCAGCAGGACTAAACCCAGGCTTGATGGCATCCTCACAGTTTGCAGCTGGGTAAGTATGAATTTTTCACATGCTTTTAGGTGAGATGACAGAAGAGGGCAGGATATTTGGGATAAATTGCTTGCATGTATTGTTATTTTCTGGTCGCTCACTTGGTGATTCTAGGGTCATTTATCTCAAATTCTGAAGGTTTACTTGTAGATGGTAACTGGCCATTCCCATCAACATACACAAATGTTGTTTTCATTTAATGGATGTGTTGCAGCAATGTTGTTATTTGAGAAGTCATCCATCCCACTGCAGAGCTTGGCTTAAGAGCTGCAACTTACCAGTAAATCATAGAATTTGTTCTACTAATTGTAAAATGGAGAGCTAACCTAAACCCACTTCATAATTCTATTCATTTCTCCGTCATGAGCAAGAAGCTGTAAAAGATGCATGAGGATGTATTGTTGCAGTCTTCGTTTTAAAAATTTTGCTCTGAGAGATGACTCTTTGTTTCTTCAATTCCTCTTGATTTACGTTTTTTTTGCCTGAAATTGGGAGATGATGGTAGCTCTCTAACAAGTGGCAGTTTCCTCAAAATATTTTACAAGAATATTTTGCAGCATGTCATACAGTGCAGTGTACTTCAGGCATGTCGCTAACTATGCAACTGAAAGGCAAAGTCTACTCAAGGCATCATGAAGGAAGAACTAAAATAAACTAAAATTAGACCTTAATCTCTGGTGTTTCCTCTCTCCCTGTTTTTTAAATATGATGGTGTACTTCTGACAGTGACAACCTTTTCTTAAAAGTAACACTTCTTTCTTTTGCCTTTGTTTCTTCTTCCATGATCATGCTTCCTGCAGAGGTGCCTTACTCAGCCTCAATCCAGGGACATTAGGTGGTGCTCTCAGCCCGGCCCTGATGAGCAACAGTACACTGGCAACTATTCAAGGTCAGTAGTGTTCCTTTTAATGTATCTTGGTTATACTGCTTCGGTTTACCTGCTTTGTTTTTCTCTACCAAAAAGTAACAGTGACTCCTCAGCACTGGACATAAATGTTATACAAATAAACATTTTATAAAATTTACAAATACATGTTATGTATCACGGAGGTAAGAACAGGTACAACTTCAGAAAGGGGATTAGAAATGCGTATGATCTTGTAGTGATTTACAGGAGGCATTTAAGATACTGAATGTGATCTGGAATTTATTGCGTTATCTTCCCCCTATTGGCATGGATCTTCAGCGGGTTAGAGATCTACTTTTTATAGCTCTCCCAGCATAAGCTTGAGCGGAGTTGCGCTGTTTTGATGTCTCTTAGGAGGGCAGTTCTGAGCAAGACTTGAGCCTGAACTCTTGTCCTCATATGTATTTAAAAAGAACCTATAACGACCTACATCCTAAAGTCCTTATGTAGAGCTGTAAATACATAAATCCTTATATGGAGACATAAAGTTTTATTTTGGAAGTGCCATGCAGCCAGAAGTTTCCACTGACTTTAGCAAGAGTTATTCTCTTAGTTTGTCTCTGATAGTTTATCATCTGTAAAAACTAGATGCTGCAAGTGCTTAAAGAGCTAGCTAACCTATGTATTCAAATATCCTCTAAGCTAGCTTAACAGATCTTGTTTCCAGGGTACAAGAAAGAACCATTTTGTAAATATCACGGATAAATTTAGGAGATCATAATCTAAGGCAGACTGAACCCTGTAGGCCAGTGAGAATAAGTTGTAACAGTAGTTGTTTGTCAACATTTAAAATGTTACACTTAAGCTCACATCGCCTTCTTTATCCTGTGATAGCTGTCATTTCATGTGAGCGGTCATCTGAACCCTTTCCAGTACAGGTTGTGAGAACATACAGATTTTCTGTGGCAGGAAACATAGACCAGTATTGCAGTTAAAGATCTGAAGAAAGGCATGATGGAATTAGTTTAGGAGCGGATGACAGAGGCATTTTAGTGTCTACACTATTATCTAGTAGTGTAGACTATAGACTAGTATCTATTTAGTGGCCTTGTCCACTCTTCATAAAGAGCTGCTCTTTTAAAAAGCAAGCTGTGATGAGGTGACTGTCATTAGTGCTGTAGAGAGCACGCATATCGGAGAAAGGACAATGCAGCGACCAGTTGCTTTTAGGCACGTTTTGCATTCTTGCTTACTGCTAATGCTATCTCCTCCCTGCTCAATTTTCCCTTTTTTTAGCTCTTGCATCTGGTGGCTCTCTTCCAATAACATCACTGGATGCAACTGGAAACTTGGTGTTTGCCAATGCCGGAGGTACTCCTAACATCGTAACTGCCCCTCTGTTCCTGAACCCTCAGAACCTTTCTCTGCTCACCAGCAACCCGGTTAGCTTGGTCTCTGCAGCTGCAGCCTCCGCAGGGGCCTCTGGACCAGTCGCCAGCCTTCACGCCACCTCCACCTCAGCCGAGTCCATCCAGAACTCTCTCCTCACGGTGGCCTCTGCGAGCGGGGCCACGTCCACCACCACTACTGCCTCCAAGGCACAGTGAGCCGGGCTGAGCTGTGCTGCCAGCAGCCTGTTTCACTGTGCGGTGGGATTGGCTGCCAGCGGGGTTTATAAACTGAAAATGTGATGGGCATCCTCTCGCCGTGTTGCTGGGGACAAGGGAGAGAAGGAAAAATATAAAAAACAAGAGCAAAACAGGAAGGATTTAAAGCTGGGACAGACATTTGCCTAATTTTATAATAAACACTGTCTTTTCAGGATCGCTTCATGGATCGGAGAACTTTCTAACCAAAAATGTAAAAAAAACAAAAAACAAAAAAACAAAAAACCACAAAAAAAGTGAAAGGACTACTTATCATTTCCAGCAGTCACAATGACAAGTTAAGGTGGGTTATCAACTCAAACATAGGAAGGGGGATTTCTTCTTTCTTTTGGTCTAAATATCTTTCTTTTTTAATTATCATTTTATAGGTCTGTTGTACAGGCCATTATGTCATACAAGGTGTTTATAATCGTATCAATCGTGTTGGGGGTTCCTTTCTTAACTGGTACAATTTAGGCAGGCCTGTATTACTGGTGTATCTCTATTATTATTATTATGATTATTATTATTATTATTATTTTTACAGGGAAGGAGAAAACTTCAGCAGTCCGCACTCCAACCCTCGCTCTCTCTGGAGGGATGGAGCGGAG
>JAOXJM010000001.1:98173142-98192930 GCA_026413425.1 Tringa solitaria | reverse complement strand
CAGTTTCCTCATCCTTGAATTTGTCTAATGGTTACTTGGAGTGGTCAGAAGAATTTATGTTCATCGTTTGTGCAGGAAGCTCAGTGTAGCAGCAGAGATCATTGTGTGCAAACTTCCAGGCTGGTCTATGCTTTTTAACCAGAGGTAGGAATTAGTTCCAAACTGCAGTTCTCCTTCTCTCAATTATTTAGACAAAATGACCAGATTCTGCTCTTAACGTTGTGTGCATGATTCCTTTTTACTTCAGAGAGGGATTTGACCTCCTGAGTCTAGATTGTGTGACATACCGATGGCTCTTCTATTGATTTTATTTTGCTGTTAAGAGCATACACAAATACTTTTAAAACAACATCCAAGCTAATTGGCAGTCTGCAAAGCAGCAGTTACAGTCCTAGATTCCCTCCAGGTGAATTGGTACAGGATATCAAAAGACCGGATTCTCCCTGTTCATAGCAATATTCCTTTTCCGTTACTTCTGATGCTTCCAACATTGTATTTAGAAAAACTTTCTAGTAAAAAAGTGCTTCTGACTGCAAACCAACAACGCAAGAAGGGAAGTTGCCATCGTTCATGCCAACACAGTAGAGCTGACTCTGGGGCTTTGCACATACCTGGGTGATCTCATGTAGTCTCTGAGCTGTGTTGCTGCTAGCTGTCTAAAAATGGTAATAAGCATCTCTGACCAGAGTGTCAGGGCTTGCCTGCCACTGGAACGATCTTTTCAAGGTTGATTCTGATCCCTGTAGCAACGGATATTTACGGGGATGAGGAAGAGTAACGAACTGTACAGAAGTTAGATCTGTGTATTCTTAAATATACAATCTAGTACCTGAACCAAAAAAAAAGATTTTTAAAAAGAGAAGACTGGATCACTGCAATGCAGTTCACTTTGAACTTTCCATTCCTGATAGATTTAATGGTTTCTGCCATGTGTATAAAACTAAATTACTTGTAGCCAGCGAGGGTATTAGAAGAGTCCCTTTCCCCCCACCCCCTTGTCTTTTGTCACCAGAGTGTCCTAAAATAATGAGCTGATGCAGCTATGTTCATTTTGTTGATGATTCAGGGGGATCCTGGAGCTTCTCATCCAAGATCCGGAAGGCAGCAACTTTAAACTCTACATATGCTTTGGTTTGTGACCTGAGCATGTGGCATTTGTGTTTGCACTCAAGTGGCAGAACCCCTTATCTCTCCCCCCACCACCATGTTTTTGCTCTGTTCATCTTTAACTCTCCACCTTCCTGTTTTACTGAGTATTTAAACCAATTATCCCTAAAATGTCAAAACTAGTGAACTGCAAGCAGGGAAACTAACAAATGTCCGTCCACCGTTTCTAATGTGTTTTGATTTTTTTATGTTTTATTTTTTTAAAACTAAGCTTGAACCAAAGTCAATTTCTAGCAAGCTGCTGTACTAATGGACTAGTTTGTATAAGTGCAGTTCAGATGCAGAGAGGCGATAGATGCTACTGACAATTTCTTTTTCATTTGTCTTTTGTTTTTATTAATTTTATATAAAAGTTGCTGCTTGTTTTTAATCTTTTTTTTTTTTGGTTGGTAATTTGTGTTATCCTTGGGGCAGACTCTTAACTTGATTTTAATTTGTTTTCTTTTGTTTGATGTGTAAACAGAATGGCAATGTCAGAGGATTGTTAATCCAACAGGTCCCACCCTCATCCCACCAGTATGGATAAATTTAAGTATTTTTGATGTGTCTCTATGACTCCAGGCTGTGCAGGAGACTTTTAGGGCTATGAATAATACTGCAGAAATAGAAATGGCCCACAGTAATAGCTTCAGAGCAGTAAAAGATATAGCTGGGTGAGCTTCAGGGAGGTAGGGAAGAAAAGGAGGAGAAGATGCTGGTACCCGCTATGTTGGTCTGGAGGCCATAGCACAGACTACAGTTTCTACCAAAGGAATGCAAGTCCCTGGGACTTGTGTTCAGTGAAGTAAGAGGATGGGAAAGAGTGCAGCTATAACATTCATTCCTCTCTCTGAAAGTTAACCCCTTACTTTCACGCCTGTGCAAAAATACAATTTATCAGGAAGATTTTTTTTGTTAAAGGGGGGATACTACTGGTCTTTTACCCAGTGTATCCTCTACTCCCTAAGGGTTTTGTGGCAGGGTAGGGGGGCGTGATCCCTGCATATATCTAGGAAACACAAAGAAAGGTGGGCCTTAAATCAGCGGAAAATCCTCTCTCCACAGTTTAAAGAGACTGTGCCATTAGCTGTCTGAATGAGTTTTCATGTCCCATTCTTGCTGGTTTGTGGTTGGGAGAGGGTCTTGTTGAGTACATATCTGGAACACTAATGCAGCTTGGATGGTTTATTTATTATAAAAATCTGCTTTTTTTCCTGACTACCTTTGCATTGGTCACATGGCTTTGGTGTGAGCACCTTATACCCCCTTACCCTTCTCCTCTCTACCCCATTACCCTCTCTGGGGCCCAGATTCCAGGGAATTTCTTAGCAAGTCTTTTTCTGAGAGAAACTGGAAACTCAGAGTAGCCACATATCCAGAAAGGGCTTGGTTTTTCTTGCAGAAGCTGACAGAATACCCAAACAGCACATATCCCATGGCAACCATCACCAGTGTGCTCTGGTTTGTTGTCCTAAAACATCCCAATGACTTACTCCTGGAGCCTGCTTTTCATCCTTAGAAGTATTTTGTCTCATGGGTACTGACTACCTCCAGTGTTTAATTGAAAGACAGAAATGAGACTGGCAGCAGGTGTATATTTGCCTAGTTAGAGTGGTTAGGCTCGTTCAGAGCATGAAAGGACTATGAGATCATGTACTACAATTTAGCAGAAGTTTTTTTTTTTAAATCATAATCATTCTGACAGCAGAAATTGATGCATCTGAAAAGAGACAGTAACATTTGTATACAGACCTAGTAAATAAGATTGTGGTCTGAGCTCCTGAGTGTTGAAAATGGAGAATTACTATCGTAGTAGACACTGGGACATATATTGTCGCAAACTTGCTGACAGACCCAGGACATACATTTAGCAAACAAATTTGATTTTTTTCCTCCAATGACACATAGTTACATCTCTGATTCCAGTATCAGTGGGTTCATATGTTGAACGGAGATGATTTTCTGTGCAAGTGTTCATTTCTAGACAGTCTTCTAGCTGTATGCTGGTACATTTGCTCCCATATTGATTTGTCATCCAGGACCAGAAGGAATTCTGGAGTGTGTTAGGAAAGGATAATAGCAGCTCTTTTTCAGGGCTCCACATCTCTGTATTTAAATATGTGTAGGTTGCTTTTCATAGTTGCAAGCATGCCAAAGGACATAAGCAGGAAAAGAGAAGGTGAAAAACTCTTTCATCATAGCCAGGGACAGCATAAAAAGCAAGAGATTTACAGAGGCACAAATACAGATAGGTCCTGAAGGTCTAGAAGAACAATTTAGAAAATGGCTTCAGGATGAGCTGTTGTAGGCTAGTGATGAATTTTTTTCTGATGTTAGTAAAATATATTCCAGTTTGGCTTTGGCACTCAATTTCCTCAGAACGCACTCTCTGTACACACTGTAGAATGATTCATGAACAGCTCACAGAAAGTACACACAGATACGGCTGCTTACAGGAGTCACATCTGTCTATTTAAATCTCCTTAAGTGGATTTATTTTGTTTCTGAGTTAGTGTGCAGTATATGTTAGTCTAAGTACATTTAATCATGTTGCTCTGAGATGGTGTGTATGTGCATGCACTCAAAAATCTGGGGGGAGATACCATGCATGTTACATGCACATGCACCTGATTTTTAAGAGGTGGGTTTTTTTCCAGCCCATAGGCTAGTGTGACATCAGGTTTTTTTGTTTTCCTTTGGGTAACTTTTGATGACACATCATTGTTCTGCTACTTCTTAAGAGCCTCTGCTTCAATAAATAGTTCTCAAAGTACAAGTTAAATTGGGTTGAAAAAGTCACTTAACCATGAATAGGAACTCTATGCTCAGATGGACCAGCAAGGAGAACATGCTTGAAAGTTAGATGGATCTTCATGTAGGAATGTGTTGCTGATGTTGCTCAGTAACTTTGAATGTTAGTGAGGTTATATTGAAAGAGAAAACTGAAATGCCAAACATTAAGAGGAAGACATACATTCTGATGACTTGAATTATAGACCTTTTAGGATGTCAGAAGCTTCAGGTTTGAATTTATCTTTAAATGAACAGGCTGACAAAGAGATTTTCAGTGAAAACAGTATAGCTCCTGATGTATTTGGAGTTACAGCTTATGATTTGTTGCACCTTTTAGGTTAATCATAGGGATGCCAGCAGTGAGCGAAGAAGCTATCTGCTGATCTTAAGACACAAGAACAAATGTTCTCTCATAGTATGATAGCTTTTCATTTGAGCAAGAGCTCTGTCTCTGTTTTACCGCTTTTCTTATTTTAATTTTACATATTTTACAGGGAGCATTAAATGTAGACAAAAAAATTATACTTCTGGTCTTTTGGTATCTTGCCATAATATTTTAGGATAATTAATTCCTTAAAAAAAAACCCAAAACAACATCATAAAAATAACCAGTTTTGCTCAGGAGGCAGCAAGAGAATGGCTGTTTTCAAACCACAGTAGAGAAAATTCCCCATGTGCATCCATGACAACGATTGTGTGAGAAAATGTCTTTTTATTTACTTCTCTTTGAACTGTAACCTAATGTTTTGGTTCCTTCTAATGTTGAAACATCAGCTCTCTAAGCTTTGCAGTATGCTTTGGCTCAGCACATGTTTCTGCAGTTGAGTTGCTGAAGGAGATAGCAGTGTTAATTCCTTAACTCTGCGTGTGTTCCTGAAGAGCAACATTCTTTAAAACAGAACTTCCCTCTTTCTTTCTTATAGATGGAGCAGAACACCCATTATAGCTGGAACCATACCACAGATAATAAACTAAAGAACATCTGATTTACCTTACATATCAATTGATATTTTTTTTTTGGATAAAAATTTACCAAATCATCTTAGAGAGATGAGTAGCTTCTCATGGTCATTAGAATGTTTTGGGACAACAAAATGGTGCGTCTGGTCCAAACTTTCAATGGTAGTTGTTTTTCCCAGGAGTTTAAAAGGTAGATCAATTTATCGCCATGCTAACTTTTTTAAGAGTCACTATTCCTGTTCTGCCTCAACCAGTCAAATAATGTTTATCCACAGGGCATGGGTACACCTCTTGGATGTACACCTGACTGTTGCCTAGGGTAGATGGAGTGTTACCGAAGGACTAAGCTAACCTGCTGCCCCCCACTGGGTTTATGGTTGTCAGTCCTCACACAGCCAACTCAAATTCCTTTATATTTTTGCAACCAATAACCTTTTTACTTCTCCCTCCCTTTCCAAAATACTATAGCAATACAGAATTCAAGATACACACCTCACAGAGGTTCTGTTCTTTGCAGTTGTTAAATCTCACTCCCGTTGCTGTCTGTGAGTCTTTCTCTTCTCTCCTGTGGGGAGACCACTAAAATACTCTAAAGATTTTTGACAGAGGAGGCTTTCCCATGAAGTTATTGACTCAATTTCTTAAGGTTTGCAATTTCTTAAAATGTTCATATCTTTCGCTCCGTCTTCTGAACAGTACCTGGCTCCCTGTATGTCAGTGCTTTTGGGGAGGTGGAAAGAGGTGATGCCTGTACTTGCATATCTTCACAGACAAACACACAGAGTAACTCCTGAAAATGTACTTGTTTTTTTTTTTATTTGGCTTCTCTATCTTCATTGGATCTGTCTGCCACTTCTCCCAGGACACTCTTAGTGGGTTCCTGCTCTGAGATTTTACCCCCATGGGATGCTGTTAGAAGGGTGTTAGGAAGATTGCACTGGAATTACAAGTAGTTTAACTGTGGGAGAGGGGAAGAGACACCTTTTAGTTGAGTAGATAGATAAGGTCAGGATGTAGAACGTACCAGGTACCTCTTTTTTGACCAAATTCTTAAAACTGAAGCAACTAATAGGCTTTGTCTTGGGGCTGCTTTTAGCTCTGTCTGCGATACCCTGCTAAGAACCATCCGTAACTGGAATAATCTGGGCCCCCTCCCTTCCTCCCTCCTTCCCTCTCCCTCCTTGTTCCTTCCCCCATCTTCCCGCAGCAAAAGGTAGCACCATACAGCTCTGAGAACAATACTTGTGGGTAGCAGCTGGCTTCTGGCACCTTCATAAAATACCTCAGCATAGCTTAGCATTGTCGCAGAACTGGTTTTAAACTGAAAAAATCAGAAGAGAAAAGCAAACTTTATAAATAGTGGAGATAATTCTAGCTGTAGAGTTTAGTTGAACTGATGTTTATTATGACTGATAAACATGATTATGCTGTATGTATTTGAGATCCTGTTTATAGGTTACAACTTTATAGGGTTGGGTGGGGGTGGGTGGATGTTGGGGGCAGAGAAGGGGGTTGACTGTGTTAGAAGGAAAATGTTTGCTCATGAATTTTTTTCCTTGTATCTGTCTTGCCAAAGGAAACATTTTGTCGCTCCTGGGTTTGGGATTGTTGTTTGGTTGGTTTATCTGTGGTCTAATCTGCAGCACAGCACGTGGTGGCATGCAGGTTACTGATTGGGTTGCTGTTCAGGGTCCTTTCGAGTGTGCGCACACTTCCCTCCCTCTTGGCCTTTCCTTGCCCCTCGCTGGGATCTGTAGATGAGGCAACGTGTATCCGGGAGGCTCGGGGAGAAAAAGATGGCTGTACTGGGTTAGAATCAACCTGGGTGGTGTAAATCCGTTTTGGTGAGTTGACTTGCTCCAGAGCTGAACTGGGTCCGTTGTGTTTAACTTCGGGGAGGGAGAAGAACGGTTGTCGCATCTTAATCTTCTATCTGGGAGAGCAAAAGTGAAACAGGTTCCTTTTATCCCCCTTGTCTTGTTACTGAATGTAGGGCTTGTAGTGCTTGATACTAGGTGGAAAACTTTTTAAACACTTCCTTTTCTAATAGCAATGCTAATCCTGTCTAGACCAAAAACTATGAAAGAAAAAACCAAACTGAGAAGTGAAAGCTAACCTACTCCTAACACCTGGCTGGTATGCCAGAAAGGGTGGAAATACTGCCAGACAGTCGTGGGAGAGGAGCCTGGAGGGGTTGTTGGCAAGGGGGTGGGTCGTCCTCCTGGCATACGCCTTGGTGTTGCAGTGAGGGTAGCAGAAGAGCGAGTGGTTATTGCCTTGGGAGGGTGTTGCACCCCCTCCGTCCGGACCCCAAGGCTCCCTTCTCGTTTCCCTTCAAGGCCGATGGAGTCGGGGAGGAGGAGAGGGCTGTGCGTGGGTGTGTGTGCAAGTGCGTGTGTGCGCCTGGCTGCGTGTAGCGATCGAGGGAGGTGGGTTTCTAAAGGAGCTCGACTCCACTGGGGCGGGAGAATTCCCGGTGGCCTCATAGGGAACCAAAGGCACTGATAGGTTGTCAGCTCTGCTGTTCTCAGAGCGGGTAAGAGGAAAAGCTGGGTGGGGTTTTGTTGAGCTTTGGGTCAGTGTCCCTTTCTGAAAGGACCTCATCTCTTGTGGGTACTCCCACCTTTTCTGCATAGAGTCGCTTTGGCTCTGTGGAGACAAACGGCGTGTGGGGCTTGCCCGGTGCTGCAGGTCTTAGGCTGATGTTGGGATACAGTCAGGGAAAACTGTTTCTTTCCTTTGAATGTGGAAGCAGTGTAGTCCAAGGTCAGAGTCTGTTCAACAGCTTTTGCATATGGTCTTTCTCTTAAGAGGGACCTCGAAGACTCCCTTCTTTGCTCCCCAAAGTAGCCTTGTACATGTTCATGTATCGTGCTATTGGGCTGAGTTGTTTTATCCGTGAACTTGGTGAGCTCTTGTGAAGAAAGGGAGGGGGGGAAGGGGGAGAGGTGGGTTGTCCAGCTACTCTTCCTCCGGACACCAATCGGGTTGCAGAACTTCACTGAAAGCTTTACTAATAGAATTGTTGTTCTGACATTATGTAAAAGTGGTATTAATATTGTGTGACTTTTCAAAGAGCTAGTTAGATTTATAGATAGGTAATAGGGATATTGAAGAAATGACTTCTCAAAGAAAAGAGCACTTGGAACAAAAGAAGTGGAAAACAAGGTGTGCTTTAAGGAAAACAAATCTGAGGAAGGAAATGAAACAGCTTGTGGGAGGCGAGGGAAGATGATACCCTTTGGCGTTCCTTAGTGCTGCTGAGGCTCAGCCCCAGAACTGGAACATACCCCCTCTGCCTTATTTCATCTCTACCAAACAGGACATTGTCAAGTAGCTCAGACCAAAATGCTGATCTGTCTTAAAACTGTGTCGGTCTGTGGGTGAATGTTCTCCTGCAGAGCTTTACGTAAAACCGTAAGATACTTAATTTATTAAGGTAGCTTCCCCTTTCCTCCAAAAATTCTCTCATCTGTTGTAGGCCCCACTTCAGGATTCACACTGCCTTTGCTGAATTTGGTAGCAGCAGCTACTCAAGCCCTATTCCCCGAATGTGGTAACGTTGTGTGCGGACAAAACCGGCATGTTGCGGTGCTGTAGCAATCCGAAACTCTTAAACAGGAGGAGCCCTAGGCTGTTGGAAACGGCGTGCCGAGGGGCAAGTCATGGAGATCGCACAACCCCCTTGAGAAACCGTTCAGGAACGAGAGCACCCGTGACAGTGTCCTGAGAACAAGGCAGTTGAGACAAACCCTTTAGTTCTTCCCCCATTCACTCTCCATGTGTCGGCCTCTGTGACCCTGGTGCTCCCTGCACCCCAGCGAGTCCGAGGGGAAAAGGCAATGCGAAAGAGCTGGAGATGGGAGCCGGACTGGGCCTCCCTGCCGGGCGGGAAGAAGGGAAGGGAAGGAAGGGAAGGGATGGCTGCAGAGCGGCCCGCAGGTGGTGTGAGGAGCCCCAGGGTCGCACTGGTCCCTGTGGGACACCTCGCCCGCAGGCCGTCTGTGGGAAGGACCCGGGCAGCAGTTTCTTCGTCCCCGCCAGTGCCGTTGTTCCATTTCCTTCCTCTGTGGTAGTATCTAAGGCTAGGTGTGAGTAGGTGTGGGGTGTTTTATCCGCCACAGGTACAGGAGCTGTCGTATACCTCATTTCTAACTCGTAACCGAGTAACTTGCTTTAACTTTCTCCAAACCCTACAGAGTTGCCAAGTCTGCCCTCCCTCCTTTGATTAACACTGAACTCTGGCCTAAAGCACCCCGTGACCTGCAACCTGGGGAGTGACCCCCCAACGCCTCTGAATGTCGCTGCTTAAAAGCTACTGCAAAGTGAGGGCAAATTGCAATCTTACCTTATTTCCTTTGGTTACAAGGGGTCCTCTTGATTAGTCTGTGAATATCCACCCCCTCCCCTCCGCTCTCCTCGGAAAAGGGCCGCCCGCCCTGCCTTTCCCCACCCCGGGGCCACTCCAGGGCCCGGAAGCGCGCTCAGCCCAGTGCTGTGAACACGCTACTCGCTTTTTAACATGACCAAAAAAAAAAAAAGGAAAAAAAAAATAGAAAGAAATCTCCAAATATTTAATTTTCTTCTTTATTATTTGACAATCCTGTATCCCTTCCCCGCTCCCCAGCCTGGCCAGAAGCTGCATCCTTAACCCGGTCCATCTTTATTTGAATGTAGTTCCCCTACCCCCATGGGAAAGAGAAGCTTTGTCAGGTCACGGTGGCTGCTATAAGTCGGGAGGGGGCGGTTTCTTTGTTTTGTTTTGTTCTTTTAAAATTTCCAGCCAAAACCAAAGATTTCCTAATGATTGTATAAACTCAAAACAAACAAACAAACCAAAGACAAAGGGCGTCTTCAGCACCAAGCCCACCTGTGAGGCCGGCCTGGCCAGGACGAGGGTCTCTGCCAGGGTCCAGCCTGGGGGTCCAGCCCGGTCCCCGTCCCCAGGGGCTGCCCCGGGAGAGGGGTTGCTGCCCCTCGGGCCCGGCCGCCTCCCAAACTCGGCACCCCGGGAAGGGGCAAAATCCGGGGCACAGGCGCTGGGAGGGGGCGGCCGGGGGCTGCGCAGGTGGGTTGAGGAGCTGAAGACTTGGGTGCAGGATTGGCTGCTCTGCTGGGTGCTTTAACCCTCTGGGGGCTGGGTGATGTTGATTAATACACGCTGAGGTGCACTTCTGAGCTTCCCCCCTCCCCCGTCACTGCTTGGAAGAGGCTGTCCTGTTGTGAGAAATCCCTGAAAGAAGAAGAAGCAGCTTTTCATTTCTCCTCTAGTTCCTTTTTTCTAGATTTCTTTTATTTTTGCAGCACCACTGTGCAACTATGCATTGTATTTCTCAACCTTTTATGCTAGGTAGATGCCTGTGACTTTTTAACTTTTTGGGGGGGGATTGCAAATGGAGGAACTTTTTACATGGATCTTTTTAATCTCAGTTGATTGGGGGGTGTTTGGTTCTAGGGTCATACAAGCTCTATCCCAAAGCAAAATCCAAATGTTAATATTATTAGCCTGATGCAGATACCAAAGATAATTTCTTTCCTGCAGAACCTTAGACTTGTGTATTAAGTACGATTACCCAGCACTTGCATTAGTCTAACCTCAGTAATTCCAAAGCTTAGATGTATATTTTGGTATATTTCTGGGATATTAAAAAATTGTCGTTTAAATTCTTGTTTGTTTCAGTGTAATGCTCTTAAAGTCATAGCATGGAGATAACTGAACTTGTCCTATTCTTAGTAGTTTGAAATAATAGTATTTTTGTATGTTTTGGGTGTGTCTATGTATGTATTAACATAACAGTTTTCACTGCCTAGGTGTTCATAAATAAATAAAAAAAAAAACAACTAAGGGTTTTTAAACTGTACATAATATTCCATGAGGAATTTCCACCAGACCGCCAATTTGGATCGCATTTTCACTGACGGCCGCTCCCAACTGGGATTCTTTCTTTCTTTTTAAAGAGACAGCATGTTCTTTTTGTTTCCCCATTGACCTGAGGTTCTTTCTCAGCGTAAAGGGGTTTTCACCGTTTTTAGGGATGGGCCAAAGAGGAAGTGGCTTAAATTTTGTTTAAAAAAAATATTTAATTCGTTTGTTTGAAAGCTAACCCTTTGTACAAAGAATCAGGGGTTGAAAAACAAGCCCTTTCTTCTAAATCCGGCAATAGTTTTTGATGATTTTTGAATGTCTGTAGTGTCTGGGCAGTCCCTTTTTGCTTCTTTTCTAAATAAGAGAAATTTTCAGTCTTAATGGTTTCACTACTCTATGCGACTGCCTGCTTACACTGGCTGGGAGGGTTTTTTTCTCTTGCCCTTCCTCTTATACTGCATTTATACGCTTCAGGTCAGCAGAACACTTGAAATGGAGGGCCATATGGGAGTACCCCTACCCAAACCCAACCCAAGCTTTTCTTGAAACTGAAATGTGAGAGTCCCACACATTTCAAAACCTCGCTGATCACACTAGGGGTGAGGAGGAAGGCGAAATGCTGTCTCTTTAAAGATGTCCTTTATTATTATTATTATTATTATTTTCCCAGTGGTTGCCTACAGATAGCTGTAGGCATTGAGAGATTGTGTAGATTACAGTAAATCAGAATGAAAAGGTAGATTTTTGTGTAGATGCATTTGTCTGCTGTAATTTTTTATATATATTAAACTTACTGTAATTGTACAGTTCATTTCTGTTGTAAACATCATTAAACCATTTTCCAAGTGTTTTAACATGTATGCGCTTGTTTGTAGTTTTTTAAATGTTGTCTGGGGAAGGCCCTACTCTTACTAGATCTCTTGCACTTATTCTAGGCAAAAACACTACTTTAAATATAAATTGAGAAAATTCTGTACATTTCCTTAAGCCAGATGCTAAAAAGGACTGGCATAAAATAAGAAAAATTACCAGTACCATTTCCTATAGTTTTTGTTGGACTATACTTAAAAAATAAATTTGCAATGATCATCCTCATTCCTTCAGTTAAAGGTAAATATTAGTATATTCACATAAATAATCTAGCACTTCAACCTTCTTGTTAAAGTGTATCAGCAGCAATGAAACTCCAAACTGTCAGCTTTTTCCCCAAATAACTTGCAACAAAAACATAGCAGTTATCAGAACATAGATTAACAGGGCATATGAACAGATACCACTTTTGGTCAAGTGATACCTTATTTGATTCAATTTAAGTGCTTTTAACAAATTTTAAATTAAGCATAGAGCATGGTTTTCTAAATTCACTTGCCCTGTATTTTTATTATTTAATAGAAATTTAAAAACACCTCAAATATCTGCTTATTGTTCATTCTTCTACATAATAACCCCAGTCAAAGTAGAACAAAAGTAAAAAAGCAGGACAGCGTTACTAAAAAAATAGTTTAAGAGGAAATTATAAAATACCTACTTAAAAGTACAGCTCAAAGCAATGTTCATGTCAAGTTACTAAAAAAAATTCACTTGGCAATCCCAAAGTATTTGCAAACATATAGAATAGAATATGTTATTTTAGATTATTTCTCTAAGATCCATAAGCAAAAGTGATCACTTGTCACATTAATCTAGCTACAATTTACTTCTAGCACTACAATCAAGCCGATTTAATTGAGATACTTCCTCACGATATGGTAGAATATCAATCTAGTAAGTAAGTTACAGTCTACTGATTGAGAAGGGAATTAATAGATCATAATGCAATGATAATTTCATCTTGGGAAGAGTTACAACAGAGAACAGACGCTGATACACTGTGATGAAAGCATGCTGTGCTGCATTTTCTTCCACAGTCTGGAGGTGGAAGGCAGGGTGCTTATGGCCCAGGGGATGAGACAGAGCAATCTGAAAACACATTGTCTTTTCCCAGGTGGAAGCAATGAACCTGCCTTATTAGAGCTTATGTCCAAAAAAAAAAAATAATCACCTATCACTACCTTAAATACTAAAGATAGCCTCACTTTCAGTGCAAATATCTACCTCGTGCATTCTCTATCTTAAATAGAGCTGTATAGAGAAATTAAAAAGATGTCACTGAACATTCAGTTCTCACACACATGCCCAAGCTGGTCTGAACTGACATTAGAACCACATTTTGGTTACCATAAATATTTTTGTCTTTACCTACAGAAAAAGCACTGAACACTGAAGTACTGAACTTCATTATTGGCCTCCAGCCCATCAAACACCTTTTCAAGAAAATAGGGAAAAACTATAAACAGCAATGTCTACCCCACCAGTCAACATTAAACGGTGTATAATATGCCTTATAACAAAGAAGTGTTCCATCTCAAGGCAACCTGCACCACAAAAATAAGAAAAAATTTAAAAACTCAGAGCATTTTAAACTGACTTTGCTATATTCCCAAATCAAAGCACCATCATCAAACCTGGACAATCTCAACATGTTCCACATTCTAAAATGAATACTCTGCTGAGCCCGATTACCAAAATGGTTAGCAGGCTCCACTCCTCTACAACAGCAGTTGATCACCATGCACAAATGCTTTGTACTTCCCTGTCTGCAGCTTCTGAAGACTACATACAGACTTGTTCTCACACTAACAGAATTACTAGCCAATACATTACAAGTGGTCTGGTAACTTTTCTGTATCTTCCAAAATCATGTTATGCCAGCACTGCAGTCTTCTTCAACCATCACCCCAGTTACCACTGTTCACGTAGTATGATTGTTATGTCTAAGGCAGACTCTCATGATCTCCAATAAATACATTTTTTAGATAATGCAGCGCGCAATTACCCATTATTCTTCGTACCAAACCATGGAAAAGATTCTCATGTACAGAACGCAGTACTTAGCATTCATTTAACACTAACCATAGCCTTTTAGAATATAACACCTTTTTCCATAGTACACAAATATATATCTTATCCCTGCATTGGCCAATAGTTACCCTTTAAGTAAAGTGTTTGCCAGCTTTAAGAGTGGAAGTGTTAACCATACTCAGGTAAAAGAACAGAAGCACAAAAGTTAACTGAGCACCTGCCTTCTCTGAAACGTTAAGACACCAGTTTCAGAAGTAGGATAATCCACAGCTGAACAGATCTTTGTCTCTTTCAAAAATGGCCTCAAATGAAAAGCTAAAAATCTAACCATGGATACCCCTTGTTGCTATAGACAGGTACTACAGTAACAGTCTGTTCTTCATAAAACAGCAGCATTGCAGACACAAGCTCTAGAGTAAGGCAGGTGAAGCAGCAGGAGCCACCTGCCGTTCTTTTGTTCCACTTATCAGATAGGTAAGTACAAGAGAGTCCTCATTCACTTGCAAAGAATCCCCAGTCATCATGACTAATGACCCACAGATTTATTAAGAGAAACAAACAATAAAAGTTGAATAGTTTTTATGCTCTTTGACACATAATATATAACTTCTTTAATAGGTACAGACTCCTTATTGTGAAAGAGAACTGAACCATATTGTAAATACCTACCAGTCAAAGGAATCAAGCATTTTAAAAGATTTTAGCAATAACGTTTTAAAATTTAAAAAAAATTTGAAATTTAAAAAAAGATAAAAAATTAAAAAGATTCTCAGCTTTACTGCTCAATATTCAAATTAAGCCAGCAACTAATGCCTCCCTCTCGCCATCAATCTCTCCCAGTAGGGGAGCACACTAAATTTAGGTGCAGTTAAATTATGGGCATAACACATGAAATATATTTACAGCTCATCTTATCACGAGGATAAAGACTGATAGCATAAAAGATTAATCCAAAAATCAATTAAAAAACCCCAAACCATTTTCTTTGCATTCCAGAAGTCACAGTGTAATTTCACTTAAGAATTCAGCTATAGTTTATTTGTAGTACTGCACTTTTGATAACCTATCAGTTTTTCTTATTATTCATACTTGGATATTAAGAAAATCACTTAAGTAATATTTTATTAGAATTAAAGATATTTTGAATTCCATCTGTAGGTTGCTCATTCAGTTGACTAAAAATTTCTGTGTACAGACTAAATGATCTCAAACTTTGAGGAGAATGTGCTCACAGTTACTGAAGAACAAAATTGGCAGAAAAGAGGCAGCAATTTCCATAAAAATATCTGTTGGTATGTAAGACTGAAATGAAAGCTAAATAATGATGTGACCAAATAAGCCACATCTTTAAACTAATTTGAAAACTATTTTTAATAAGTTTTAGATCCATTCTGCTGAATAATTAAAAATGTTTCAAAAAAAGCCCAAAAGTAGACAAAATTTTTCCTATTTAAGCAATATTCTTCACTTTTCCCCAAACACCTATGTGCTACTGCACATTCACAGGCATGTTCAGTAAAAACCATATTTGAGAGTCAAGTTACAGATCATAAGCTTTCTTTATAAGCAGATTCTCTCCAAAGGAATACAGTTTTGAAGTGTCAGTGCTTTTTCATGCAAGTCAGAAGTACTTTTTATTAAATAAAAATTGTTTACAGGTAGTGGAAGCTGGGACAAGTACCCTGGGAAGAGTATAGGGACGCTGCCTGGTTGTGTAAGGATGGGGCCAGGAATGCCAATGTGCAGATGGAACTGAACTTGGCAAGAGATACAAAGAACAATAAGGGCTTCTACAGGTTTGTCAGCCAGAAAAGGAAGGCCAAAGAAAGGGTTCCGCCTTGATAAGCAAGAATAGCAAATTTCTACTCAACAATTTTTTTCTTGATCTTCACTGGCATTCTCTCTCCTCACACCTCTTGACTGGATGGACAGGACTGGCAAGAGCAGGGACTGGCAGAGCAAAGTCCCTCCCACTGTAAAAGAAGATCAGGTTCATGACCACCTGTGGAACCTGAACATACAGAAGTCTAAGAAACCTGACAAGATGCATTCCAGAGTCCTGAAGGAATTGGCAGATGCAGTTGCCAAGCCACTCTCCATGATATTTGAAAGGTCATGGCAGTCAGGTGAAGCCTCCAGCTACCAGAAACAGGGAAACATTGCACTCATTTTTAAAAAGGGTAGAAAGAAGGATGCTGGGAACTCCCAGCATGTCAGGTTCACCTCTGTGCCTGGGAAAATCAGATCCTCCTGGAAGCTACACTAAGGCACATGGAGGACAGGGAGATGACTCAAGAAAGCCAGCATGGCTTCACGAAGGACAAGTCCTGCCTGACTAACCTCATGCCCTTCTATGACAGAGTGACTACCTCAGTGGACAAGGTAAGAGCTATGGATGTTTGTCTGCACCTGGGTCAGTGCAACACCTGGTATCAATACAGGCTTGAGGGATGAATGATCAAGAGCAGCCCTGCTGAGAAGAACTTGGGGTTACTGGTGGATGGAAAGCTGGACATGAGCTGACGATGTACGCTCACAGCCTAGAAGGCCAACTGGATCCTGGACTGTATCAAAAGAAACGTGGCCAGCAGGTTGAGGGAGGTGATTCTGCCCCTCTACTCCACTATGGTGAGACCCCACCTGGAGAACTGTGTCCAGCTCTGGAGCCCTCAGCACAGGAAAGACATGGACCTGTTGGAGCAGATCCAGAGGAGGGTCACAAAAAAAATGATCAGAGGCATGGAGCACCTCTCCTCTGATGACATGTTGAGACAGTTGGAGTTACTCAGACTGAAGAACAGAAGGCTCCAGGAAGACCTTATTGCAGCCTTTCAGTACTTAAAGGGACGCTGCAGGAAAGATGGGGAGAAACTTTTTAGCACGGCCTGTTGCAATAGGACAAGGACTAATGGCTTTAAACTAAAAGAGAGAAGATTTTGACTACATGTAAGGAAGAAATTTTTTTAGAGTGAGGCTAGGGAAACACTAACATGTTGCACAGAGAGGTGGTAGACACCTCATCCCTGGAAACATTCAAGGTCAAGTTGGACAGCTTGACTGAGCAACCTGATCTAGCTGAAGATTTGCCTGCTCACTGCAGGGGAGGTTGGACTAGATGAATTTTAAAGGTCCTTTCCAACCCAAAATATTCTACAATTCTATGAAATATTATGAACACTCTCAATTCAAAAGTCTTGTGCATTAAAAACTGCATATGTACCATATTTCATGTCCACTTTTTCCTTCTTTCTGGGAGTAGAACTAAAAAAAAAAATAATTGGGGGATCTTTTAATTCAAGCATGTCGTCCATGCTCATGGCATTCAAGAAGTGGAATAGCAAAATACTAAGCACAGAAATTAACAATAAAAAAATTCTAAGTCTCAAGGTCATTACAAAAAAGAAAAGAAAAAGGGATAAGAATAAGTAAGTAGACAAATAGTTGCTGGAGATAAGGGAATACCATGAAAACACAATTTCAAAATGCTAATCCTTCCATCAAGGGTGCTCAATATCAGAAGTAGTACTAATATACTCTGTTGAAAAGGATTAGAAGGTAAAATAATCTGTTGCCCAGTAACATCTTCTTAACTTGCTTTTAGGATGTTATTTCAGGAAAATAACCTCATTTTCTTCCAGAACTATTCATTCACATGTTAATGCCTCTACCTCCTCCTCACAACACACCCAAATAAACTGGGATTTCACAGGGGCTACAGGTTTTTATCCCTTAAACTTCAGGTTATTTCACACTAAGCACAAGTCTGTTCGTAGCATAACCTGTGGAATTACTAATTCCTATTTGTGAAAAACGAAATTTTGACTATAGCAAATAATGCCACTGATTACAAAATTAGGGAAGGACTAATATTCACTTTTCATCAGTTGCTTCTGAAACTATTTTTCAGTAGTCACTTGTTATTAATACACATGTATGCATCTATACACGAGGAGAACAAGTAGAAAGGCTGTCTAATACAATTAGATGCAAAATAAGCCATCCACACATGTATAAAGCTATCAGCCAAATAACAAGAAGTTTTGTCTGAATAAACAAAAACAGTTAAGGAAAGACTACTTAATCATTATTAATAAAGCCTGCAAATGTGGAATTTTAGAAGCTTAGAAGCCAGAAGGCTCCAGATAACTGGAACTGCTATTACAGTGAATAATTAGTTACCAGAGAAACCTATCTGCTCAAAATTACTATACTTCAAATTTCTTGCAGCAATCACAGCTATTTTTATACATCCTACAATGGATGCTTCTACCACTTGCACAATGAAGATACACCTCCTTCAATTTACTCTGACTAAAGTACAACCACTGCCCATAAAGCAACGCTATCTATATGGATGGTTCTGGCGTAAGATTTTTACTGTCTCCTGTTCTGTGTAGGAAGGATTATCTGCTTCCTGAATTTATCACTTAGTACCTCAACTTTTTGCCACTGTTGTCCAACTCTTCATGTGACAATTTCTTAAAGTTACAATTGGCAGTAAACACATATGTCACAAAGAATCAGTGAAGTAAAGCAAATTGCCTCACACTACAAAAAGACATGAATTAAGTAATTCTACAATTTCTTTTTCTAAAATAATCAGGCTACGTTACTTCTGGGCTTGAGGGCCTAACTCCTGCAAAGATGGGATAGGGAGACCACTGCAGACAGACAAGGAATCAGCATTATTTTTGTTAACTTCTCTCTAAGAAGATGGGAGCATAATTATTACTTTCTTCATGATGAGTCTTTCCCGCAAAACCCATTAAAATGAGCCTCAAGCTGGGTGCCTAAGTCAGACAAGATTCAAAAAGGAGCTCACACGGTTGTTTGCCTGCTGGCAGAGGCTTTCATTTTGGAATAAAAGATGTTTACTTGGAAAACAGGAAGTCTATAACAAGGTTATTCATAAATACTGAAGATGTCTAGTAAATCTTCAGCTTTTTCTTGTTTTCATCCCAAAGATCTCCTCACCTTCATGCAAAGAATCAGAGAGATCGTTCTCCCTTACACTAATTCAATGAGGCAACAAAGTGATTAAGTTGTTGCAAGCAACAAAACGCATTACAAAGACAGAATATCAGAAGCAAAGCAGACTAAATTTGACTTGCCCACATTCTTACATTAAACATAGTCCCACAACCTTATTCATTTAAAAAAGTTTAAAAAATTGCACTTTCCAAGACATTTTTCCCAATAAATATTTCCATAACAGTTCCTACCTCTGAGAAGTAGTCTATTTTCTGCAGTCCAAACTAGTAATTATAGCTTTATTCTTAGCTCCATTACACAGCTCCTTTGCCATTTCAGATAGTTACACCTTGGTTTTCACAACTGGGTTCTATCCCTGATTTGAGGGTTGCCATGTCTCAGCAGTTAAGCAATTGAGATATCTGCTTTCTACTTATCTATTTCACAATCCTAGTCTAGTGGATGGTGACAATTTACAACTACTTACAAAAAACCAGATACACCCTGATGAATTTCTCCAATTAGCAAGCATGTAAGACTCAACATTTTGACTAGACGTTCTACAACTTTTCCATCTCTGAAGAGGAAGAGACAATGTCATACCTTGCTAAGAGTTCTCTCCTGGTTGCACATCATTCTTAATACACCATTAAAAAGAAGTTCTATATGAATTAAAATTATTGGAAAGTATGTTTACTTGGAGAGTCTTTAAAGACCAGCACAAAGTTTTGAAAGCTACCTAACTAGGGAAACGGTATTTAGTCTGTGCATGAATAAATTTTTGATGCACAACATGATCCTAAATTTTTGAAAGTGAAAATAGTATTTAAAAAGTATTAAAATTCATCGTAGCATAAATATTCAAAGCAACAAAATGAAAGCGGTATGGGCCTGTTCATTTTGTATTCCCTGACTTTTGGAGATGACCTCTCAGCTTAAAAAGTATCTTATTGTAGTTTAAACATAACTTTAAAATCACCATTACAAAATTCAAGCTGTCTTTGATAGAAAACGAAACCAAACAAGCGTGCACGTAGAAAACTACTATTAGAAGTCCATTTTATACAATAAACTTCTGTATTAGTAAAAAAAAATTGAAGTAGCTAACTATATGACCTAAGAAAAATTATTCTAGGAATAAAAGGAACATT
>JAOXJM010000001.1:98162708-98173042 GCA_026413425.1 Tringa solitaria | reverse complement strand
CCGCCCGCTGCATCAAACTGAGCCAGGAGGTTGTTTTTTCATGCTCTTTGTCTTGTCAAAATGGAGGAGAGCCCAGGGTTTTTTGCGCTCCGCTTGAAGCTTTTATTCTGCTTCTGTATTACCAACTCCTCTCCTAAAAGGAAAAAACAGCTTCAGTTGCTTCCTGAAGGCAAAGAGAAGAGTCACCTCACACCTACGGTGAGTGTCCCCAAAACAAGTGTTGACTGCGTTTTGAAATCGAGATCCACTTATAATATAAAGGTGATGTTTTTTCCTCTAAGAATTTCTTCCCCATCGCAACATCCCATCCCACTTCCCGGGATGTGTTTAGGAGCTCCCGGCCGAATACCACCCTCCTCAGCTTGCCCAGGAGACGATGCTGCTGGGTGGGAATTGGTCCAACCACTGACCGCGCCAGCTGCTGAGCTTGTGCCGCTGCCACAGCTGTTCACCACGCACACACGGCTCTTTGACGCTAACTTTATTCATTCATCAAAACCACATTACATCACCGAATTACCGAATGTCTTTGGAATAATATCTGCATCGTCTTTTAAAGGTAACCTGATGGCAGACTGCTCGGGAAACTGCATTTACGTTGGGTTTTTGTACAGTTTGTGTTGCCCACAAGTGATGGGTTTGGTCTGTTTCTGACATGGGGATTGCCGTGCCAGCTCTTACAAGGGGAGCCTGTTCTGCAGCGAGAGCTGTAGGTGTTGCTAACGTGAGGGGGCAGAAGTTTCAGCTGAACCCTTCAGCCATGAGATTCTCCAGGGTGAGTTTTCCCGAGTTTTCCAGTGTTACTCTCTTAGGAGAGTCCATACTCCTTGTTCTTGTTGGAACAGGGGTATCTTCCATCTTCTCCTGAAAAGCCTCTTAGGCAGGTTCCCTGGCTCGTGTTTAGCTCCAGGCGCTGGATGAGCGGCAATGCCATTGCTTGAACTTTTCTTGGAGCTTGATGCTTGTTTTCTTTGTACTGAAAAGCTGGCGTTTAGCCTCCGTCCTTCACTACAGTAACATCACATCACTTTTTACAAATACAGAAAAAAGTCACCTAACACTGAAGCAGTTTTTAAAAGGTAAGCTTAAAGCAAAAATTTTAGCTGGCCTGTGTCAAATAGCCTAAAGATAAATACTACAGAAGATAACTACAGCCCTATCTTTACAAGTTCTTAAAATGCAATGAAATCATAATTAGGTGTCTTGATACCCCTGGAAGGCAAGCAAGAGCTATGGCGACAGCTGGTCTAGTTGGCGTGGTCTGGTCCCACAACACTAATCTTACAAAAATGGGCCTAATAACCACTGTTATTGGAAACAACTTTACAGATATGTACATTTTAATAGCTAAAGCTTGCAGTTACATGATTCAAGAGGGAAGGGAGAAGGGACTGACCCAAGTCCAGACATATTCTCTCAGTGCACCAGTCAAAGTAGGTGGATGCACTGAGAAAATACACGGTGCTTGTTCTGGTTGAAAAAGGCTCTCCCTCCTCTCCTCCCCAGGGCGGGTGGGCAGCTCTCACCCGAGCCCATCCCCTCCGTGACTCCCACTAACGGGGGGGCAGAGGCTGCATTTGGAGAGCATCGTAAGTGTCCTTGGTCGCTGTACTCAGTCCCTGAAAAAGAGAGAAACAGGTGAGGTACCTGTGTGAGTGCTCAGTTTTCCCTGAGCTGACTGGCCAGGGACAGGATGGCAGGGGCTCCGTAGCATAATTTTAATTATTTGTTTTTTCTTTCCTACAGATTTTTTTACTCATGAGTGTTTCCTTAGTCTTTGCAATGGTGTCAATAGCTGTCACTTACCTGAAGGTAAGATACATCCTGAATAACTGTTTTGAACGTACAACTACAGCGACTCATCCTAACTGGTTATGCGGATCTTCAGAGTACATTTTATTTGTATGCTATTGACTATTACAAGTGAACTTTGTCTGCTAATTAAACGAATAGACATAAAATCATGAGCTTTGTTCTCTGGACTTCTACTAATGTGGAAGGGAAGTCGGATGCAACTCCGGGTAATTTGGCAGCAGGGCTTCTGACGGCTGCGAGCCCCGGGCAGCGTCCCCTCACACCCCTGCCTGCCAGTCTGCTCCGGTGGGGGAACGCCAGTTCCAGCTCCCGCTCCCTGCTGTGCTCTTGGAACTGACCCCTCCCAGAGCGGAGCAGCAGAAGATGTGGCAGAGTCTCAGCTCGGCCCAGGAGGCAGCCAGAGCTGAGGGAGCTGGGGCTTCCAAGAGTGAGGATTCAGTAAGGCACGTGGTGCCCGCTTTAAAACTTGTAGCTACCCCTCGCTCTGCCATGAGTATGTAGTGGCACGCTGACTGTGCTGATGGGATGGTGCTGCTTATCAGCTACCTGTGACCAGCAGTAGAGCAGGTTTTGCAAAAGGTACCATTAGCTACAAATAAGCCACCTTACAGAGGAACTCCCTGGCATTCAAAAGAACTTTTTAAATCCAGATTTTATTTTTGTCATTTTGAGATGTTTGTGACAACGTCCAGGCATCTACAAAAAAGTAAAATTCATTTTGGAACAATTATGCCTGGCAGCCCAAAGAAGGCCTTATTGATGGGCTCCCTGGCAACACTGCAAACCCCCCAGTGCCCCAAGGGACTGGAGGTGCTGCCCAGGTTGTGCTCTGTAGCCATAGTGAGACAGGCTGAACCACAGATGCTTTGAGTTACAACAGCTGTTTGGCCACCTGAAGGTTTCTAATTTGGAGACAGAACTATCTGCGTCATGTGCTGCAGTCAAAAGGTGGTTCTCCAAGATGTAGGACTGCAGAAATGGTTCCTACCAGAGCAGCTAAACGAGTGTTCCCGCCATTGTATGTAGGACATGCAGCCACTTTATCAAAGTACCAGCAGCGTGGTCTTTGCCCTGAATCTGAGTAAGTGTCCTCAAGAAAGGTGCTTTGAAAGCTCCGCTTCATCATGTGTTGCTAACGGTGTGCTGAGACGTGTAACTGGGGGCTGCAGTTAAGCCATGAGGATAGATGAGGGGAGCAGGTGCTAGATGTGTTGCCTACCTGGTAGAGACCTTCGTTCCCTTTGCCTCGCCGCCTCTGCTGTTTTTGGAAAAAGAAAGAACCGTAGTTTAATGGATGCTTTTATCATTATGCAAAAGGAAAGAAACCCCGACTTTCCCCCCATCCTGTAGTGAGGGTCAGCAGCTGTGATCGGCCTGATGGCCCTCTCTGCAGGAGGGAAAGCACCTGCCAAGCCTGGACCAGCCCAGACACCCTGCAAGGGCCGGAGAAGGAGAAAATAGCAAGGATTGGAAATAAAAAGGAAATTACTTTGGTTTGTTGACGTATTTTCCTGTCATACTGTTATAATGCTGCTATTTTTTTGATTTACTGTATGTATAGAGATTTGGCAACAATCCTGTAGACATTGATGTTTTATGGGCTGAAGGCACACCTGGAAGAAATGGAGCTGTATTTTTTAAGTTGCTGCATGTCACCTGGTGTCGGAGGGACTCTGCCCGCTGTCGGACAGGCATGGATAAGTAAGTAAACTCTCCAGCACACATTGGGTAAGCTGTCTGGACGTTCAAAGGAGCTGCAAATAAGGCTGTTTGAGGACAAAGTCACGCAGGATTGGGTAAAAAGAGGTACTGGGACTGTCATGGTACAAGTAGAGCATACAAACAATGTTCCTCAGACCAGCCAGGCACTAAGAAAAACCTTCTGTCTGAACCCGCTTGCTGCTGCATTCCCGGGGGTACAGGAGCTGCCCGGCAAAGCAGCCAAATTGTGGAGGAGAGCGCGATTTCCAGGTGAGGAGGAGGGACAGCAGAGCCTACAGTCCCCCCCGGGCGGAGGCTGGCACAGCAAGCCCATGGCTGGTCGTAACAGTAGCACAAACATTTTAGGAACGTGGGGCAAAAAGCGGTGCCTGCCACAATTAAAATTGCAGCAGTCTCTTAAACAATCATGTATCTAGAATGAGGCAAAGTGGGTTGGTTTTTATTGGGGGGGGGGCGAGGGGGGGCTCCCCAGTTTTATTTGGGGTCTCTAGTAATAGAAACAGTCATAAAAACATGGCAAGACTTCATGTGCTCGTAGCTTGTAAACTGAGCTTGAATGTGGCAGGTGGGCATTAGAATAATAAAAAAGGGGGAAGGGATTAAACGTTGGTGTTCCTTCAGCATTTCTCAGCATAAAACTTTGTTATGAAATGCCTTTTTTTTTTTCACTTTTCAGAGGAAAATGAAAGGTTATAGTTAAGACACTGACATAATATAGAACCTGTGTAGGTCACAGCAATTCTTCATTTTTGCCATAAACAGTGTCCCCAGATGTGTTTTTTTTCCCAACAGAAGCTTCCCTCCCTCACCAGTTTGTGCACAGAGCTAACACTATCTGTTTGTTGCTAGTTTTACACGTAACTGAGCTGTTCCTTCTTAAAAATTTGAGGGTGAAGGTGGCAAAAGGAGAATGTTTCCCCATTACTTGTCTGAAGAGAGGCACAAGGAGGAGCTTGCAAATGCTTACTTGTGCCTATAGGGCAGCTCGGCCTCGACAGCCCATAGAGGGGAAACCGTGAACCTCCAGCTCTGAATTGCTCTGGAGGAACATTGCTCAACTAAACATGAGTTTCTGGGCCCCAGACATTGCAGTGTGTGGAATTAGACATCTCCTTCGACTGTTCCTCCCCCATCTTATTCCTTCTGCCTCCTCAGCTGGGGCAGCCATCAGAATTTTTCTGTCCAAAAGTTGAAATATTTCCTCTTGACGTTAGTCCATCCAGGGACGCTGCTGGTACACAGCCCGTGGGACAAAGTTTACTGTCTGATCACCTTGTTCTGTGGCTACTGTGATGCCATAGCTACGTATCTTTCTTACTGCTGCACCAGACACGCTGGTTACTACAGGAAAAAGGTAACTGCTCTCAGCTGTGCGTGTAGGTGCTGTGCAACGTGGGGACTTCCTTGTGCGAGGCAGCGATGTGCAGCCGGAGCTACTGCTCCGTAAGGGTGCGGCCATGAAGATTTTTTTCATCCCAGGCTTTCCCCAGGTAGGAAAGTAGGACTCACCTCTCCTTTCATTCCGATTTCACTGTATGCCTCGCCCATCTTGTCCTTCTGCAGTGACTGCAAGCGGAAAGGGGGAAAGAGTCAGCGTGTTACTAGAAAAGCCAAGCCAGCCCCTGGGTGACCACACACCAAGCCCGTGCCTCTGGGGCTGCCTTGCCTTCACAGCTTCGATATATTCCAGAGAAGAAGGGACAGCAGTGGGACTTCACCAATGTGCATTTAAGTAGATGCTCTACATGATCAAATCTGCTTAGCATATCAATACCACCTCATCTCCAAACGCTTAACGAACAGAAGTCTACCTTCAACCGAGTAATTTATCTAGACTGGCACCAGATACTACAATCAAAGCCAGGCCAAAGAAGAGCTGTAAGCAGCATTTGTTCAGGAGCAGCTCAGGCCCAGAGCAAAGAGAAGAACACTGCAGGGGGAAGGTTAGGAAAGAGGAGTTCCTCCTTCCTCCCTCTGGGGAAGCAGGTCCCAAATGCTTATGACCAGCTGTGACCATCAATGTCTGCTTTGATAACAATGAAGACCGGTCTTGGAAATGAGCAAGCACTGAACATCCAGAAAGACCCAAGACATGAGCTTTAGCATTCATGTAGCCATCCTTTGGAGCACAAACCACCACATTTAGCCAGAGTTAAATCAATTAACTCAAAAGGCACCTAAGCAACCACTCTTAGATGCACTGGCATTTGGTCTTTGTCAGAGAGGCTGGAGAACAAGTACATAAAAGACTGCAGCATCAGTCACATGGGAAGAAGCCTGGTTACTCACTAATGGCTAACATAAAGGGATCAGCAGGGGTCTTGATCCAAATTTTTTTCCCCATCTGCCAATGTTTTTCTCCTATCATGGAAAAAGGAGCAGAAATTTTCTAGCAAGAAAAGGGAGGGTTGAAGGAAGTATTTGAAAGCAGCTGTTAAGCTTGAACCAAAGCTGAAATTGGGTAGGGGGGAAAAAAGTCTCCTGTGACATAGAAACTCTGATTTCCAGCCATCCCTCCCTCTCCTCTCCCTCCAGCTCTCTGTACTCACAGTGTAGACGGTGTCCTGAGGGTTCTTTCTTCTCTGCTGTAAAACAAAAGATGAAAGTTGCCCACGTGTTGCACTACCAGCATGCCCCGCCACCTTATATGCACCTCTGCATTTGTTCTAAGGCATTGTTACAGCTCTGGGGGTGTGCTTCACCCCTTACAGCCCAGCTTGCCTCCACCCATAAGGCTCTGTTAAGACAACTTGATGTCTGGAAAATTAATTTAATTTTAATAATTGGTAAAACTTAGCTCTTTTCTGCTCAATCCCTACAGCTGTCACCTGCAGGTAAGCCCTACGCGCTGATGCAGAAGGTTTCCCCTCCCTTTTCCTTTGAAACCGTTGAGCTCTGCAGCAGAAACAGTTGTTTTGGCTGCTGCTTTACTTTGTTGGCACTTGTGTGGCAGCACCACGTGCAGCGAGCTCTCCTGAAACACCCACTCCTGCCTTGCCTGTTCCACATCCGCCCCACGGCTGGGTGTCACTTCCTATTCTGGGTGGCTGCGAGCTCTCAGCAAAGTGAACGTGGGGTGCGAGGGGCAAAGATCAAAGTGGGAGGAGGGTAGGTTTACTTTTGCCCTGGCACACTGCAGCCGCCTGAGGTACTACACAGATTGTTGCCGTTCCCTCTCCGGGAAGGCACTAGGGCTTAGCAAACGCGTGATGAATGCCTGCGTGTCTGAACAGCGGTTAGATGTGACAAGGAAGGAACCAGATTAAAAGAAAAAAAAAAAAAAAAAGGCGGATGTGTAGGAGGAAGTCACCTGGTGTCTCCCGCCCAGCTCAGGGTCTGCACCTCGCTTTGCCCCCAGAACATCGTATTCATCGCGGTGTCCACGAGACAGTTTCTGAAAGGAGAAAGCAAGAAGCAGTGACAGACATTGTGATCATGAGAAAATAGATCTTGACAATGCAGAAGAAGAAAAGGAACCCAGTTTGGTGTTCAACTTCATGAGTATTTTAACAGAGCTAGACAGTATTTTGCCCATTAATGCAATTGTCAACTAAAATTTCTATGATTAAGCCATGGAAACAATAACGAGTGGTTTGTGCAGCACAAAACTACAAGCCATCACATCAAGAACCTTTCTTAAGTAGAAACGAGCTGAAAATAAGAGCACACGAGGGCGAGGGACTCTGACTTTCATGCTTTCTCGCCCACTGGTGGGTGAAGATGCACGAGCTTGATTTTGTTTTCCTCACAGAAGAGCTCATGTAAATTTGCATCAAGTGGCTGTAGAAATTTTATGTGCAATGCATTTCTGATCTGGGAAAGGTTACCTTGGAAAAGGGCAAAGGAGAGATTTCAGGTCAGAGTAACACAGCTGACAGCGTGGTACTGAAAAGGTGACAGGCAACATTTCTTAAATTGAAAAAAATGCATTGGTGTTCATACATTACACAGTTAAACAGTAGAACTCATCACAGGATGTGGCTATGGTCAAAAGCGTGAGAGAAAAAACTTAAAATCAAAAGACAACCAGACATAGCAAAAATAGCTGGAGTTTAATGCTGCCATGAGTGAGCAATTTAGCTAGGAAGGACAGACAGACAGGATCTTAGCTCTGCTCTTTCTCACTGCCTTAAGGACCATCTGATGCTGGCTACAGTCAGGGCACAGTGGCTGAGGTACACCTCCAGTACGATCTCGTACAACAGGTCTCATGCTGCAGGGAAACAGGAAAGCTCCTGGACAGAGACAACTGGACTTCAATGATTCAGGTTCCACACACTCAATGTTGCAAGAGCCACAGTCTCCCAAAGTCAGCAACGCAGCATTCCTGGGCATTTAGCCTTTCTCCAGCGCACATCAAATAGCACCAGCAACAGGGGTGATGGTGTGCTTCTGATCTCCCTGAGGAACAGCGATCCCCAGGAGCTACGAGCCAACTGCAGAGGGCTGGGCACACACACACACACAGTGCTCTCCCAGGCACATTAACATTTTGCAGTGCATCAAACGCTGCCTGGGGTCCTGGTATACCTTCAGCTCAGCAGCTTAGATCAGGAACCTACAGCCCATATGACTATCAGCTAGCATCCAGCCGGACAAGTGACAGCAGAAGCTGCCCTTGTCAGATTTTACTTTTCCTCCTTATGGCAGCTGTGCTGCACACTTGGTTCTATCGCTTTCATTAGCTGGGTCATCAAGTTTCTCTGATCCACAGTCAGTTCACTATCCATAAGTGCCCCAAAAGGTCTGTCTGGGTAGCAGGTTTGAAAACAAACAAACTAAAACCAGTAGTTACTTACGTTATACACGTCATCCTGGCCTGGCTGCAGCTGCGCTTCAGAGGCCCGGGTAAGCTGGAAGAGAGACCGTACCATGAGCAGAGAGCCATTGGCTCCTTTCAGGCCTTTCATTCCCTCTCTCCTATAAGTTACTGTCATCAGAAACAGGGCAATGCATAAGCAGCCACCCGTGGCACCGATGGGGCTACAGGCAATACAAGCCCCTGCTGCACTGGTACTTACATCCACGTGCCAGTTTGCTCTCAGCAGCCAGGCCGTTTCACTTGCACGTAACACCAGTTCCCTGCTACTCAAAGTACTTGTGGGTGATCCTCCCCCCTACCCCCCCTCCAGGACTGCTTTTACATTCCTATTCTGTGCATATCATAATCCTGTGCAATTGGAAGTAGTTCCATCAGGCTACAAAATCATAATCGTAGCCCATGTTAAGAAACCACACACACACACACACACATCCTCCAGCCTGCAAGACCCCAGTCCTCCAACAAAAGTGCTCCCTGCAAAGTTCCTGGGTGACCTCGGTTTCAGCGGGCACAGGGGATCCTCGCACCCCTCGGGAGCAGCACCTGGCTTGCTGGGGCAGTTTTAGGCCAGTAAGAGCTTCTACTTTGTGTTCCAGTCTGTTCAAAAAACAGCGTCAGACCACATTCTGTATTGCTTGGCCTTCTTGAGTTATTACCATATGTTAAAATCTTTATTAAAAGCAAATCTCTAGATGGGCTTGTTTTTAGACATAGGATAAAACTGACTTTGTTTTTTAAAGTTGTATTTATAGCAATTGCAGATTATGTACCCTACTGCTTTCCCTGTGAAAGTAGCATTATTGCCACTGAACCTTGGGGGGGGGGGGGGGCAGTAATTTACCAAGCATCTAACCCATGTTTCTTGCAATGGAGCCTAAATGTTCACGTGCATCATCCGTGGGATCCATAAATAAAAAACTCACAACAGAGATAAGGCTGTGCCCTTGGCAAAAGCCTCCACAAACAATTCCTTTGGCCAGGAGGTGAGGTCAGAGATACGAACCAGCTTGGACGAGTTGTAAAAAAAGTCTTAGGTTTGGGACAAGACAGACACCCCTTGGAAAACGCCCCACCAGCTTCTAGGTGCTCTGTGGTGGCGTTTCAGCTGCAGGGCCTCTGCTGCTTCCGTCTGCGAGGTCCCAGTGTAACCACAGGCAAGGCTTTCCCCTTCCTTCTGCTGCCTTCCCCCGTGCAACAGCCTCCCTGCCGCAGCTGAGCGCTACGTGTGTTACCAGCAAACAGCCGGGCACTCCGGGAGGACGGCGAGCGCTCCCGGAGCTAAATGTGAGAGCTGCTGCCTCTGACCAGGAGGCCGTTTCCAGCTCCAGCTCTGTCCCTGCAGGGAGCCCCAGCAGGTGAAGCCCCAGGAGTTTCTGCCCTGGCAGCAGCACTCTTGGGACACGCTCTGGGTTGGGGGAGGAAGAGCGGCCGCGGCAGCCGCCTGTGCCAGGTTCATGCTCCTCCTTGGATGCTTGGCCGAGATCTCTTCACCTGTGGCACTGTCGCCCCGCACAGGGAGAGGTGCCCAGCTCCTGCCGGCGGGCACAGTGCCCGCTCCGTGTGCCCCACCAGCTCGTCCATCTAACAGCCACAAAAAGACCTCCCGTCCCAGAGCAGCACTTTCATCTGCAGTCGGGATTTACACTGGCAGCAAAAATGGTTTCTCCTTCGCCGTTACCAAATTCTGCTCGTTTCCTCCAAACATCCCTCCCTCCCTCTGGGTTCAGCACTGGCTTTGCGGTCCTGAGAAATGATCTCACCGAAGAGCTGGCGGGGCACCAGCAGCAGCACAACATCACCCTGTCAGGGCTCCTGCTGGTGATCTCAGCCACGAGCTGGTGAGAAGCTAGCCGAGATCCCAAGCGCAGCGAGCCTTTGCATCTAGGGGGGAGGCTGAGCCAGATGTACAGACAGCAGCCAGGACACAGAATCACAGAATCTTCTAGGTTGGAAGGGACCTTCAAGATCATCTTGT
>JAOXJM010000001.1:98146526-98162608 GCA_026413425.1 Tringa solitaria | reverse complement strand
CAGTACTCGAGGTGAGGCCTCACCAGTGCCGAGTACAGGGGGATGATCACCTCCCAGGTCCTACTCATCACACTGTTCCTGTACTCACCACACCTGCTGGCCTGCTTAGGCTTGGCTGAAAGCACCATTGCACCGGAGTGCTCTGTATTCCAGAGAGGCAGACAGCACCTCACCTACAATTAGCAGAGTTCTCAGAGCTTGTATGTGCCTTGAAACGTACATGACCCCATCACATCTTCTTCCATGGAAGCGCACTAAGGCCACTAAGCATCTCCCTGGATTCTGAACAGCTGCTGGATGGTAACAACAGCCCATCAAGTTGTGTCCGTCCCATCCCCCCCGACTCCTCTCCTGTGGTTTTTGGGGGTTATATCATTTGCATCATCACACTCATACCATCAAGGACGTCTGACTTCTTGAGACATTTTAATACATCCTTCACAAGCTTGGCATTTATCCTGAATTTTCTGTATATCCCCTCCTCTCTTTTCAATGACAAAGCAGCAGAAGAAACCACATCACTGTTGATCAGGCATTTCCCAGCTACAATATCCAGAATCTCTGACAACATCCACAACTGTAGCATCAAAATCCTCTCATATACTCTTTTCTCCTCCATTCATGAGCCCTCAGAAAGAGCTCCCCCAGATTGCTCAGGCTGGCACCGGAAAAGAAGGAAAGTGGAAAGAAAAAAAAAAAAGAAAGTAGAAGAATTAAAAGGTCTTATTCTAAGAGACATGCTTCCTCTCCACCCCCACTTTCCAGCTAAGCCAAACTTGTTTACACCACCCAAGCCAAACGCACCAGTGTTTGGATAGACTGACCTTCGCTTTCACAAAAAGGGCTGTCATGATGATTGCGTAAATGAAGAGGAATCCATCCAGTAGGTAGCAGAGTCTCGGGTCTGTCAGTCCAAGAATTGGTATAGCATCTGTATGGGAACAGCAGATGATACATCAACAAACAAGGCCATTTTTATCACTGAGTGCTTGGTAGCCTAAGTGTGGCAGTGCTGCAGGGTGCTTCACAAAAAAATAGCCATTATGAGGGAAGTCCATCCCTTTGCAAAGGAGAGGGAAATCTGACCAAGAAGCATAGGATTAATTTGGGCAGGGGGGACCACAGCAGGTCCAATGCTCTCTCTAAACAGGGTCAGTTAGACCAGACTGTCCAGGACCTCAGCCAGCTGGGTTAGAGTGTCTCCAAAGATGGAAACATTTGCAACCTCCCTCAACCAATACAGGACATTTCACCCAGAGTTTCCCACCCCACAGAGTCTGAGCTCAGCTCCCTGCAGCTTGCGGGCACGGGTCAGGAAGCGAGCACAGGATCTGCAGGGATCACTTAACGCCACGGTTACTGCAAGAAAGTCTCACACAGAGCATTTTCTTTCTGGGAAAACCCAGCAACATCTCCTGGAGAGATTCAGTACAGGACCTCGTTACAGATTCCTTCATCAACTAAAACGTGTGTGTGTGAGAGAAACTAGGTCCATTTGGACAAAATTTTATGGAAGGGTTTCTCAGGACAAAATTTTGTGTTAAATGTAAAGAAAGACTGACACCATAATAGTCGACTGGAGATCCAGGCTGAAATTGTTACTCTACTTTATTCAGAAGAGGAATTTGAAGATGCATCTCCTGTATCCCAGATTATATATCATGACCATAAAGCTGCAGTGTCTTCTCTGTGAGGGTTCTCTTGGGCTTCCAGTTTGGGGATGTTGGAGACCATTAATCATGAGAAGGGAACTATGGGCAGGGGATCCATGAGATACCACATGAGACTCCCTGATGTGCTTCTGGTTTGAGAGGAAGGTTTTAAACCTGAACTCCCTGCACATGAACCTCGACTGGCTGGCTCTTGTTGGCTGGATCAGCCCCAGAAGATCTTTAATTTTTATTTCTTTTTAAAAGCAATGTTAAAACTTTTCTGAGGAAGAAAAATCTATTACTACCCTAATAGACAACTCAACAAAATTGGTCCTCAGGAGATGTTGATGTTCATTTCTTAGTCAACATTGCATATGTTTATACCCTGGCTGCATCAAGCAGGGCACAGTAATACTGCTGGTTTTCAGCAGCTAATACTGCCCCTGTATCAGTTCGTAAACGTGCAGTAAGTTAACAAATGCAGCTAAAAATATCAAAGCAATTCAGGTCAAGAATCCTAAGTAACTATAGATCCATCCCCAAAGTAAAAGCTGTATTGCACAATTACTTAAAAAAAAAAAAGTAACTTAAAAATGAATCTGAGATGCTTTGTACAAAGAACTGGAAGGAGTTCAAATGAGAAAGACAAGAATGATAAAGAGCCTGTGAAGCCCTTCAATGAAGATAAATTGAAAAGAATTTATATGTTTCATCTCCTTCCTAAGGTGAACAAAGTATGGCAATTCTCATTAACCAGATGTGATGGAGGGTAGTTGAACCACTCAGTGCAGTGCTTCACGGTGCTGGAGTTACTCCAGTGCTGAGAGCAGGACCATTCTGCGCGCTGGGGTTTCTTCCTGGCCCCATTGGTCCACACTGATGATTTCATTAGGAGAAACTTGCAGATGACACTCAGGCAATACACACTCGCCACCGTGAGGAAGTCTCCTTTGCAGAAATAAAGTTAATGATGATAGCCTGTCACACTGCTCAAGTGTGCAATTTGTATAAAGCATGGATGAAAAGCTGTGCCTGGATACTTGGTAATGTAATTGTAAATTCTCAAGCAGGTGATGGTACAATCACTGTTCCCACTGAGAGTCTAACACAGTCAGGAAAAAAAACCCATATTTCCAAACAGTAGATTTGTTAGCTTGTCTGAACTAGGAATTCACATTTACTTTTTTAAAAATCATGTTTTTAGAAACAAATCCATGGAAATAAATTAAGATTAAGACCCTAGATGGTTTTCCTTCTTCCCTTTCTATTATTTCAATTACTTTTAAAATAAGGTTCAAAGCACTTTATAAACAATAACCTTCACCACATTTTTTTCAGGATTATAAACCCTCATATACATGGGGTAAATGGAGATAGAGATGAAGTTATTTGCCTGACATCATTGTATCTTAAACCAAGAAACAAGTTGAGATTAGCTTCCTAGAGTTTTTCTTCTAAACATTCACAAGATAATATTTTACAGCAGAGTTGGTTTAAGACAAAACCAGCTTGAATTCCAATAGACTTGGTAGCTAAAATACAGCATCGGGGAATACAGCTGTACAGCATCCGGAGGCAATTTGTTCCTAGCAGTAATTCAGCTGCTTTTGCACAGCGCAGCAGCCTGCCTCAGCTTACCCTGGCCTCCAGCTGGATGTGTTCAGAAGGAGCTCAAGGGTTTCCAGTGGTGCACCCAGATCAGAAATACAATGTAAGGAAGGTGAGCAGCCCAGCACAGAGCCAGGAAGCCTGGGGGTAACTGAGATGCCACTGAAAAAGGCTTTAGGGGTCCTGGTCCTGACTCCCCTCTTCCTGTACCAAACAGGGCACGTTCACACTGTTGTCTCAAGTCTGGTATTTCTCCAGCACTAATAAACTCCTCAGAGCAGGAGGAGCTTGAGCAGGAGATGCAGAGGACTAAGGAGGAGAAGTCAAGAGTGCAAGGGACGTAGCTGTAGCTCCGTGTCAGCCATGGTCAACCTTTGCTGACTCTGCAGAGCAGCCCCAATGCCTACATGTTGCTTATCTGGGACAGCCTGGCCCCCGGCACCCCAGGCAATGCATTAAAGTTGTTCAATGAGGGAAATCCTGCTAGACACAGTCTGGCTATGATGGTTCCCGGAAAAAATATGTATTGAGAAAATGATAAAGTCTAACATTCAGAAACAAACCAAGAAAACGAGTTAGTTCATGTCTTTGCCTTCCTTAATATGTTTGATTTCTGTATTTAAAAAAAAAAAAGGTACAAAGCACTTTCTAAATAATAACCTTTGCAACAGCTTTCCAGATTAGAAAGCAAGGCAAAGACGAAAGATACAAAGCCTATTGAAACAAAGGTCAAAGAGATATGAAGTAGCAGTTAAAACAGCATCCATTCGTGTGAACAGGATCAGTTAAGGTTTTTAAATTGTTAGAGAGGGGGTCACTGCCTCTTCAGTAGTTGCACCACATGCACAAACAGTCCCTTAGGCACTACCGAAATGCCAGTCCCTTAGACACTACCGAAATGTGCTCTCTGCCCCTCATCAGCCCTGAGACACAGTCTGAGGGGCCAGTGGATGGGCTGATGATGGGAGGTGGGCAGAGCCAAACCTGCCAGGCTTGAGGGACCAGTCACACTCAGCTGCCTCACGCAGAGCAAAGCACAAATAATAAACATTTCACTGATAATTCCCACTTTGTTAAACTTACAGATTACCCGGTGCGGTGAGCAGCACAGCATCTTTTCAATAAGCATTTTTCACCAGTGTTTCGTCAGCACAATTTCAGCAGTCCAGTAAAATACAGTGGGATTTTAAAGCAAGATGTCTAAGTACAGGCACGTGGCACAGCTAATGACAAGTCACAGCCCTGCCAGGAATACAGTTACATTGCATTGTAAGTGATGCCAAGCTGACTGCTTAAACGTGGCGCAAAGAAACAGCATCTCTCTCTCTCCAGTCATCAAAAAGGAATTGAGTCACGAGCCAACATCTAGATACACAAATACACAAGGGCCTAAGGATGAGGTCAAAGTGTTGCTCTTTCTCGGAGGGCAGCAAGCTCTGAAGGAATAGCAATTAGAAAGTTTGTGCTCACCACGTGCTCCTATGCAATGAAGCTGCAGAGTTAGATCTCCCATTGCACAGTGGGAATGACAATTACTCATAGACCACCGGGATGTTAAGGAAAACCAGAAAAAAACTATGCGACTTATAGCACTAGGTAATTATTTTTCTTTTAGGAGTTTGTACAGGAGAAGCTATGGAAAGCCGACATGAGGACTGGCAGAGCCATGGCAGATGAGGCAGCAGGCATAGAGACAGGGTCAGTGAAGTGGGGCGCTGCTACATTTCGTGACAAGGTTGCCAGCCCTTCTCAATCCCAAACCCCAGGTGCCTGCCGTCATGTTTGGGACTCTTTCCCAAGCTGCGCTTCTACCGCTGAGAAGTTTCTTCCCAGCACCTTCTCCTTCCAAACCCTGGATTTCTGTTCCCCTCTTCTTCTCTCCTCCCACCCAGCAGTGCAGCCCTGCCCTCCTCTGTGCCCGGGCCCACTCTCATGCCGCTGCAGGTCCATGGACACACACCCCCAGACCCCGGGCTCGCACACCTCCATCGTCCTGCCCCACACTCACACCCCCGGAGCAGCACCCTCACTGCCCCCGCACTAACCCCCTACCGCCTTTTACTTTTTAAAGTATGGGGAGGAGAGGGGAGCAAAAACCCCAAACTGCTGGTGACAAGTGAGTGAGAAAAAAAAAAAACAACCCTCCAGCAACAGACCGACAGCAACCCCGGTAGCCGAAAGAGAGGAAGCCCGGGGGCCGGCGAGGGAGGCCGAGCTGCGGGCGCCCGCCTCGAGAGCGCTGTGCGGTGTGGTTTCGGAGAACAGTTTCAACTCCCCAGCTCAGGCCCAGCACCGGCTTTTCTGCGTGTGGCCATGGTGCCAGGGGGTTATCTCCAGCCACCTGCCCACCCACTGCCTGCAGGCACCTCCGGCAGCTCCCCCGCTCCAGGCACGAAGCCAGCTGGGGAGTCCCAAACCCCCGCATCCAGGCACATCTGCCCCGCTCCAAAACATGGCACGATCGGTGGGCACTGCGCCCTCAGGCTGCCTGGGGTCCCAGTCCCAACAGGGACCTGCTGAAGCAAATCACATGCCGGTGCTTTTTTTTAAAACAGGATTTTCCCCCTCCAGCATTTTTAGTGTGTCTCTATTGAGTTAGACCATGATTCTTGGTAACAGTTTAAGAAGTACAGACTGTAAAAGCTGAAGTACTTGTAAATTCAGATCAAATCTGTCACCATAAAATTTTCTCTCTCCCATGGCCCTCATTAAGTGATTCATTTAAGAGTTTTCTTTTTAGGGATTACCAAAATTCAGTAACATGGTTATAAATTAAGAGTTTTATCTTCCCTAAAACTGAGTTTCTCAGTGAAGCCCACAAAAACCAATCCCAGCACAAGAGATTTATTGATGCAGCTGCAGTTACATATGAAGGTGTTTAAAGGCAGAAGCTGTAGTGCCTTCTCCCAACAACCCAGAGCTGCCACAGCTACACGCCGAGGCGAAGCAGGCAGCTTTTCTCAGACACCACCGCCCTCCTCCAGCAGTGATTTGAGGGACTCACAGTCACTGCACGCAATTCACCTCACTTCTACCCCTTACCTCCCCAAAACCTCTTGCTGCAGGTTTGTGTTTCCTGACTCCCACCTGGGGGGGGGGGTGTGTCAGACTCTCACAGCTGGTGGGTGCCACTGCCACCACGTCGCACATGGGGCACCCACCGGATTTTCTCTACGGAGGCCGAACGCAGGGAGAGGCCGGGCGTGATGGATCCTGCCTCGCTGCCGCTGTCTGAAAGCAAGATGCTGCACCGAAGACAACTGCCTGGGCTCGGGGCAGAAAGGGACGAGAGATGAGCACCCCGCATGGTGCTTCGCCTCAAGTGTGTACAGGCTTGTGTCTGAAGAGACAGCCCAGACTAAACGCCTAAGGGTTAGCCACCTAAAATTATAAAAGATAATCCTGTTCACAAGGAACATACATATCTTGGGGGGTTATTTATTTATATATTTCTGTATTTTTCACTCATAAATAATAAACAAACCTGGGACAGTCCGAGACTGAAGAAGCAGAGGCCAAATCCTCTTTCCTTCACAGAAGGAAGAGGCTCATCCTTGCCATCATTTGGGCACACAGAAGGAAAAATTTGAGCGACAAGAGCTGAGGAAGAAAAGGCCCGGATTACACCAGGTATGTTGTATTAACAGATCTGACGTACACAGTGTCCAGTTAACAGAAATGAGTGAAGTGAAATGCGTCCCCTGCACCAAACCAAGCATGTGAAGTCAGGAGTATCCTCCCTCTGTTCAGAGACTAAAGATAGTCCTGTCGATCATTAAATTATATTAAGATTACAGAGCCAAGTAACACTTTCAACACAAAACTTCCCCACTACCATATCTGCAAAACCTGCAAAACATATTCGCCTAAGGAAAGCCAGCAGACTCTTACCACAGGAAGATACAAGAACCCTTTCGACAGCAAAATGCCATTGAGCTTGCTGCCTGAAGAAATTTCTAGGTTTCTTTTCATACGAGCCACTTGCCTCAGCAAAAAAAGTTAAAAGCTATTTACATTACTGTTTGTGTTTTCTTTTCCTCACCACCAATTCCTTTAGCACTGAGGAAGATTCTTGTATTTGTCATCAATACACCACCATGTATTTATGAAACACAACATGACCAAAAGCACGTGAAGTTCAACATTATGTTCTCCTGCTGTCCTCAGCTTATAGCCAAGGAGCAAAACAGATCAGGATTCAGGTTACAATACCAGATGTTAGGCAGCCAGAGAATAATTACATTTTAAAAAGGAAAGTATTTCAGGTCATTAACTTCCACATTTTATGCCAAGGGATGTTAGCACTATGGAAACATGAGGTCAAGATAAGGTGCTTTAGGATCCTGGTGAGTCCTTCATACTCTGCTAGGATCCCTTCCAGGGAGGCACTATCACAAAGTTCAAGTAATGCAAGTTTCCATCTGATTTGTCTGGGAAGAAATAGAATCAAAAGAAGGAAAAGATGCTACAAAAGGCCAAACATTTTCTAGCACATCATGGAATAAAAACTCTAGTAAAAAATCCAGGATACTGTAACAGAAGCAAAACAGCAATACCTCCAACAGCTGTCTGATCTGTGGAAACAGGACCCAGTGTGTGCAGAAACCCAATAAATAGTCTACCTTTCCAGTCTGAAGGTGAAGAAGATTAACTTTTAACATATTGTTAAAATAAGGTAATCTTTCTGCCCTCCAAATCTTTCCAGAGGCTCGTCAGAAACAGAAAGGAGGGGAGTGCCTTGCTCATCTCTGGAAGGGGACTCCTCACTTCATCAAAACAGTCAGTCATTCTCAGAAAAAGCAACTGCTTTCACTTCTCAGTTTTGCAAGAACTTGGTGCAAAGGGCTTTCCTGAAGCGAGCGATTGCAGAACCTGGATATCCAACAAGCTGAGGTGACAGATGCAAGCCGTGCAGCTCTTCCAGTTTTTGTAGGGTTTTTAGATTAGACAATTGCTTTTACTACACCTGTCTTCATTGGGGATAACAGAAGTTTAGTCCAGTTATTGCAAAGGCTGTTCCCTGCATTAACTTTTCTACTGTCTAATCTGAGCTGGTGTTAAGTATCCCAAGAGGCAAGATTTATTATTCAAATGGTTGTTTCTAGGTCTCTTACCCCTTCCCTTCCCCTACCAGTTCTCTCTGTGTATCCCAAAACAGTAACTCACTCCCGACTGATTTACTATTAGGTGGCTTTTTCATGTTTAGCTCCTACAACCCATTGCACATGATGGCAGATTACTTAAAAGAATTCAGTCTACATCTCGATTTACTGGGAATCCCAAAAGAGACTACATGCAGCAAGGTTGAAGAAAGAGACACCAAGTCAGACACAAGATGCTGTTGATCACAATCAGGTGTGTTTCGCTGTTCAGTGCACACCTCACAGAGGTGGTAGACATTCCCCTAGCACTTTAAATTAACACTTTTAAGTCAGACTTTAGAAAAAGCAGTGGAAGTATGGTTATGCTAAGCAGCTTGCGGCTAGCTTGCTGCTGATGGCCCCAATAATCAAGTATGCTGATAACACAAAGAACAGCTCCCAAGTGGGAGATTTATAAGGCACCTCCCCACTCCCTTTTATCCTAGCTCCAGAATTCCAAAATTAATTAAGCCTATGCTGGCTATCACTATTGGTGAGAAATAGCTTTCTACTAGCTGGGTAATAAAGTAATAGAAATATCTGTGCACCAAATATTCAGAGTCAATCGGCAAGCACAAACTTATCAGTGCGTTTTCTTCTTGTCTCAGTGCTAATACAGGGAGGGACTACTCTAATTTTGCAGCTTGTTTCAAAGTAAGTGCCGAGATGCACTAGCCCAACAAGAGACTTAACAGGACGGTCTTGTCTCAGGCTGAGCTCAGTTTCAACACTCTTTATTAGCTGCAAGAGAAGAAAAGTAGGAAACTTTCCCATCGCAACAACGCAAGCTGAGGGTGGAGGTGCTGGAGGGAGAACTGCAGCTACCAGGCTATTTGCTGAAGTAAGTTGGCCCATGAGCAATTCCTTGTGTTGCAGCCAACATGGACCACAGTAGTGACAATTACAAGAACTGTCCTCGATGTATGGTCAAAGCCATGACCATATGCTCATCACAGGTAATCCTACTGGGATGGAACCAGTTTTCCTCTCCTTTCTGCAGGATCAATTTCCACCTAAGCTCCCTTACCTGTGCCAAAAGAGCAAGTGTCAGGAAGGGCACCAAACCCTCAATAATGAAAGCCATGCACTTTTTTAGGTTAAGCCTGGAAGAAATTTTTGCAAAACCCAGGTGGCTGTTATCCAAGGCTTTCAACATACTCCTCATGTACTGTTTTTCGGCAGATATATACCATGACTGAATCATAAGAAGGGTAGACATGCAAAGGCATGGAAAGGTTGCAAGATTTACTTTAGCTTATCTAGCAGGAGAGCTGAGAGTAGACTGTATTAAGACTTGCAAAGTCTCAAGATGTTTTGATTGCAGTCCCTATATAGACATCCACTTGCAAGAAGACTTCTGAAGCCAAAAAGAAAATTACTAGCGAAGTTTGATGTCAAGCAGAGAAATAGTTAAATCATCTTACAGAGGCAGTGGTGGCCTCAGGTTATCAGGCCGGAAGAAGTTTATACCGGCCCCAACGGCTGAGGCTCCATACGTTGTAGTAGCTACACACATCGCAGAGGGAGAGGTTTTGGAGCAGGCCTTCGATCCTCACCTGCTGACCCACTTAATGGAGAGGCGTGTGTGTCATGTCCTGCCTCTTGTAAAAGATGGATAGACAAAACCCCATGCAACAGCCGTTACATATTGAGTAAAAAGAAAGGTTGATTAAGCATTTGGTTTAATATTAATTCCCTGCATATCTGTTCTGCATTATTGCTCACGAAAGCTTAGCAATAATAATACTACCATTGGGGAATATTCCACCCTGAAAACAACACCCTGAACATGAAGCATTTCACAGACCTCATAAAAAAGGGCCAACAGACAAACTATCATGAAATGGAAATATCTCAAGAAACCCTGCCTGGTACTTGACGGAGCCCTTCAGCAAAGGGTCTCAGAACAAACCCTAACTCCACAGACCCTCACAAATTCCCTTGAGAAAAGAAGGAATTGCTTCTTCCACCTCTGAAGTGTTCTTCCTCTAATTTGGGAGCGTTCACATTTCCACAGTATGTAGTGACTATACATCTAAAATTCTGCGGCAAAGTAAAATGATGCTAAAGAGGAAGGGCATTAGTCATGGATCTGCAAGGGGCCGCGGGGGCATGGCTTTATGTCCCTGTTAACACCTCACCGCGGAGGCCTGTGCTCCTCTGCAAAGTGATATAACAGTGGCTAGTACACCTCCATCGCTACGTTTTATTACAAGCCATCTGAGGGACTACACCCAATTTTAGAAAACCTTATCTCAGATTGCATTACAGGATAAGAAAAAAAAAGAGGCTTTTTGAGACCTACTTTCTCATACATAGGTAGGAAATGGCAGATATGAAGGGCCTATATATAGATTTTGACTGCATTAAGGACTGATAAAAAGCAATGTGTTCCTGTGGCAGGGTGGGTAAATAAGAGGAAATAATTTCCTTATTAATGACCTTACGCAATACCTTTATTTTGCCACCCATAAGATAAGAATATCAAAGGTATTATTTTAATGTAGTATGTTTTCAATGTCTCAGACACAAGGAGTCAGTGAGTTACTGCCTTCTTAATTGCTTCTCTATGGATAGGCAAATTTGTGGAAAAAGCAAAACAAGGAAAGAAGGACTCCAAGATCTCATCAGAAAGAAAATTTCCTGTATATTCACCTTCCTATATCAGTGTTTGTGACTGAGATGAAAGTGAACAATTATGCTTTACCCGTACCTACAGCGCATGCAACTAATATTAAAATTTATCAAGTTAATTCCAGTATTCAATATACACCTTAAAATATATCTCTACATCACCACTAACAGACAAGAAGTGTTAACAGAGGTATCTGTTAGCCATTGAACTACTTTTACAAATATTAAGTAAAGTCTCCAATCATGCCCGCTATCTATTCTGGCAGTTAATTTCTATTGCATTAACTATATTTTTTCCAATTTTTCATTGATCATAATAACTACTGTGCTGAAAGGGAATATGAGAGCTTCCAGCAATGCTATCTAAAATTATTAAGAATACCAAACTTAAGAATGTAATGGTTCAGGGTTAGAAAAAAAATAATCACAATTTCTGCTGTTGATGTATAATACAGGTATTAAAATGGCCTTTTTTTTTGTAAAGCAGAAAATCCTCAGCATTGTAGACTTTTTGGAAAAGCATTTCTTTTTTTCAGTTTTAAATTTTTCAGTGTTATTCATTGTTGACAGTCCAAGAAACTACTCTGTATTTAAACTTATGTCTCAGACCTCCTAATAACATGAAATCCTTTTCCAGAAGAGGCTCAATCTCAGAGTTCATTTGCTAATGATAATTACAGACAATATTGCACAAGACTTTAATGACCTATAGCAATGCTCTGGATCAGCTTGTCTGAAAAGCACAGGCCAAATTCTGCACTCCCTCTATCCAGGAAACCTCCATCAATTCCGGCAAGCATTTCCTGACAATGTGACTGGCTCATGCTCAAAAAAGGGTGGGATGACAACAGGACAACACACTAAAGACTCCGAGATTTCATATCGTTCTTAAATGTGCTGGTTTCAGAGGGGCAGAAGAAGAAAGTGTTTGAACTAATGTTCACACTGGGATTTTTGCAGGTCTTTTCTGTAACAGAAAAAGCCAACAATATTCAACAGTAACACTCAATCCATGAGAGTTAGTACTAGAATTTGACATCAGTCCACCAAAATGAACACGGCAGGATCTACTTTTTTATACTGTCAAACACATATGATGAAAGAGCCGGGATTTCAGAGGTTGATGTGTATTTGCATTAAACCAGGAACAAGTTGAATTATAGACACATAAAGTTAGCACAAACAGGTGGGAAAAAAAAAAGCTATTGAAATCACTTATCATACTAATTTGTATTCTCTGTTTCATATCCCCAAGTGCAAATCTCTGCCTCCTCTCCTCTTTATGTTTTTATTCCTACACTATAAAAAAAAAATTCCAGCTTCTCTGAACATGCCTTAAACCTCCTCCCGCCCTCATGTCTCTGCAGGTCACACAACTCCATCCTTGCCCAGTGGTGCTATTTGCTGTGGAGGTCCATCAGCTGGCCAACGGCAGCTCAAACCAAACTGGTCCCTGCTGAGCTCCTGCTGCTTTCACGCATGCTCTGCCTTGAGTTTCTCCCTCCATCCAGCAAGAAACCTGGAGAAACTTAATTGCCTATTGAAACCTTAACACCTCTGTCAAATTCGGTGGAAATGAACCAACTGATAAAGACAGTGACTGCCTAAGGTTGATCTTATTAGGAAACTAGGCTGATAAGAACACGCACACTGCTATAAGCTACAAAGCTGATCTTATTTGTGAAGTTTAGTATGCCTACATCATACTTTGTAAAGCACGCAGAAAAAGAAGGGCCCTTTTCTAAAAAGCTCTGTCTAGGTCATGTAAATCAGCACAAGGAACCTAGAAAGGTGAGATATCATCAGCAATGTAAACTAATTTCATCTACAGCACTGAATTTATCCTTTTGGCTTTCCTTTTGGATTTTTCAGGAAAAGATTTTCCAGAAACACTGCACACAGAAATCCCACCTGATTGTTTAGGACTGGATTTTGCTTTGTTTTGATTTGTTTTCCTGGAGGAATGTCATAGCTATTTCTAGAGCATTTAGATTCCTTGTGTTTATTCATTGTGTCTTAATGTGGACACATATCTCTCAGCCACTTACCAGATATAGTTTACAGAACAATTATGTTCATATCCTAGAGTTTTAGAGCATGCATCTGAAATAGCCACTTAAGATGGATATTTTGTTCATTCTGATTTTTCTCACTCCAACTAATTTTGTAAGTGTAGAATTATGCATTGCAAAATCAGTACACTGACCTAATTGCTTGCCAACCTCATAAAACATATTTCTTTTAAGGTCTTTAATGCAGTATTTGAAATGGATTAAAATCTTCAAATTATATTTACTTTAACCACCCTCTTTTTCCCCACTAAAAGCCTTATCGGGAAGCTTCTGAGATGTGCAGACAGATAAAAAGACTGCCTGAAAACTGTATTTGTTTACCTTCTATGTGCAGCTGAGATGGAGTTAGAATGCAAAGGAAATTTATACAAGCTCCATTTTTCATAATACTTGGAGCTTAGGTAAGCTTTATTTGAAGCATAATGTTGGAAAGTGCAGTTACAGAACTGTTAGATGATGGAAAGATTGCTAAATGAGCAAATGCCCAAAGGAAATAAATTTTCTCCTAAACATGAAAAGGCTCCTTAGCATTACATTTACTTTTGCTATGTAGTCTCTGTGAAAATCGTTCTCCTACTTCTGTGCATTAAAATTTCTTCTTGCCACAGAACTGCTCATTGTATATTGTGCTACTTAGAATAGGTAACACAAAGCTGTGCTGCCCAGATAATGCATGGGCTTGTATAAAACAAAACAGTGTTCTGCCTCAACACAAGTCCTTTTTTGAGATTAACTTTGATTAATTCATTCACATTTGGACTTAGTGCATGTTCCTTATATGATAGAGGGGAAGAGGGAAGGTACTAGAGACAAATGTTACTTTGAGGTGCTTTGAGGTATCCTAATTTGTGCCTCCAGGAGTTTCTTGTATATGCAAGCATAGAATTAATCCCATTAAGCAACTCACCAGTTTAGCCATTTGATGTGCATTAATTATTTCAATCTATCCCTTGAAAACTGTTTGGAGAAGTTACTCTGTTTTTACAAAGAAAGTAAAGCTATTCAAACCAATAGCCCTCAAGAGGATTATAGTCAGGTTTATTGCATCTAAATGGAGGAGGAAACACAAGTGAATGTAAATAAATGGCCCTGTTCTCTTCCCACTAAAAAACAGGTTCTGTAATGGGATAAATTCATTCTCCACACCATTGATTTCAACAGAAGTCAGCACAGGCCATTTAATTCAATGAGAATAGGTTTAGTCCCAAAGCAAACATGCACATACCTCCAAGGACACACAAGGAACATGTAGTGATAAGCAATCATTAAAAGGTAGAAATAAGTGTTTTTTCTAACAATATTCATTATACAAGAAATCTTTTCTTACTGTAACAAAATTAAGTTTGAGGAACTATAATGCTCTAATATTTTTTTCTGGGAAAAACCTCTTCTTTACTCTTTTATTTTGCTGTCTCCTATTCTGCTCTCAGAGTAAGTTTATAATTTGTTCTTCTGCAATTTGTTTTCACGTGCCTATACATCAAAGTCCAGGAAAAAAATCATAGTTGTCTCCAAACCCTTAACTTTAAAGAGCATTATTTTTATAGAAATACACCCCAAAGCATGTATTTCTATTTTATCAACAAAAATTAGCAATAGTTTACTCAAAGTCCATTACAAGAGCTACATTGGAATGATTTACTACACAGCAAAAAAAGCCAGGAAGGACCAGACGGTTCAGGTCATTGCACAGGACCAAATGTATGAATGCAATTCTCCAAACAATTTCATTGAGAAAAAGCATAGCATATGCAGAAGATACAAAGGTATAAGAGAAAGCACCAAGCAAAAGAAGTCTGGCTTTGTAACCTGCTCTATCTGATACTGTTTAAAATACTAAGCTGATGCACAAAAATTATGGGGAAAAATTCACTATGTATATGTCCTGTCAGTCAATTTTCAGCTTGGACACAACACAAAATGTCATTACCTAACAGATTCCATGCAGTCATCTGAAATTTCTAGAATACAATGGCATCCACTGTCATTAGTGGTTTTTTATCTGAATTAGATGCATACATACAGATGTAGATAGAGCTACAGCTGTAGAGCAAACATTATTTTTAGTTAAACAAATACAATGCATTTCAATTGCTGGAGAAAACACTGAAGAAAATTTCAACAGAGAAATAATAAGCAAAAAATGCATAGACATAAGGTAATTTTATTTTACCAAACTAATGCCATAAACCCCCTACAGCCAAATTTCCCTGCTACAAGTCTCATTCTCCTTCAGTGCCCCACTGTTTTGTACCTCGGTCTCACAGGTTTATGATCAGACTAGTTAAAGTCCCTAAAAAAGAAAAAGTCCAACCATCCTAAAACAGAGAAAGTATCTGTTCAGGTATTTTATTACCATTATCAATCAGTGATCCAAACCCTACAATTTTAAGACATAGTTTACCAGCTTGGAAGAAATATTTCTCCTCTTTTCTCTATCACATTTCTAGCACTAATTAATATAATATTGGCAGCATATAAGGCAAAAAAATGCTTAACAAATCTTAGGCAAAATTATTATGTACTATTTAGGAACAGTAAATGAATGACAATTTTATGGTGAAATTTATAGCCTAAGTAAAGCTAAATAAAGTATCCCACTGAATAACTTGCTTCACTTAAAATTCTCAGCTGACTGCGGCATAAAAATACCCTCTAGATAGGCTGTTCAGAGATTAGTATTTCTGCAGCTTTTAAGAGATTACATTGAATTCTGCAGCTGGTTGTGCTATCTACAGAATAACCTGATAACAGATACCATGCATGATTAGAACTCATGGACAACCAATTTGTAATTCAAGGCATAACTGAATAATTAAGATTTTTAAAGAAATCATATTTCAAAGTTAGTTGTACTTTCATTTTTTTATGAAGTGTCAGTAAATCATATTTTAAAAACAAAACTCTGATATTTGAATTTATCCTAGCAGATTAGTGCAATTCTAGGGAAGGGATTACATTTGTCTGTTTGCGTA
>JAOXJM010000001.1:98112550-98139752 GCA_026413425.1 Tringa solitaria | reverse complement strand
CCTTCTGGCTGTTACGAAGAAACTCTTTTGAAAAAATTAAAACAAAACAGATAAAAGATTTCTAATTAACTGCTGAAAACAGTCTTAAGTCTCACTATTTTGGGATCTCTTGTTCTGGTATGAGTCAATAACATCTCTTTGCTACGCTGGTATTAAAAGATCAGCATTTATCAGTTTAATTCACTACAATTGTATGTGAAACTATGTAATAGCCTGAATTTTAAAACTAGTCTATGCAGTTTCAGATGGAGAAAATTCAATGACTGAATGGCAAGGATATAACTTTTAATTAAAACTTCTCTGGTTTAGTCAACAAGGATCTTTTGAGATATAGAGCACCTTCCTCTCTATTGCGCAGAACCATAACACTAGCCTTTAATCAAAAAGACGAGCGTATGAGGCCTATCAGACTGCAGACTTGACCCTACTTGTTCACAGAAAAGTCAAAGTGAGTTTTCTGTGGCTTAGGTCTGCCTGGCAAACACCAGCTCGGCTGCATGTTACCGTTTACGATAAAAGGCAAGAGCGGACCCCACGGGAGTCAGCCTCACATGGAAACACCAGAGTTCACAGAAGTCATTGTCTTTCTGACTACGTGGGTTTTTCTTCTGCTTGTTTTTAGTCCCCGCAGTGCAGCTACGTATGTTCCACTGCCCAAACTGTGCCCCAGAGTCTCAACCTGGTGATGCTCTGACACTCAAAGATGTTTACTGGACAGCCCTTGTCACCAACATTTTCCTCCACGCAAGTCTTACAGCCAAACTCTTTGCCAGTACACCCTTTCCCACTGCAGAAAAGCTTTCCAGCTCATCAGCACGCCTGCACATTTCAGATCAAAAACTACAGGGTGCAGGTCAAGAAAAAATACAGGTGACCATTAATAAGCATTCAGCAACTCCTAAAGCTACGTATGCAGACAGGACTCATGCACCTGCTAGAGAAGAGCAGAAAACATTTATAGAGGCAGGCAGGCATACAGCTACTGACAAAATACAAAGAAATTTAGGTAGGATGTGGTAGAAAAAGTGGAGCCACTGAACTGCCAAGTCTACATGCTTTGAAAAAAAAAAAAAAGGTCAGGCTTATATACATAATTAGACTGCATTCAATAGTAAACAAAACCAAAAGCAGAGGATACTTGACAAATACATGACATATTGACAATTCTATAACAAACAGAACCAGGTAAATAATTCTTGCAAGAACTGAGTTTAGTTATGCAGATAGTGAGACAGGGATTAATGTCAATCTCAGGCTTTCTGACATAAAGCTAAGCAACCATCTTTCACCTATCACCTTCCTTCCTAAAGTCACGTTTCCCAGCAAACTTATTACACCTTCGGCACTTAAAAGAAATACAGGGGAAAAAAATAAATCACACGTGTTGGTTTGGACTAAGGCTCTAGTCCTGCTCCCTCTGAATTTAGCAGCACACTGAAGGAACATTAATTTGGTTTGCTCCTACATTATTATTTTTTTAGCTTAATACAAAAATAAAGCTTCCTTTATCTTCTTTTGTATGTCAGTGCCATCTCAAAAGCAGCTGTCCAATGCCAGACTTGCCCTTCATCTGCTGCACGGCCTTGGTCCCCTGGGCTCTCACGGGCAGCTCTGCTGCCTGCAGGCAAGGGCATGGCACAGGGTTGGAACAGAGGCAGGAAGCCTTTAAACTGGCAATGCTATCAGAGAAACACTTTAACTTGCTTCTCTTCTGTGTTTATGAAAGCGCTTGTTGCAAAAAGGGTAATGAGCATTCTCTGCACATTCCTCTGATCCTTCTAATAGCTGTTTCCCATATCGGCTCCACTTGAATTATTTCTTTCTGTATTTGAGGGATCAAAACAAAACGCAAAATTTTATCTTACCAGTGATAAAAGTGTTATTCCAGTTTATGGCACATACACCTTTTTAATATATCCTGGAATCTCTTTTTACAATGCTTCTCTCACTGCTAGTTTTGATGCTACTGCAGACAATCAACATACCAGTCCTTTTACTCCACTAACGCGCCCACCTGACAAGACCCTACACAGGGCACAAATTTGTTATAGGTTCCCATAACATGTCTGTCCTCTCTGTACTATTATATTTCATTTATTTCTACCAGCCCATGAAATCCTGTCTGATTGTACAATCTGCTTCTGTGTTGAAGACGTGTTCCTATCTTGTCATCAGTAAATTTTATTCACGTACTCCTACTTTTTCTGCCACTGTTATTAACTATGATATTAAATAGTAATATCCAGATTAGGTCTTAAAGATTCTGACTAATCATCTCTTCAGACCCAAATTTTCTCCTGCAGAATGTCCTACTGACACTTTCTTGTAAGCCACTTCACTGTGCCCTTTGCAATACATATACTAAACTCCCTCCTCTCTGTTCCGTGTAGCACCGTGGAAAATGATCCAGATAAATCCATCATCCATTCCTATGTGAAGATAAGTAATAATCCTTTATCGAGTAATCAGTTTAGTTATCCTCATAATCAATCTTTGGTAAAGCTGCTTTGCATTTTATCTTACTGTCCACGTTCCTCGCTTGTGGCTTTCCAGTAGAATTTACCCTGAAGCATTTCAGACAACTGAGACACAAGGTGAACAGATTTGTAATTGATCCCTGCTCTGCCTCTTCCCAAAGTATTAGCAGCATGTTCACTTTGCTTCAGTCAGATGGAGAACTGACCCTGTAGTGGTTCAATTCTAACTTTTGCTGGCCAGTCAGTGAATGAATAGTAAGAATTATTTACTGACAACTGATGCATGAGTAACTGAAACATCTGATGACAGAAAGTGTTAAAAGGGAGGAAAACAAACCCTGATGCAGAGAGTTCAGATGGACAACACAGATGTTCATCCAAACCTACGTACTTGCCTGCAAGGGAGGTACTGTTATCACAGCTTCATGCGTTGTGAGATTCAGCGGCCACAATCTTTATGAGATGACTCCAGAGTTGTCTCTGGGATTCTGTGCTCATCCTCATCTATATAAGCAAAACTTTAGGAAGGTCATTTCTACCTTTGCCTTAGAGGTCACAATCAAAGTGGTGTTTGAATTGCATCTTGTCTCTGAACCACAGCTTGGCTTCCCAGGATCATTTCCAACATGAAAAGGATTATATTAAAGTAAGTTACTGGGCCATCATATCTACAATTCTCCCCTTAATCTTATGCTTTGCTGCTTATCTCCTGATGCTTTCCCTTTTGCTCCCACCTTGGCTGTATCTGCAAGTTGTTTAACTTTTTTACAGAATATTTGCCTCGTTCTCTCCTCCCCTTCTTTTCATCTTCCCTTTTCTCCCCTCTCCACATACACCTTACAGAAAAGCTCTCCAATTTTAAATCACCCAATAATAAATTACAATCAAACTCAAAACAGGGCATCGGTGGCCACATAATCCCACGTAACCACAGAAGGCCTGATTCTGAGTAATCATTGAGGTCTCACTGCTCGCATTCATCCCAACAGAAGGCCTAGGTCCAAGCCCCTCAGAGTATCAGGCCAAAAGATTCACCTGCCACTACCTTATAAATAATTGAATGGGTGTCTGATGACATCCATTGTATCTCAGCACTATCCCATATTCCCCCGCATGAGGTGGCTTCCACTTCCCTTTTCGTGACAATCATATTATAAATCCCTTGGATTTAACTCTGTTCTCCTTCACTTCCCTAACAGTCCTCATAAGCTCTCTCCCGGTAAATGAGACGGGATGCAATGATTTCTCTTGGTGCTTTAGCTCTCCTTTGTCCTTCTGTGGGTACCCTGGACTTGTTTTCTTGTAGGACACCTGCACAGCAGCAGTATTGCACAGCCTTGGTTTGCTCCAGAGGCCCCAAAGCATTTGTGTGGTGCATGGGGAGGAGGAATAAACAGCTCTAAAACCTCTCTGCCTGTGTCTGCTGCACTATACTAGGATCTGAACAAACCAGGTACCTGACAGAAAAAAATCTGGAAGTTCCTAAAAGCTATTCTGGTCTACTTGCTGTATTTCTACAGGCAAGGAGAAATGTCAATGATACCAGTCCTATCATTCAGAGCACTGAGGGAAAGACGCATGTCAGATGCCTAATGTTGCTTTTCTGTATGAAAAGAAACCCTTATTTTAATGGCCATAATCAGAAAGACTTACCCCTGAGCACAGATTTGAGATACACGCTCTATTCTCTTGGAAAGCTTCAACAATATTGGAATACACTTACTTTTAGCATGCAGCATATTTCAATAATACATATTAAAAATAATATAAAATAGCTGCATAATATATAAAGATACTATAATATATAATTATATAAATTTATTACCTTAAATGCTTCTTTTAACTATATGGGGTTGGCCAAACTTGAAGGAAATAAGAAAACATTCTGTAATAGGTTATATTGTTTTAAAGCCTGGGTCACTGAAATTGCTTAGGACGCAAGTTATCCAGTAGCGACAAACAGTTGTCAGTATTGCCAGAATTGAGGTAGTTTAAATCATTAAAAAAAAATACCTGTGTGCTATACCTAGCACTTGAACATTCTATAAAAATTCAATCAAAGGTCTAATGCACCTGTAGTAAATTATGTCAGATCAAAAAGTCTAATGTAGAGTATTTATTCAAAATAACTCAAATATATTCATTTTATTTCCAGTGGCTGGGAAAAAAATAAAAATCTAATTATTCTGTTCTCCCTTAGGTACTGAGGGAGTAGCTGTCTCCCAGGGGTACAGTAGGGCAAACAGTATGGTACTTAATGAAAAATAAATAATAATAAAAAAATCTTTATTACCACTTAGCTGTAGGGTAAGTGGGAGGCAAAGCAAGTCAGTATCAGACTCAAAACAAGATTCCCACTTGCAAGAGAGGAGGCAGTGAACTGTATTACCCTAACACTGTAGACATAAGAAGAATAAAAATAAGTTTACAATCCAGAGACAGTTAACACACTGAGGCATAACATGACAAAATTAAAAATAAAATGCATTTGGAGTTGTGCTGTTACAATGTGAAATGGATTATACCAACTGTCTACATCATCTTTTCTTATATGTTTGCATTTTGAAAGAAAAACTGGCACAAGAAATGGTAATGAGCTTTGTTGAATATATTCCAATTAAAACAGCGAAATCTCTTAGCAAAAAACACCCTAAAAAGCAGTTTCATGTGGGAGAAGAAAACGAGAGAAACATAGAAAAACATGTGCAAAAAGTAGGGTATATAGGAAGTAGGAGGAGATGAGAGTTGCTATGTAATTTCTTTTAAACAAACTCTTAATTCTACAAAACGCATTATCCTTCTGAAGTGCACACCCAGTAATTTGTGTCCCCATTTGTTTTTTCTTTCAGCTGACTCCCCAACTCCTAGAATCAAGCTGTCACTTCAGCCAGCAGGTGCTTTCATTCCCGCCTCCAACCTACAACAGTTATGACAAGAGATGAAGAAAAACAGCTACCCCGGGCAGCCCGGGCTGGTGCATAATGAACGGTTAACCCTGGATAAATCTAATGACAAGTGTGGGTGGCTTTGACTGAAATGACAAGGCAGTTTGTCACCCATTGCTCTGTCACAGAGATCAGCAGCGCTAACATTTTCTGCTGAGTTGAGGGGAAAGCAGCCTGAAACTTGTGCATTTTGGAGGCTGTGCCCAAAGACACTGAAAACAAAAGGGGTCAGCCTCAGTGTTGAAACACCTCTCTGGCCCTAAACAAGTCAGCAGCGGAAGAGACGTAGTTTATAAGATGCTCTTGAAAGAAAACACCACTGTCTCTGGAGACGGACAGAAAATTTAAAACAAAAAAACAAAATAAACTCACAAGCATATCGAGCTCTCTTGTTTTAAATTACCTACAGACTTTTGGCAGAGGTACTCAGTTACTCAGTTTACCTTCACGTGAAATTCCCAAGAGCAACCTGCTTTACTTACAGGGGTTGTGTTTTACTCATTGATGAGTTCAGTGCCCATAAAATGATAACAGCAGGACTCAATTGCTATCATAAATAGTTAAATAGTCTTGAGGCCCCCGGTCCTCAATCATTGCAGTTTTGGGTAATACTGTTTGTGGTATCACAGGTGTACCCGCTTAAATAAAACAGTTGTCCCCAAACGCTGCATGTACCTCAATCCTGTAAAGAATTGTGTCTCTGTTTAAACTTAGCTTCAATTAGTGCATTAATTTCTGGACTGTGTGAGGTGCTACACAATCAGAATCCAAATAAACAAGTGGCAAAGGCTGGTAAGGGGCACAGGCACAGAAAGAGCCAGTGTCTGTTTGAATTCCAGGTGGCGGACCAGTGGCAGTCCTGGATCCAAAACCACCACAAACGGGAAAGGTATGCAACAGCATCATATGATACCCAGCAGTGAAAGGCACCGTGGTTTTCCTGTATGAGGGGAATTAATATCATAACTTCAGACCCCGTGACATTATTGAACTAATTCCTTACATAAATTCAAGACTGTGGTCTTATCATGTTTTCATTTTTTACACCCACATAGTGCCTTCCTGAAAGCCTCTCTGGTTCTTGCCATTAACTTAGCCTGGCAAGTCTAATGGGGAAGACATTCAAAACATTTTCAAACTCTGTGCTGGGAGAAAATTTATGGTGGCTCTTCTGCCTCCCACTGCTTTCAACACCTTGGAAAACCCCATCTCTTTTAAATTTACATACCTTTTCAGTTACAAATGCCAACATTTTGAGGTAATCAAATGTGCACCATCCTGCTGCTTTCAAAGACCAGTAGCAGCTTTGCTGAGGGTTTGCTACCCAGTACTAATCTTAGGTCATCTGGGTCGACCCAGACACACTAACCAGTCTCATAGCAATCCCCTGGGAACTCGAGACCTTATTACTGCTCTTCATATGTATTTTACTTGAAACAAAAAGAAAATGAACTTCTATATTAAGATGTTGCCAGAAATAAGAAATAAAAATGTGGATTGATACACTTTCCTTCCACTGAAGCCTTTAATTTAATACAGCAGTTACAGTATTGCCATTTCAAGAGAAAAACAGACTCAAAGGAAAGATATTTCCCTTCTGGCAACAATCTGTCATTTTTCTACAGGAGAGCATATTCATGGCAGGTTTTTTGGTGGTTATTTTCATCTTGATCCCCTTCTAATCTCAGCTCTTGATGTCCAACTCTTTCGAGGAAATGCCAGCTTTGCCATTTCCATCTAACAAACGATTGCTTAAGAGAAACCCTGCTGCCTTACTCTCGTGGTCTCCAGCACATCTTTAGCATTCCCAGTAACGAGGGTCATATGATAAAAAAACATTATCTTTTTAATAAGAAGTTTCGGGTCTTCCTTTTCCCAGTGCCCCTTCTATCTTAACCTAAATGCTAACTGATGAATCTCATTCACTCCTTATCTCCACATTTCTTTACACTTGTCCTTTTCGACTTTTCTGCACAGGGACCTTTCAGCACCGCCAGCATCCTGTTATGAAGCACTGAATGGCTTTTAACCATGCTCTATGTCATACTGCTATGTTTCTGCCTTTGCATGCTGGACGTGGTACTTATTTTCTGTTAATCAGATTTCGCTTTGGCTGATTTTTTTTTTATTTGGTGGTTGTAAAGATATGTAGAGTATCTTACAAATCATCTACTACATGCTTCAGCACTGCATTTATCCTCCAGTCTTTCTTGCTTCAACAGCTTGTGTGGAGATACTTTTCTTATCTTAACACAGGTTTCTATTTATATCGCTGGTTTTGTTCACAAATAGCAACATGAAACAACTTCCCCTTGCTCTGGCTAAAAACTCATAATTAAGGGTCCTGAAATACACTTTTGCGTAAACAATGTCTCGCCCGCTGTAGTCTGGTCTTCTGTTCTAGTAGTCCATCATGCATTCAGACCTGGAAACATTCTATAGCTAACAGCTAAAGCAATTAGCTGTTTTATTGCTGTCTTTGCCAATGGCATTCTGAAAGGCAACTAACCAATCCATGCTTTGATTTGCCCCATTAGAATAGAAATTACAGGAACATACTACTTCAGAAGATTAGTGTGGGAACCTCTTAATGCTTATGAAGTGCTTCAGTTTCTAAGAAATCATTAGATTAATGAAGGTAATGTGATTAGTAGCAAGTGCTGAAATCACTAAAAGATTTTAAAAGTCTACACTGGGGGAGAAGCTGGTACTCATGAGATGATCATTGCTCATCCCTGCTAGGAACACAGTCTATTCTGAAGTGTAGATGGTGCCAAGCCACATTCCCAAATTGTGTTACAGCCCAACCAAAACCAAACGCTATCGCGTAATTCCGGGACAAGGTGAAGAAACAGTTCACAGTTCTGTGTACACTGCAAGACCAAAATGTGTTAGCCACACTGTAATGACAAATAACATAAAGCTGATTTTGCATCATAGCTCGATTGATTGTGCACAGTGGCTTCTTTCTGTCTGCTTTCCAAAGGAGTCCATCTACAGTGAGGCTTTTAGAAGATTTCCCATTCATATTCCAACACTGATACTTGTTGAGGTGCTAATAATGGTCAAAAATCTGCGTAGGCAACCTAGACTAATTTCATACACTAGGCGCAACACTCACACAGTTAGTTTCCGATGCACGACGCTGGCTATGAAGGCGACATCTCACACATTGAACAACATGGTGCTGAGGACTCTGTCCTTCCATGGCCCCACACAATCCACCCACCAGCAGTGGTCCCACAGTGGAGGAGAAGGAAAGTAAGTGTGGCAATGACCTATACCTCAAAGTAAGCAGTGTGAACAGGTTTCTCTGATCTAAAAAGACATAAAGTTTTGTTTCCTTATGGCAGAGCACACCCTACTCTTCCCTTATCAGATGGCACAATGAATTAGAGTTGTCTCCCTCCTTGTAGCCCAGTATGTCTCAGACTCATACATACAGCCAACTAGATATGGTGCTGGATTAATATTTCCTGTCTTGACTTCTTTCTCCTCTAAGAAACCAATCCATAGTACCTCTCTGAAGCTGACAGAATTGCCATGGTTGTGACCTACTGCCTAGATATCTTCTGTCATAAAACTGAATATTTTATTGAACTAGTACCAAAGTAAGTACAGAAAAACATTATGTTCTTTTTTATTTTTTATAATTTTGAATTCAACAGACAAGTTGTTTATGTTTAATGGTAACTGCAGAGGCAGGTATTGCTATGCTAGAGACTTCAGACTTGTTATGATTCAGAAAACTGGGTTTTGATGTAAATTTTAGAGCCTGCATGTCACAGAGCTGCATTACGTTCGTACTTGTAAGCTGGCTAATAAAGGTCATCAACCACAAAAATTCAGAAATTAAACATATTTATGTCTATTATTGCTTGATGAATCAAGCAAGAAGGCTGCTGAAAAGCCCTTTCTTTAAATTTAATTGCAACTACCATTGCTCTTCCCACACCACTGACAGTTCTGAGAGGCTATATACAAAAGGCATAAACAGGGAAAAAAAAATATCTTGTGTCGCACAATTCCATTAAAAAGATCTGTACTATTCCTTTCTCCTCTCTGTTTTAAATTCTCCTGAAGCAGCAGTAGTTTTAACCAGTTATTTTTCCTTTATTACTTTCACTGCTGAAAATAAATTACTACTGAAACATAGCATTAGATTCTAGAGAGTGGAACACATGAAGCTAACCATAATAAAAAAACCACCCTACTTCCACACCAAACAGAAGAACAATTGGAGACAGAAATATCACAAGAAGGGACAGGTGCAGCTTTAGAGGAAGAAATTCATTGCTTACATAACCACTTTCACATATTCCTCTCATCTAAAATACACACTTTATTGAATGTACTTCACTAGATTATATGAACATCATCTGAATCAGAAAATCCAGTGAGCAGGTCAAATCATTATTTTACCCTCAGTAACAATCATTTAGTTCTTCTATTCTAAATTCTTCCACTATGAGGTTTGAGGAAAGCTGTTGTGATTCTTTGTATTTTCATTTCCCTGTCTGTCCTTCAGGGATAATAAAGCAAATCTGACCATATAAAGAGACTGAGAGGATTTTGTTCTCTCTCAAAGCTTTTTTACAGCAGAAAAATTACACATTTCTCTAAAATAATATCAAAGGTGTTACTCTTAGGAGGCTCTTGCTATTCAACAAATTCAATATTTTAAGGCCAGGAAGTTTGCTAGCCTTTAACATCCAATAATGTAATTCTAAAAGGTGACAGGCACACACACACAAAGCCTTTTTATTTTTTGTTAGAAAATTGTACTGCATCTGATCTTATTTTTCAGTAATTATGTTAACATTATGCTTCACAGATCAAGGCAAACTGGATGTTACCAAACAGTATTTCACATTTCATTAATACTTGCATTACCCAAGTAAAAAATCCTGTTGTTTAGTTAAGACATGTATATCATTCTGATACACATATACCTTAAAGTATTCAGTTTAATTGTAGCAGTTTTTATTGAGACTATACCTCTTGTGTGAATTGGATAAGGTAATTGGTCTGTTACCATGATCTCAGATTTGTATTAAGAAATAGCAAGTAAATAAATAAGATGAATGAAAACTAAGAACACAAATAGAGTTTATGAGACTTTCACCTAAGAAAGGGTGAATAAGGCATGTGTAAATGAGCTGACAGAATAAATATTGAAATTGCAATTTCATAAAGAGAAGTTGAATCAGGATAGATGAATTTTTAATACATACACGGATCATTAAAGAAGAGAAGTTTGTGTTACTCATTCAAAAAGTGACCTTAAGTAGAGACTGGGTTGTAAGTTCAGCATGTCAGGTTGAAAGGATACCTGGGAATGACTGCCTTGCACTGGACACATACAAGACCTTACATACACGTGTGTAGAACATCCAGGGATATGGTCAGAGAAAGACAAATTTAATGAAACTTTAAAAGGTATTCATGAATTCACATTTATGGATTTCCTAATTTCTGTCTGGATTTCCAAACCATTTAATAGCAGTATTTACCATTACAGAAATGATAATAAATCTCAGATGTGTCACTGGTGGGAATAAGTACATAACTAGAAAGATACACCCAGAGTTCTTGCTTATGAAATGCAGAATCCAGGTAGCACTCAGCAAGGGAAAGGAAGTAGGAGAGAAAAAGAGGACGTCCCATGAACAATAGCACTCACTGTCTTTGAAATTGTAATGTCAAGACTAAAAAAAGAAATATTCCATTATTCCTGACACCAGCTGAGAAAACACTATTCCCCTCACCTTCGGCTGCATGTGTGCAAAAAAAGAACTTCACTTACTCACAGAAAACTGCTATTTATCTGACAAAAGATGAAAGACTAAAAATAAATCTGATGATTTTAATATGCAGGCACATAGCTGTAAACAAACACTTGCTAAAGATCGTCTTTGATCCTTATTAAATTTACATTTAAAAATGGCTTCAATAACCGAAGTGAAACACATTTTCATGCTAATATCCCAAATGGCACATATGAACTTAATGGTTTTGCATGGATCTGCTTGTAACACATGCTTACACATCCATGCAATTTTTTCCTGCTCTCTACATATACACTTGTGCGATGTCAATAGCATCTGTGTTTGTATCTAGCCATTAACTTATATAGCACAAATATTTCTGTAATATGCTTGATTAAACATTGGGTACTGGGTATTGTTGTGTACCTCTCAAATATATAAATAATAACAAAGGACTGAGAAAAGTCTCCTTGGCAAACTGTCTTGTACTCCTACAGCCAGCCAACTGAAAAAGTTGATTCCATAAACTCAGCAAACTGCTCCCAAGTAAGAATTTGTTTTCTACCCTCTTTGCCACAACAATAACATATGCCAAAACTATTTGGACGTTGTGAATCCTTCTTCTGATCCCCTTGAAGCAACTCATTTATAGCTATTTTTTATAATCTGCATTCTCATTTTCATCTCATCTTCTCTCAGTGCATTTTAGATGGCAATCATCACGTGTCTTAAAGCCTCTGCACAAATACACTAGTGGGTGTTCTTTTGCATGCTGCATACAGATGTTGAAGAGGCAATGTTTTGATGAGTTGTATGTAAATTCCATTCAAAATGTCACTTGCCTTTAGGGCTCTGTTGCCAAATATTTCACACTTCCCCTTGTCCCTTCTCAACTTGAGATCCCAAGACTGAAAGGCTTTGGAAAAATATTCCAATGTAGCTTTCAGGCAAGCTCACACTGCTCTGGTTCCACATACAACATGGATAATATGTAAGTGGCATGCCCTGAGCATTTTCCAAGCCACATTACAGATATTACCCTGTATAAGCCAAAACACCCTGAACAAAAGCTCTGCTGAAGTATAACTCCCCTTAGGCAACTTCACTTCTCAGAAGCCAAAGACCAGGGAGTTCAAGACCAAGGCGTTCTATTAGGTGCCTGAGGCAAAAAAGGCTACCTGAACTGAGCAGAGAAACTGCAGTCAATCCCCAAAGGAAGTCCTTGCCTTGATGCCTGGTTAATAGTTAATGCATAGGGCAAGTCCTCAGTAGCCAGGAGCTACCTGTGAGAAAAGCAGCATGCAATTATAGGAAGACAGACAGCTGAAAGCTGAACTTCAACATCTACTGAAATAGCAAGAACTATTTCCATTAAAAATAATGTATGTTTTAATTAGGCTACATGAGATATTTAGACAATACAATCATCAGGTCCTAGCATAGGTGTTCTTGTGGGAGTAAAACATGGCTAGAATAATTGTTCAAATACTGCTGTCTCTAAACAATAACACTCGAACGCCAACCAGCTTAAACACCATCATGTTAAGAGCTGTACTGGCATGAACAGTGACAGCATGCATGTGTTGTGTGGAGCACAATAAATGTTCTTCATCTCTAGAGCACATTTTCTGAAAAGCTCAAGATGCTTTCTAAGTGTGAAGTAACACACAGTCTGTACAGGACATTATTTTTTCCTTTCTCTCCACACTGAAGGAAGGATGCAGCATGTCCATAACTGAGCTTTTACTTTTTCGTATCTCTCATCAGTTCAATTGAATCTAGAATGATAAGGGTTATCTAAAGAGAGGGAAGGAAAAAGGTTAACTACTTTCCTAATACAACAAAGGCTGTCCTGTAAGCAGGAAGGGTCACTGTGAATGTAGCAGCGAATCAGACACAACCACTATTTTAATTTCCTATATACAAAATACATTACACTGGAGGATCTAAAGTATACTTGTTAGATCTCAATTTTCAAAACACCATCATGAAACAGGCAAATAAACCTCTTTGTTGATTAATCAAATACTAAAATAGCATATTGTCTTCAGGACCATCTGTGTTAACACTTTCTGAGTGTTATGTATAGATCAACAACTAGATAAGCAATCTAAAGTTTGCAACAAAAAAAAGCTAAAGCAACAAGCAACAAAAAAGCTAACAGAGTGGCACACCTTGATTAAGCCTGGACACTGGTTTATCAGAAAGCCTACACACATTCCAGTGGCTTTGTAAAGGTTAGACTCCTTTAAATTAAATGTACAGGTTAGACAGTAAATCAGCTCCAATTAAATGTATAAAACTGTGACCCCATTTTTCCATTTTCTTGCTTTATCTAAAAACCAGCATTATTTCACTAAGGGGATAAAGACTTTGTAGAGCAGTGAGGATGATGGGAATTGTCAGAATTATCTACAAATCCTTCAGACAAGACACCAAAGTTCACACTTCACAATTTAAAAAATTTATATTCCATTCATATTGATTTTTCTTTGTATCGTAGAGGCAAACTTCCTAATAACACAGATTAAAAAGCACCAGAAAATGCTCTAAAAATATTCAGAACTACAACAAAACATGATAATCAGAACAGAAACAAAAAAACACTGAAAATGAAAACCTCAAAACAAAACTGCTTTAGGAATTAAACATTATTTAACTGCAGATTTCAATAAAACCACTTTGTAAAATCACTTATAAGTGCAAATTGACAAATAAAAGCTAGATAGTTTAGCTACTTAGAGGCACTCTTTTCCTTGGGTCTAAGATAACTTCTAACTATGTATGAACCTCAACATTTCTATGCTTTTATTATAGTATAAGCCTAAGCCTGAAAGGAGGTGAAGACCCCACTGAAACCAAAGGCACAGAATGAGAAACTTTCTCCTTTCCAAAATGTTTGTATACAATGCATCATTATGGAGGTGAGAGAGGCTCACAGAAGTATCACTAAATTGGTTTTCAACTAGCTGATAACAGCGCATTTCCTTCAGCATAGATCTTCGTGTGAGGTGCAAAAATCTGGCTGAGCAGTTTGGTAAATGCCCAAGCAGTCTGCCTGGAGTAAAACTCCTGCTGGCACCACTGGGGAGCTGCCTAAACAAGATAGCTAATTTCAAGCTAGTTTAGGTATGTTTAAACAAGCGGCATTTACTAAAACACTGATGTGACCTAATTTGAAGGGGAAAGCGACAGAAATTAAATAGTATCCCCATATTACAGCTACAGCATGTAACATCACATATTGAGGTGAAGCTACTTGCCAAATCTTTGTAATATCTGAACCCGTCCTTTTTGCCTCTAGATAATCCTTCTCTTTAAGAAAGGTCAGCGCATATGCTGGGCTTTCTCAGATTGCCTCTTCTAGTCGTATTTCAGGTTGTTGATTCCCTCAGATCCCTGCATTCTCTTAAGATTTAGTAGCCTAGGACCTTCTTCTGAATCTTCCAGTTCTGTATAATTACATGTGGTTTCAGAAATGGCAGAATCATCAATATATAAGCATATATTATCAATACCCATATTGATGTTACTCATACATCCACGCATAAGAGAACAGCACCACCTCTACGCCCCATTTTGTAGACAGCCTCAAACACAGGAGCCTGCTTAGGGATTCTGGTTGTGCTGAAACACAATTGCTACCAAAGAAAGCACCTTTTGCAAAGTATGGATGGGGAATCTCTCAGATACACACTCCACGCTGTAGCACTGACAGGCAAGAACATCAAGTCTTCCGCAGAACAAAAATACGTGTACTCTATTAATTGACTGCAAAGGATAAAACTGAGTCCATAAAAATACTACAGCTGAAGTTGAGATTTATTTTTTTTTATTGTATAGGTTTATTGAGGTAATACTTCTTCATCAGAATCACTTTCCACTACAAATTCTGATGGCATATTAATTAGGGAATTCTAGATTCCCATTAGAATGTCTCATCAAAACCAGCAAGTGTCTCAAATGGCTTTGAGTGGGAGTCCTGTTCAAGGTCCTGCTTTGAGTCAGACAGAATAAGGACTTGAATCTGGGTTTCCCTCTTCCCAAACACAGAACACTAATTGCTCTCAGACCTTGTTTGATGTTTCGCAAAAATACTTCGGCAGGGTTTGGTTTACCCCAGTGGAAAACAAGGGGGAGGAGAGGAAGAATTAAAATCTTGCAAATTTTTGCAGAAAGTTTAAGATCAAGCTTTCCCTTTAAGCTCTATCTTAAACCTGATATTCATCTAACAAAGCCATCATGTCTAACATATAGACATTTGGCTCCAGACGCAAAAAGAAGAGCAAGAGAGAAAGAGGGCAAACCTGTTAGCTACTTCTTTGCAGCTGAAAAAGATAAAATCAGATAAAAACACCTTGGAAAAGATGTTACAATAAGATAGGGCTGCAGGTTCATAGCTGTAAGTTCTTTAAGAAAGTTATAAAAAAAAAAAAAAGAAAAGAAAAAAGAAAAAAGAAAAAAATTCAAGCCTGAAACTCTGCTGCTGCTTTGCTGTCAGAAGAGACATAGCTAACAGCAGCAACAAATGCACTATAGCACTGCTGGGACTTGAGACAAATAGTAAAATAACATCTGAGTTCTTAGAAGAAAAGACATTAATTTATCTGCATGAATAGACAGGTGAAGGAAAATTCCAGTTCTGCCTACATTAATACTAGAGATACCTGAAATTTAAGAGAGATTCAGAACGAGGTAACTTAAAGCTGCTTCTTTTCTTCTAGAGAGAAGTAGTTTTGTGAGACTCTCCTGGTTATCTAACATTTGAGTCAAGGAGAAACACTTGGAAATATGATCAAAATACACACTTAGAAAAAGTCAAGTAATGCACCCAGTATGCGTAATTTTTCACATTTCATTCTATTTTAAGCGGGGCTCTTGCACAAAACAAAACTCTTGAAGGTCTGTAGTTATTTTCAAACTTTGGGGATAGACCATAATTTTGAAGCTATAAGCAGTCTTCATCAGAACTTCAGGTCATATCTAAGACAGCATTGCTAATGATCTGTGAGGCAATTGCTTGAAAACAAATGACTCCGAGATCTCTCACAAACTTTCTGTATAAATAAAATGGAAAATGTTGTGCTGTTTTCAATAAAATTATTCCTAATTTGCGAGGGAAAAAGAAATTAATATTCTCAGCAAACTGTATTGAGTTTGACACAGAAAGTAGAGGCCATCTGCCAAAATTGAGGATGCCAAAGCAATCAATCCATGCAGTGGTTTGGGCTACCAAGTGAGTACATTTTCTGGCTTGCTGGCAGTCCACAGCCACCCATCTGCGCCTTGACCCACAGGGACCCAGTTATGGCACCGTGCTGTGGGTGCCAGTGTTCACTGCATAATTCTGCTTATGTACAGCATGGGGTCTGTGTGTAGGCAAAGCTCCTATCACCGCTCTACTCAAATAGAAGTGAGACTGGGTCCTATTGAAAGCATAATTAAAAATAATTTTACTGAAAGAGATTTATTTTTTTCTTTCTGTTTCAGATGCTTATTCTGAGAAACTAAATTCCAGAAAGTTTTTATGGCATATATTAGAAGCTCATTTTTTAAAGTAACTGGAACGGTGTTTGACCTTCTGCCTGAAATTCAGCTGGGTCAACCTTGCTTATCTTCTCTGCTCTGCTGGGTATAGTCGCGCTCATAAAACACCAATGCTCAGTTTTACATTTAAAATATCAATAGCTTCAAGAAGTTAAAACTTAGGCAACTTGTGATGGGGTATTATGCCCATTTCTTCTCAGGAAAAGGGAAATCAGGGGATGGTTATTGCAAATGGTGGGTTTCTCTCATTTTCTTTCACCAATTCTTTTTAAGCTTACCACTTGCAAAGGTTTAATTCTTATACTTTATCCATCAGAGTAACCCACCCAGTGAAACTTGTGCATGTCCAGAGAGAGACTGAAAGAACCAGAAGCCCATGTCTAATGAAGAAAATGTTGCAGGTAACTGAAGAGAAAAGAATTGCAGGTAACAAGCAAGCATGAGATCAAATCCGTCACTAGTGTAAGCCCCCAAAGTCAGTTAATTATCACACAGACCGCTTTGGTTGTGTTGCATTAGTAACTCTTCAAAATCCAACAGTTTGAGTGCTCAACCAGTATTAATAGTGAGAATTTTTGCATTTCCTGAGAAATATGAAAAGAAAAAGTTATAATAAAAACCATAACAGAAACATGCATAGTTACCTTACTTCATACAGCACCACTCCCATACACCTTTTCTGAAAATCTTTTATTACAAATTCCTGTAGGTTCTAATCTGTAACGACTGAATTCACCTGTGCACACTAACTCAGTCAGAAATCATAACTTTAGTTAATAAACCACAAAATAACATAAAATAGCAAACGATTCCTGAAAATTAGCAGCAAGTTGTTAGGAAGAAATCTGTAGAATTGAAATAACATTCTTAAAAAATTATCAAAAGAAACTTATTTGCTACAAAACATTTTATGAACAGAGCAACTATACTTGGAGCAATTAACAGAATTGTTTGCATGCTTCTTAGAAACTGTTTTAGTTTTGGTAGATTTTTTTTTTTTACAAGATATCAATTATATAATATTTCTCTCTCTGTATGCTGTCTTCCTTCCTTCAGAATATGATTCTTAAAACAACTTGGAAGACTTTATTCTACTTTTCTGTCTTCAGAAATGCACCTGCATGCTTACACAAAGTGCTGCCAAAATTATCTTTCTTACATGAAAGCCCAAAGTGATGATAACACACAAATTTGCATCATGGAGTTAGAAAGAGAGGGAGATGACTCCACATAATTCCGGTAAGACTTCTTTTGTGCAATTGGTTTTACATGGCTGGACGGGAAACAACGTAAATCGCAACAACACATAGCGGATAGACACAGAAATGACTTCTCCTGCCAAAGACCTGATGTTGGGTTCTCTGACTGAGGTTTGCAGATATGCGACCAAAAAAATGGTCTAGTCTTATAGCAATTATATGGCTAGAATGTATAATATGATACAAGTCAAAATTTTTCTTCGCAACGGTTTAAAATTCTGCTGTATGAATTGCGAGCTGTAAGGTCACGGCCCAGGAATCCCGTTTACATATACTTCTTAAAGGCATCATTCAGCTATTTCTGAATGACAAAACAAATATTTGATAACTAGGAACGTGCAGCATCTAACATTAGGAAGCCGATCTCTTTCACTGAAATGATATTTGCCGACAGTATTCAAGAAGTGACATTGTCAACCTGTACCAAGCTCTTGCTTCAAATTGGTCTGATAAGTAATAAATTATTGTATGTTAAAGTTTAGTACAAATTTAATTTCTATATTAATTAAAATAATTATTTTGCATACAACATATCTAATCAGTTTGGGCCCTGCTCCTATAGAAGAGGATCTACTTGCAGGATCTGTCCAATTATGACAGTTTGTTCTCACCCATCTAATAATTACCAACTGGATATTTTGCTGTTTTGTCCCTCCAGAATCAGAGTTTGTTTTGTGATGAGATATATGCCATGGGGAACTGGAATGAATTTATAATACATACTTCAGCATTAAATATTTGGGAAGCATTTTAATAAATATTTGGCTCTGTTTATTTCAGATTTGGCTGTCATGCCGATGACAGCAACATTCCAAGTGAAATGAATGCAAAACACCCATGCTCCTGGCTGGAAGAAACCGATTATAAAATTTGGATGAAAAACCAGAAAAAGGGTTTGTTAGTCACATAGCTCAGTCCTTTATGCTATGACCAATGTACACTTACTTGAAAAGAAATAAACCACCACCCAGATTAGCTTTCCCTCATTAATTTCCTGGATATCACATTATCACTTCTTATGCTATTAGAAGAACACTTAGAAAAGTGACTCAGTCCATTACTCTATTTTAATTTTTTTTAATAATAAGATTTATAATTCATTTTTACAGTTCACATTTTGGGGCTCTTAGGAAAGCTTCTCTAGGTGTTCTCTGGTTCTAAATGTTTGATGTGCTTTTTTTTTTGACCAGGAAACCATTTACAGTTCTTGCAACCACGAGCACTGCAGCATCCTGATACAGGTTAGCCTATCATCCCCCCAAAATAGCAATGGCCTTAAAAAAAATAAAATCATCATAAGTGACAGGTTATATAGCTGATTTGCTCTTTTTTCCGTTTCTGGAGCCATGAAGGCTTGCATTTTCAAGGTTTCCTTTACAAGCTAGAAAACCTGACTAGAAAACCAAAAAAGTTTATTTATGGTGAAATTAAAGATTTTCACCTAAGACAATACCTTGAGTTTTAAGTAAATCCTATATGGTGAGATTTCTTTAAAAAACCCATAAGTGTTGGCAACTAGCCACCCTCTAGATTTATTCAGTGTGTCCTACTACAGTTTATGCTATCATTTGTCAAGAAATTTCCAAACTTTATTCTTTGTCAGCTTCCATCGAATTCTAATTTGGTATATCTTTCACCTCCATATTTCCTGAGTTTTCAAAGAGTTGCATTATCATTATGGCTTCTTCACTTAAAATACAACAAATTAAAAAATGTTCTACTACTCAGAAAGTCAGGATATATATGAAGTTTTCACTGCAATCACATCCCATGAAAGAAACAGGCCAAATAGTATGAGAATTTCATCAGGCCTCACAACCTGCTTGCCAGAAGCACAATGTTTAACCCGCTATAAGATATCAAAAGTACGTTGAGATAGAAAGCTCCATACTTGCCGTTCTTCTTGCAAGACTTGGCAGACATATAACAAGCTATCGAGAACAAAATACATAAAGGGTCTCCAAAGGTTGATGGTTTATTCCTAGGAAACTTGTAGGGATTCAAATATTTCCAATCTGTAAGATTCAAAAATTGAGATGGCTTCTACCCCTTAAACAGAACTTGCATAGACACCAATGCTTGTGATCTCTGAGGCTTAGGAACTAGCTGTTTTCATTTCTATTCGTTTTCATTACTATTCTAGCTAAATTGTCAAAGGACTGAAAGAACTACACATCAGTAAGCCTAACTCTCACAAAGATGGCTATATCCATTGTAGGTGGCTAAATACATGCATTTCCACTGTCTTCCAAGATCTGTGCATTTGAATTGAGTAGACCGAAGAACTGCAAACTAAGCTTTTCATTTGCCTGCACATTTCGTCTGTTATATATGAAGTTATAAATCAGCTGCATAGGACAAACTGGACTTAAATGCCTGCCTTCGTTTTCTGAAAAAATAAATCTGCTTTGGACTGTCATATTTTAAAAGCTAAAAATACTACGCATTTTTTAAAAGAGCAGAACTGAATTAAGAAAACACTATTCAAACCCAGTCTCAAAATATTACATTATATAATAATGCAAATCATAAAAAACTGCAAAATTTCAGCTTCTCGTAGATGCTGGATAGCATGCATTGTTTTCTTAATGCTAAAAAGAAACATCAGTTAAACTTTAATTTAGCGGTTGACCAAAGTATCAGTAGAACGGTGAAAATCAACAATATGCTTATGAGTACATATGCACACAGACAAAGTAGATACCTTTAATAGGATTTTTTTAAGAAGTTGTATCTTCCATTAATACCACCCTAAAAATGTGCTCCATTTTCCTGCCAGAATAGGTAATGCATCTTAGAGTTCTACATACAATATAGACATTCATATATATATGATGAATTGGAGGAGGGGAGGGGGATTCGACGGGTATCTGCAATTGTGCAAGCATTTTTTCTTTCCTTTTTAAAGGGAGTTTGGTTACAGTTTGGAAACAAATACATCATTTTTACATATATCTCTTTTTCCTGCTCATGGATTTACTCACAGTGCTAGTTACAATTCAAGTTTGTGTGAATAACAGAAAACGGCTGTCAGAAGTGTTCCTCACATGAATGTTCATTCATGAAGTTCTCGTCCCCTTTAAGCTGCTACTGAACAACCTATTTTTTCCCCCCATATCGGCTTTTTATCCATTTAGTCTTACTTAAGAAGGGCACACACAGGAGAAATATATTTTCTGATAATCTTCTTCATTCTGTATATACTTTCTATCTAGCATACATGAAAAACCAAAAAGGAATGCAATCATTACCTTGTTACTTCACTCATTAGGAATTTTGCTTGGAAGGTTCAGCTAGAAAGCACTTACTCTATAACAAGCATTAGGGAATTGAATATAGCACTGCAAGAGCTCAATAAACGTCCCTTTACAAAGAAAGGCTACATTTGCCTACATTTTGTTTTATTCACCAATGTGCCTGTTCATAGTTTTTTTCCATGAATTATTAATGAATCATTGTGAACAAGCAAACGAAAAAGGAAATAAAACATGTAAAATTAGCCTTTAGATATTTTTTTTCCCCTAGGTGCAACAAGAATTCAGCTAGGAGAACTTAAGAAACAGCGCATAAGGACACAGGGATGGTAGCCAAAATAGACTGTATTTGTTTGTTTGGGTTTCCCAGGTAGGCTTGTAAACAACTTTTAGTTTATAAATCTTTTCATTTGCAGACCTGCTAAGTTTGATGAAAAGGAAGGAACAAACGAACTCTAAGACCCATTACCTGCCCATTTTATTGTCCTGTCCATGAACAGGTTAAAAAAAGGCTCCTGGCTTCATGGCACCCAATGGGCAGAAGACAGAGTTATGCAGAGCAGCAAAATATTGTGAAAATAAGCGGTGCAAGTAATATCTGCTAAAGGCTAACAGATTTTAGTTTCCGCAGAGCTAGCAAAAAACAGGACACTGTCCAATTCTGTTTAGCAGACAATTCTGAGAAAAGTGATTTTGTAAAGAAGTGAAAAACAGGGAAGGGCTGTCCTTGAAGAACTCTCGTACAAATATTTATATATGTGTGTGTGTTGCTTATTTGTACAAATCAAAGTGTCATCTTATTAGCCTTAAAAAGAAAAAAAAAAAAGAAGCAATTCTACAATATTGCACGCGGTACTGTTTTATTGCCATTGAAGCCTGTTAATACTTCAGACTAAAAACTCTGTAAACCATACAAAGTTTTTTGCCATTTTAATTCTGATATTTGGGTAGAAGAATTTTAATATTCTTCTTATGTCTCAATTAGCAACATGATTAATAAAAGTCATCTGTTCAGAAATTAATATTACTTATGCTTACACATTTTCTAGCAGAGGGGTTATAGGAGGACCTCAGCTGAACTTCCACATGTATACTTTTGTACCTTTGAAGGGGGAAACACAGAAAACTAAGTGTGTATATGATAGGGCTTCCCTCTATAATTGCTCAAATGCCAAGTTGGAACATTGCAGAATTTGTGGTCTGGTGTCAATAATTCAAAATCTGCATCAGAATTTGTGGCCCATCTTACTTCAGTACTCGAAAGATCAAAATGAAAGGCCTTGCAAGTCCATCAGTCCCAACCTTGACAGCATCTTTCATTTGACCATTTAAAGAAGGAGCACAAAACGCACAATAGTGAAGTGGAATGAAATCGCTGTAAGGTAGTAAGCAGCTTACTGAATCTCTGTCCTCTCTGAGCTTTTTTTTTTAAAAGAAAAATAAAAATTTACTTCACTCTAAGAAGGCTTGAAAACACTCCAGGCAACAGCAGACCTCATTTTGCACTGAATTCATGGTGATCTTACATTGTTGTTACTGTGTATTTTGCATCTATAATGTAGCAACAATTCCACAAGTTTTGTCCTACATTTATTTTATGCTACCTATACTCTTAGGCTACCTATACTCTTACTACTATTCTTCAAACTATTACAAGTATCCTATCAAAAATACTTCCCCTCAAATCCACAGTTAGCCATCTCCAAATCAATGGCAACAGTAGCCTGTCCAAAATTTGATCCCATGTGTTCTTTATGAGTGCGAATACCCCTGAGAGGTCTGCACCAGAGGCCCCTGTAGGGCTAGCTTTACACATCCGCAAACTGAATTACATATTTTTCAATAAAACCTTTCTGCTAAAAATACACAAATAAGAGCCTGAACTACCGGTATCTTGTGACAGATTAAAAGAAGAAAATACAAGAAGACTTTTTTTGCAGATGCATTTTGTCCTAAAGTAATTTCCTTACCTTTATAGCCCTATACTTATCTATGGATATAGAGCAACGTACAAAATGTTAAGTACAGAAGTATCATACTTATGTATAGTATCGTACTTCAGTATCAGAAAGGGAGAGAAGCTCCCAAGGTTGAATGGAGGATGAACAGAAGGCATGCCTACCACAGAGCATACAACTCTGCTTAAAATCCTCCTGAAACAAAACCTCCACAAATTACCAGGACTGGTTCCACAGCATTAGCAAGTGGCTGTGAAACCCTTCTCTAATATCCCCGAAAATTTCAAATAAAAGGTCTGTGGCAGTCACCAAAGCTCTTCAGTCTAAGGGTGGTGTGTTTGTTAGAGTACAGTTAGGACATAACATGTGTGGGGGAAACTCTTCCAGTGGATTTTGCTTTAATATATACTCAAACGTGGCCTACTGGTATTAGCTAACTTCTCCAAAATCAGGCCTTGGCTGAGGCCTTCTCTGGATATAAATTTTGTTGCTCTTTTGATCTCCTAAGCAGTACATTCCTCTCTCCCAAAATTAACGTGACTTTTGAAGATTTTTGCATTCCAAAGCTGCTTCGCTTTCGGCCCGAGCAGGGCCAGCGTGTACACCACCACGAGTAAGTATATAAAGGTAAAAATGACCTAATTTTACTCTGTGTCTAGCAGAGAGAAGCACAAAGGCAGAAATGACATGAAAGGAACCCTTTTTCTCATCACCTGCAACCCCTATCCCCAGCCTGCCGAGTCTGCCATTTACTGCAAACCAACCACCCAACGTGCCGTTACGAGCAACACGGCTCTAATCTCACCCAACTAAATGAAAAGCCTCTCTTGCGTGGGTTACTGCGAGAGACTAGGTTTTCGTTACTGCCTCAAAACCTCCCTTCCTAAATCCTGAGGAGAGCTGCCTGGGCGAGGACCGAGAGCCCCCTTTCATGGCGAGCTGCGGATGGGCTGCGGCAGTCGCTGCAGCAGGGGAGGAGGAGGAGGCCGCGCCGAGAGCGGCAGCCGCCCTCTCCTTCTCCTCCCTGCCCTCCAGAGGGTCTCCTCTTCGCAGGGCAGTTCAACACAACAAGTCCTGCCGCCCCTTTCACAGGTGGCCACGATTCCAGCCACCGTTAGGAGGACAGGTGTGGCCAAGGTCCTCATGCAAATACCCTCCTGCTACCAAAATGGTGGGGAATCCACCAGAGAAACACAGCGCTCTTTCCGCAAAAGAGCTTTAAAATTAAATTAAAAAATAATTAAGAGCCTGCCTTACCTGTGACTGGGAGCCGTGCCTGCAAGATGGCAAAGATGACGATCCTCCTCCCCTTCATCTTGGCTGGCCCGGGCACTGCTGGGGAGCGGAGGAGAAGAGTGGCCTCCAAGGGCTGTTGCTGTGCCTTGACCTCCCCGCAGGAAGCTCACCACCTGCCGGCAGCCCCGCCGGAGCACCCGCCTCCCTCTGCCTCTGCCAGGCGGCCTCCCAGGGCTGGGGCTTATGTTCTCAGTATTGGTGTTTGGGGTTTCCTTTCCTACCTTTTTTTTTTTTCTTTCTTTTTTTTTTTTTTTCTGGTTGCTTTTTTTTTTCTTTTTTGGTCCTCTTTACAACAGGGTTTTTTGGTAGGTTTTGGTTTTTTCCCCAGTTTGATGGTTCGTAGGACATCCCGGTCTGACGTCTATAAGGGGCCTAGAAAGTATATATGTCAGATTCAGTCTGGCTTCAAAAGAGATGGAAATATCACTATGTCCAGTGTGCAGAATGGTTTAAAATTGTAAGGTAGAGTCACTCTCGAACAAGTAGCTGGTTAAATGGGTAAGGATATAAAGTTCATTTCTGAATCTAATTGAATCTAATGGCCTTGCTGCAAGCAGCCTACTGTGGCTGCGCTCCCAGGGCTATGGGGGGACCGGCCCCAGGGAGAGCTGGGCTCTGCCTGTCCATGCAGGTTGCCTCCACAGGAGCTAACACACCAGCGCAACTGGCCCTGCCTGCCTCATGTCAGTCGTACCCATGAAATGGAGTTGCTTTTTGGTGTGAACACACTGCATCTTTGCATTCCGAAGAGTGTCAGCGCTTGTGGAGCTCTGGAGCCGTTTTGTCCTCCAAATCGCTGCAGCCCCTAAAGAGGGAGAGCCCATGTCATCTCTGCAGGAGAGCATCTTCTTCTTGCTCAGCTTGAAACAGAAAGCTTTGCAGCCTCTAGCTCATGTACGCCACTCCTACCCACTGAGAGAGTCACAAGATTGAACCTCCTTGCTGCTTGAATGTCTAGTGACAGATCCTGAGGCAGAGCAGCACGCCCCAGGAGTGGAATGGGCGGTTTGAAGGCAGCTGCAGTCTGGGACCTAACAGGGCTTTTCAGCCCCACCTTGTAAGCTCACTCATTAACACAGTGCTCAGAGGAACACAAAATTAAGCAGGTCTGCCCAGCGGCCACCAGCGTGCCGCAGGTCCAGCATGATGACTGCAGTGCCTCCCATGCCACCCTAAGCCCCTGCTGCCCCATTGCCCAGGTAGCACATGTACATGCCAACTGACTAGCCCAGCACGAAAGTGAAAATGCCCCGGGTTTTTCTGCTGCTCTGAGGGGACTAATAAGATCACTGCAGCTAGCCACAGAAAACCCCGAGTAGGAACAGGTTATGTTTGAGTTTCCTTTCTTTAACAGGATTAACGTTTTCGACTCCTCAGGTCAAAAGTGGTTGGGATGGTGGTGAGCAGCAGGCTGACCCAGGAGAATTACACTTTTTTCCTTACAAAGCCAAGTTAGAGATCAAGTCAGGGGCTATTAAAGCAAGCCTCCGTAGGCAGCAGTAGATAACCACACAGGCAACAGAATAAGCACAGCAGTAACCCAGCAAACGTCACTCAGGAGAACGCTTTGCACTATGAGCTGGAAAAACCCAAGAAACTGATCTGTCTCGACCATATTAAATTATTTAATTATGCTTTTACTTGGGGACCTCAACAAGCTTGTCAAGTTAGCCTTACTCTAGCCAGGGCAGTTAAGCTTTTACAGATAAAGAAGGCCTAAGGGAAACGGGGAAAACAAGGCACCGGAACTCAAAGAGAACTAGGAATCAGGGACACCTGGGAGTTGTTGGCTTTGGGGGTGGGTTTTTTCCATGCCTTGGTTTTCTTTATTAAAAACCAAACAAAACCAACCCAAACGAACCACCACAGAACTTTTAAATGCATGAGAAAAAAGCAAGGAGAGAACCAAGGTGTGGTTAGGGGTACTTCCTCCTCAACATTTCTCATCGCATTTTTATTGTTATTAAGAAGCAGCAGCAACTAATAAAAGGATTCATTAGGGCAATAGAGGGGAGAAAAACCTCTCCATAACGAAATGAAATTAAGAAAGGGGAAACTTGGAGTTTTAGAAAAATCTTCCTGAGGAGATATTGGACAGAATTTCTCCAGCGCAGTGTTAGGGCATTTATATGAAAAACCTACCAACTGACATGGTGATGCCAGCTCTCACTTTGTAAGAAATCTCTCTTGTGCTCTTTTCAAATGTGAACAAATAAAAAATGTCACTTTTATTAGCAAAAATAAAAAGTACCTTTTAGATAACTGTTAATTTAAAAAAAAAAAGCTTGAAAACATGATGTAGATGCACCTTAAAGCCTAAAACTCACCCTCCTCCCATCAAAATACAACTGGCTCAACAGAAGATTGCTGCATGTACAATAATAATACTATTGATACACTTCAGGATCAGAGCTTAGGCTGGGAGGAAGCACAAGTATCTGAATGAATAATTATATTTTTTTTTCTAATTCTTAGAAAAGAAAGAGAAAGGTGAGGGAGGTACTTCTGCCCCTCCACTCTGCTTAGGTAAGACCCACCTGGAGTACTGTGTCCAGCTCTGGATCCCCCAGCATAAGGGCATGGACCTGTTGAAGCGAGTGCAGAGGAGGACACAAAAATGATGAGAGGGCTGGAGCACCTCTCGTATGAGGACAGGCTGAGAGAGTTGGGGTTGTTCAGCCTGGAGAAGAGAAGGCTC
>JAOXJM010000001.1:98097234-98112405 GCA_026413425.1 Tringa solitaria | reverse complement strand
AGGAAGAAATTCTTTACTGTGAGGGTGGTGAAACACTGGCACAGGTTGCCCAGAGAAGTGGCAGATGCCCCAGTCCTGGAAACATTCAGGATGTTTCCTGAGGCTGGATGGGGCTCTTAACCTGATCTGGTTAAAGATGTCCCTGCTTATTGCAGGGGAGATTGCACTAGATGACCTTTAAATGTCACTTCTGACCCAAACTATTCTATGATTCTAAGACAACTGGCAGGGTGAGAGTTATTGTGCATATAAGAAGTAAGGATTTATAGTCTTTTGACTTCAAAGTAAATTGAAGTTCTTGGAAAAAGGAGACCAAGATATTTATCACCTTGCTGTCTGGAATAATGAAGGCTAATACATTGATAAATCAGTATTTACCTTTTATTTAATAATTATTATATCTTCTGACAGTCAGTACCAAAATTATTAGACACTAGTATTACTCCATCACCCAAAACCTAGTGTTGCGTGCCATTCTGTGATACCTAGACAATACTGCTGAGCCTCTCCTCTCTCCCAGCCTTGGGGAGGGTTTCCTCTGTGGCACTTCTACCACAAAAACTGCAAGGGAAGGCTGGAGATGGGTTCTGGCTCGCTGCCAGAAGGCAGCAAAACACAGCCCATAACAGCCGCCATGCATTGAACCTAAAAGAGGCGTCATTAGTCCCAGAAATGGCTGTACTCAGGTACATGGTCTATATTGCAATGTGAGGCAGATAAAGCCCTTTCTGTCCACTTCCCCATGTAACAGAATATTGGCTGAAACAAGGAATTAGTGAGAGGAAAGAGATCCCTGCTTCCACTAAAAGCTACCTAAACCTCACTGATGTCTTATACAAAAGCTAAAATAATATCATACCAGTTATTGATATTTTTGGGTAACTATTTTCAGAGGAGCACATGGCACTGCTCATCACTATTCCACTGACCCCTGTCTCTTCCTGTTATTGATCATAGCTTCTCCCTCCGGCAGAAAACCAGCAAATTATCACTTTGAATAAAGAGTTGAGGCCAAAGGTAAGGAAAAGGAATGAAGAGCTGTACACGAAAGGGAGATTAATGGCAAGAGTAGGCACACTGGAAGAATAGCAGTTGGACCAGTGTGTTTTGATGTCTAGATACGGCAAGGTCAGAGAAACAGAGTATATGGACTTCATTTAGAAGTATGAGTAGAGTCAGAAAAAGCCTTTGCATGACAGTGCCCCTAGAAATTTTCTCCTCCCCATCCTTCAGCTTTTGAAATAAGGCAAGCTTATCATTATAATCTAAATACAATGAAAGTATACAAAACAGCAATCATGCTTGTATTATGAGTTATTCTCACAAGAAGTACGGCATGGAGACGCAAATCACATGCAGTTAAGGAGTACAGAAAAAGATAAAGGGAAAGTGGTCTCTTCTCTAGGAAAAAGCTTTTCTGTGTTCATACAGCTTGCAATTACACAATGAGGAGTGATTTGCTTAGAGCGTTGCCTTCTTTTCATCTCATTTGGTCTTTGCATCTGTAGGAACTACATAGCACAGTAAAAACTTTGTTGCCTAGTGCACAACATGGGCAGGAGGTGGTCTCATGTGTGCATTTTTACCAACAGTTTAAACCGTACTGATGTTTCAGTTTACTTACTTCACTCAGTTCGTAAGAATTTCTTTAACGTTGAACTAGAAATGAATGCCAACGCTAGTTCAGCTGAACCAGCAGTTATTCTTCTCACTACAGACAAGGCCACAGTGGACACATAAAACCCTTCCTGCTGGGGTAAGAAAAAGCTCTCAGCTAAACTTGGCTCTTTATCTAAACATGCGGGTGGAGGAAAGTGCATTTCAAGAATTACCTGCGCTGGGAAGACTGCAAGATTTGATCTATGGTTCCTGAAACAGAATGGGTCAGGGAATTGAAGTGCTCCCCACGTACAACTCAGCTGTGTTTAACACTGGTTAAGGTGCAGCTCATTATCTGCAAAGATGGCATCTTTCATAAAATAGACAAGGTATGCACTCAATTGGTTCTGTGCATCAATATGACATTCTTTCTCTGGACACAAGAAATCCTGGAACAGATCTAAGCAAGGGGCTGATTTATCCCCAGAAGCACCCCCTTTTCATGCTTACTGGTTATGCTTTGAGTGTACTATAAAAAAAAAATAATAAAAAAAAGGAGCAGGGTTTGCAGTTTTAACAGGAAATAAATGAAAACTAAAAAACAAACCCACATCACAGTGAAGCTGAGGATTATAAAAATAACTACACACTGCCCTCTGGCTCATGTATTGCTACCACAGAGAGCTTGCCTGTAATCATAACCACAGACTGCTGGGTCTGCAAACAGGTCAGTTATCAAAAGTTCTCCTCAGCCTATTTGATACAGTTAGTACTTGCAGGCAAAATTAATACCTACATCACCTGATGGAGGATTTGGCCAACTTCAGAGCTGGGAGAATCCAGACAGACTGCAGAGTCTTGCCCCTGATCCAGCAGGGAGTTACGGCTATAGTGCCAGAACTAACTCAACAAGTATCAAAATCATTTTTGGAGGTGTTCACACAAAGGTAATGGGTGTTGAATAACCAACAATTTTCTCTGGTGAGCAAGTTGTAGCCCCCAGCAAGGCATGCCATTCTCACAGTAGACTTAATACACCGAAAAGAAAAAGTCTGCTGTTTACAGCATGTAAGCCCACAACCTTTATTGACGAAATGTTGCAGACTGACAGCCCTACATTGCTTCACTGCATTTCAATGCACTGTAGTGCCTTACAGTGAAGCTTCGCTTTGCTATAATTGGGTTCAACTGTGCTAATCCCCTTGGAATGCAGCAATTAATACTTATTTAGTGATAATTGCTGCATTCCAAGAGGATTAGTCCCTGCCCTGCACTTTTGCCAGCATTGCAAACAGAGCTGGAAAGAAGACAGTGTCTAACTACAGGTCTTGCTTTGCAGCTCCCAACCGGGACACAAGAGAAGTTGGTCTCGCTACAGCTACTCCCCTCTGTGGGTGAAAATACTGCTTTTCCAAGGAAAAGAAAAAAAAAAAAAGAAAGTAAAAAAAAAAAAGAAAAGAAAAAAATAATCACTTGACTGTCACTACTCCTTGCAGCTGCATTGTGCAAATAGAAACCCTGCCACATCCAAGGAGAGGAAAAAAAACCAACCAACTAAAGACACCTGTGCAGAGCCATAAAGACAAACACAACCATGAGTGTATGTTTCCTATGGGAGATGATAAACAGGCCCTGATGTACTGTAAGAATGAATTCCTATTCATTATTTTGGGGGCTTTTGTGACTAACAGTCCCCCGTTCCCACTACAGTCTTAAAATTTTCAGTACAACATGGATTTTGGAAACTCCTGAATGCATAATGTCCAATTCTTTCCTCTCCAGCAAAGCCTTTATGATCTGGATTTTTTTTTTTAATGCACTGGAGAGACCACTGCTTATGTCATATCTTAAGAAGGAAGCACAATGCTTCCTTTCCTTTAGGCTAGTCAAGCTATTCTCTCATATCATTAACATTTTCACCTATTAATTGCAAGTGAATTTCTGTGATTACATTATAACACATGCAGAAAAATTCTGAGACTCTACCACTAAACACACATCCTGGAAATGCTATTTTTAACTACAGAGCACCTTCAGTTTTTTCTGGCATGGCTGTACAGTCTATAGTTGATCAGTAAGGTTATGTCTTTCATGTATATAGAAGCATTGTGAATCCAGATTTTAAGACCTATGACAAGTATCTTAATTTCCTTTCTTCCATTCTTCACCCCTAACGCATACTTCTTCTGTATTTTTCAAAAGCCCATCTGGGGGAAAACTTAATTAAGTGAACTGAAATTCATTTAAGCATTTAAAACAAATCAAAAATCCAATTCATGCTTGATTAGGCAACTGCTTTTGTCTAAATGCCAACAGAAAGAACTATACAAGGTTCTTATAATCACATACTGCAGGTTTTGTGCAATTATTTATTTCTTATCCCTAAACAATTGCTTCATTTCAATATAGAAATAGTTATTTTTTAATACTGAGTGATGTATAATAGGTTCTATTGGCATCAAACATAGAAATACAAAGTATCTTCAATATTTTCACGTAAATATAAATGCTTAAATATGTAATTACATACATACTACCTAAAAGCTCTGCGAAAGCCTGTCTCTCTCCATGTTTGCACACACATACCCACTGCATGACTGTCAAATTACTCTATGTTTGTAGCAATCAGAAATCATCTTATTTTTAAAAAAGCATTCATCTCATCTAAACGTACCAAGATAATTTACAAGTATTTTTACATGAATCCTGAAAGCTGGTATTTATTTACAGTTTTATAGATAAGGGCAGGGTCGGGGGGGAAAGGGTGCAAAATAAACAAGGTTACAACCTGAGTCAGTGGCATAGCGAAAATAACACGAAGTATTTTTAGACCTGTATGGGTACACTGAAAACATTGAGGTTGAGGGAGAGGCTCCCCTCTCTCAACAAGACCCTCAGCAGTTGTTGGATTTGCCACCATAAGTGTGCCATCTCTTTTGTTTAAACTAGAGAAATTACATGCAAAAATAAGCTTAACCACTACAGGAATCAGAAGCAAAGAGTAATGGGTAACCTTTAAGGCTTTTCTATCTAGGATACGAGGAGCTAGAGAAAAAATAATTTGGAATAATCTCTGCCATTATCAGGTTGAGTAAAAAGAAAACATTCACTAAATAATACAAAATTTCACCACTTCAGATACAAACTGCATACCTGGACTCAGTCAACCAGAAGACTCCAGGCAGTACTGCAACCAGAACAATTAATGAAGCTCATTTTTTTTAAAAGCATGACTTTTGTACCTTTAACTGGGTTTTGTTTCCTCTCTTGAGCTCCCAATTGTCAGGATGTATATAGGAGCTTTGTGACTTCGAGGTCACACTACCTGTTACAAATCTAAATCACATTGAATAAAAAAAAAAAATAATCTGACAAAAGCAAGTGCCCAGACAACATGGTTTCATACGTCTTGTTTCCATAGAAAACTAGGCTATGACATTAATTACTACAGCCAGAATGAATAAGCCTTATACTCTAATCTTATTACACTATAATATTCAACACAGAAACCCTAGACACAAAAGTTCCTAAGTCAAAAAGCCCTGGGAGCAACTCTAAGACTTGCATGATAAGCTCACGGATTGAGCTTCCCAGCAGGGAAAATACAATTTTTGAGGAGCACCAAGGGCCAGTTGCTCCTCCAGAGCAGAGGAGTTGGCAGGGTCAGCAGGACAGTAGCTTCACTACCAAGATACACAGTCTCACAGTACCTGGACAAGAAGAGCAGGTTCGGTGACGGCAACCAGGTCCAACCACAGCTGAGGCAGGTTTGAGGTCAAGTCAGTGGGACTAGGGAAGCAGTGAGGGCCTGACCTCAAGCACAGCACCCAAGCAAACAGCAGAAGCTTTGATGCAGGCTTTTCTCAGTTCTGTCTCACCACCCAAACACCTGCACATGGTCAGAGCTGGCCTCCAGCACAGGCAGCCCAAACCGCTAGAGAGGAGCTGGGGGACACTCAAACAATCCAAGTCCAACAAGATTAATTAGCTGTTGGAAATTATAAATCAGAATCAGGTGCTTTAGTTCAGCTAACAATAAGCCTAAGCCAAAGCACCCTCGCACTAACAAACATCCTCACTTTGAATTCTTAGTGCGTACTGAGAGAAATAAACACTATGGAGTCTGGAGGTGGCTGCTCCCAGTTGATGTTCCGAGGCGTTCTATACCTGCCTCCATTCCCTTTACTGGAGTTTCTTAATTTAAAGACCTTTAAATCATTTTCATTGATATTACCTCTTAGCTCTAAGCAGCACAAAATGATTACAAAACACACAAAAAATGATGACTGCTTCCTTTTCAGCAGCTAGCAGGCTGCTGTGTTTATGGAGGAAAGCATTCATAATGTAAAGCACTGTAGAAAGAATTTGTTTGTATCATGCCCCCTGTTGTATGCTTTTCTAGCATCTTTGAGTTATGAATTCAACAACCAATTTTAAGTATCAAATATTTAACAAATCAACCCGAATGTAAGTCTGTTGCACCCTCTTGTGTTCAACAACAGCGTAACAGTTTGACTTGGAACCTAGACTCAGTGTCCCGTTACTCAAGAAAAACCTGCTGAAAACAAATTCATCCATTAATTTAAGATTAATACGTTTTGTATTAATCTAATACTCTGAGCTACCTCTATTTTATTCTGAAGATCACAGATAAAACATTAAATAGCTAAGAAATTAATTCCAGATAGAACTGAATAAAGGATTAAGCTAATGCCTGATAGACATTAGCTCTATTCTGTATTGAAGTAGCTTGTTGCAAGAATCTATTGGGCAGAGGTTTACATTAAAACACAGGATGGAAATTGAAAATCAAGAAGTGGAAATACAAACATGTCAATAAACAACATTTGTAGACAAAGGAAAAACGTGACTACATTGTTATAGGGACAGGCTGAATTTACTCTAATTAGATTCCCAGCTAACAAACATCCTGTGACTTAGGGTGCCTAAGGTTATCCTGTGTCTCAGGTTCTTATCTATGAAAGGAGATACTTCCTTGGTATGGAGAGTGACTTCATTACTATTTAGAATATGCTCGGAGATGTCAAGCATGCCATGGTAGAGGATACAGGTAGTCAGAAATCAAAATGCTGATTCATTGTTTACAGCTGTATTAATTTCTTGAACTCAGTCTCTTCTGTTCTAAGCCACAGTATCACTTCTGTAAAAAGCAATCGTGCTCACCAACAAATGCCTGAATGAGCCTAATAGAGCAAAAGTGAGCACAGGGAGAAGAAAAGAAGATGAGGAAAAATAGGACAAAAGCTGATGACTTTCTTGAGCTAATGATATTAACTTTTAACTAAGGGAGAAAAACAGCTGTTTAGTATGATTGATACCCTAGACTGCTTTACATTCCACTTTTACATACAAAAATCTTTTTATCAGAGTATTCAATAAGATGCATAGATACAACTCTAGATAGCTCTTCTCTGATTTAACCCTCAAATCCACGCCTATACATGTAGCTTAGCCATTCTGTTGTTCACCACTTTCCAAAAGCAGCATCTGACTGGGGACCTCTCAAATTTCAAATGTAAAGAGATTTGGATGATCTAAAATTGTTCTGATAAAATGCAGTAACATTACAAAACTGTTCAAGATGAACTGTCACCAAAAAAAAGCCCTCCATCAGAAAAGACTCAGGAATTGGTACTAATGGGAACACCAAATCCAACAAGACAACCAGAGACAAAACAAAAACAGCTTTATTCTGTGATTCTTTCAAAGGTGTTGTACTGGTTAATTTTTTTCATAGTAGTTCGTTTGGGGCTGTTTTGAATTTGTGATGAAAACAGTGTTGATAACACACCAATGTTTTAATTATTGTTTGCACAATGCCAAGACCTTTTCTGCTTCACATCACCCTGCCAGCAAGAAGGCTCAGGGTGCACAAGGAGTTAGGAGGGTGCACAGTTGGGACAACTGACCCTAAGTGACCAAAAGGATATTCCAAACCATATGAAGTCATGTTCAGCGTATAATGCTGGCAGAAGAAGGAGAAACTGGGGACATTTGAAGTTACAGCATTTTTCTTCCCAAGTAACCATTAACATAAACACTCTGCTTTGGTGGAGATGTCTGAACACCCACCTGCCAGGAAGAGTCATTTAGAAATGCAGAAGCCCTAGCCAGAAGAAATAATCAAGGCTTCCTTGTATTCATTTTCACAAATTCTACTGTTATTATGTTATGTTCTATTTCACAGTATTAGATCCAAAAAAGAAAGTGGAACAGGAAGGTGCTTATTTCATTCAAGGAGGGAAAGCCAGGTGTAATAGGGGTGTTTCACCATTTATTCTAGCAAGCATGAAAGACTCTAGAGCAACAATAAAACAAGAACTCTGAAGAGAGGGTGCTTGTGTGAAAGAGAGCACAAGAGAGAAAAATATTCTTGCACATGCAATAAACCACACTCAACATCACTTGTCAAAAAATATTTTAATTTTAACAAAAGCCCAGCATCATCAGTCTTACACATCAGAAATTATGGAGTGACATGTAATGCATTCAGGTGTCCCCATGGAAAGGATCAGGTCCATACCAGAGAACATTTGAGTTTCCACCATCGTAATGCCTTATATAAAAATATTTTACAATTTCATACCTAAAGTCAGTCTTATCTGTTCAATATAAATTGTTTCCATAGTGTAAGTTTTTTTGATCCTAAATTAATTTTCAAGTAGTAGAACACAATGTGTTTGATAGAGTAACAAGTACCTTTTTTCCCCCTTGCGGAGAAGAAAAACTTAGTAAGTTACATCAAAAATACTGTCACAAACCATTCCAGTATTTGAGAAAACTAGTGATATAATAATGACACGAAGATGTAGAGATGACTTGCTATGACCAATTCCACCATCCTATATACAGATCTGCCTCTAAGGAGTCTAAATTCACACGTTCTTTTTGTCAACTAAGTGATATTTGTTCATTGTAAAATCAACTTAATTGTTCACAATCCCTTTGGATATTTGTGAACTTTGCACATGGGAGATGAGAAAGGATGTAAAAATGTGTTAATTTATTTTTTGTGGTTGTGTGTAGCTTATTTTAACACAGAATTAATTATGCACACCTTTCATTAATTTTCATTCTCTACAAGTCATAAATCATCTGTGTCACACTATTGCTTCTTTCTCACTTCTGGATTACTAACCCAAAACTGCTGTGTAAGTCTTCCAAAACCAAAGATCTGCTCAGTTCTACTGATGAAGGTAATAACAGCTATTACATTGCCATTTGATCAGACTAGCAAAGCTGAAAATTTTAGATTCCTAATCAATACACATTTACTCTTTACAACACTCTCATTCAATTTACAAGGAACTACTTTTCTTATACAAATTTATACTACTCTTCCTTATGCAAGTCAGATAACTTTAGTTATTACAACCCTGCTTCGTTTAAAGTCAGAGCATATAACCACCGATAGCCGAAGAGTTATCAAGAACTTATCCTGAGGTATACTTACTGTTTGCATAAACACAACCATATTCTATAGCACATTCAATATAGGTAGTAAAATGGAAAAAGGTCTGAAATGACTGAGTGTATTATCATGCAAAGAAAATTCTTAACAGAATTTGGGAACTCAGCATATCATTTGCCATTGTAATACAAACACTGCTTTCCATTACACAGTCAACTGAGTCATCCTGTAGTACTTTGCCACAAAAATATAAACTAAACTGGTATTAAAAATAAAATAAAATTGGAGAGTGCTCACAAACATTATTTAATTAAGGCATTGAAAGGTTTAGAACTGGACTAACCCTTAAGTTACCAGTAAACACAGCATTTCTGAATGCAGACTGTCAACAGACAGACATCTTTCAAGAATCATGTCCAATGAATAAAATTTAGTTATGGCTTATGCACAAAAGGTTTTTGAGCATGACATGATTCAAGCTGTGCTGGTTAGTGAGAATTTACATTTGCTTCAGTTCATTAATAGTGCAATGTGTTTGATTATTTTCTTCATTAATTCAGCTCTACAATACGCAGAAAAAAAAATAAATCTTTCATGAAACAGCCATAGTAATTCAGCATCACCAAGGATCTTCTTCCACCTACAAGGAGTAAGAATGAGTGAAATCAAATGTGTAAGTGTTGACTGCACTAAAAAGTATTTTAAAGTATTGAAAACTTAGTTTTATGTAGACAATAGAACACAATTTCTCTATGTTTCAATATCATAATGATAGATTCAAAAGCAATTTTGTTTTGAAAAATATTAAGCAATATTGCTGCAATCCCATTAATACAGCTTCATAAATGCTGAACAGCCTCACTACTTTTAACTATTAGACCAAAATATCATCTGTATTGCAATGAATTCAGATTACAATAACTGTGCCCACTCTACAGGAGTCCTTCCTCCCAAGAAACTGTATTTAAGCTGAGGTACAAGTGCAGTTAACCATAAACAGTTCTATAGATACTATACTCGATATTATTCACTAGGTGGATTCCCTATTCAAACATATCTTACGATTTCAGACGCTGCATCCAATATATTACTTAGGGAAAAGTCATAAATGTGTAAAAAAAAAAAAGACACTGGTTATATGCATTGTTATAATACATACAGGTTCCAAATATACTGAGAGTTAAGCATGCAAAACTTAAGTACTTACTAAGGCTTGACACTGTAATATTCTTCTGGCGTCACAATTTTCAATCCACCAAAGTAGTCCAGGACCCAAATATTGGTGATGTTGAACTTGGCAAAGAACCAATTATGATCCTTAGGCCAACTTTCCATTTCAGGGTGGCGACTGAATAATGCTTTTTTTGCTAAGCCCGCCTCTGAATCATTCACCTAAACAATAACCAGCAAAATATTACAGTAAGATATAGCCACGCGAAGACAAGTTTTTGAAAAGAGCACACTGCAGTCAGCAGTGTTTTTTTTTTTTTAGCTGTTTAGCCATGCCTTGTCCTAAAGGATTCATTACTGTAGCAGAGTCCACTCACTTTCAGTGTGGTGTACAACTATACATGAGACAGACAAAAACTCCAAGATTTTAATACTAAATCAAAAGGGTGCTTTTAAAGTAAGCATGAGCAAGAAAGTACTTCATCAACATAAGAATGAATCTTTCAACAAGTCACAAAACAGATAAGTATGGATTCTTGCTGAATTACAATCCAATGGTTTAGGTATAAATTTACCTCCTCTGCACCTGCTCACCCAGACACAAACAGATCCAAAGGTATTCAGATGCATGCAAACACACACATACACACACACAAACAGGATGATACAACAGAATCCACAAAAGAAGGGAAGCTGAAATGTGTAACAGCCCTTAATATAAAATGTGCAAATACTTAAAGGGTTAAATAAACAGGTTTGATTTCTGGGTATAGTACAATAGGAACTAATTAAAATAATTCCATTATTGATGGGAAAGTCATGAGAGCAATTAAAGGATTGCTGGAGTGCAATAACCAAATATCTGAGGTGTGAAACCACCAAATAAGAATTTAGACCATCATACAAGACAGCAATAATAATTAAGTCCTCATCCTCAATCGTTATCCTCAATAATGGGATTAAGATCTTCAATGAATAACACGTGTACCTCTAAATTCCTTCTATGGGACACCAAAGTACTAGTGCACAAAAGAATACTGCCCTGGCAGCAATGATGCCAGGTAATACAATGCACTTTTTTTTTGTCTCTAACACCTGTAACTTTACTGAAGTAAATATTAACCTCAGGTATAAAGTTTTGAAGTGCATATGTCAACACTACCCAGAACAAAGAATTTAACTGAGCTAAAGAGATGGAAAAACTCTCACACTTCATTCGCAAAAGAATTGCCTTAGACTTCTTAGTTTCAAGACAGGTCTAGAGGAATGAGGGGTATTTCCTTCATTACAACATTGTCCTCCAAAGTTCCTTGCTACAGACATTGCTCTTGCAAATATCAGGTAGTAACTTCATTTTCCTCACACAAACTACGAGCTAGCCTTCTAGTAGCATAGTACACAACACCTTTTCATATCCTTTCACACTCAAATGCTAACCTTTCTCTTTGCCATCCGCTTAACAATACTGGCCCAGTGTCAACTTTCAGCAGCTTACCTTTACAATACTCCCACAGAAGATTATGTGGGCACAGAGGGGATTCTGGGGATCATATTTGTGCTTCTTGCAGTAAGGAGTCTGTGCCAAAGACACAGTTAAGGAGGCATTTGAGTTGATCTGAAATGCAAGTAATAAAATAAGAGGTTTACACACTTTTGCAAGAAAAATGTCATACTCACCTTCTATCCAGTTTTTGGTACTTTATTCAGCTCACTGTTACTGGTAAAAAGAACAAAGCTGTCATCTTCCTAACTATATTTAAAAGCCTACTTAGATAAGCTCCAGATCTGAAAGAAAGCCCAGTTTAGGAGTGTGCTTGTTTGTTAGTGTAAAATGCAAACCTTACAAAACAGCACTCCTTAAAGTGCACATTCAATGTGCAGTCTAGCCATTTCACATTCAAATGATGTTACATTCCAATTTACATACATACGGGGCAGCACAGAAAACAGGGACATACAGTGAACTTCATTACATTAATTCTGGTGGGAGGAAAAAGGGTTACTGAAAAGGTAACCAACTGAGTTTCAAAACTGTTGACAAAATTAATTAAAGCAAAGAACAAAACCACCCCCCTCGACAAAACAAGCTTCCTGGGTGCCCCCAAACCGGTCACCTCTTTTGAAGTTTAAAGTGAATTTTACAAGTTAGGTTTTAAGAAATCCTGGATATTTAAGACACCTAACTTGAAGAATTAAAGAATCTGTATCTGATTGTTTTTCTAAATCTAATTTGGTGAACACAGCTTGAAAAGCATGGGTGCCAAACAGGGTTGCCTACTGCACAATGTCACATACCAAAGTTCATTATCTCCCAGCAACAAAAGTTCATGGGCTTTGGGTAATTTCACTAAAGGAGCTCATCTCAAAACAAAACCCCCAAAAGTCACTTAAACCATATGCAGAGTACTGCTGAACTGATAAAACACAAGCAACCACCTGACAGATAGGAAGTTGCTTAACTACAGAAAAGCTGACTCATGATTATTCAGCACTATCTCCTATCAGATGTCTCCCCTACACGTGACTCTCACAGTCCAACGTTTCTGCCCTGTAACAGCGAAATAAGGATCTGTTGGGGAGCCTTCTCAAGGAAAACGTTCATTACCAGTTTATACCATGAGTTTTATGTTATTCTGAAAACAAATGGCTGTAGCTGGGGTGGAGAAGTAGCCACCACACAAGATAAATTAGGCTTTCTACAGCACTTAGATACATAATTAAACTATTTTAATGTAACAAACTAAAACCCGACAGGCAGCAAACAAAAAAGGTTTATAGTAAAACAAAGTCTGATAAAATTCCATTATTTAAGTTTTGTATTTATTTGGTTTACTAATACTGTAATAGTTACTAATGTTCCAAATACGTTTTCTAATAAAAGAGACATATGGTCACTATTTCCCTAACTTTTTTACCCAACTCTCTCTTGACCAGAGCCAAACAAAAGATCCAAGAGAAGACCCAACTATGCACACTCAGAGCCTTAGTGTGCCAGTCTGCTGCCTTTCATTCTGCACTTGCCTTTATGGTAAGCTCCAGAGATTTAATTACTATCCCTTCAGTAACCTGTATAGGAGCCCTCTGCTCACCTCTCACACTACCAACTTCCAGTCTTTTTGATATTTTTTGTGACATTCTTCCTGTTTAAATATAGTTGTGGATGCCCCATCCCTGGAGGGGTTCAAGGCCAGGCTGGATGGGGCTTTCTTTGAGCAACCTGCTTTGGTGGGAGGTTGGAACTAGATGATCTTTAAGGTGCCTTCCAACCTAAATCATTCTATGATTCTGTAGCCCCTCATTTCTCTGGTCAGGGCTTCTGGAAGCTTCAGCCACTTCCTCTACAAGAGTGCTACCGAGCAATTTGTCAGACCATCATTGTCAGGAACTTATCAGGAGAATTACTAGGTGTCAACACAGACAGCACTGTTCATGTTTAGATGTTCAGAGGCCAATACCAGTCCCCAAGAGTCACGAACGATGTGACATCCCCAGGACAGGCAGTTAGCGCCATTACATTGCCTTCAAAAAGGCTGCTCCCGCTCACCTCTAGATCCTGCACGGAGATCTCCATGTCGGTCAGGTAAAGGTAGGGGACACCGCTGCCGCCCAACGGCCCGGGGGGCCCATCGCTGAGGGAGAAGATGTTGGCGAACGGCTGGCCGCGCAGGCCCTCCTGCGCCGACAGCGTGGCCAGGGCGCCCCAGTCGCAGTTGTGCAGCACGAAGCGCGCCATGCGGGCTGCCTCCTCCGGCGGCGGGATGGCCCCGCTGGCCACCAGCAGCAGCAAGGCCGCCGCGCAGAGGAACGCCAGCCCCGCCATACCCTCACCGACCGCCACCAACTGCCGGCGCCCCAGCGCACCCGCCCCAACGGCACCCACCCCTCGCGGGGAGGGGCGGGCCCTCCCTGCTCTCCACCAATCGGAGCAACGCCGCACAGCCTCCCTTCACCAATGAGGGCACGCCGGGGACAACCTTGCGAGTGGGAAGTTAGCCTCTCCGCTGTCAGCCAATGGGCTCGCGATGCCCGCTCTCTTTAGCCAATGAGACCTGCTGGGAGGCGGGGACAATCTGCACGTCGTTCGTCGGATGTAAACAACTCTGACAGCGCTGCCGCGTCTTCGGGAGGGGAGGGAACGGGGGTGGAGATACGAGTAACACAGCAGCCAATGAAAAGCCTCTTCAGAACTCTCTGCAAATCATGTTTCGCGGGCGGCCGGCAGGCGTGCCTCGCTACCACCCGTCACGTGATGGGGGGCGGTGTAGAGGCGCGCGCAGGCCCAGTGTGGGGGGGAGGAGCGGCTCGTGGGCGGGCAGTTGGTCTGAGGGGGGCGCTGACGGGAGGCGGCTGGGCGTGGTGGCTCCGGCTCTTGGTGCTGGTTGTGTAGGTGATCCGTGGCAGCCTGCAGGCGGCTGAAGCAGAGCCAGTCCCGCAGAGCGGCCCTGCCCACCGGCTGGTACTCACTCGCTGGGAGCCGGTACGTTTTGCAAGGTCTGAGCGACCCGGGATGGGTCATGGCGGCAGCAGGGAGCACGGCAGCCGTCCCCTGGGGTTGCTCCTAGTTTGTTAGGCCAGGGAAGCCAGTCAGATCGACAGGTTGGTTGTGAGGATATCGGCCCTGCTACCCCTTGTTAATCCTAAATCAATCTCAAAGGCTGGTTTTGTGTCACAACAAGTGTTTGCGTCTCACTTCCCTTGAGGGAAACCTTGGCGTTTAATTGGAAAAGCAAGGTCTGTCTGTAAACTGGTGTTTAATCATAGGATTATTTGCACAGCTCAGGGCTTACCCCCTGCAGACTGCACGATGTATGTGGAAACTCTTCCACAAGACCTGGTTTCACTAAGTTGAACAACCTCCTGGCATTCAGTTGTATTACTTACGGAAATAAGTCCTGAGGTACACCTCATTTTATCCATCATAGAATCATAGAATGGTTAGAGTTGGAAGGGACCTTAAAGATCATTGAGTT
>JAOXJM010000001.1:98065561-98097134 GCA_026413425.1 Tringa solitaria | reverse complement strand
TTGATAGGCTGTTATAAGGTCTCCCCGGAGCCTTCTCTTCTCCAGGCTGAACAACTCTCAGCCTGTCACCCTGTGCTCAAGTCACCTTGATTTATGTAAAGAGATGCTTTTTTAACTGGGGTGATACTGAGACTTTATTCACTTTGCCTAAAAGATGGGGGGGTTCTGGTTTTTTTTCCACTTCAATCTTACCAAGTATGTCTATGTGTGCAGCAATGAAGCAGGGAGAAACCCAAATTAACTGTGGGTGACCATTATCTGCCCCCAGTTACCCGATAGCACCCATAGTTTATAGCAGCCCAGATGAATCATTTCGTTGGGCTGAATTCAGGAAGGAAAACACGCCACACGTCCACTCCCTACCGTTTGTGTAATGTCCTGTTGTTGTGTACAGGTAGAACAAAATAATTTTTCCTCCAGAATTCCCCTTGCCTGCACACACAGCGCGGGCAGAAAGCCTGCCGTTCCCTCCGGGGCACTGACACACTTTCTGCTCCTGCCCTCTCCTGGCCATGTTCAGGAGAAACCCGTGTTTTGTTATAACTGAAAAGCAAAAAAAAAATAAATTAAAAAAGGCTTCTGTAAACCCCTGATGTGCGGCCACTCAGCTGGGGTAGGTAGACGAGCTTGTGAGTAGCAAATTCTCCAGCAACAAAGGCAATACAGGCAGCCTCATTTGTGGTGCAGGACAAGTGATATTTCAGGGCGAAGTGCTAAGGAGAAAAACAGCAAGAAAAGGAATGAGGTGTGAGAGAAAGGACTGTGTGAAAGATTGTCTAAATGTATGTAGGATTTTACAATATATTTAGATGAGGGGTAGGAAGGGAACATGCTGAAGGGTAAAAAGACAACAGCCGTTCTGCAGGAGTGAAAAGAGTATGGAAGAAAGGGACGAAAATGGTTTAGAGGAAACGGCTTAGGAAAGAAGGGAATGAGGAAGACAAACTGCAACCAACTCTTTTCATTAGAGATTTTGCTAGCTAAAACAGAGAGAGATGTTATAGCTTCCTCTTTTCTCTCCCCACCGTCATGTGCTGCATACACGGAAACTGCTTGTTTCTCTCTGTTTTCAAGCAGTCCTGCCTTCTGAGAACCCAAGGGGGGTCAGTATTTACTTGATGCAGTCAAAGGGATGAGTGGTAGAGGGAGGTGTGTGGGGGATGAGTGTGTGAATGATTTTACTGGAGAGCAGGAGAGCGTGACAAGGAGCAGACAGGAGGTGGTTGCTGGGGTCAACACAGGAAAGAAGGGATGCCACGGAGAGTGTGGAAGTAACATGTGCAATAGGGCAAAAAAAGAGGATAGAAAGGAAAGAAGATAAAGGGGATGTGGGATGCAGACTTGGCAAGTCATTTTTATTTTATTTTATTTCAGAGAAAGAAAGCACAGGAAGGGAGAAAGCTTTTAAGTTCTGGAGTGTAGATGTATGTATTTGCTGAACATAGCCATCCTGCCGTCTCCAAGAAGGGTGCCCGTTACTGGAGCTGCACAGCCCCTGTGGGAGGAGAGTCAAAGTGAACCTGGGAGAGAGTGTGGAAGATCATCCCGCACTCCCCCTGCCACCATTGGGACCATACAGCAGGATCTCAGGGGCTGAGAGAAAATGACCTGTCCAAACAAAGTCTACCAAGTTTTCCTCACCTCCCTCTGCCCCTCCAGCCACATGGCACATCCACAGCCATCCTGGTCCACAGCCACCAAGGGGTGCTGCTGCCCAACCCCAGCAAGATTTGGGCTGACAAGTCTGGTGGGAATTCTGCACTCTACAGCTTTTATGCAGCCAAATAGCATTGTCTCTCTGCTGTGGAGAACAGGATTTATTAGGCTGAGTACTCATGTAGTGCACATGACAGTGAATAAACTGTCTTGCACTTTGCACGCAATGAAGGGGGCTCATTTTGGTCCCCTCTTTCTTGGATGGGTAGATGGAGTGAACCTGTAGGGTGAGGGATAAGGTGTTTAACTCTTTCAGCTTGCTCTGAAAGGATGGGTTATCTGAAGTAAATCTCCAGGCTCTCTTACTTCCTCAGCTAGATCTCAGAGAAAGGAGAAGGATTCTCTCTGTTGTGGTGCAATATGTCAAGGGGCACCCAGCATCCTTGCAAAACAAGGTCAAGAAAGTATTGCTAGCCACTAGTTCTCCTTTTCAACTCATGTGCTTATTTACATTAAAAACCGGTAAACAGACGGTAATATCTCACCATAGATTGAGCCAGTTTAATCCTTCCAGGGGCTGGCCAGTTCACGGAACAGTCCTAATTTCAGTGTGGTTTACGTGAGATGGGCCTCAGGCTGAATCTGGGAGCTGTGTCCCCAGAGAAGGTGCATTTTAGCCAGAAAGTGGACAGGGTCTCCATCCTGGGTGTGTATCATCATGCTTTGTCTACCCTCTTTGTAGCTGGTTTTGCCCTCAGCCAGCTCTCTCTTTAGATACCCTGGGTGTTAGATGGGGTGTGCAAGGTTTCTCTCCAGACACACAGTCTAGCTGCGCTCTGGGCCAGGCTTCCTGTCTAGATCATGCAGTCTGTCCATGAACAGAAACCTTTCTTTGTCCAGATAACACTTGCAGGCTGCGCAGTCTTGCTACACGTAGCACTTGATTTCTGAGCCAGGCCAGCTCTCCGTATCCTAATGACAGCCAGGGTGATTAAAGTCACTTGCCGCTGCGTTTGACAGAAGCGACTGACCTGTGAGTCAGCTCTGGCAAAAGCTGAAGTACTCAGTGCATTGAAGTGCCAATGCTCTGTGCCACGTGAGACCCACCATGCAAATTGTTGCTAAAAATGTTGGTTAGATATCCTCCTGAGGAGATATCAGCCCTGCCGAACAATGTGGTGCTACTACTATTAGGAAATGGCACACAACACAGACCTTTGCTGAACACAAAATGGGGTGGCGTGCTTGTGCGTAATGCACGTATTTGTTCTCGTCCTCAAAGCTCCCACATCAACTTGGTTGGGAAACTTAGCTTCTGACCCTTTAATCAGTGTATTTTTTTAAAAAAAAGGTAAAGTGACTATAGCGCTGGCTTGGTATTCAGCTAAAAGTCCTTTTACCTTTTTAACAGTCACAAGACAGGCAGTGGCCAGGCAAGCTTGCCCTGTGCAAAACCTGTTAGGGACCAGAAATGTTGTTCAGTCAGAAAATCTTGCTGTTCAGTCAGAGTTTGGGCTGGATGATGAGGAAGCTGTTGTGAGGGCCAGCTGTGACATCGCTTTCTAGGACATTGAGAGATGGGCAGCAGGACCGGCCTGAGAAAAAACATAATCAAAAACATGGTTGTATCCATACCTGGAACTGTGTCAGCACCATGTTCTAACTGTAAATTTTTGTTTGTTTATATTAAGCCTTATTGTGTATTAAAACTAGTAGCTGGTAGAGGAATCGTTGCGTAGAAGCAAGCTGTCAATGGCTGATGCTGATAATATTTGTCCCATCACTCTATGAATATAATGGGGTGAAGCCATCCATGCCTTTTAATACCCCAGATGAGTTTGTTCTTTGAAATCAGGTGGATCAGCAGTGAAAGAACTCTCCAAAGCAATTCAAGTGCTGCAAGAGATGACACTAGCTGCCTGTACACCACCTACCAGAACCAGGTGGCCTGGTGTGACTGACAGTCATCTACCTCAGTGTGATCTCGTTACTACAAGCAGAGCCATTCAGGTAAAGCATCACAGGTGAAACACTCCCTGTGCAGTACAGCATTTTCCTAACCTTACTCCACTGAGGGACAGGCTTTTGCCCAGGACCTGGGACTTAAGAAGCCTAGTTAATCTGAACCATGATGTTAGGAGTCAGGTGCAGGCTGACAGTCAGGAACATGTGAAATGATCCAATCTTTCAATGAGTGTCTGTCACCTACATTTTTATGCTGTCACTGTGCAACACATGCAGTCTCATACTCCATCCAGCACAGCTTAGCTAGAATCACTTGTAACTGTGTCCTTTCATTTAGTCAAAGCGTCTTTGGTAATGGGGTTTTCCCATTCACACCAGGTCCCAGGGGTGCCCAGGGCCTGGCATGCTGGTCCGTGTGTACGCACGGGCGCTGGCACGTGAACATGTGTGTGCGTGTGTCCGCTCAGACGTGCTTCGCTGCAGCTGCAGAATTAGAGCAAAACCCGTGGATAGTACAAAGCGTTCCAGCTGACTTCATTTCCTGCTGATAACTCCCTGAAGAGGAGGGTGAGGCTTGGCGTCTGCAGTGTTAGTTTAATGCTGAGGGGCGAGGGCAGGGTCGGCGGGAGCAGATACTTCAGAACACAGAGCAGAATGGTGGGTTCAAAAAGCGAGTTTCCCATAGAAAATGCTGTTTACGTTCACTTCCTGTCAGCTTGCCATTGTCAGGGGAGCTGATGTACAAACCCAACACAAAACAGGATGTTGGCTTTTAGAGTTGATTGATCTTTAAAATGCAAAGGCTTTTTTTCTGTAGTTACCTTATCCTCGTTTTTTCAGTTGAGAATCGAGTTGCTTGAGTGGGAATGGGAAGGGTTGAGACCCCATTTTCAGGGGGTCAAAAGCCCAACGTGGTAACAGCTGGTGGTTAATAGTATGAAATCTGGAAAATGATGGGGAGAGCAGCAGCCAAAGCTAGACAGAGAGGTGGACAGAACAATCTCAGATACTGACACTGAACACTACTAAACCCTCAACAAATGCCTTTACAAAATACACAGATTCAATCTGTTTTGCAGGGACCCACAGCTCCCTCCACCCTTTGCTCATCCACCACCCTGACAAACATACCTTCCCAGATTGGACACCTACACAGACACACCCGAATGAGATAGCTCTGTGGACACAAATATCTAAGTCAAAGTTTCAGATGCCCTCAAAAGCCGCCTTTTCTTAGTGGTCTCTGAACAAAGGACTGCCGTGTCCTGGCAGTTCTTCAACCTTTCTGTTGACCTATAGAGGCCCATTGTCCATACTTCATCACCAAAATGTAAGATGCCAGCAAATATTACATGTGGCGTTTCAGAGCACGGCAGAACTAGTTATGCTACCTCTTTTGCAGGCATGCCAGGATAAAGGATTTTCTTGCACTTATCCCCCACACGCTGCCTATAGCAGGAGCGCCACTCATTTGGCTTGAAGCGAACTTGCTGTTCTGGCCTCACACATCTTGAAAAGAATCATCTGGGAAACTGCAAAATCCAGGGGTCCAAAACGGCAACATTTTCTCACTCAGATGAAATTTCCCCCTAGAGTCTGTTTTAATGGCGGTTGAGATGACTGCATTTTTTTCCTCCTCAGCAGAACAGTTGTAAAAAATTTCTTTGCATGTGCAAAGAAGTTAGTCACATAGACACTGCTTATCCCAGAAGGTCTGTTAACAGATACACACACAGAGATGCAGAGAGTCATACTCTAAAATATCTCACATTCATACTTGCACATACACATCATGTAAAACACCCAGTTCCTCAATATAACCTCCCTTAATATTGTTTGTCACGAGGTTCTTGCAGTTAAAGCATGTAGGTTGGTTGTTTCAGATCTTCTAGTGTTTTTCAGTCCAGAAACAAGAAAGTCTAGAGCAAATCCACACCTCGTGTCTTGCTGTCCACAGAAAAACATACACCGTATTTCTCTATGTTCTCTCCTTGCTCCTTCAGGAAGAAAGATTTAGCATTAATAAACTGAGTACTGTGTACCATGCTCAGAGCAATGGCATTTGGGAATCCTGCTGGCAGAAAAGATTTTCCTTGCGGCAAGATACTTGGGAGCTGAAATAAATAGAGTGAAGAATTGTGGTGGAGCAGCTGCAACTACCTTTGCGTTATTAGTACGGGTAAAGTGATACTATCTCTGCCTAGCAGTTTCCTTTTTGGTAGACCTAAGCAAACAGTTTCCTCTGCAGAGTACAACCCCTGAAAGCAGAAAGAAAATACTGAAATAACCCCTGAGCGGCATGAAGCAACCATTGGAGCTATGTAATTTTGAAGGTCTGTTACATGGCAGACATCTTGAAAATGACACTTGTGGCCAATGCCCACGGTGAAATCCCTGAGCATGAAACCTGCTGTCTGTCTAGACAGCAGTCAAAGCATGGGCAGCCAAAGCATCCTGCCCTCCCGGCCTCACCATGCTTCTCAGTTCAGTTCCCATCCCCTCTCCTGGTTTACCATTGACAGGACTTTAAGAAATCTATGGGATATCCAATCAAGAAGGCATTTCATTTTTATATATCTTTTAGATTTTCTTAATCTATTTTCTTATATCATAGCTGCAGCGTCTTCTGGTTGCTTATAGCAGAGGGGGTTTCAACTAATCCAGTGTTTCAGCCATAAAAGATTAATTAGTCCGCTTGCCCAATCTCCAGATTGCAGTAGCTCAGCCTATCGTTCCTTTGGCTAAGGACCGAGTAACTGCTGTGTACTGGATTTGGGAGATAACAAGATCATGATTTAAATCTACTAATTCCACGAGAGTCCTACAGCATGCAGTACAGCAACAGTTAACCATACTGTACAAACAACTATGTCGAGATGATTTATCAGTAATAATAATCTGGGATATTATGAAGGTCACATCTAAGTCCATTCTGGAGTGTTTTCCGCCATAGCCAGCAGGGACTTGTGAAACGCTGCAAAGGAAAAGTATGCATCCCTTTCAGAAAAGATGCTTTAACTCTCTTCTGCCCCCGAGGTATCATCCCAAAAATGATGACATGACATTGTGTCACTTTGCAGCTGCATGCACGGCAAGGAAACCAGCGGAAGACAAAGGGAGTGTTTCCAAATTCCTCTGCACCACCCTGCTCTCAAGAGGTGGGGACTGAAATTCTTGAGATGGACCATATGCAAGCAGTTGCTTCAAGAGATGTCTAGTTTACAACACTGCAATCTGAATGGAAAGGGAAACCATAGCAAAACATTCCTGAAGTTTATTTTTTCCCATCTGAATTTTTCTACCATCGAGGAAGATTCTTACTCCCAGCACACAAGTCTGTCCTTCCTTGTGAAGGGAGAGAAGAACACCCTGCACCTTCTGATCAAGAATTCAGGCTAGGAAAGCACTAGTCCTGCTTTGCAGTTAGCCAGTGACACCTTATGCGCGGACCCTCTGCTTTGTGCCCACGTTTGTGCGGTGCCCTTTGCAGCGCCTTCTCCTTGGGGAATCACTCAGCATCACCGCGCTGCTGATACTACTGTCATCCCTGGGAGTCCCAGCCACACGCCGGGACAGCGAACATGAAATTCTGTTCAAATGCAATAATCACCCTCACTCTGCTCCTCTTCTGCCTCTCCAACCACTCTAAAGACGCATCAAAGCGTGAAGGAAGAGGGAAGGGAAGCTGCAGTTAGAGGGAAAAAAGGTCCTCCTCACAAACAACAAGAGACTCTGCAGGCTTGGTGAGGGAAGCGTGGACATGGGAAAGAGCCAGGCAGAGACACCGAGGGAGCAGCTGCAAGCAATGGAGAGAAATAGAGGCAAAACGGGGCGGGGGAAATGAAGATAAGGTGATAGAAAATAAGAAGGGGAGATAGAAAGGAAGGGACAAAATGCACACGTGGTGTTCCCCAAGTTTGGGCGCAGCAGCAGAGTTTGCTGCTTGTTGTCTCACAAGCCCAGCGCTCCGGAAAGGACAGTATCTGTTTAGATTTGTGTCTAAATTTAAACCCTGATTGCCTTGCCTCCCCCTCCTCTCCCCTCCCTCCCTCCCTTCCTCTCACCCACCCGCCCTTCTTCCTTGTTGGTAGCGCAGGGCCACTCGCCGGGCTCTCTCAGTTTTCAAGCTGAGCAGGAGCTCGAATATTACATACCCTCCAGAGCGGCGCGGTTTTGCCCTGGCTCGGCTGAAGTTTTCCCGCAGATAAGAGGGAAAGGGGTGGGGAAGCAAGATTGCCCCGAGGACACCTCTCTCTTGCACGACATGGAGGTAAAGAAAACTTTTATTTCCACTAGCTTGTGACTGGCTCCTTGATCTGCTTTAGCTCCACCTTGCAAGGCAATTTCTCAGTAAAGGCAGCTTGAAATATCTTTTCGCAGAGGTTCAGCTAAGTGTCTTCCACTCCCCCACCTCCCCCCACAAGCCCCTGCCATGCACCTCAGAATATTTTGCGGGTTTTAGTCCAGATTTAGAAAGTAGGGGGATGGCATGGGGAGAAATTACATCTGTAATTTCTGACAGGGGAACGAGGAAGGACCGCTATTTACTTTTCTAGTCTCTGAGGTTGGATAGAGAGTTACGTTTTAAAAGGTATCATTTTGAAAGGAGGTTTTAAAAATTCAGTAAAAACGAGGACAAAAGGAGAAGTGAACAAACCATACAGGATTAGCAGGCTCCTTGGGGCTGATTCCTCCCCAATCTATGCAGCAGCATCAGCTGGGATTTAGACCCTGAGCAGTGTGTACTCCGTTTCCACGTGGATCGTGTGGTCTCACTTTCATTATCAATAGAGCATTTGGGTTCAGGAAAGAGGACCCAAGAACTGTTGCTTCAGCGATGTAAATGGCTAGTGCATCCCTGGAGGGTTTCCTGCACCTTTCTCCATGCTGTGTGTCCTGTGCCGCGGGAGAGTCAGAGCTCTTGTCTCTGGGTGGTCACACGGCTGGTGGACAGGGGTGTAGAAGCAGGAGTCAGGCTTTTCTGGTGTTTAAGTTCAAGCCTTCTCCTGTGTAACACCCTCTTAGGCAAGGCAGTTCACCTCATTTTGCATTTTTTCCCATTCATATGAAACGGGAGCGATGCTGCTTGCTTTGCTCATGACAGCCTGGATTCGCTAGCTTTTCAAACCATTTTTGAAGTGGCAGAGGAAAACAATATTTATTTTTAGGAGGGGCACGGGAGATAGAAAGGCGATTACAACATTGGCAAAACCTCAAATGACGAAAGAGGACTTTTGGTATTTCTCTCAGCTAAACACAGATCTTACTAAACACTTTATATTATCTTCCCAGAGAAGCCTTGTCTGTGTTGGTGTAGCCCCAACAGCAGGGGACACGCAACAAAGGCAGTGAACAGTGTGCTTGAGGCACCACTACAGTTTTTCTTTGAAGATTTCCAGCACGTGGCTCAGCTGGGCAGTTTTGATGATGCCCAGGTGCTAACATTGAAGTCCTTGTTAATAGTGCTGGCCTGCCCTTTACAGGTGAGGGTAAAGATCAGGCATGTTCATCACAAGAAATGGCCTCAACAAACTAACTTCACAGATTTTGCTGTGGAGAAGGACCAAGCAGCGATCAAATCAGCTCAGCACAGACTACGTGGCATGACAAATATACAGCTTTATAAGGGTTTTTAGGTTTGACAGAGCCCAGATCAGTAACTGTTACGGCTTTTTTTATTCTTTTTCGCTATATAGTATCCTCTGATGTCTCAGAAGGGAAGGGGAGTTGAACTCTTAATTTGTTGTAATTTACTGCGCACAGTAAGCCACAAAGAGAGCAAAGACTGACTTAGGGCTGAAGCAGATATTTCGTCACATAGGGGACGCTCTCCCCCACCCCCTCTCCTCTCCACACATGGAGGACTGCACCCCTTGAGTATTTTCTGTTGTCTGCCACAGCAGTGTTTCAGAGTAGGAAGGGACAGACCTGCCATTTCTTTCTAGGAGACACATGTGACACATAGAGCAGGTCTAACGGTCAGGAAGTTTCTCTGAAGTATTTCACCTAATACTTCCTGGCTCTCAATTCTATTCCTTTACCTCTATTTCTCACTCTTTCCCTATGTTACTTTGTTTTCTGATCATCTGGAGGTTGCTGAATCTATTCTTATTTTTAAAACATCTCAACTCCCAAGACATTTTTTAAGAGTTCTCTCCCTGCCCCAACCCTCCAAAAATGTGGTTAATGTCCCAAAGGTAGGATGATACTAGACCAAAATAGAGCTAAGAGCAAAGACTTGAGTTCCCAGCTGCCATTCTCTGCTCTGTTTCTTCTTGAGAGCTTTTCACAGGCAGCTTGAGCAGGATCCAGAGACATGCTAGAGTCTTTTGCTTTAAAAAACAGATGTAATGGTCCTGTGCAACAGGAACGAAAAGTTCTGTCATTTCTCCATTTGCTTCATCAGTGGCAGGCAGAGCTGCTCTGTGCTTTCCTGCTGACATAACTGGCAAGATCTTTGTTCTACTGGGATACATGAGGCTTACCAGTATTAGGGGAAAAAGGGCAGAGGGCTGACCTAGCCAGCTGATTTCCATCATGTCTCTGGCAGGGAGACCCTATTTTTGAAACACCCACAGAAGGCAGATAGTTGGGATTGCTTTCTTACAATGGGTACTGTGGTTTTGCCACTCCTTAGGGGCAAGCACCTACAGTCTTATCCTTTTTGCTGTCAGGAACATGCCACATTGAAAGCAGTAACTGTAACCATTTAAGATCCCGAAAAGGGAGAAAAAGACAGCAAAATGCCATTCTTGCAATTCATGTAATTTTGTGAGCCTGCTTATCTTCAGGGTTTTAGGGTTTTTTTGTGAAGATCAACTTCTTGATGCAAGGTAGGTTTGAGAATCAGTTTTCTTTCCAGTGTTAAAACTGATGAAAGGAACTTGAAATCATGAAGCTTATATGTTAATATGAGGAGTTTATATCAAATATGTGTAAAGCTGACACTGATGAAAGCTAAGCCACTTACAAAAAAAGCAGCCATAAACATTCTTTGCGCTCATGGTATAAAAAGGATCAGAAATCATTGTCTTGCTTTGTTAGTTTACACCTTCAGAGTTGGTGCCAGCTGTCTAATTCCCCTAGCTGTACCAAACTTTGCTGAAGATGTAGTGGGTTAAGGCATCTGCTGAAAGTGCTTGTGGCTTTCTGCAGCCCATATTCAACAGCAGTCATGGCATTCCTCTTCCCAGCCTCTCTGTAGGAGCTTGGGAGCGTGGAGACATTTGAACTTTGCTTGCACAGCAAGGGGAAGCAATCAAAGACCGAGTTTCACTTTGGAGGCTCCCTACAGTGCAATGGGTTCCCTAAGCTGTGATGGTGCATCAACCAGGTTTATTTTGGGAAGGCTCTCCTCTTCTTTGTGCCTACAAACAGATTTTGTTTCTCTCTGTGACATCTCCATTCCCATGTCTCTTTTCTACAACTAGCCTCTGCTAGATCTTGATTTTGCCTGCTGCAACACTGGCGTAGGAGAAGAAAAGCTTTTCCAGGGCTGAGACCAGTTCTCTGCTCGCTTAGCCACTTCCCTTCTGGGAAACCTGCTGGACATGGCTTCAGTCCCAGGCCCTGTGCTCTCTCTACACCACCAAATGTCCCCATCTGGGACACTTGGGCAGTGGTGGGGCCACTTTTCAGTAAGGCTCCCTCCTGTGTCAAGTGAAGATACCACAAAGAGGCTCTGGGTCCTGCCCCACTCCTCTAGCAAGCAGCAGAGCAGCATGGAGAAAATTCCTCCGTATCCTCTGTTTCTCATTTCAGCGGGAGTCTGCAGAAACCTCTAAGGGCTCAAACATGTCCTCTCCCTCAACAGGAGAGGTCAGAAGCCACCACTGGCTGCGGTCAGCCAGACATTGCAACTGAGCACATTTCCAGGTGTAGTATCCCAGTTGCTGAATCCTTCCAGGAGCCATGGGGAATGATGCCCAAACTATCTTTTAGCAGAGGCACTTAGCCTGTCTCTAGGAAAACTGCACTAAGGGTGTATCACCCTTAGGGTGATATGAGGGTATACGTCATCCAAGAAGACTGAAGTGGAGGGGATGGAGGAAAGGGGACTTGGTACTGTGCAGACAAGGGGGCTGAAATTTGTAACCATTATGGTCCTCAGAGCAGCCAGACAGTTAAGCCATTTAGAGGTGAGCTGGGCTGTACGAGGTCTCTGCCCACCCTTGCAGCTGTGGAGCCAAGATTAAGTACAGGCATTACGCCATGGTTAGCTCTGCCAGGAAACAATTTCCCTTTCTCAGGAAGCTCTGCTGCTTGGTTTTCGTTCCAAAAGTTAAAACATTCCTTTTCCACTCTTCTTTTTTCTTTTTGCTTAACAGAGCATTTTAACCTCAAATACACTTGTTTTCAGTGTTTCCTCCCAAATTCATCAAAATGACACATTCCCGCAGAGTGTCTGAGTAGATAAAGGGAAAAGTATTTAAATATACCAGGGGAGGTACCATATGACCCCATTTTACTCCTCAGGTCTGGGCAGATTTAGGACCTGCCTGACAGTAAATAGCATGTCTGCAGCAGAGCTGGAAAGGATCAGGTTTGCCAGACTTCCACATCCCAGCAACTGGATGAAGTCCCCATCTCGAAGGACAGAAAGGAAAAAAATCAAACCCCATGGGTGACCCTTACTAGTACCTAGCAGAGACCCCAGAGTAAATGGTTTGATGAATTAAAGCTTTTCCTGTGTCACTGGAGAAAGGATGGTTCTTCCGAACCCCTCTTCTCCCTCACTCCCCATTTTAACCTTTGGGTGTCTAAGTAGGCCAGGTCATGGTGATATCATTTTGGAAAAGCTTTTTTCCCCCTGTATTCCACAGACCAATTGGCGGGACATGTTACTGTTGAGCAGCATATTATGCATACCTTCTCTCATACATTCCCAGGATCTGCTTATCTGAAGAACGGGAAAACGTCAGTGTTGCTTTATCAATAGGTGCTGCTAGGAAACTCTGCTGTTTTTTGTCATGGAAACGACCAAGCCCATACAAACTAGGGGTGGTTTTCCTGTTTCCAAGTGGTTGGTTAACAGTTGGAGAGAGGTGGATGCTCCTTTTCCTAAAACAGCAACTCTGCAGCTTGAGTTTGGGATCTGAGGTGGCAGCTGTACTCAGCAGCAAAAGAACCTGTTTGGGAGGATCTGTCTGTTTTATTAGTGAAGCCTTCTTGCTACCTGTAGGTGCTGTAACACTGCAGAGACACAGCTTGCGACAATTACATGCCTTTAGCAGTTTGCAACACAGCATGCATAAGAATGAATTTGGTCTAGAGGCAGGAGATCTGTTGTGTGAGGAGAAGTCATTATTACACACTCACTGCACAGTTGCTTCACATCTAGTTATTGTCAGAGGCATGGGGCAGTTAGTTCTTAGGGAGTCTTGCTTAGGCATGGATTTAAGACTCACTTCATCCAAGCCACAACATATCCAGCTACAAGTCTTATGCCAGAAACGCTTTTACATTAACATCAAGCCTGAGGCATATCTTTTATGATATCTTCTCGTCAGCGTATGGGTCCCAGTAATGTACTCACAGGCATGAGGCTTATCTGCCCCATTAGGGTCAAATGATGTTTTCATCTGTTAGAAAGAAAAAAAGACATCAGACCAAATTCTTGTCAGATATGAGCACATCACTTGCTAAAAGCAAAGACCCATACCTCACTTGCTGGATTGGCAGCAGGTATAGATGCATGCCCTTTTTCTTTTGTTCTTCAGCATGAAATTTTAAAAGAGCTCAAAACCCACACAACAGGCAGCAAGGTGGTAAATGTCCTTATATAAATAAACCTGTTTACCCTTTGTAACAAGACGCACACAGTGTTTTGGTCAGTGTGGATGACGAGTGGCCAATCTGCAAAGACATTGATTTACCACAGTCAGCTTCGACAAAGCCACTGTTCATCTCTGGCTCCTCTAATGTATGCCTTCAGCATGATCAGGCCGCAGCTCAGATTGTGCTTTTGTACAAGTTGGTAGCTATGACATGCAGTGGTGCTTTTCTGAGCATCTTGAATCACTTCACAAAATATACCTTTCCCTCATGCTGTATCACTGAACCAAGCTACCTGCTGCTTCTTAAGGCAAGAAATTTATTGCTCGCATAGATCACAGCTTTTCAAGCACACAGAATTAATGTGTGTAGTTTGGAAAACCTCGGTATTTAAAGGATGCAGACCAACGACTTGTTCAGAGAAAGACACAAAATTTCAAAAGAGAGGGAGAGCTGACTCAGAAGAATGGAGTTAAACCAGTCAGTATGGCTTTACAGTGAGACAGAGGACAGTAGTCTAAAACTTTTAACATAGAGAAAATAGAATTAGTCAGTGCATCAGAAAAGCAATTACGCTTAGGAATAATGAGATCCAATTAAAGGGAAGATGTATTCTTACCAAAAAGCAGGAAGGACTTCTAGCAGTGAGGTCTAGCAGGGTTTGGAGTAGTGTAGTGGAAAGCAAATGTAGTGGAAACCTCTTTCCCATGAGAAATTCAAAAATAGACTGGACAGAGCATTACAAAGATAACGGCAGGAGTGATCTTCTATTGCATTCAAGCCATACTATTGATAGGGCCACCAGAGAGGCAGGACCATACAGTTTCTGCAATGCTTCCATATGTGGGGCTGCCAGCAGAAGCTAGTGGCTATTCAGTATCTGGCTGTAAAAGTGTTTATGATTCCATCCTGCTACACCACATTGTTCAAGACCTGCAAACTTCTGCCTATGGGAAACTTAGGTCAAAATAAATTGGCATCGTATCTGCAAAAGTCTGGGAACTGTTTTTTTATTGCCTGTGTAAAACACAAAACCAATTTTCTTTGTATTCTTTTTTCCTGTTTCAAGAATGGGTTTCTTTATCCTTTAAAACTGTACTGCAACAGCAATCATGGGTTATTCAAGTCAATCATCTTGAAATACCTTTCTGTTGAGTGCCATGTTTCCCTGATGTAAGTTCAGATGAAACAGGTCCTGTTTTCATATACACACACTTGGGCTTGTGTGCCAGGTTTCCTAGGAATTTCACCCCTTGGGCCCTTGCAGCGAGCATGTGTTTAACTTGTGAAATATGCACAGTACGAGTTGGTTCCCCACTTAGTCTTTACAAAGCACGCAGAGCTGTCAACGCTGTCCCCTCATGCAAACCCAGTATTTTCATTCCCAGTTTCAAGGTATTCATTCCCAGTTAGAGGCAGAAGGGCTGTCCATGCAAACAAATTCAGGCACGCACACCGATCCTCTAGACAGCAGGTGTTTGTAAAGAGGTCAGAGTGGAAGAAAAGGGATGGACTGCTGAACACAGTGGAGCATGAGGTGACAGGAGACATAAAGGTAACAAGTCAAACAGGTCACTCATACAGAAAGAAAACAGTCTTAGTACCTTCTCTTTCATCTGTGAGCTCAGTGCAAAGTTGTCTTTTCCACTCATATCAGGAGTTCTAATCTCATGTAAGATCAAGTAGAGTTCAAGAAGCCTTTGCCCACAGCCACACATGGATTTCTTCTCAGCCTCTCTCCTCCTTCTCCTTTGTATGCGCTGAGCATGCACTGAGAACAGGACTCGCCTTCCTTGACTCTGCCCACCCACCCCAGCTCCTGCCCTGGGCACTGGCATCTCACACTACTCTCAGTCCTGACCTCAAGCACCTGATGTGGGTGACCCACCAGTAACGCTCTCCGTGCCAGGCCCTGCAGGGCTTTGCTCAGGAGCGTGATGCTCAAGGTCCAGTCTCAGAGGGTCCATCCCCCAACTGCAGCTTCACACTCAGATCCAGCAAACTGAAGCCTGCATCATCTACAGCAACTCTTCAAGCCTTTGTACCAGGCACCAGTTTAGTCTGGAGATTCTCAAAGGGGAAGCCTTTTCTTTTTGTAGCCCATGGGAAAGTAAATCTATCAAGTAATGACACCATCAGATTTTATTTCTTCTGCCTCTACTCTGCAACTCAAAAATTGCTGGATCATTCTCTTCTAAGTTGAATATAATTTTTCTTCTCTTTTTGTTTTAAAGTCCATGAATTCAGTGACGTGTTGGCCAGAGCTTTCTAGCGCTGATTTACTTGCTGAGCAAGTGGTGAGCAGGCACTGAGCCCATGCTTCCTGGACACCTGGTTCCGGTGGCTCAGCTTTAAACTGGAGAAACTGTGCCTGAGGTTGAAGGAACTTAGTCCCCCTTCTTGCCACAGAAAGAACATGTAAGAGTTTCAATCAGCCATCAGGAAAAAGAAATAGAGCACTGCAGTTGGTGGCATACTTCAAAGCTCTTGCAAACGTTGGGCTTCTCCTTTACAAAGTTGTTGGGAGAATTTTAGAAGCAGGTTAACTCAGAAACAGAGATAATTATCTTCCTCAGATCACAGAAAAAAGTCCATGTCAAAGGCTAAACTGCAGGTCAAGAATTACTTGTGTATGTTTTCCTCAGGATATGTAGTAGAGCCATTTGCATATGGAAATCACTAAGTTCCTAATGCATCATGAGAGCTGATTCAGACCAGGCGGAAAATTCAGGCAAGCATTTTCAAACATAACTGTAAATTACATCTACCTGGATTCGTTTGCCCAGTGCAGGGCCTGGTTTTCAGGAGTTTTGAAAACTGGAGACTCCGGATGGAGCCGAAGGGAGGGCAGCTGCTGAGAAAGCAGCCTCGCAGACCCGGATCCTCAGTGCTGGGGCCGCTGAGCCCTCCACAGTCCAGCTAAAAAGACATCTCTGTGGGTATAGCTTAGCATTCACACCTCAAGCTGGCTGCTAGCTGAGTGCTTACTGTCACTGTCCTCCACTCCATATCTGCGTTTCTTTTCAGGCTAAATTCCTGGCTGAGATAAATATGAACCTCCTTCTCTGACCTGTCTGTATCCAGTGAAGACCTAATTTAATAGCAATGTGTTATAAAGATAGCACAGTCCTAACTGATGAGTCCTGGAAGCTGCAGCAGTTGGGAGCTCTGTGTAGGTTCATTTACCCTTCTGATTTTCTGTTCCCAGCGTGATAAATGAAGAGGCCTTGAATCCCCGTACATCTCTAGTGTTGAGTTTAAATGGGGAGGTATCACAGTCTACTTAAAGCATTTAACTGAAGTATTTTGAATTGTCCCTGCTCCTCACATTCTCTGTGTCCCTTCTGTTACAGTTCAGTGACTTCAGTTTCCAATTTGACCTTCTGAATAGCTTCAGATTAGATAATTAACACAGACTGCACATGCACCTGCTCAAAGTTCATCCTCTTTAACCACTGTCAATTCAAGAGCGGTCCCTTCCTTGTCCCACCTGAAGCATCTTGCATCTGAGCCTCGTTCTGTTGAATTCCGTCTTACTCCAGACTTCAGCTAAAAGCAGAGCTTTTTTCCTCGCCCAACGTGAGGCAAGAAAGAGAGAAGCTAAACTGAAGAGCAGTTAAAAGGTGGTTCATTGGGCTGGGACCTTTCCTACTACAGGGACCATTCCATTTGTTAAGCCATTTCCTTTGTAACAGCTGCCCGAGCGTCTCCGTGTCTGTAGGTGAGGGCAGGGTACAACCTCAGCATCGTGTCTAGAGCTTACGGGGCTGTGCAAGTTGCTTGAAGCAACACCGTGATTCCGGTGGTTTAAAGCAATGGTTTTCTGCAAGGCATGTTTTAGCCAAGGGAAAGCCGTTCATCTCAGAGGCCTGTATCAGATAACCACGGCTCATGTCTTTTATTCCCCAATCTCAAATACTGTGTGTGCGCGCCCAGCCCTCCTGGCCATCTCTCTCCCCGGTGCCTTAGTCAAGGAGACTGGGCTCACAGGAGATGGGATGCACTTGCCCCACCGACTGCATTACATCCCCCTCTCCCTGTGGGCAGCCTGGGATGTTTTGCTGGTTTTCCCTCCATTAGCTCACTCTTCATCCTTCTAGAGGGGTGAGAGCTCCCTAGAACAAGTCCTGGAAGTACACACAGAGAGGCATTAATTAATTTGGGGAAAGTTGACAGGCTGTGTATACTTCCCAGACCATTAAGAAAAACAGACGTCTGAGAGGGAAACATTGGGAAGCTGAGAAGGATCCTGGGGAAAACCCTGGCCAGGAATGGAGCTCTGTGCAAGCAGCGGGTGCAAACAGCGTATTAGGTAAGCAGGCTGTGTCTTGCAGTGGCCATCACTGCTCTTCTCCAGTACTACCACCTCACTTCTCCACCCATGGAGGCATTTCCTAGTGGTGTGAGCATCCCAAGGACAAATCCCAGACACTGGTTGTACAAGCAGCTAGAGACGCATGGGAAGCAATAGGCTCCGGTCCGGCCAGGCTGCTGTTCTGGTAACAGCTGTTGTCAGCTGTAGATTAAGACATCAGCATCACTCTACCAGGGGTAGAGATCAGCCCGCCCTTGACTCCAAAGAAGCTATTCCACATCCGGAGTGTTTGTGGATTCCTAAAACAACACAACCTCCTCAATTTACCTATTCAATGGGTAATTTCTGGGAAATAACCCATTTCTTTCTAGTACATGTCTTTCACGTATATTTTCTTTATTCTAGATATCTGCAGTAGCTCGTATCTGGTTGTATCCACCAAGTTTTCAGACAGAGTTTGTGGCTAGAGAGCTCCCATCACATAGAGAGGAGTTAATGACAGGACTATCTGACACACCAGAAAAGCCAGAGGTTTCCTGAACGAAGTTGAAAGCTGTGTAGGTGTTCCTCTAGTTTAATTTTGGAGAAATGAAAAGTGGTGCTGCTTGAAAGAGAGTAGGGATCTTCAATTATTTAGGAAAGTGGTGCATTGGTTCTCAGATGACACTGAAATCCTGCTGCCAAGTTAATGCCCACTACCCTCCTTCATCACGAATGTCTTTGAGAGAGGATCTGAGGGCTGTATTTGACAGGGAATTCAGAGTAAGGGATCTTGTTTTCAGCACCCCAATCCAATTTTTCATAATCTTGAGTAACAGGAATTCTTAGTGTATCTGCTGCAGCATTCTGGCTCACTGGCAGTACTCAGTACTCATAGCTTTTAGAGGCACAAAATATTTCCCCAGAAACACTTAGAGTTATAATAAACTTGATGGAAAAAGACTGCAGATGTGTCACTGGTGTTCACCTGGAGCAAGGGAAGAGCCCTGTAACATCAACATTGTTTTTTTAAGGCCAAATGCTCATTGTAACGAGCAAAAAACATGAAAATTAACTTTTTGAAACTGTTTGTTCCAGATAAATACAGCCAGTATTTTTATAAAAGACATATTAACTCAAAGGAAATAGCAGGACACTAAGTTCCCAGGACTTCATAAAGGGAGAGGAGATATTAATCTAGTCTTCTAGTGTAGTCAAACTCAGTGATTGCAGAGATCTTTGTTAAACTAGTTGAATTTTTGTATCTCTGTGCTTAAGGTTACCAATTGGTCAGATCCAGTTTGCAGTGTACAGGGTACTGCCGGGTAGTACTTAGATGGTTTGAAATCCATCACCACCTGCACTAGCCACATAGTAAACTATCAGCTTTGGAATCTCACCTTATTTCTTTTTTTTTCCTTAAATAACTCAGCCTCCTTTGAAAAGGCATGTCTTGCCCTCATCATGGCAAAGTCCTGAATGGAGACATTAGCACACCTCAGAGACTCAGAAGGGAGAACCCTGTGTGGTATGTCTGGGCTTAAAATCCAGCACAGATGCGTTTTTGAAGTTGGTGCTGTTTTGTGTGACAGAAAATCCCTCTTGCAAAGAACTGCTCCAGAGAAAGGCTGCCATACTGCTTGTGTAGGCACAGCCTCTGTGCCTTTCATTATTTCTCCACTTGTGTGGCTGGGTATGACCACATTCAGCCAGATATCAGCTTTATCCACAAGCCTTTTCCTGCTGCCTGAAATTATTTCCATGTTGGCTGCTTGGCCTGTCTGCAAGCAGCTGTGTCGGACTTGTAATGAAGCAATTACATACGCATGGCCCTTTTACAGGAAAGGCGGAGGTCATTTCTTCTTGAATTGATTGGACTCTTTAACGAGGCTTATCTGTTTTTCCTGCTCTCTCAGCCAGTCTCCCTTTCTGTAGGGAACTGGCCTGGTTGGCAATGTAGATTTTTGCCTCTCCACTTCGCTCTTGTACCCTTTCCTCTGCAAGCAAAGCAAGCAAATGTTGTCATGCATCTTAAAAACATAGTGATCTTGATGATCACGATCCCTTCTTACTGTACATGACACAGCTTCTTCCCCACATAGCCTCATGCCTCACTGGTAATTAACAGCCTTTTATTTCACTTTCCTACCTCTCATCCCAGCCTCCCATCTTCTCATTGCAATAGGAGTCGCCTTACCCTTCAGGTATCTTTGGACCTTTCCTTTTGAACAGTCTATTTTCTGGCACTAAATCTCATTTCAGTTGTTCTATTGTTACTCCTTTGAACATCTTTGAGCTTCTCCTTCCTCTTATATTGTTGACTTAGTGGTCGTGGGAAACCGTCGTCTGACTCTGCTTGCTGAGCCCAGGCAGGTTACTGTGCGTAGACAATTGTTAGGGTACAGCCCTGCAGCTGCCTGCAGGAAGGGTGAGCTGAACAAACAGGGGGTGCACGTGACCGAGATGTGAAATGTGTTGTTTCACTAGCAAAGCGTCTTTAAGACACCCTTAAAATCATGCTGGATATTGTGCAATTTTAAAAAATGTTTAGAAACCAGACTGAAATCCCATTAAAAATCAGTTCACTGAGAGGCAACCAGTCCTTCATGGGTGCTGGACTTCCTTAGAAATTGCTTAGGAAGAGTTTTGAGGCAACAGGTCATCTCAGTTAATATGTGCCCAAAGTCCCCTGTACTATAACAAATCCAGATGGCTACTTCTCACAGATACGGAGGTGAAATGCGGATGCTCCATCTGGGTGCATGTTCATGCAGAGCCGTGACTGGGCTAATGATCCCTTTGTTGTGAGCACAGCACCAAAGGAACGCCGCCACGAGGAGCTGTGCAACACTCTCTGACTGTGGGTCTCAGATCCCTTACCACAGGTTTGCTTGGGCTGCTTGGCGTCGCACTGCAGCTTTCCTCAGAAACGTGTTGTGGAGAACCAGTGTGCCATGGAGGACTAAGTGTCAAGGTGGAGCTTGTGAAACCCAGACTAAAATTCTGTCCTGGATTTCGAGTAGCTGAGAGCAAGTTATTGTGTTCTAGATCAACGACAGGACTAATGCAGAACTGAAACACTGCAATCCACACCTTCTGTCTGGAAAACCCCCTTGCAAACATTGCCTGACTTTGCTGGTTCCTTCACTTTGCTAGGCATCTGCTTGCTTGACATTATCATTCAGTCAGTGCCTGGGATGCTGCTTTTGCACAAGGCTGGGATTGCCCCACCTGACCTGTCCATGCGTGGTCTGCTGCACAGACCAAGCTGGCCTTAGAAATTAGGCATTTCTCTGTTACATTCCTCCTGCCCCACATTCTCATCTCTCTTCTCTACTCCTCTTCCTGGGAGAATACTCTGAGCACAGTGAATGCAAGCAAACAGGATCAGGCACCTCACAAAAATCACTTCCTACAGAAAAGGAAATGGTGACACCCATGTGTTGCTGGAGGTTTCTGCAGCCACCTCAGTCAAGGACCCCCAAAACACTACACATACACACAAAATAATTTATTTACGTTTTAAACGGTCTGCTGCCTCCTTCTCTGAGCAGCCGAGATGCCTTGTCCTGCAGAAGGCAGGACAGAGCCAAGAGCTGCTCCCGTCTGCGCTGGGGACGGGCCGAGGTTACATACGTGCTGCCCCGGCACTGGCACGCCACCCAGCACAGACCAGGTGCTGCAGTTCGTTGCCTCTTTTGGAAACGGTGGCACTCGATCAATCCGTTCTTGGCAGCCCTTGACAGACACGATAAGACACTCGCTCAGGAAGCAGACAGCCTGGGATCCCCCATTCTGTTCTCAGGAGGTGTGGGCTTAGAGCTCTTCAGCCTGTCTAGCACGAGAGGGTTTTTAATCCGGTGCTTCGTAGGAGGCTAGGGTGAGCACTTGCCAGCCCGCCCGTCAAAGCCGTGCCAACACCGAGCAAAGAATTCCAGGTTCCCGGGGGCAGAGGGGAGCTCATGCACCTGCCTGGTGGTCTGCTGACAGATAAAACACTGATGTCCCTTGGGACCATTTCTGTGGGGTATGCAGCTGTGGCTACACAAGCACTAAATTGCACGAGGCCCGTACATTGCCCTCTCAGCAGAGGGTCCTAACCATGAAGGTTTGAAGTCCTGCCGCTGTAATGAACCGGCCCATGAAGCGTTGGAAACATATAGGCACCAGGCAATTGCCAAATATTGCCATTACTAAAAGGGAGGGGGGCTCAAGATCTCACTTGTACCTTTCACAATGATATTTGCTGGTTTTGCTAATCTCACCAGGCAGCGCCTAGCAAGCACAGGCCAGGCGCTCCTGAGAGCTACATACCATGGCATAATGAAAAGAACAACTTGCCATAAATCCAGCCTCAGAAATTTTCAACGCCAGCCAAAGACTAGTGCGAGGTGGCTGGCATACTCTTCCTATATAAGGGCCTTTCCAGACCAAAGTGTTGATGTTAGGGCATGCTACTAACAAACTCCATGGAGGCAAACTGGAGGCTGCTTTCTCCACTTTTGGCCCAGGAGGCCGTGAGGACAGCAAGCAGCAGTTCCACCTCGTCAAGTTAAACTGAGACTTCATGCAGTTACTTTGCTGAGAAGAAATGCCTTTTGGAAGATGTGGAGAAAGCTGGCATTCGTACCGACCGTCCGTCATGAAAAAAGATGCTTCGTAACACTTTCATTGCACCCACTTTGCTAGCAGAAATACGTCAACAGCAAGGGGAGGGACTTCTCAGAGAGGAGGTTAAAATAACGATTATCTCATCCCTTTTTTCATTGTAGTCAGTCTCTGAAACAGAAAGCAGATAGTGTATTTACCACTTCTAATTTCCTGATGTCTACAGGTGTTTCCTATAATTCTGTTGTGAAGGGCACAGCTCCTTGCCTGCACGTCGGGCACTGGCTGCTCTCCGCTGCCCCTCTCCTCCCACCCGCCACCAGCTGGCTCTACTGACAGAGGTGGCCACAGCGTCACAGGGGGTCATGGAGATGCACATGTGATGCTCTTAAACCACACTGCCTAACTCCAGCCACCTCACAGTGGTCCCCGTTACCCAATATGATTGGTGTGGGCTTTTATTCATGATAACCATTTGCCTTGATGTTCTTGGGGCTCTAGGCAGTCCCGAGGTTACTTGGAGGGAACTACCAGAGAAGGACCTTGGGCAAGCTTCTGATCCAAGCAGGCAGCAAAGCTTTCTTGAGAAAAGCCTCACTCCAACCACCGTGCTAACTACCCAGGCCCTTTTACACATAGGCATGGGTAGCTCAAACCACTGAAAGAAGGAAAAAAAGCAGGAGTTTCCCTTCTACCTTCATTAGGCAAGGGCGAGGAGTACATGAACTATTTCTTTAAAATACAGCAAACAAGTTCAACACTGTGCCCCTTCCCTTGAAAAGCACTTGTCCCTTTATTAGTTTCTGGCTACAAGGTATCTCCCACCTCCACCCAGTTCCCAAATCTTGCTTTTGTGAGCCTTTAAATTTGGCAGATCTGAATCTCTGTAGTTTTGAAATTACTGCACTGTATTTGGGAGTTGTTTATTGTGTTCTGGATGAAAGGTGCTCATCGTTGCTGAGCTGGAATATCCTCACAGTACCCTTCGGGTGGTGCTCGACCCTGAGTGCCAAGATAGCAGCAGTTCATGAGGGAACTCTCAGAAAATCAAGACCAGGCCACAGCAAGTCTTGAGAAAAATGTTGCCCTGAGTTGCAAACTCAGGGAAATGTTACATATTTTTACATATTTTGCATAAAGAAGGATTTTCCTGCCCTTTCTCCTAAAAACAAATGTGCGACCTCCTTCGAAGTCCACATTCCTCGTACTATTCTGTCCTGTGTTACAGTCAGAGGTCCTTCCTATTTATCACTCTCCTTATAGCCATGCAACAGCCTTGCGATTGACTTCAGACACACACTCACTCAGTGTTCATTCATCTGTGGTGGGATAAGTGTTGACCGAGGTACCACTCTAAGAAGGTATTTTGTATTTCTCAGAGTTGTTCTTGTGGCTAACTTATTCGCTGAGCCAAAAAAGTAAGATTTCCAATTGAAAGTTTCAAAGAACATTCCAGGGCTGATATCAGGACACACAATCTGGCTGTGAAAGAGTATTAAGGGTACGTTGACATGTATAATAAGACTTTGAGAGACAGGCCAGCAGTGATTTACACTCAGGCAAGAAGCTTGGTCTGCACTGAAAATGTTACAAAAGAAAGAGTTTTAAGAGGAGACCTGACATATGTCTTTCTGCAACATGCATTTCAGTAGTTCTAGTCAAATCTTTATTAGGGCTGCTGTGAGAGCATGTGTAATCATGAGTCCTTACCTCCTGTCTGTCTCCAAAACTTCTGTGCCCAGTATTTTCTGACTGTTTTTGACATTTCTCAATTAGTGAGTGCCCCCTTGTCTGAAGGTAACCAGAATATACAGCTACCTAGAGATATGTGCAGAAGAGATGTGTGCCTGAGTCAGAGGAGTCTTAAGCCCGTCTTCAGGGCCCAGGAACTTAGACTGGTCCCAAACCTAATCTGAGGTCCCACTGTGTTCACAAAGTGTTCAGAAATCTGGAGCCCTAACTCCAGCATTCCCAATATATTCCCACAGGCTGCAGATTGTTTTCCCTGGAGCTGCAGGATTGAAGATTGAATCTGTTGCATGTGGCATCAACCAAATGTGGAGGCCTCTCCGCACTGGCTGAGGATTCCTTAATATAGAAAAAGCTTGATCTTGGAAATGCAGTGGTTCTCCATAGTTGTACATGCTCTCGTAAGAGAAAGACAGAGGCTTACCACTAATTCATTTTGTTGCACGTCAAACTAGAAACCTGTTTGCACGACCTTTAAAATGCTAGTCCCTGCAAACAAGAGCCAAGCATTTTGCAGTGCATGTTGGGATCATTATTATACATGTCAACATACCTTTAATACTCTTTCATAGCCAGATTGTGTGTCCTGATATCAGCCCTGGAATGTTCTTTAACTCTTTCAAATGGAAATCTTACTTTCTTGGCTCAGCTTTCTGTTGTGTTTTACTCCTGCATCCTGGCAATGAGGGACCCATGGCAGTTTGAGGCCAGTAATTTCTCTTTGCCCAACCATCTGATGGCAGCTTGGAGGAAAAGGATGAGGACTCTGTGTAGGCTGCCATTCTTAAAGTTCACAAAATTCTCATCTGGGATGTGAAATGGAGGTGTTTAGCTTCTGGTAAGGTTGATCAAAGAAAACATAACAGAAAGAGAGAAGTAGAAAAATATTATTTCTTTTCCAGCATTAAAATGCCTAAAGATCTGTGAAGTATTATGGTCTTGTCCTCTCCTGGAAAGCAACTGTGATAAAGCTCTGATATGCAAAGTTTACAGAGCTAGCCTAGCCCCACCAGAGGTAGGTGCGCAAGCGGCTTACACAGTAGCTCTTGCTTTGGTGGAGCACAGTAATTATCACTCCTGTTCTATAACAAATAGTAGGAAATGGAGGTAGGAGCCTTGGCCCTGCATCCCAGAGTGCTATGGGCTACGCTGACACGATGATGGACAGGACAGGCTATAAGATATCACAGAGCCACAGCTGAAGCCACTTCTAGCCGGGGCTTCTGCCAATGATTAAAATTTACCACAACCAGACAAGGAGCAGCTTCATTGCCAGATAAGAGGCCAAGTGAATAAATAAACCACATAAATCCCCCCTGAAACAGAGAGCTGGAAGGTCTCCAGTGAGAATGATTTGTGAAGAAGGGCAAAGAGAGAGACGGGAAGAAAGATGCTTCGCTGGGATGGAGAAGGGTCAGTGTAGTAAGAAGAGGTTTGTTTATTCAGGGCTTACATCTTGGGATGTGTTGCTTCTTGAGCCAGAGTCCCAGCATGCTGCTGAGCTCCACTCGGAACAAGCATCGTGAGATTTCCTTCTAGGGATGCAAAAGATGGCCCAAGGCGAGTGTGAGCCCACCCACTTCCTGGGCAAGCTGTGTTCAGCCTGCGTTGATGCTTTCGTGGATCATGAGGAGAATGAGCAGGCTCAGATTGTGGTTAGCAGCCTCTCCTGATTTTTCCTGCCCAGTTCCTCACGCCGTGATTCAGGTATTTTCCCACCCTCTTGCTTTTCAGTTTGCTCCTTTGGGGGAGTTTGTGTTTTAAACCTGCCCGGCGAACTTACTTCTCCCTTCCCAGTCTGAACAATGTTCCCCTTTCAATATGATCCTGATGCCACTGATGTACTCACATGGACACAGATAAACGAATGGGTTCAGGTTATGTTGGCAGGAAGGTGCAAACAGGGATTTATCTAAATGGCAGATGCAGAGAGATGGCTTTGAATGAAGCCACAAACTACATATTAGAGAGATTTTTCCGTCAGTAACTTGGGTCCAATCCTAATTAAAAACCATTCTTGAGCTCCTTTTAGTTCATTTAAGGAGTTCTTTATGAGCTGCCCATCTAACTGCACTGCCAGAGCCAAAATAACTGATGCCTGTAAGAAGAGGACGAAAATGAAAATTCAGTTACCTATTTCCTGCCATTGAACAAGACAAAAAGAGTGGCAGATTTGTCCAGGTGAACCTAAATTTGTCCATTCTTCATCTCTGCTTTAAGGCTAAGACCAAGAGCCAGGGACCCATTCCAGGTTTCTTTAGATTGTCTTCCTTGAACATTAAATGAAACTAGGGGTAGAAATGGATAGTTTGCTGGATATGCCTCTTTGGACACTTGCCTTTAGAACAGGTACTAAAGGTACTCCTAACTGAAGGAAAGATTTTATTACTTTAATTCATGCAGGCACATTTCTATTATGTTTTGCATCTTTATTGAATATTGTTTTGGCCTTTAAAAAAAGTAGGACTGGTCTGACATGCAAGTGTGTTTGGCGAGTAAAAAGGTGAATTCATGATGCATTCTCCAGAGCGTAAATTCATGTCCTCTCCAGATAGACAGGAACTGTGCTTTAGATCATGTACCGTGTGAATATTCAGCTGCCTTTTGCCTCCAGCTGGCCTCAATGGTCAAAAAGAAGATGGGGCCAGGAGAAGGGATTAGCTCTTGTGTATGGAAACGGTCACCCTAAATTGGCAGGGCAGTATGGGAGGAGCTAGTACTGCCATCACCTCTCCCTTGCTTGATCTGCAAGTGAGCAGGAGGACACCTCCAGTTCATTAAACCCCATCTCTGCAAGGGGAGTCTTTTCAGGAGAGAGGCTACAGCACCTGACCACGGAGGTAGGAGACATTTACCCTCCTCCAGCCCCTGGGGAGCTCTGCAAGGAGTTACGTTCCCCACTACAGCTTAATGTGTCATTCCCAAAATGATGCTTTCTGGGTCAGAAACATGTACTTAAGAAGTTTGAGAACGGCTCTTTTCAGCCAAGCTGATTGGGAATGAGTTCAGTTATGCTGAAAAACAGGCAGCTCTATCAGATTAAGGCTCCCAAAGCTGAGAGAGTTACCCTAGTGCACTTGGTATAAGCTTTCCCATGCATTCAAGGCCCATGACCGGCTGGCTCCTCGCATCCTGCAGCTACCTTACTGAAAAATGAGAGCGGGAGGTGTCATGTCTGGGAAAGCTTTGCACAGAGAGTGTGTCATTTGCCTTTGGTGTGCTGAGCCAGGCAGGGACGGGGAGCTCTGCAAGAGGCTCCATTCCCTTCCGAAACCCAGTGCCGCGGTGAGGGGTGACGCTTTAATTTCAAAGGAAACCACAGCACTGCTTCCCAGAGTTTCTCACTGGCCTCCAGGCAGAGCATGATGATGGTTTATTTTGACTTAAATATAATTTCCTCCCCACGGACGCATCCCATATCCCTTCATTAGCTGAGCAGGTCCTACAGGTGTAGAGCTTTGCCTCTGCCATGCAGCCAGGCAAACATGCTCCCCAGCCACCTCTGTGGCTGCTGCTTTTTGAAGTGGGGCTCCTGGAAACAGTAGTTGTGGGGCTTTTCTGGATGCTTAATGGAAACCTTTCGAATCACTCAAATGCTGGTGATGTGCTCCCCGTGATGGCTTGCAGGCGCTCCCTGGGTTCACAGCCTGCGCTCAGCTGCACGTCAGGCAGGAGGCAACAGATTGCAGGGTGAAATACTGGTGCCGCAGACCAGAACAGCCTTTACCAGCAGGCAAGCAAAAATATGATTTTTCTGTCGTATCAGCCCTCTGAGCGAGAGAACACATAAGGATGCAATTTCCTCAGCCTCAGGCTGCAGCGGTTGAAGGGAAGTCCTCACCCCCGCGCTGCAGGCTGCCCCCACGGCCCCTCCATCCCCTCCTGCTACGGCAGCGCCAGCGTTTGTCAGGCTGTGCTGTGAACTCGATCGCTGAAATGATCTGGGTTAAAAATAACCTTGTAAAGAGTTAAGGGACGTATTTTTAGCCCAGATCATTTCAGTGATCCAGTTTACAGCACAGCCCCACAAGCTCACACCGGTGCGAGGGGCAGGGGGGGGGACAGGGGGAAAGGAAAGGTCAAGGGAGAATGAGCAATTGGAAACATAAGCCGTCCTTCTGCCAATACCAGGACCTTATGAAACTGCACCCCAAAAGCACTGACCCTCTCTTGCTTTCATCTGTCATCCTGACAACTGCCTTCTCATGGCACAGTGTTGAGAGCTGGGTGCTGAGGATCACTATTTCTGGATCCTGTTTGTGCAATCAAGGCACTAGCCCTGAGCCGCGGGTGCCCCTTATTTTGTCTGCCTCTGACACACTGTATTTGTCATTATATTTGCCATATTTGTTTTTGCAGAGGTAGATTGTATGTGCAGCAACAACAACCAAAAAAAAAAAAAAGCATGGGAGTCAGAAGGGACATTTGCAGAGCTTGTGCAAGCGCAGGGCATGGGAAGGCAGCCGACACAATGGACTGGTGTGAGAACTGGTTGCAGGGAATCATTCCTGTGAAGATCTTTAGAAGGAAGGGTGGGATGTGGAGGTCAGGGACTAGCCTCAAAACCATGTCTAGATGCAGCTGCATTAGGATGGGGGTGGAAAGTACGCAGAAGCAGTACCAAAACTTGTGTAAGCATCACTGATCTCATAGCCGCTGAATACTCCAGCCTTGCAAGGTGCTGTGGAGGGCTTGCATCTCAGATAAAAGCTGCTCCATCTGGCCAAAATATCCTCCCAACAAAAGCAGACAAGTCAGAGGAGGCATAGAGGAGGGAAGGAGAGTAGGGCTGTATAAATCTCTGCTGGTATTTAAGTGCTGTTTAAGCCAAAAGACTCCACTGTATGGCAGCCAAGACCTTTGCTCTTTTCATCAGCCAAACCTGATGCACAAATCCAAACCTGAACTTCTCCTTCAATATCTGCTTCTCAATGCTCCTGGTACCCTTTCAGACTAGCATTTCCAGTAGCATATTATGGACAGTGACAAAACTGGTGGGATAGCAGTCCCGTGAGATGGAGTCACAGTAGCTTTCAATTGCAAGGGGGTGGGTCGTGACCAAATCTGCGACTGTTGGAGCCAGTTTTGCACCAGTCCCAGTAGGACATTCAAATTCATCCCCAAAGCCACTTCTAGCTTTCCAGTTTTCCACGGGAGTGCAAATTCTCTGCAATTTTGGTTTCATAAGAAACTCATTGTCTGTAGTGACACTCCCCACCTGTAGCTCAAATCCATGATCTTTATTGTGAGAACCCAAACAGGGTGTGCAGAGAAACTCTTCAGCCTCCTGACCTCTTTTCTGTGAGCCTCTAACATGTACCTTCTCTCACCTGCTGCCCACAGTGGGTCCAGGAGAATCAGCAAATGTCATTGAGCCAGGTTAACGACATTGCTGTACTTCTGGTCCCTTCTGTGCGACATTATTACTCCCACGTCAGGCGGCCTTACTAGCCCCCACATCTTCTGGCACATTAAATCACCAGTGAAGTTGGGACTGTGCTAGCCAGAGCTGACTGTGCCACAGCATCCAGGCATCTACACAAAGAGAGCCTCCCAGCCGCCATGAAAAGATACAGCAGGGATGGCGTGGGACATTTCTGTGGGGATCTGGCGGTGTTTCCAACAGGCAGCTTGTGAGAGAAGCAGGGATCTGTCCTAAAGCCAGTGGCCCTCCTTCAGGCGCTCTGCAGAATCAGGGACTGGTGTGCAGTTTTGCTCTCACAAGAGAGGCAAGGACTCCAAAGCATAAGGAAGGAGAGGCTTTGGTGGAAAGCTTGAATTGCCATGATTGTACCTAACCCACAAATAAAGACAGAACTTTCTTCTCCAGTGCTGCCAATGGGATCAGGTTCAGTTTTATAAGCAGATGAAGAAAGATGGGGTTGAAAGCCATTTTCAAATGTACTCAATTTTATAAATTTATTTAGAAGAGGAAAGTGAAACCCCTTACAGAGAACTTGCTAGTTGCACTTCCTCTTTTGCAAACAGTGCCATGCTTACATTCATGGTATAATTAAATTCCTGTTTTGCTGCTCTGTCTGACCTTTTTCAGAATATGCAATGCTTTGACACTTATTTTTGTGGAACAGTAAAAGAACTTAGAGCTGCAGTCACCAAATTACTGATGGAGTAAGTCTTCTACCTTAGCTCACTGGTTTTAGCCCATGCAGGCTGACCACACTTCTCTTCTGAAAAGAATCAGCAGTTGGCTGCAAAGAGTGCAAAATTCACAACTGAGTAATTTCACCTATTTTGCCAAAAAAGAGCAGAGCTGCTCCTCTTCATAATTCATAAAAGTGGTTGCCTGTGTCACCAAGACAGGAAAAATGACCAGGAATGGAAGAGGTTGCATTATTATCGTGGGGCAGAAGACAGCCAGCACTGAGTTCTTGGGTGAGAGGAGCAGATAAATGTCTTAGTCATGGAAGAGGCTGAGGGCTGGTAAATGCTCTGGGGTGCGAATGAGAAGGTGAGGCTTCCCACCTTCTTCCCAGTGGGAGGGAGACTGCCGGTCCAGCCCCTCGAAGTCAGGGGAACAGTGTTCTCCTTGAAGCGCAAGGAAGGGAACTTTTTGCACCCAAGTGCCCTGGTACAGTGCTTTTCCTTGACTAGAAGGCGTAGAGCCTGCCACATCAGCTGGGGGAAAAAAAATAAAAACGGGAAAAAAAATAAAAACAGGAAAAAAACCCAACAAAGCTGTAGAAAAAGCTGGATACAAGACAGCAGTGTGATTGCCAGAAAGGATCTGAGAAAGGACTTTTCCTGTTGCAAAACTTGTAGCGTAATCAGAGAGTCTGCAGCTGGCAGTTTTGGGAGGACACAGCCTGGGGGCTACTTGTGCTAATCTTAGAATGGCATGTTCACTGCTTCCTGCGCCCTGGCCAGCGAGCTTCACGCCGGCAAGAGCCACGTTGCAATCAATGCCTGCTACCAGCAAAACAAGAAACGCATAGAATCATTCCAGCGTCACAGCTTTGATTCAATCTAAAGAAAGGGAGCTGTGTTTTCAGACTGTAACTAGAAAAAAAAAAAAAAGGAAAGAAAAAACATAACCACCCCAAAACAAGAGGTCAAAGAGGCCAAGAGGAAGTGCAATGTCTTTTCTGGGTAAAAGCAAAGGGCTGTGAAAGAAGCTCTTGGAGAAAGAGGGACCATGAGGGAGGCAATCCCTCCGTCAGGGACACTGAGCACCTGCAGTATTTTCCTAATATCTAATCTAAACCTCCCCTGGTACAACTTGAGTCCATTTCCTCTTGTCCTATCACCTGTGACTTGAGAGAATAGACTGACCCCCGCCTCTCTACAGCCTCCTTTCAGGTAGTTGTAGAAAGCGATAAGGTCTCCCCTCAGCCTCCTTTTCTCCAGGCTAAACCACCCATGTTCCCTCAGCTGCTCCTCATAAGGCTTACGCTCTTGACCAGCTTTGTTGCCCTTCTCTGGACATGCTCCAGCATCTCAATGTCTTTCTCATAGTGAGGGGCCCAAAACTGGACACAGTACTTGAGGTGGGGCCTCACCAGTGCCGAG
>JAOXJM010000001.1:98050964-98065461 GCA_026413425.1 Tringa solitaria | reverse complement strand
AACAACATCCACAGCCTTTCCCTCATCCACCAAGTGGGTCACTTTGTCATAGAAGAAGATCAGGTTTGCCAAACAGGACCTGACTTTCATGAACCCATGCTGACCAGGCCTGATCACCTGGGCATCCTACACATGCCACATAATGGCACTCAGGATGATCTGTTCCATGACCTTCCCAGGCACTGAGGTTATACTGACAGGTCTGTACTTCCCTGGATCATCCTTCCAGCCCTTCTTGTGGACGGGTGTCACATTTGCTAACATCCAGTCCACTGGGACCTCCCTGGTTAGCTGGTTAGCCAGGATTGTTGGTAAACGATGGGAAGTAGCTCAGCGAGCACTTCTACCAGTTCCCTCAGTACCCTCAGGTGGATCCCATCCAGCCCCACAGACCATGTATGTCCAGGTGTTGGAGCAGGTCCCTTACCACCTCCCTTTGGATTACGGGGGCTTCATTCTTCTCCCCACCCCTATCTACTAGTTCAGGGGTCTGGATACTCAGGGAAAAACCTACTCTACTACTAAAGACTGAGCCAAAGAAGGCAGTAAGTACGTCAGCCTTCTCTTCATCCTTTGTCACCATGTTACCACCCCTACCTAATAAAGGATAGAGATTCTCTTTAATCCTCCTTTTATTTAGGAACTTTTTTATTGTTCTTAGCATCCAAAGCCAGGTTAAATTCTAGTTGGGCTTTGACCCTTCTAATTTTCTCCCTACATAGCCTTACAGCATCTTTGTAGTCTTCCTGAGTGGCCTGTCCCTTCTTCGAAAGGCCAAAAGCTCTCCTTTTTTCCCGTTCTTCCTCTCTGTTCAGCCAGGCTGGTCTTTTTCCCCGACGGCTCATTTTTCAGCAGATGAGGATGGCCTGCTTCTGTGCCTTTAAGACTTCCTTCTTAGAAAATGTCCAGCCTTCCTGAACTCCTTTGCCCTTCAGGACTGCCTCCCTAGGGACTCTGTCAAGCAGGCTCCTGAAAAGACCAAAGTCCGCCCTCCGGAAGTCCGTGGTGGCAGTTCTGCTGACCCTTCTCCTTGCTTCTCTAAGAATGGAAAACTCTATCCTTTCGCGATCACTGTGCCCAAGACAGCCTCCAACTGTCACATCCCCCACAATCTCCTGTTCACAAAAAACAGTCCGGCAGGGCTCCTTCCCTAGTCGGCTCCCTCACCAGCTGTGTCAGGAAGTTATCCTCAATGTAGTCAGGATCCTGGAAACAGAGAATGGCAGACATCTAGTGGGGCTTGTGGGCCTGGGAGAAAGAAGAGCATTTATTTACAGTTCTTTGAGAAAGAGAAAGGCCCTTTTCCATGACACGAACAGGCCTTAGCCATGATTCTCTCTACCAGGTATTTCAAACTGGAGAGTGCTCTAAGCTGCAGATGATGAGACGATCCTTAATGTAAACTCCTCAATTTTCTTTCAAGCTAGAAACTTGGAGTCTAAAGAAATTCCTTCTTTAATATGACTTCAAGTTACGACAGCTATTTCTTCAGCTTCTGTAGTGTGGTGACCCAAAGGAAGTAGTCCATACGTGGGCCAGATTGGTGTTTTGAGGGCCCTTCACCTTCAGCAATACTGAAGGAGTATTTGTGTTAACAAGACAGCAGGTACCTTCCAGGCAGAGTGGCATAAAGGGAGAAGGAAGGGGTCTGCTGGAGTCTTCGGAGAAACAGGAATGTATTCCTCTAGCAACAGCCTTTGGGGAAACTTTCTGCCTGAGAATCAGAAGAGTATTGAGGCAGAGGGGTGGGAAGTGTGGTGCTGGCCATGTGTTCATGGTGGTGGTATAGGGAGCAAAGGTATGAGGTTCCTTGCTGATGGTTCATAGCCTGGTTTTTGTTTAAAGGCCTCCGCCTCTAACAAAACAAGGATTGTTGGTTAGTTGTTCTCAGTTCCTCTGGTTCAGTTTTCCCTGGCATCAGATACTAGAGATGAACAAAGGTTTCCTTTCATCAACTTTGATTTTAGGGCTTTCTACTCATATTGCTCGATACACACATAGCAAAGAAAACAAGGTAAATGTGGGATGACCCACAGGGCTCTGTGCTGTGGCAAGAGCAGCATCATGCAGTCTCCAACAAGCCTCCTGCTTCTCAGCCTGTTGTTGACCTAGGGGAGGGGAAGCTTCTCTCAGCCCTGGTATTTCCTCCCTCTCCCCCACCCACCTGAGTATTTCACTGCCAAAAGAGCAGAACAGCACAGGGACATCCCCAAGCAGATGCTGGTTTGCTGTGAGGACATGGAATGGCTTCTCACAGCAGAACCACTGGAAAAGGAAGGGCGCCAGTGACCAGCGCAGTAAAAAAGGGATGTGAGGGCCGAGAAGGTGTATGGGAATGTCCTTTACTGCCCCGCTCCATCTGTTCACTGCGAGGAAGAGATGGGGAACAGACACTTGGCTTGAAATACTTAGTTTGCTTCCAGTGAAAAATACTGAATGTAGGCTCTTCAGCTAGAGCTGAAAGGCTCTGCATGAATTACTGGTTTTCTGGGATATTTGAAAATGTTGTTAGGTCCTGTCTTCCCAAACCTCTTGCTCTCAGACTGGACAATTGATGCCAGATGTGAGAAACTCTGCTTTAAGTCCCTGCTTACTCTTGAACTTTATAACACATACTCAGGCTTTCCTCGAGCCTGCTTGCTTTTCCCAGCCTTTGCTCATAACTTGCTGTTCCAAATTTGTCAGAACAGGCCAGCAGAGACCAACTCAGAGGTGGACAAGTCGGCATCACCCTCAGTGGCCCAGCTAGCAGGGAAATTCAAAGAGCAAGCAGCCAGTATCACTGGAAAAGAGGTAAGAAGCTCTGCAACCAGCAGGTAATCAAGTGGGAAATGAGGCACTCGCCTCTGCCTGTACAAGTTACAGCTTCAGTGTAGATTCCACCTAGATTTTGACTCTTCACAAAGGATTTGTCTCCTAGTGCAATGCAAGCTATGATGATGTCATCTTCCATGCATTGCTGACTTGTAGATGAGTATTAGAGTAGAGCCATACTTCAGGACAACTAGGCACTGACATTGAGACTTGTAAAGCTTGATAGGGTACACATATATCCTTAACAGTAGCAGATAGCAATGCAGGTACTATCTGGGCTGGCTTTTGTGGGCAGAGGGCAAAAATGAATAATGAAATAGCTAATATTGAGCCACGGCAAAAGAAAGCAAATAACAGATTATGGAGCGTAGAAGCCATTGGCAGGTCACTAACACCTTGTTCACAAAAGGGGAAGGTTTCCTCCAGGTAATTCCTTCAGTATAGGTCTGAGAGAGAAAGCTGTCTCTTTACTTGCCCTCATTACCTCTTCCCGATGACATTTCAGACTCTGGGCCTACTTCTACCATGCTGAAACTTTATCTTATTGAAAGCCCACTATGCCAAGCATTACCTCACAAGCTGTCTTTCACCAGATAAGCAAAACATTAGAATACTTCTCTTAGTAGGAAAGGAAAGTCAGAGTGTTTATGGATGGAGGTTGACATCTTAGGAGAGCCTCCTGTATCATTATGCACTTTTTTTAGAAGCATAAATATTTCCTGGTGGCCCTCTTCAGTCAGTGGGTACCCCTTTAAAACTGAACTGCTTCCTTCTGCTGCTCAGTTGATTTCAGTATGTCCCAGGCTGGGCCTAAGGGGATCTTCCCTGTCACCCCTCCTGTCTTTGGCTGGATGCAATGGTGACCCCTGTCCTGCAGGGCTGGCATGCCACCGTTTATTACAGGTTAGCCCTCCCAGAGGTTAGCCAGGCCCCAGGACGGGAATAGCCTATCTCTCTCAAAGTACTTTTTAACTTTTTTTTTTCCCCTATAGTCACCAGCACACCACTCCATCTGTCCCATTACAGTCATTTCCTCTTTTTAAGGTATGGGATTTAATTGCACTAAGTCCCTTACAAAGGCAGCAAGTTCCCAGGCCACTCTTGTGATATCTGCAGACCTCTGTGGCTCCCAAGCCAAGGCAGTGTGGAGGAGCCTTACAGTGGGGGAAACTCACTTCCTCCAGAGACAGAAGAGGACAACATTTTCTGTCTTTTCTCCCCATGCCATCTGTCACTTACCCATCAGCTTTCTCAAGCTGGTTTCAGATTAACAGCTGAGGGGATGGTCTTTAACCATTGCTTGACTTGTGCCAGCAAAGGGGAACCTATCAACCAGGGAACCTCTGATACCTTCACTGTGGCACAGTGCAGCATTTCATGGTCGCAAAATGGTGGGGTTTCAATAAGACATGATAATATTGCTTCCCAGAATGACATAAGGATACGGGCAGGGCTGTCCTTGGTTGTTTAGAGATGCAGCATTGCCATGACTGGGTGCAGCACCACCAGATGTTAAGTGACATCAAGTCTACAGGTCCCCCAAGACAGCCAACTCTACAGAGGGCAAAGACACCATAATCCAACTTTTCATATGCCTGCCTGTTAGAAGGTAACAAAATTATTCAAATATTATATTGTGGATATTATCCAAGATCCACAATATTATGCAAGTATTTTCTCTTTTAGCACATGAAAAGTGTGTTAACAGCTTGGCAGGAGACTACAAACCTGGCATAAAAATAGAGACATCTTGGCTTCAAGACCAGAGCAACAGTTATGAAGAAGCAGCTCCATGGGTGCTGAGATATGTGTCTCTTCATTCCTAGTGAGCACTCTGTTACTTCTGAGTGCCCAAGGACATTCAGAAGGAACTGGTGTCCCTGCTGCTAAGTTGTTCTGTTCCTTCTCACCTGGAGAATCTTAGTCCAATTAAAGGTTATGGCTGAGGACTTGCCTTTGCAAGCTGCTCTTTTCATTAGAGAGAAATAGCTGGGGCTGTAGAGTACGTTGAAAAAGTCAGAATTACCCTTTTTGCCCCTAAAATATACCAGATGCAAAATAGGAAAATCACAAACCAGGTAAGCAGCTGAGACTCATTAAAAGGAAATCCTGGTAATAAGACAGAAAAGAGAACAATGACAGTATGAGGGGGTTTCCAGCAGGATGCTTTGAAGATGAAGCTTCTGGAAAGGCTTCTCCACCCTCCACAGCTTACAAGAGTGCCTTTTGCACAAAACATGAAGTGCTGTGGTTCATGCTGTGGAAAGAGATAGAGACTTCTCTTCCAACACCAGGATTAGGCTTGAATATAGACTACTCTTCCAGCACTAGGATTAGGCTTGAGATGCTACAAGCACACCTAGCATGCATGTGTAACATTCCCAAATGCTAATATCTTGTGCTGCCTTTGGATGACTCCTTTACATAAGCTGAGCCCTGCCATCCAAGCAGGTCACTTACAGAGCATGCTCTTTGGTGCTTGAATTTCACTTCATTTTTTAAAAAAAACCTCATTTCCCTGCTGCTGAGTTGGTTGTTTTCTTCTCCTAGGTACCACCACATAAACCAACTCGGAGGAAACCACCATGCTCTCTCCCATTGTATTCCCAAAAAACTGAGACAAGTGACAATGATCAGCAAGTGAGTATCAATTTAACAGGGGGTACAAGGTCTCTCCTCTTTGCAACCCCTTCTCTCCTGAGACACAAGCTTGGAGGTAGCAGAGAGGTCACGCTGTACAGCAAAAGGTATCAATCAAGCAGCCTCAAACCTTCCCCTGCTCACAGATACTTAGTGACTCAGAGTCAGCTCCATGCTGTTCCCAGTCCTCTAGGATGGATACACATCTCGTTTCTGCTGCTTTTATTTTTACCCTTAGACCACTGACAGATCCACCCAGTTACCACCTTTCAAGTATTTTAAAGCAGGAACTGCTGGTACTTAATTAGAGTTGAACAGCGCTTGACCCAGGGAGCATCCATGCTGTTTGTTGCTTTCAGATGAAGTCTAGCAGATTGAGTACAGTGGTGAAATAGGTCTGCTCTTGAGATTTTTTCTTCTTCAGAAAAAGGGAATAATTAATCCAGAGTCAAGAGGGGTTCTGTAAGCAATAACTACAGAATATTGTCTCAAGGTGTCCTCCATACAGCACCCTTGAATGAGCAGGTCCCAGTAAGCTGGCTGCTACTGACTAAAGTTTATGCCCAGGCCCTTTCCAGTCACTTTTGTCCTTCTGTATTTTAGGGTATGAGGTCTACCCACCAAATTTCACATTGTCACCTCCCCTTAACAAGGGGCTGGTTCTTTGTTCTTTTCTGACAGCTACAGGTTCTTTCTGCTTCTATGCCAAAGGAGTACAAGCTTTAAAATCTTGGAATCCTTCCTTTTCCTTTGGAACTGAAAAAAGAAATTTGCCCCTTCTCAAAGCAACGCTTTCCCTTTCTCAAGCTGTTTTCAGCCTTTCATAGCTCTACCTTTCTAGTCACTTAGGCCTTTCCTGCCCATACTAATTGGTTCCCTTTAACTCTCTTAGTTGAGTGGTGGCAGAGAGTCTTTTCTGTCACAAAAAGTTCACAATATTTACCAACATTAAGGCTTGTACCCTTTAAGAGGTAGAATTTTAATCCTTCTGCTCCTGAAATAATATCAGGGGAAACTGTGTCATAGGTTAGATACCTTAGTGAAGTCCCTATAGCAGCAGAGCCATTACACATCACCTAACTCAGAGAGTTCAGCCAGAAAGCAGACTATCACCCTTTCTCCTAAAGGAAGGATACATGTATGTAGAGCCCTAGGATGGCTAGATAACAAAAAGGGAGCACGGTCAGGAAAGAAGAAATCAATCTTTTGTGTGAAGAAACTACATGAGGCTTTACCTGCTCCTCTACTAGCACTCTCTGCTTATCTCTTCCAAGTTTTCTGCCTTCATTGTATTTCCTCTTTTTCACCTACTTTACTGTGACTTTTTCATGTTTCATTTTGTTTTACAGAAGCGGTCCCCAAATGCTTGCCCCATTCCCAAGGTCAAGGTGAAAAGCTCCCCCATGATTGAAAAGCTGCAGGTAGGTCCTGGAGGAGCCCACATATCTGCCCCAGCAAATTAAAACTGATTGGCATTTGTCACGGTAACTTCCCTTGCAGAACAGCCACAGGGGAAGGGGATCCAGGAACCCAGGGTGACAGCTACGTAAGCAGGGCAGTGGGCTTACCGATGAAGGCCCAGTCACACAATACACAAGCAAGGAAGGCAGAGCAGGTCTAGTAATGGTAACCAGCATCAGAAACAGTCCAGTGATCCTCAGGCACGTCTATAGGCAGGTCAGGACCATTTGGATCTGTGGGGTACGTGGCTGGGCATGGGTATGTCAGCAGCATGCCTCAGGTAAGGAGCAGGGGCAGGAGCCTCAGTTTAAATGCAGCTCGTGAGAGAAAGTGCAGGAAACCCTGGATAAGACTTCTTCCAGCTCTTTCTTCGCAGTGGTCTAAATCAAACTAAGTCACCTGCACCCTACCAGGGAGCTGGCCTTGAGCGCAGGCAGCTCCAGTCCTGGCAGTGGGGAGTGAGTGCTGGGCTCTGGCACCCCCCTGTGCCTCCATTTCCCCAGTTACGCACAAACACACCCGGTGCTTCTTGGCCTTTTTTGTATCTTGCCGTGGCCCCCGACTCGTGCCGCTGAGGGCAGCTCAGCCCTCGATAACCCATAGACACAGTGCCCTGCTGCTGCCAGCTGCCTCTCCTGGCAGCACGTGCGACTCCAGAGCTCAATGCCTCTTGGCTGCCCTGACACAACGTCAGCCTATTCCCTCTTAATGCACCCAAGGACATTTGCCTATGAGAGCTTCCTAGTGACAGGCTAGCAGGATATGTTTTGCCATAGTTAATCACAAACGTGCTTCTTTCCATGGTCTTCTCGCTCCTCACGACTGTGCAGATCACTCAGAAGACCTGCAGACAGGCTTGGAAACACAAGGTCTGCTTGGCCACACACAGGGATGGTTTAAATCTCAAAATGATTGCTGGCTGCTTGTTCAGACTTTCTCCCAGCTCAGCCACTGTAGACTGTGCTGGCTTGGCTGGGTCACTGGAAAATCCCAAAAGGCCTCAGGATGACAAAGGGACGTGTCCTGAGATCCAGCTGCTGGGGAAGGGCAAATGTCCAGTCGTAACTTCTCTGCCAGGACTTGTTTGTTGACAGTGTCACCAAGAGAGACCCATAACCAGAAGGTACGTGGGTCGTGACAGCTGAGAGATGTGGCAGCTCCCGTGGCAAGAGCAAGGGTTCCTCCGTGTGGTTACCGCATGCAGTACACACCAGTGTCATGCACGCCCGTGACGGGGATTTTTCTTTACAGGCCAATCTGGCTTTTGCTCCAGCTGCTCTGCTGCCGGGAGCATCTCCCAAAAGCCCTGGTCTGAAAGCCCTGGTTTCTCCGTTCAGCACCCCTCCCTCAACGCCCAGCAGCCCAGGGGTTCAGTCCCAGCCCAGCGAAGTGAACGAGACGCCGGTCAGCTTCGATCAACCCCCGGAAGGCACTCAGCTGCAATTCTATAACAAGGTAGGGTATGTGCTAGGATTTCTCCATCACAGCAAGGTACGGCTTGCTTTACCGCTTGGAGACGAAGAAGAAGAGGAGGCCCTAGCCCTCAGACCTGCCAAAGCAGTGTGCATTTGTAGCCAAGGGAGGAGATCTATGCCTTGGGTTCGAAACAGCCTTTCAGCCTAGGCTCTGTGGAGCCTCCTCTCTGCAAACCAGCAAATGGATCTTCGTGGTTTAGCAGCTCCAGCAGCCTTCCTGGCCCAATGGTGAAGGGATGGGGTAAAGCAGCAGGACTCAGTCACTTCAGCTCAGCAGTAACAGGGTGGCTGGCAGCACTGTAAGGAGGTGGTGCCAGATCACAGCAAATGTCAAGGTTGGCTGAGATGCAGTTTAGGGAGCCACACAGAGTACGATGGTTTGCTGGGTGTCCCACAGAATTCACAGCGCTTAAGCAGGGTGCTGTAACCTGCATTCACCATCCTCAGCTGGGGTGCAGACTCCTTCCTCAACCACTAAACTGCCAAAAGTAGAAAAGGCCAAGACATCCAAAGTCAGTGGCACCTACATAAAGAATGCAACGTCCTTGGGTTAGGGTCTAAAAAGAGCCACATTTTAAACTGAGAAAGTGACCTCCAGCACCAGCTTTACAGAATGAGGCATACACTGGGAACCTGCTTGTCCTCAAAAGTAGTCTCTCATGGGTAGGAGTCCTTGTCTCCCTACCTTTCGGTAGCAGAGAAGTAAAAGTGAGGCCACCAGTGTAGCAATCAAGTTCCCCATGGTATTTTCCTCTGTTGTGCTTTCCTGCTTTCCAGTACAGCTCTCTTGACTGCTTCAATGTCTGCTTTCCCTGCCTCCAAGGTGCGGACGCGAGGATCGATAAAGCGCAGGCCTCCCTCCAGGAAGTTCCGAAGATCTCTGTCCGAGTATGGAGACGGGGAAGATTTAGGGGTCAACATCACCTCTCCAGAAAATGGTGCCAAGGAAGATGGGGAAGAGGTGTTTGAGCCCAAGGCCAAGACAGAGGAGGTAGAAACAGGGAGCAAAGAGCAAAAGAAACAGACGGGGTCTGATGAGAAGCCCCCACCAAGGAAAGGATCCAGCAGATCAGAAGATGAAGAAAAGGGGGAAAAACAGGCAGAGGAAATGACTCCTTGCAAGAGTAACACAGGGAATGCCAAGGAGGAGGAGGAGGTGTGTCATGATGCCCCAGGGCAGGAGAACTCTCCCCAGCCTCCCTCTGGGAATCAGGAGGAGAAGGTGTGCGAGGGTTCCCAAGGAGAAGAGCAGCAAGGCACTGCCTGTGAACAGGAAAAGGGGGACAAGGAGCAGGAAGAAGCCAAAACTGAAGCTGAAGTGAAGGAGACCAGTGAGAGCACAGATGCACAGAGAACGTCAGACGCTGAAGAAACACCACTGGCACCTGAACCGCTGCAGGACGCGGTGGACTCAGAGACTGCCAATGATGCTTCAACGTCAGCCACGCAGGACCAGGTCACAGCGTAAACCATGGCACACAGGTAAGAAGGGTCAGTGTGATGATGGCTCCTAAAATACCCCAGGGTTTTGCTTACTAATGAAAATGGCAACTGTGACAGAACACACCAACGTTTCTGCTGCTCCCCACACCTCAAGAGTACCAAATCTCAGGCCTGCAGAGGTATTTGAAGCAACCAGCCCTCCGGGGTGGTGTCACAGATAGAAAGGATGGAGAAGCAGCAAAGCCTATTCTAGATTCAGTAAAACAGAGAGGCTCTGCTTAGCAGGCACCCTGCTCCATTCCTGTTTTGAAAGCAATTTGAAAGTACTTACAGTAAAAAGCACTTCTCCCTAGCAGTAACCAGGTATATACTATCTCAGTATGCCTCCTTCCATATACATATTTAGGTATATGTGTGCACATGTTGTATACATACATTCATACATATATATTCTGTCTCTATGTGTTTACATGCATAGATGTATATTTTCTCTATATATTTGTTTGGCTTGTTAGCTTTGCCAGCAAAAATAGTGATTGCACACATACCCTGGAAGTGTGCAAGCACAGGCCTCTGCCACTTAAAATAAAAGAGGACTTCCACTGGCTAAAGCAGGGCTTGTTCCATGTACCTTCTTACCTATTCTTGAACCACTGCTAACACGGCCACAGATGCCTGAGGAAATATCTCATTCCACCTCAACCACCTCTCCCCTCTTGAGATGCCTCCTTGGTTTGGCAAGGAGTACCTGAAGGAAGCAGGCTGGTGCTCAGGCTGCAGCTCGCTTTTGCCTCCTAGCACAGAAATTACCAAAGTCCCCCCAGGTCACAGGCACCCCAGCACGGTATTTACTTCAACTCATGATTATTTTTCATCATTTCCTTACTTTTCCCCTCTCAAAAGGACCCAATCAGGGCACAGGAGACTTAACGTGAATAGGAGCCATCTAACCCAATCAAGGTGGAAGCTACTGGAAAACCTTCAGTGGCAGGAGAGGAGCAGAAAGCGGATACCCACTGAGGTCCTGACTCATCCCAGAGCTGAGTGGCTGCTCGCTGGCTCTCTGCTTGGCACCATCATGTTTTGGGACAGCTGGAACAAGAGACTGGCTCGCAATCATTTTAGAGTTCAAAACTGAGGTGTTGGCTGATGTTCCTCAGTGATACTCGAGGACTGAGAGACCCGATACATGCTGTCCTGGAGCTGACAGCCACCACCACTACTGGTCCCTATGCTCCTTCATCCTGCTCCAAAATGTCTTTTTCTTCTCCCCTGCATTGGTATTAGATGAAGTTCATTAGTTACATACATACATGTATGGTGCCTTTTTGGTAGCTTCTTTTGAAATATTTTGGGTTTTCAAATTTAAGTAAATAATATTTTAACAGTAGCAAAAAGTATTTTTTCTCCATATATGCTGTATGGCAGACAATGTGAACCCTAAACATGGGGGGAAACTCTTAGGACATTGTTCATAAAGCATAAAATCCCTTTGAAGCGGGGGTTGAGCTGGCTGATCTGTGAAAGAGCCAGCTGTGAAAGGCAATTTTTCTGTGTGCTTCAACTTTGGGGTGGTTTTAGTGCTGGTGAAAAGTAACAACTAACAGATTTTATGCACAGAAAAGATGTGCTGCGTAGAACAACAGGCAAGTTTTCTTATCTGGCTATGGGATCCAGTCCAGACTTAGAAAGGTCACCCATCCATCAGTCTTTCTCACTTCCAGAGCCTATCCAATCTTTTGATCCTCTTTTGATACTTTCAGTGTGTGGCCACCAAGTGTCACTCGTGATAGAAAGCATCCTGGCTTACCGGAAACAGCTGATTAATTTTACGTAGGTCAAAGAAGAGGTCTTAGATGGCCAGGTTTCCAGTTGTATGGCCTGATTGAACATGAATTTTTGAAGGTCAGATAGCCAGTCCCTCCTAAGTACCCAGGCACTGTACTAGATTTGCATTCACTCTTGGGGTACTAGTTAAGTCATGGGTCTAGCCGTTGTTAAGCCAAAAAAGCTTTATATCTGGAGAGTATTTGTTGCCTATAAGAAGTAAGTTATTCAGGGAAAGATAGATTACAGACCCTCGCCTGACCAGTTTCCTGACAGTAGTGCTTGAAGCTGTATCTGCAATACTGAATAAAAAGCTGCTCTGGCTCAAGGCCAGGGGGTTAATGTCCACAGCATGACATGGAGCTGTGGACAAGTCTGGGCCTGCTGGAGACAGAGAGCCAGACTCGTCAAAAGCTGAGCCAAGGAGTCAGCTAGTTGTTAGGTGGTGTGAATGGTAAGGGGCCAGTTCTTGAACCCGCCACCAGCCACCTAGCACCCAGCAACGCAGCCGCAGCTACGGAGACCAAGGGCAGACCCAGCCAGCTCCTCTTCATCCATCACAAAGCTCCTCCCAGCAAATCTTAGGCTGAGCAGAGTCAGAGGCTCGGCTTGTCCCTGGACAGGCACAAGCATTTTACACAACACAGCCCACATCCATCCTGGAGTGGGCGCCGCAACACAGCAGCGTCACAAACCCGGAGGTTTTGAGAGATATCCCCTTTCTGTTCACCAGCTCTAAAATTGCGAGGAAAGAAGTGGCTCTGTGCCCTGCCTTTCTTTTTCCCAGGTGAAAGCACTGAGGTGTCATTTGGCTGAAAGCCAGCGGCGCTGCCCCTACCGTATGGCACGGGGCTCGCTGGCAAACACGACCCCCACATCCTTTTGAGCCATGTTGTGGAGCATTGTTGCCTTTGAATCCATTTTAATCTGTTTGTTGGAGCTTGTATTCCAGGGCAGGCTGCAATGATTTGCTGTACCCTGTTTCTTCTCTCAGCAGAGTGTCCCATCTGGATGTGAGTGATTGTGCCTTACTGTATATATATAGATATATGTGTGCCTGTTCAGAGAATGAGTATGTGTGTCCTGAGCAAGGGAATGGAAATCCGAGGGAGAAAGAGAAGAAATAAAAAGTAGAATAAAATCAACCCAAAATCCGTGTGTTTCCTCCTGGGGAGATGAAGGAGCCTGACGAAGGGTAGGGAGCACTCGTAACAGCAGGCAAAAGAGGGGTGGGATTTCCACTGCCACTGGAACAATTCAACATTCAATTTTAATTTAATTTGTGGCATTTTTTACTTTTGGGGAACAGCACTAACTAATGTGCTCAATCCAAAAACGAAGGTGTTCCTTGGGGCAAGCAGTGACTAGTGCAGACTGCCACATTCCCTGCCCCTGTCCTGCAGGCACCAGGTATCTAGGAACAGAAGCAAGCAAAGCCATCCAGACTTCTACCATTTCTCCAACAGCATCTTTATTTGGGGGAAGCATAAAAAAAACAACAAGGCAACACACAGCGATCCTTCCGGTGAGATTTCCCAGCTTTTTGGCAACTGACAGTTGAGAGACTTTATGAGCCAGAAGTTGCATCACCATCTTTCTCCTTAATGGCTTTAAAAGTTGCAGGAAAAAAGACGCCTGTTTATCAGCTGAAGGCATACACACACCTCTCGGGGCGATGCTTGCTTAAGCAGTGCACAAACCTTGCCCCGTCTGCAGGTGAAGTGAAAGCAATTTTAGAAAAGGCTACTTGGCCAGCATTAGCATCACGACACTGCAAAAGCAGAGGATACATGTGCGCATGTCTCTCTGCCCCATCCATACTATCAGGAAACGTTGGCTTTGGGCAGCGTGGTCTCGCATCCATAAGGTGTACAGATTCTAAAAGTTTTGACTGAAATGGAGCCCACAGCTTGGCTTGGTGTGTAGGGTAGGGACACGTATTCAGGCCTATACGTAACTGTCAAATTGCTAAGGCTGGTGTGTATAATGTCAGGAGTTAAGTTCACTGACTGTTGAGCAGGAAAAATGCTCTCAGCAAGAAAAATGTGGTATAATTTATGCAATTTCTTTGGTGTGGATGGTGCCCGAAAAAGAGTAAAAAACCTTACAGGCCAGAACACCTTTAAGTTGGGGGGGTGAGGATGAAAAACAGAGCCAGGGTAAAGACAAAGTGGAGAAAGAAACGCAGCACAAGAGCAAGGAGACGTGCAGTTGTGTTTGGCTGGGATCTTGTTGGTTTTACTGTTATTTTTTGATTGGACTATGTTTAAACTGTAGTGTGAGCCACAAGAAAGCATTAGATGGCTAAGGATTGAGAGCAATTACTGATGGGAGGAATAGTGTTTTTCAAAATATCTGGGATGCCAAGAGGCTGATACAGAGGTGTGGAAACATGAGGGGGAAACTTGAGGGTGACAAGAGGCATTAGTAGGACATTGGGGACAAAGTGGGAGCCAAAGAAGCTGGATGGAGTGGGTTTAGAAACCAAAGGGCACGCTGCTGGCTCCTCTGAGCTCTTGCACCCGAGTAACACACTCCCAGTGCCAAGGCATTTTCCCCAGAAGCCTGAGGCCCATTGTTATGCCATTTCCCCTGCAGCCTCCGATGGGCCCTGACAGCCGGCCACCTGTTGGGAAGGGAACCACCAGCTGCCTCAAAACAGGCCCAGCCACCCCTGTGGGGCTGCCAGAAGAGGCCTCATACACACCTCCACACGTGGTTACGTACATATCCCCCTCACACAACCCCACAGGGCAAAAGATGGGGGGAGGAGTGGGGAAAGGTATCACAGAATATTCATGGTTGGAAGGGACCTTTGAGATCATCGAGTCCAACCA
>JAOXJM010000001.1:98037791-98049099 GCA_026413425.1 Tringa solitaria | reverse complement strand
CTCCCTGGGCAGCCCGTTCCAATGCTTGATAACCCTTTCAGTGAAAAAATTTTTCTTAATATCCAGCCTGAACCTTCCCTGGCGTAACTTGAGGCCAGCACTCACAGCCGCCTGAATGCCTGCCCCGCTGCTGTAGCAGCCTTGCCTAGGCGGCCAGAAGCCCCTCAAGAACTGGTCAGGGCTTACAGGGACAGTTCTTCTGCGGTGGCCTTGTTGGGACAGCTTAAACAGATCTCAGATGTGCAGCCTCTCCTCCTTTTTTTTTTTTTTCAGTACCGCATATTACTTCATTAGTAATATGCACATGTACGGTTACTGTGTGCGATGTCGCTCTCTGTGAGTGTTTCTTGTGATTGTTTCTTCCAATCACAGTGGCAACCCTGTCTACCCTTGTGTGCAAAATCTGCTTAATATATGTGCAGCCATTAACCGCAGCAGGTAAACCACAAACCCCAACCAAAAGAAGGGAAGTTCATGGTTCATTTCCATAATTGAAAACTGTACTACAGCCAAGCAGCGGTGATGTTACTTTTCTGCTTTACAGGTGACTATTTTATACACACCTGTTTAAATACCAGTGTCCTCTTACAACAAACATTGGTGCTGGTCAGGCTAGAGGTCAGTGCTATCTGGGCTCTTGGCTCCATAAAATAAGAGTCGCTAAACTAACTTTGCCTTTATTCAAAGAAACTAGAGGGAAAGTAGGAGGGAGAGACATCAAGAATAATTGCTTTAAGTTATGGGCTTTTTTATATATCAAGCTTATCAAGAATACTTGTGGCTCAGGCTGTTCCTTCCCTAGCATCAGTTCAGCACTGGAGTAGCTCATCATTAGCATCTTTTTCCATTGTAAGGGTTCCTCAGAACACTTATCTTTGCATAGTGGGTGATCCAAGACATTCTTCTTAATTGGATTACAGAAAAATAATTATCAAACTCTTCAAGTACCATATGCAATTACTGTGCTGCTGGCAGCTCTGAGTTTTGAAAAAACTGTTACATTTCTATTTAACCAGAGTAAACATAAATGTATCTGCCAGTCATAATTTCTCCAACTTGCAGCAGAAAAAGTAATGCTGTAATAGACACCCAAAACTTTTCTTTTACCAATAGAGCCTGTTTTTTCTTTTTGTCTCATGTTCTCTTACTGCTCCAAAATGAGCATGTTGGGTGGGGTATTTTTTGCAGAAATACAAAATCTCTGCACACTAAACAGTGTCTACTGCACAATTCCTCCAGGAGGTACAGAGATGCAGGCTAAATAGAAAACAATCAAAACCATTAAAAATGTAAAATCAGTCTGAGTATATTTACTTCTCCTTCTAGAAGATGTTACCTTTATTTTATCTGCCATCATAAACCTGCTTGCTCTCTCTCGCAAGCTATTTCAGAGCTCTACAAAATAGTAGGGTAACAAAGGTCTGAATTTCTAACATAAACAGCGACCGTGAAAAAAGGTATTTAACCTCCTCCCCAGTGACACACACTTTTTTAGGTCTTCCTTTTGTGATAAGTGGAAACAAAAAAAGACACAAAAGCCTTTTTCCTTCCCTTGTGGGACTGACTGCTGATTTTACCACAAAGCTCAGAAACCAGTCAGGCAACTTGATGGCAGCTGGCTGGGAGGCTGCTGTGGTCTCTTCTGCCCCACTGTCTGGGCAGTCTTGCTCTGTCACTGCTGCTTGTCTGACCTTACAGGGAACGGGTTCAGCGTGAAGAAAAGCGACTCCTCACCTCTCCATATGCAGACAGAAAAAAAAAAAAACAAAGAAAGAAAAAAAGAGTTTGTTGCCAGCTAAATGATCTGAGTTAGTAAGAAATTTGATAAATACCAGTATTATCAGTAGGCAGAGAGTAGAGTTGCATGGCTAGAGGGAAAAAAGACGGCAGCAACTACACCTTCAATTGGGTTAGCTTATCAGGGAGTTGTGTGCTGCGATGAGTTAAGGAATTGTGTAGTACAGCTTGTAGGCCCTGCATTTAACAGCTTATGCTGAGAAATATTCTTTTGGTCATAACCTTAATAGTAACATGTCACAACCTACAAAATATATACGTTCCTCAGGACAAATTAGGTTTGCTGCAGCGCCTCACTTCCTCTTCTGGAAATAGCAGACGACAATAATTTGACCATTACTATCTGGAAAAAAAATAGTCTACAGGAAGTAGACCAGATTTTCCCTGTATTGAACAGCAGTACCACTACACCATGAACAGGACACTTGTCGGGCTGTACCTGTGACCGGCAGCCACACACGGCTGAGGAACCTGCTCCAGAGCCTCCCCCCAGGGTGTGAGCCATGAGTATGTACCTGGTTACATTTTAAATCCCACCAGATCTGTGAACCTGGTGCCTGCATCACAGCTGGGGAAAAAAAAATAAAATCTGTTTTTGCAGGGGCTGGCTTTGTCATGGTCCCTTCTTACTGTGGCAGGGCTTTCCTGGGGCCTCCTTCATCTGCAGGTGTGATCAGGGGGCCAGAGAATGGCAGAGAAACTGTGGTGACACGTGCGACTGGGAGAGGACTGGCATCCAGGGAGCACTGGGCAGGAGCAAACAGAGCGCATTGCAGGCCTCTGGCTGGAGTGAGCAATAGCCTTGTGATATTACTAAACTTGGGCAGCTTCCTTTAAAATACATAGCTTAGCTAAAGAAGAAACGTACGCAAGGAGGTTCCCAAAAGAGAGGGGTCAAAGCAAGGAGGGGAAGGGCAAGAGCGTGGTCTCGGGGGGTCTACACCGGCAGGGAAGGCAGCCAGTGACCAACTCTAACCATTCTATGATTCTCAGGCGGAAGGCAGCTACACAGTCGGTGTAAGCAGGAGCTTCTGAAGGAGCCTGCGTTCCTTGGCAGCACAGGCCAGAACAGGCCCTCCGAGGAAACGGGGGAGAACCAGAAGGATCTTGGTGGGTTGGGGAGGACCCATCCTCACCCGTGCCTCGCAGGCCGCTTGCGGCAACCCCGCAGCCCCTCTGTAGATCGTGACCGACAAACACACAACTCCCTTTGCATGACTCGCTTGTTGTCGGTATTCTCTGGTGCACAACAGGCAGGCGCCTACCCTGCCTCCCTGGGCATTCGGGTAAGCTTTCCACGCAGGTGGTTAACGCGGGAGGCACCAGGGCCTGAGGCCGCGGGCACTTGACGGCCGCGGGCTCCCTTTCCGCCTCCCTGCGGAGGGCGGCAGGGGGGCGAGCAGCCCAGCCAGCGGGCGCGGTACGGGCAGACCGACGGCACGGGCTCCTCCTGTCCCCCACAAGTGCCGAGGCATTTGTCAGCGGCCAGACTCAGCGCTTCTAAGCTATCCGTCCCGCCACGGCTGGGGATGCCGCCGCCGCGCTTCTGTGCGCGGGTCCCCCGGCCTTCATCGAACGGGGCCAGTCCGTGCGCCGCCACCACCCCCACAGCAGCACGTCTGCCCTAGGGCGGGGGGGGAAGCTAGGTACGTGCCCGGCTCGGGGGGCGGGCCAGAGCGTTCCCTGCTCGGATAGGGCGTCCGGACTTGACGGATCGCTCCCCTGGCCAATCCTCGGAGAGAAGCGGGGTAGGGCCGGGGCGGGGGCGAGGGGGGACGCAGGAGGTGTGTGCGAGTGACAGCGGCGGGGCCCTATCCCGGCGAGGGAAGGGGGCTGAGGGGCGCCCGGGGGCGGGCCCGCGGCCGGGGGCGGACAATGGGGGCGAGGGGAGGTGGCGGCAGGAAGATGGCAGCGGCTGGAGGCACTGCGGGGCGCCCGGTGGTGGGGATCCCCTGCTCGGCGTGGCTGCTGGCTGCCGCTGCGCTGACCGCTGGTGAGTGAGCGAGCGTGGGCTGGCCGGCCGGCCGCCTATTCCACCGGGGGGCTGCGCTCGTAGCCTGAGGGGAGCAGCCCGAGCCGGGGGGAGCTGCCTGAGCCGACCTGAGGCGCGGCGGGCGGCGGCCTGGGTCGGGCCCGGCCCGGCCCGGCCCGGCCCGGCGGGGACTGCCCGTGGTCGGGAGAAGGGCCCCGGCCCAGCAGGTGGAGGCGCCGCCGGGCCTTCGGGGGCCATTCCCTGGTCTCTACCTCGCCCCGCTCGGGGGACTGAGGGCTCCTGGGGAGCCAGACGGTTCATCCCTTTAAACGCCGTTGCTGATCGTTGATCGTCGTCGCCGGGTTACCGGAACGCGGCGCGATTTGGCGGGCAGAGTACGGCTTTGCTGTTCGTTGCCCCCTCGGTTCAAACCCGTCCCCCTCCGCCTCAGTCGGCGGGGCTGGGGCCGGCGTCGTGGGTGCGTTTCCCGCGTAGCCGTGGGAGCCTGCTCGCTCCCCGCCCGGTGGCGGGCCTGGCCCACGCGGGACACCGGTGGGAGGGGAGGCACGCCTTCCCCGCGGGCCGCATCGCGGTGCCGGCGTGGTCGGGGCCCGGTGGTGCCACAGGCGTGATGCGTGGCGGCGGCGGCGGCCCCGTAGCAGCGGCGCTCGCCCGTTTTTTCCTCGGTGTCCCGGTTTCCTGGTGCCCAGCCCACGGCGCTCGGTGGGTTATTAAGTCGGGGGACGCGAGTCGTCTTTGTGGAGGAGAGGCGAAGCGTGGCGAGGAGGTGACCGGCAGATGGGGACGCTGGAGTTGCGGTAAAATGACTTAGAAAGCACCTTTGATTTGGTCAGTGGTGAAATATTTGGGCGGAGGGGTAATTACATCAGCCAAAATGAAGTGCTTATGACTCGTGTAGATGAAGAATAAGTAGAAAGCTGTGGAGCAGTAGAAATGGCAAGGATGATGCTTAACTTCGTTGTGGCTTATATTCTTACAGGGCAAAGACTTCTATGTTTAACATCTGATTTTAAAGTGAAAAGATTGTACACGTTTCCTGAGGTAGCTCAGTGTGTGGAGATACCAGGGGTGAATAACGATGGTATGTCACCTGAAAATATTTTTGGTTAGCAATACTTGCTTGGTAGATAAAACTTTGCAAAGTAAGTTAATAGGAATCATTAAAGAAGCCTGATGACTTCTCGGGTCATCTGTCTGGAAAACTCTGTAAAACTATTAAGTCCATCTGGAAGGAGGTTTAGTGAGGAACTGTGCCGAGCACTAGGAAACCTAAAACTTCTTGTTTCCAAATAGTACTGTTGTTTGGATTTGTTTAAGATTGCTGCATTTTGCAGTAAACATAAGTAGAGATTACTAAGGCTTGCTGCATATCTGCAGAGACAGCCTTAATATTTAGAATTAAGTAGGTAGATATGACAGATGTATAGTTTACAGTAGAACTAGATTCTTTGAAAATAAGTGTGGAGACAGGAGAAGAAAGGGTGCATATTTCCTCTGACCACAACAAAAGGTACAACTACAGTAATGCTATTGGGTAGCTAGGAGTCCTAGATCGTTCTAACTAGTCTGAGGTATGTAACCATATATAGTATCTTAAAACCAAGCAAAGCTACAAGATATTCTTTTGGAAGAGACCCTCCCTAGGATGGAGACTACCTAAAAAGCGAATAAATGGATGTTGAAACCACTATCTTACCTGTGTTGGACTGTGTTTCTGTTCCCATCCCTACAACTGTTGATTTTTTCTAACCCCAAATCAGAAGTTACTCCCATGTTGGCTGTTTCTCTCTGTGCTTATACTGCACATCCTTAATCCCCCTGTCTGCTTTGAAAAGGCACTTTTTGTCCATGTGTGGAGTTGGCACAAGGTTGTCAGGGTTTAGGCTGGGCTGACTACTAAATGAACAACAGATGTTCTCTATTAACCTCTCTCCCTTCCCCCAGAGAAGGGGAAGGGAGAGAGAATAAGGGGAAGAGAGAGAGACTTGGAAGTTGAAAAAACCTAAAACAGCTATAATGAAATATTAACAATAAAAAGATAGGATATTAGTAAGAAAGTAATGAAATACATACAAATCCAATGTTGAGCTCTCAGGATGACGATCATGTCACTGGCAGGTACTGGGAAAGTCCTAGACTGGACTTGGCGATGGACAGGAACTGAATTCAGGAACGCACAGATTGGGATCAAAGGCAGACAAATAGACAGAGTCCTCCTCAGACATCAGCCATTGAAGAACAACAGCTGGCCCCTTTGATCCCTCAGCTTTATATTGAGCACAGAGCAGATGGGATGGAATACTCTGTTGGTCAGTTTTGGGTCACCTGTCCTGTCTGCTCCTCTCTGCACGTGGGACCCCTCTACGCTTTTCTGTTTCTGACCCTCCAATGGGGCAGATAAAATTAGCTGACCTTGGCTGTTAGAGCAATAAGTATAAGCAAGAGCGTCTCTGCTCACCATTCCTTGGTATTAATTATAAACATCAAGCCTTATAACTGCTGGTAGCAGACACTGTCTGAAGAATATGCTGTTAATTTCAGAGTTCAGTCAGTTTGAAGAGACTTAACTGAAAAGTAAAAATACTGAAAAGAAAATTGGTTTTGTTCTGTCTCAAACCAGGACAAGGGTTTACATCTTTGGACAGGAATAAGTGGCCAGTGTGCAGGCTCTTTACCTTTTTTGCATATGCAAAGTAGCTTGGTGATTGGTAGGGAAAAGATGACCTCTAGAGTTTGGGGTGTAAGGAGTCCTCTGTAGTAAATACTCTGCCTTTTTGGCTCACCTTTTATACTCTTGCCCGTGTAATAAATATTCTGCCTGTCTTTCTCCATTCCTGCTGTTTTTCTGGGACCCTCTTTCTGTTCCCCTTTCTTTTCCCATGCTGGATTTTCATCTAGTCAGAGGTTTAGAAGTCAAAATCTGCCAAGCAAAAGGGTAAGAGCAGAAGTGGCATTTTTGGAGGGCTGTTGCTGCTCAATTGCTTGGATGTGATGTGAGGCTGGGTAATGTGCTGCATCGCTTAGTTGCTGTGGTTTGTGGCTCTTCTTCTGCCTCTTCATCTGCTTGATGGCAGACCTGTTTCCTGTGGTCAATAACCTGCAGCAAGACAGAAATATTACTTGGAGGGCAGGGGGTGGGGGGGTGCTGTGTCGTACAGGCTTGGTTTAACATCACAGTCTACTTTGCCAAGCCAAGCAGGTAACTGTTGCTTCACAGCTAGGAAAAGATAACAGCTTTTAAGCTAAGTTTTTTTTTTTGTGTGCACCTGCATGCGTGCATTAGAGGTTCATCTTGTTTATTTATGCTCAGACATCTGAAAACCTGATTGCTTCATTAACTTGTAAGAATGAAGGATCATTATCAAATGTAATGTTTGTTATCTTGTGGACATTTGTGGCATAAGTACTTAATCTAGGTATAATCTCTTGTATGTGTGGGTGAGCCTTGAACAACTAGTCAAGAGTATCAAGAAAATGCATTATTTTGCAGTCCTGAATTTGTAAGCCATAAAAGTATCACTTAAAGTGATATTGTTAACATGAAGGTGGTGCCTGATTGCTTCTTAAAGAATGTCTAGAAAGAATATTACTGATATTTCTGCTATTATTGATGCCAACAAAGCCTGATCTTTTTAGTTTTTTCCTTCTCCTACTACCCCTTTTATACACACTCACATACATCTGTACCTGTGCACAGGTCAGTAACAAGCAGAGGAGTATTGGAAGGTTAAATAACGCAAGTGCCTGCTACTGCTTTGAGCTCACCTGCACGTTGCAGTTGCTGCTTGAAACGTTTCATGAGTGTAACAGCGCAAGTCAGGGTTGCAATGCTCGCTTCGTGTTTGTGCCAGGTTCAGTCAGAATTGCTATTTCACCCCATCAGAAGCCATTAGTTCTTTTAAGCTGAGCCCACTGATGCTACAGGTAGGAAGACTTCCTTGCCTGCAGCACTGGGTGGGTTCTGCAAAGGGAGAAGGTGGATAAACTCTTCTCTCTGCTGGTTGAGTTGAGGGTGGTACTGATGCTCAGGTCACCTTGCTTGCAGCAGCAAGAAGTTCTTGAGTTTGTTGACAAGACTGTAGCTTAATATTTTGGTGAAAAAATGTGATTTTGTTCCACCTTGTAAAATGGTGGCTCGGTTATTCATGACCCTAGCCACCCAACAGTCCTCTGCCTCTATATAAATAATGATGGGCTTGCTTGTTACCCGAGTTCCAATTGTTTGTGTTAAGCAGGAATTCAACTGTCTGTCTGTGGACTTACCTTATCCTGACTGATAACAGTAAATCATGGAATTGCCTAGGTTGGAAGGGGCCCTTTCAGATCATCTCGTCCAACCATCAGCCTAATACTGACAAAGACCATCACTAAACTGTATCGCTGTGGTGAATGTTTTGTGTACCATACAGGGTACCTTCAGTCAGGATGGAAGACCAAAGAAATGAAACCTAGTTTTACATGGCAGACATCTCGTACTGTTTGACTTGAAAGATTTTAATCTGAATAGTTTTTAAAGAATTACTGCTTTGTTAGAGAGGTGCTATATAGGTCATCATGAAGTCATCTATCTAAAGCTTATTAATAGCACCCATAGCGGGAGTTCTCCCAAGTGTGATATGGCATAATGTGGTTTGATCATGTATGGCATACACAGCTCTTTCTAGCATCTACATGTAATTAACTGATAAATTAACAAAGTAAACAATCCTGTATACAAAAAAAAAAAAGTTTTAAAAAATTTTTATACTATTGAATGCTAACTCAGGGTATCTTAGGAATATATCAGAAAGCTGGAAAGTTTGGGTATGAAAACATTTACATCCTTATGGTTTGTGTCTTTTTGTGTGTGTGGTTTGTTTATCTTTATTACTTTGCTGATCTGGGTTAGAGTGACCCCATTGATTACTTCAATTACTTCCTTGTAAGAGGAAGCTCTGGCAAGAGGGGACAAGAAGTTCTCTGCTGGCTTTGCTGGTGGCGAAGAGGCTTGGAGAACTCCAGTGATTTACTGTTATCTCAAAACAGCAGTTACTTAGAAGAGCAAGTGTTTCCTCAGACTAGAGTTTAGCAGTAAGCTGTACACATAGCACAAATGCTATGGGTATGCGCCTCGAGGCAGGGTTAACATCAGTACTGTTTGCTGTCTGAGCTAGCTAAGAGATGACCCGTCAGCTAGGAGATTTCCTCTAGTTCCACTGATTGTTATTTTTTTCCCCATCTCTTTTATCGTTAAAGCGGCAGGACCATTCTGTAACTTGTGCTGAATAAGATGTTGTTTTTTTATTTATTATTTGAAGATATTTATATCTAATAAACGTATTGGTACTCTTTTTGGCTGGGGTAGGGTTAATTTTCTCCAATGTAGCTTGTATGGTGCTGTGTTTTGGATTTGTGATGAAAACAGCCTTGGTAACACACCAGTGTTTTATGTTGGTTTACACAGTGCCAAGGCCTTTTCTGCTTCTCACTTCGCCCCACCAGCGATGAGGCTGGGGGTGCACAAGGACCTGGGAGGGGGTACAGCTGGGACAGTTGACTCCAGCTGACCAGAGGGATATCCCAGACCACAGGACGTTGTGCTCAGCAATAAGAGCTGGAGGAGAAGAAGGAGGAAGGGGGGCTGTTCAGAGTTACGATGTTTGTCTTCCCAAGTCCCTGTTACACCTGAGGGAGCCCTGCTTTCCTGCAGAGGGCTGAATGCCTGCCTGCTCACGGGAAGTGGTGAATGGAAGCTTTTGCTTTACCTACTGAGCTGTCTTTGTCTCAACCCGTGAGTTTTCTCACTTTTACCCTTCTGATTCTCTCCCTGATCCTGCGGTGGGGAGTGGGTGAGCAGACGGGTTGCGGTTGAGCTGCCCACCAGGGTTAGCCCACAACCCTTGTATATTGTTCCCATTTGCTAATGTGCCTTTCAGCTTCTGCATTTTTATTTAGCTACTGAGTTGGTGCTTTCCAGTTGGTCCTGCCCCTAGGTTTTGGTTTAAAGTGCACAAGGAAAACAGGAAGGCTGTTCTCATGAACTCAGACCTCAGACCCCACAGAAGAAGGTGCTTTGCAGTACATTTGCTAATGCTTTACTCACGGGATGTTAAGGGGTATTGAGGGAGCTTGTGCTGAAACTTTGGTTACACTCTACCTTCAGTGCTTAAAAGCAGACTGAGGTTCTGATCCTGAAGAGAGGATTAAACTCAGGGCAGGGCAGCAGTTGTGTGGGTGGTGGCACTTTCCCAAATACTTTCACTTCATGATGTGGAGGTAAATCAGGGCAGGTGAACTCCAGGTAGGCAAAATGGCTTGGCGCTGGAGGTGTTTGTCTGCAGTTGGCTGCTAGCCATCTGTTACGCTTTTCAGTAACTTTTGTACTGCATTCAAGTGAAAGATGGTGAGCCAGGCTTCCTCTTGGTAATAATTTCTACAAAGCCATGTGTGCAGCAGGATTTTAAAAATCTGACTGGTTGCTATGTCTTGAAGTTTTCTGATTGAGTTCTTACAGGATTGCTTGACTCTTTCAGAGTGGAAAGTGTTGAGATGATGGCTGCATGGAGATGCTGCATACCCTGCTGCTACACAAAGTCAGCACAGATGTGGATGAAGGTGCTTCTCTAATCAAAGGGATGGCTCTTGGAATGACCTCATGTGTAAACTGGGGAAGTGATGTAGAGTATGCTACAAGGGAAGCCATAAACACTTTGCAAAAGAGAAGCAAGCGTTCCTGGGAAGAACCAACTGAAGCAGCTCTGCTCAGTGCTTCCTAACCTTGTTGTACAAATATGGTGTACAGTGGACTGGATTAGGGTGTTGGTCTGGTTTAAAAGAAAACAACGGAAAAAGGGCTGGTTTGAACATGGATTAGTTTCTGGTCAGATTCGTTATGTTATAAGTGGGCATGGGAGCTATTTAAATTGGCACCATCACTAACAAATTCCTGAGAAACAATGCTTTGAAATACATAGCATGGGGGTTTTTCTTTTGGTTTTGTGGTTGTGCTACTGCAGGTTATAGCTAGTTACGAGTTTGCTCAGCAAGTAAGTTAGCAAGTAAGTGTGAGATTGATGTGAGTGAGGTGCCAGAGCTGGCTGCAGGAATTCAGCAATTGGTGGAGCAGTAAGGGATCTGGTCCTCAGATTTAATGTGCTCTAGGCAATCCTGCTTTAGCAGGGGAGTTGGACTAGATGATCTCTGGAGATCCCTTCCAACTCCAACAATTCCATGACAATTTGCTTGAACTGCTGAAAGTAAGTGTCTAGTTACACCAGAACAGATTGGCTGTGTGACTGAGTACCCTGTTAGCTGAGGAGGGTAACCATTTGCATGACTTAATTTCAGCTGTCTCTGTCTCCTTGCTCTGCTAAGTGATGGGATTTTATTTAACAGCTTTTAATTGGGTCTCTCCATCTGCAGGAAAAAACCCTGTGCTCACCTTTCAGGCTGGTGGAAATACCATTATTTGACAAGAGATGGACAAGAGAAGGCTCCGGGGAGACCTTATAGCGGCCTTTCAATATCTGAAGGGAGCCT
>JAOXJM010000001.1:98011599-98035519 GCA_026413425.1 Tringa solitaria | reverse complement strand
TCGATGATCTCTGAGGTCCCTTCCAACCACCACAATTCTGTGATTCTGTGATTCTTAAGTCTGCTTGATGAGACTGTTTCCCTTTCACTTGGGGTGACAAATTGCTATTTTTTCCCCTCATTGTTGAGTCAGGCAGAGCTTAGCTGAATGTGCAAAGAGGCCAAGAGAAAGTGAGTGTTTTGTTAGCAGATGCTCTTCTGAGCTTGTCTCTGCTTGGGTGATGAACATTCCCAGCAGCAAGGCGGCAGGAGGTGGTAGGTGTTCATGGGCTAGATGTCAGCAGCTTTGCTTTCTGTTCCATAGAGCTGGTAGGGTGCTGCAGGACCGGCTGTGTTACTGAAGACAGGAAGCTCTCTTTCCTTCAGCAGCCCGAATTGCTTGATGAGATTGGCAACCTGGGAAGCTTTTGTGGCAGCAGCCAAAAGATGTTCTTGTGATTAGCATTTGGGAGTGAAACTAAACTCTTCTGTCCTCCTTTGAGGTAGCAAAATTTAGTTTTAGTTGCTTTTAAACTTAGATGTCAAGATTAGTTGGTGTGTCTTTGTCTAGTCATCATTTTTGTAGATGATGTTGCTTTGTGTCACATATGAATGTATGGGGTGTAGATGTCAGGGTTTTGGTGGTGGTGGGGCTGCAGGGACAGTCACTGTGAGGGGAAGCTGGGGCTACCTTGTGCCTGACACAGCCAGTTCCAGCCAGCTCTACTGGATCTGCTGCAGGGCATGACTGAGCCCCTCAGCTGAGCTGGTGGCACCTCTGTGATAATGTTTAAGAAAGGATGAAGCACCACAAAAGCACCCATACAGCGAGTGAAGAGTAACTCTTCAAACCTCAAGGTGAGAAAAGGAGGAGGGGAGAAGGTGCTCCAGGCACTGGAGCAGAGATTTCTCTGCAGCTCCTGGAAGTTTTGTGAGAGACCAAGGTGGAGCAGGTATTTCCCTGCAGCATGTGGAGAGGACCATTCTGGAGCAGATACCCACACTGCGGCCCATGACCCCTGGATGGAGTAGGTTCTCCTGAAGGACTGTAAGCTCAAGGGGAAGAAGCCATGCTGGAGCAGGGAAAGGTGCAAGGAGCTGTTCTGAACTGACCACATCTCTCCCTGGCTGCTCACGAGTGGGAAGGAGGTAAAGGAGTTGGGAATGAAGGAATGAGGTTGAGCTGGGGGCCAAAAAGGGGTGAGGGAAACGTATTTTAGTTTTTGTCTTTGTTTCACACCAACCTGATTCTTTTTTAATTGGCAATAAATTAAATTACTTTTCCACAAGTCAAGTCTGTTTTGCCTGGGACAGTAATTGGTAAGTGATCTCCCTGTCTCTGTCTCTACCTATGAGCATTTTCATCTTATTTTCTCCCCTGTTTGGAAAGGGATAGTGAGAGAGCGGTTGGCAGCTCTCTGAGAGCTAGCCAAGGTCAACCCACCACAATGACACACAAGAACATATATGTAGAAATATATATACTTCAGACCAGATAGCACCATAATGGATTTCTGATGTAGGGATGTAGTCAGTCTTTTTTTGTTATGCTGATGTGTGTGGCTCCTTAATACTTGTGTGTTGTCCTTATGAAATACAGCATGGTTTGCTCCTGGATGGAATGGCTGGCATGGATTTCACTTCCATGTTAAGGCTAAATGATATAAATGAATTCTTTGTGTGGAAATTTGATCCAGCATCTGGGTGCTTTAACAGATCTTGTGGAGTTTCGGAGGCACAATTTGGGCATGTCTACTCCTGTCTATTAAGACATGAAAGCTGGGATTTCTCCACCAGATGTTTTATCTACAGTGAAGAAATGATGGCCCGTGGGGACATAAGTGCCTATAATTGCAGTAGGGAACTATAACTTAGTGCTGGTTTTTTGAGATATTTTAGTAGGGGTCTTGCTGTTGTTGTTTTGTGCTGTTGTACAAGGAACTGCTTTGTGGGAGAAAGAACTAAATGTCATGCAAATGTAGTTGAGAGGGATGTCAACAGGAGACGATGTTTCACAAGACGTTTGACGTTGTTAAGTAAGAGTATTTCTTAATGAAAGCACTGTTTCACAAGTGTATCTTGTTTTTGTGATGTAGGAACCCTAGTCATTAGAAAATCCCGCATCCTCTTTTCTGATGAAACTTTTGGGCTGCCTGGGAAACCATAGTGAACATATCAATACACTGACTTTTCTGTCATTTCATCAAGACCTTGAAATGTGAACGGCTCAGATTCTGATTAATGCATTTCTTTCCATTGTCCTGATCTATGACTGTCATCAGCTTGTTACCTGTAACAGCATGTCTGAATTTTTTCATCTTTCTTTCATCAGACTTCTTATTTCCTGATCTTTCATCCATAAGAGACTTTATTTACAAATTGTATAAATGACTGTATTACCAGGTATCTTTAAGATAAACGAAGCAAGTTGCTTGTGTTAATAATCTGATGACTAGCCGTTTCAAGAGGAAGGGCATGTAATGCTTTTCCCAGTGTAGAATGGGAACTGGGAAACTGTAAGTATCCAGTGTTTAGTGATCTGATAAAAGTTTCCATTCAGACTGTGTTTGCTTGTGGAAATAAGATGCCCATGATTACAGTGTTGGTTGTTTGCGTTCTTAGTTTGTTAGGACTCCTGGTGGTCAAGCGGAGTTGCATCCAGGGGAATCAAGTTTATTTTGGTGTGTTCATAGATAGCCTTAATGAACAGAACCCTTTCATTGGATCCAAGATCTCAGTGGAGACTATGGTCTACAAATAAATTTTAATGAGCTGTGTGTTAATTAGTGTAAGCCTTCAGTGCAAGGAAGGATTTCCTTGTGATGTGCTACCAAACTTCTGCCTAGTAGAGTGGGGGCCCTGTTTCTGTATACAAAAATGTAGAATTAAAAACAATTCTTGCTTGAAAGATACTTTTTTTTTTTTTTAGGGAAAAGCACTTCAGCTTTAGCAGGCATTGATCTCCAAGCACTGGCAGTTTAGGTACTGTTGGATTTATATAGATGCTGTTACTGAAAGTTTTGGAAGCACTTAAGAGAGTTCAGAGGAAGTGAAGTAAGTCTGCAGGTTTTGAGCAGATCCTCCTAAGTGTGAGGGACTGTTTGGAAGGTACTACAATGTGGATTTAAAATTCTGATGAGATCGATACTATAACATAGTTTGGGGGCAAGAGTCTCTTAATACTGAAACAGGGACGACTGTTTGGATGCTTGGTGTTGTTTAAATGACTGTGGCATGCATTGGTGAATATCTGTGATGCCGTGTAACCTTGTTATGTCAGCTCATGACCTTGTAATTTCTTTCTGGGGAGTGGACCATAATTTATGTATTACTGTGTTTAATCAAGGATATAGCTTTGAGTGTCAGCAGTTAGTGGTAGCAGACAAGGGGAAGAATCCAGGCTCTGACCTGTAAGATAGCCACTCGCATAGGCTGCATCTCCTGTACAGATTAAGTTGCCAGTAGATGTGACTTGCTGAATCTCAGCTGACCTGGCCAAAGATGCCCCAGAGAGGACACTTGTCAAGAGGATTCCTATCGGTGTGCTGTAGACAGCAACTGCCATCTTCTCTACCAGTTTTTTGATCAAGGTGTACCCTATTTCAATGGTGACAGTTAAATTCACTTACCAGTGCAATGCTGCAGTCTTTCCTGGTACTCTGGTGAAAAACATTAGCTTGGCTGCTCTTAATCTCACTGAAAGCTAAATAGTTAACCGCAGCTTGGTTAGCTAACTAGATGCAAACTCTTGTGGTTATGAATCCTTGCCTGCTGCCAATTCTGAATGACCTTATCATGCTATACTTTGCTGCTGGTAACTGTAAAGGCTTCTTTCACGGGGGTGATTTCAGAGCAGTACGTTGTTGCCACTCCTAAGAGTACCAATGGTGGCCCCGTGCCGGGGGGTTGTGAGCTGGGCCAGGGCTGAACTCTCTGGAAACACATAGCTTTTCCGCTAGTTTTTTGTAACCTGGCAGTCACTCTGGTGTTATTATGGAGAAATCAAGAAGCTCTGGTCTTCAGATCTGCTTAAGCTACTGGAGAGCTACACCTTCAGAGTTAGGTAGGTCTTGTTCATTCACAGCAAGTAAGTTAAAACAGTATTAAGTCAATAAAGATTAGGTGGCAGTGCCGTATAATGAATAATGCTTGCTCTGGGCATGCATATGTTGAGTGCTACATCTTCTATAGTCAATTCATGGAAGAAAGCTGTGATTGTGCACATATGGTATCTTCCTGTTCTTAACATCACCCTTGAAGAAGTTTGATTACTGGGAACTGTCATACTTACTGGTCTGCTACTGACTGTCTGTCCAGAGCAAAGAGTACATTGCAGTAATGAAGGCCAAGATACCAAATAGAGTTTTTAGACCAGTGTCAGCTGAGCGGGTGGCTAGAAACTCTGAAATACTATGTCTTGACCTTCAGAGTCAAAAATGCTGTACAGGTTATGAGTTGGAGAAACATGTGGCCGGTCCATGGTGATAAATGCGGTTGTGCAGGGCTCTGGGGGAAGAAATGAGCACTGTCTTAGTCCCATTTAGTGTGAGCTGACAACTTAGGCCTGACAAAGATGTCAGACTGAGCCTGTTCTTTGAACATAAGGAGACAGATCCCGAGCAGAGACATAGATCTGAGTAGTCAGTGCAGTGACGTGAACTGAACTTGTTTTGCAGGTGAGATCCCTGAGACAAGATACAGAGGAAAGAGACCTGAGAATAGAGAGAGCACTGATGCAGGAGAGACCTGAGAAGGAAGTTCCATGATGGGAACAATATGAAAATATTAGTAAGTAAGAGTAGTAAGATTAGTAAGTTAGTAAGAGTGTCCTGTCCTATTTCAAGAATAGGAAGATAGTCTGAAAAGGAAGATGAGGATGGAGTCTTTTCATTGAATATGGGGGCTGAAAATATAGCTGGTGAGAGTTGATGTAATTGGAATAAAATTGCTCCAACAACACTTAAGAGATGAAAAAGAAATGGCTGAAGAGGCACAGGTGTATTTTTTTCGATTATTTGGGTGGTAGGTGGGAAAAATAGAAGCATCTTTCTGCTGAAAAAAAGAATTATAGCAAGTGAAGGCTGGAAGAGAGATTCAGAGGGAAATATTGGGCCTACAGGCAGCATGATGGGATCAAGGAGGATCTATGGGAAAAGAGCAAATGTTTTATCTTTGCCCTACGTACTTTGCAGATCTTCTCTTGTTAAAGCTCTCTTATCTCTCATGCAGTGATAAATTTTTTCCTCTTGAGAGGAACTCAGGCTGAGGAAGCTTGAGGAATGGAGCAACGGATAAATGTGACTGGAATATGACTCAAAATTCAACTTTCTCCAATTGAAGTGTTTAAATAGATTGAGGAGCTGAAAGAAGGATGTAATCCTGGCAAATGTTGAAAGAGAAGGGAAAGAGATAAAGTTGGAGGTGATTCATGTGGATTTTAATATGGCAGAGGAGGGCAGAGAGTTCAAGGTAGTAGGAACTGCCACTGTATCAGTGAAAGTATGGGAGCTGAGGGCTAAGGGTGAACAAATGTAAAATGTTATGTCCTCTCTACCACTTCAGAACAACCACGTTAAGATTTGAGGAGCTTATGTCTCATACTGTAATGCAACAGAGATGGGAAAATTTTTTTTAAGCGGTGCACACTGAAAGAACAAATAAAATGAGGAACTCTTTTTGTGCTGGGGGGAGAGAATGAGCAAAGAAAAATGTGAAATTAAGACAACAATTGCATGTATGAAAATTAGACTTGCTGGAAATATCTGTACAATATTACATAGTTCCTGCCTTCCTAGACTGGAGAGAGAAGTTGGAGATTTTTTTTTCCTTTTGCTTCACTATGGTTCTGTCACAGGTTGCTAGTGACTTAGAACAGTGACTTCTTTAGATTAAGCAGATCTGTGCTCTGTTTGTGTGTGGCAAGGAGTTCTCCGTACCATGTACAAGCAGACAATGTCTGTGCAGACTCTTTTCCTCCTACACAAATGCTGAGGGCATCTTGCTTGTTTTATGGTTGAAAGGGAGGCTTGTTCTGTGGCTTGGACTCAAAACAATGGATTATTTTTTTTCTTTTCTGTTCTATTAACTGGAAAAAATACATAAAGCACAGCAGCTCTGAGTTAATTTCATTGAATTGCTAGAAGCCTTTGTGTATTCCAAATAAATATTTGGTAATTGTTTTACGGAAGAATATCTTTTGGCCTGTAGTCAGAGTATGTACAAGAGAAAGGATACAACCTCTTGATGAAAATCCCCCTCTTTTTAGGGTGCTGTTTTTCTTTCAGTCTTTTGAAATGAGAAAAATGATGACAGGGGAGCCTGAGGGATCAGGGATAACCTGATGGGACTTGAGGAGGTAGTGAGTTTGAGAAGCGAACAGCCTGGACTCTGAACGGCAAAGTGAATGAATGGTGGTTTCGTCTGGTTTTGGTTATTGTAATTAAACTGGTATGTTCAATTCTCCCATCCCTGCAATGCTTGAATGCTCATTCTGTATCCCCTGGGCATGTGCTCTGCCTTCCCCTGGCTTGCCATGCTGGTTGGGTGAGAGACAGCGGATCCTACAAAGCCGTGCACGTAGTGGTTGTTGTGTGCACCCAGGTGGCCAGGGTGCATCTCTTCCGTTGTTCAGCCATTTAATTGACTGCAGCACAGCTCCAGAACCCACAGGCAGCAGGGCCAGCTGCCACTACCCGCTGTGTTTGTGGCCTGTGCCACAGCAGTCAGCTGGAGTTGCCCAATAGACTCGGTGGTCTTGGGGCAAGAGAAGAAGACAGGAAGTGGCACAGCTCATGTGGGCTTTGTTTTCTTGGGGAACAAGGCTCCACATACGTAAAAGATGATTTCTGAAATTCTCTAAAGAGCATGGGCTTTGCTTAATTTTAAGCTCCAATAAAGTAACCTGGTTTATGGCAAGTCTATGCCTTAGGATGGCCGTATCACTTGAAAGAAGTTTGCTGTCTAACTGAACTGAAGGCTGCTGAGCTGCTACCTCTCACTGACTAAAAGCATAAACCCTATGATTTAAGGGCTGACGTAGGTGGCAGTTTTCTGTTGTGTTGTTCTTTTGTTTTTTTTTAAACTGACTGGAATATTTCTCTTTAGTTTGCCTACTTTAAGCGCTATTTTATTCAAAGCTGAGAAATAAATCAACTAAGATATTGAAGAAGTAGGAAGGCTTGCTTTCTTCTTCTAATAAGGGAGGAAACCCCCTGAATTTAAGATATTGTAGCCCAGAAACAGAGATTCATGTGAATCAGAGATTCTACTTCATCAGAAGCAGATTACTAGTCCCATCTCTATGCTGAAAACCATGGTTTAATAAAAATTAAAACTTACATTTGAGCATTTGAGTTTCCAGGTGCATGTCACATGCACCTACCCACAGTGATTTTATAGGATTTTTGCTTTCACGTGGGCATCACACAAACACCAGAAGACATTCTTTTGTGATGTCACAAGATCACATGGTTTTTTCTTAACATAAACTTGAATGAATGCACAGATGTATCTTTGCTTAAATCTAGATAAGGATAGTATCTTTGCAGTTTAAAAGGTGCCACATAAAGAATATTTTCAATGGGTTTTCCAAATCATGCTGAATTTCACTTACTCTGTAGGAAAACTACTGGCACAAGCACAGTATTAACCTTGATTACTTTAAATTTGGGGGGTGGTTGTGGTCTGTTTCTTGTTTTCAACATGCGTAAACCTTGTGGTACAAAAAAATTATACTACTCTCATGCTTCTGAACTGTATCTGAGTGCTTATTTATGAGGTCTTGCACATGAAGGCCTTGAAGCATGCCAGAGAGCAGAAGCAGGTGGCTTAGCTGGAACCAGAAAGCTTTCTGGAGGTGAGTTTTTGTTCTACCTGCAGCTGAGAAAAACTGGAGAGAGAAAACAAGATGTGAGCCGCAGAGGAAACTGAGTAATAGCTGGATCCAAGATGTTAGTTCCTCTGATGGACCTTATTTATTACAGTGTCTGCTGGCAGCAAGTAGGAAAGAGTTTTAAACTCATCATTTGCACCATAGAATTGACTTCCACAAACTGTTGTAGAGGAAACATCTGTGGATGGAAAACATCCTGTAGCAGATAATACAAGGAAAGAGAAGTGAACTGGCCTGCTCTGTACGTGGTTTTATTGCAGTTACAACGCAGTGTCTGTGCACTTGATGTAGGAGTTGTTGATGTCTTGTTTCTTTTCCACTTACAAGCAATGTGATATGAACAGTTACCACTTCAACTTCCTGATTCTCGAAACAGCACTGATGCCACTTTTTCTCCTTCTTTCTTCTCTTTATCTTTCCCATACAGTCAAAGTATCAGCAGTAGAGGTCAACACACCAGAGGAGATGTTTGTGGAGAATGGGACAGACGCAAAGCTTCCATGCACGTTTACATCCGTGGAAGTGATCAGCAGCGCAGCATCTGTTTCTTGGAGTTTTCAACCAGAGGGAGCCGCAACTCGTATCTCAGTAAGGAATGTCTGTAGGGGAACCAACCTGGGAGGGGAGGCTGTGATAACTGCGCAGAAGTCTTCTACTTGGTTCTGAGGAGCAAGCAGATATGCATTGGGGCTTCCTTCCATGTCTCTTGTCTCCATCACTGTGATTTTAGGGGAACTTTTAGAGTTTTTTAAAAGTATTGCTATATGCTAGATCTCTGCAAGGGCTGGAGCGTGCAGTGGCTGTAAAATATACTAGTACTTAGTTAGAAGAGAGGGATGTTGGTGTGGTAGCAGCATTTATGAAGTAGATGTGCATCTAGAAATCTTCTAAGTGCTATATTCTCGTGCACTTGAAATGAGCTGTGCACTGAATGATAGCGGTCACAGAATTTAAATTTCCATATTGCAGTGTTACATTGTGTGTTGTGCATGTTGCTTATTTTCTGCTTGTGTACTGTTTAGCCTCTATTTGAAAGGGCTTAAAATAAGACCACCTTAAAGGTCTTAGACTTAAAATAAGTCTCCCTGTTTTCAGAACAGAATTAAATTGCTCGAATCAGTAAGCAGTTACATGCTCATATAGAGTTATCCGACAAGTAAAAAATCAGTCTAGCAAGCAACTTAGGCTAATAATAATTACTCATTTCCTGTATGTTGAGTCCTAGTTTGCTCAGGTCCTTTGGGTATGAACCTTCAAATAAGTGGCCTCGGTAGGTTGTTAGCTGTCTTCCTCTGTTGCATAAGATGTGTGCATTGGAGTCTGAGCTCTCTGACATTTCTGCTTATCTCTTATTCCTTGCCCTGAGCCAGAATTTGGAGGAGGCAGAACAAGGGACTCTGGGGCAACAGGGAAGTGTGGGGACAACAGGTTGCTCAGCTTGTTAATGTTTGTCTCCTTCCCTCTGCTGCAGATATGAGGTTGTTTAAACTCTAGAAGCCCTTCAATGCTCAGAATAGAGATGATTCCAAACAGCGTATGAGCATCTTGCTCAATATATAGAGCTCTAAAGAATCAGCTTCTGAACTCTCAGTGAATAAATATTTAGTTTTGAAACAGGAGCTCTTCTCTTTGGGAAGCCGAAGCAACTGCTGGGCAAAAGCTTAAGGAAGTAGGGCATATTTCCTGCCAATGTTGAACAGGATAGGTGAAAAGAAGCCATCTGTTTGTATGTTTTCCGCTCTCCATAGAAAAATCCACTGTATATCCTGTTTTGCTATTCCCTTTCTGCATAACTGTCCACACTCCTTATTGTAGAAACACAACTTAAAGACGTAACATTTTTTTTGAAGTGAAGTCAATTCAGACATTCTACCTGGATGTAGTTATCAGCACAACTGAGGAAAAAGCAAATTATCTTTGAGCAGAACTGACCCAGCATGATTTGATGTTAGTTCCCTCTTTCTTTTGAGGAGCTGAGGAAGGTATAAAGGGAAGATTTTTTAATGAACCCAAGTCATGTCAATTGCATGGCTGGGTGGGCATTCATTTGAAAGAGGAGTCTCATCTTCAGCTCATGTCTGAGCTAAGTCCATGCTTCCCTTGAAGAAGATGGTCCTATCCCCTGGCAATTTTTTGGCTAGGTGGTGAGGGTGACTTGACTGAAAGCGTCCCCTTCCCCCTCCACATGCCCAGTTATAGAGACATCTCTGCATGAATGAAACATCTGATGACAGCAAAGTTTAACAATCGGCTTAAACCACTCTAAACCCATCAGCTTTAGGTTTCAAAAGAAATCTCATGTTAAATCACTTAATCATAGGCATGGAGTGACTTAAGTCACTTGGCTTGTGTTTCAGGACGTGTTTTACTTTGTGATTTCTCCTGCCCTAGGTGAGGACACCTAGAGAGCTAAGGGATCTGCCTCTTGCCTTCTAGACTACCAGTTGGATGACTCCCCTTGTGCACAGGGGTGTGGTAATGCAGTGCCTCTGTGCTAAAGGTTATAATCCAGCTGGAAATGCTGCAGACTGATGCAGATTTCCTCCAAAATGTTGACAGATGACTGTGTGCTAGCAGACTCCCTACCAGATGAGATGGGTTGTTGGATTTATGCTAGCCTGTAGACAACAATTAAATGTCAGATTGACTGCAGCACAACAGACGGTCATGTGCACATACCTGATTTGGGTCACGTTTGTGCTGCCAAATGATCAGATATTCAAAGTGTGGATCTGATGTTGGAATGGCAAGCCTCAGATCAAGGGTAGGAACAGGAGAAGAGATGGGAGATGATTTGAATAGCTTGTAGCCAGTGTGTTCTGTGGCAGAGAGACTGCTTCATAAAAAAGGATGTAGAAAGAGGAAGCTGGAATATTAATTTCTTTAACCCTGCTCTGGAGACTGAAATAAAGAGAGTTTGAGTTATCATTGGTTGAGTTAACGTTGTTTCTCCCTCTGTCAGAATATGAAATTAAGAATGAACGTGCTCCTGCAATACAGCCTTGATCCCTGTTGTAGGGTTAATGGCCAGTGTTCAAACATCCTATATATTTGAAAGCAGAGTTGTCCTGTAGAGGTCTATGCGCCTCTACTGCTTTAAATTTCAATTTTGGTCAGGTATAGTGAGAAAATATGCAGTTCCTCCTCAGACTGTATGAAATAGTTTCATTCTTCAAGGATTTTTGGTCATGTCTAGGGAGTGCAGGGCCAATGTGCAACTTAGTCACCTAAAAACTTGAAACAGTTATATTTAGTCACTGTGAAGGTTTCTGGAAAACAGCGAGGTGCACTCTAAATTGCTCATGGGATTTTTCTGGGGGTGGAGGGAAGGAGGGTACTGTGTGTTAACTTAGCTGTGCTGTAGTTATAAGTAACACATAGCAAAACATGAGATAGGAAACTTGGTATCCTTTTCCTACTAGGATGCAGAAGGCTTCCTGTGACTGAAAGAGAGATGGCTGTGATCCAGAACTGTTCTATCCTTTGGTTATTCCCAGGTTACCAGCCTTTTTTCTTTCACCTACCTCCTTGTCTGCAAAACCCCATGTTCCCAAAAGCAGGGAAAAAAACCTAAACAATCCAACCCAAAAAAACACCAGCAGAGAACTGAAACTTGAAGTCTGTCACCATAGTATGATTGAGGTATAAGCCATAGCATGGTTACGTGATCAAGAAGCAACAAGCCAGACTAAAACTGTGAGGCAGGAGGAAAAACATCTCAAATACTAGCTGTGTATAATACAGTGGATTCTGGGAGAATGCTGCAATAGTGAGAGAAGTGTGGTAGCTCTGTATTCTCTAATTGGATTGTTTTTATATCCTCTTTTCCTTGACTACAGTTTTTCTATTACTTTAATGGAAAGCCATACCCTGGAAAGGACATACCGTTTAAAGACAGGATCACTTGGGCTGGAGATCTGAACAAGAAAGATGCTTCTATCAGTATATCAAACATGCAGTTCCGGGACAACGGCACTTACATTTGTGATGTCAAGAACCCACCTGACATTGTTGTCAAACCAGGAGAAATCCGAGTTAGAGTTGTGGAGAAAGGTATTCACCCTATATGATTTATTTTCTTTCCTTCCCACCCCCTCCTCCCCCTTGTGTGTTTATATCACTTTTCTTGGGGGTGGGGGAGTAGCCTGGAGGGAACAACTGTCTTTTTAACTGTCTTCTTCCAGGTCCTAATAATATAATTGATATTCTGTCATCTGTTTAAAACACTAAATGTCATACCCTTTTCCTCTATAACTATTGATTCCTATGGTTTTAACAAGTATTAGCAAAAGCTGATGGAAACCTTGATGAAAACCCATCTTATAATTTCAAAATCTTATGTTTTTTTTCTGTATTAAGGTATGTGAAGAGTTAGGATGAGTTTTGAAATCTGGGGAGCAAGGAAAGAAAGTGTCAGACCCTTCTTTCTGGGACCCATCCAGTATATATACTGGAAAACAAAATGAATAATCTGTCCCAAGCATGTACTGACAGACAGCAAAATGCTGCTCTCTTCAATGCAAAGGTGTTTGTGTTGGATGTACGTTCAGGCTTTTTTACTTGGATGTTCTTACAGTATCTATGGTGACCCTTATAAACTGCAAGGGCTGGCTACTTGCAGTCATTTAAAGTTTCTGATTAGTATTTGGCAACAACGACCACAGTTCAAGAGCACTTATATTCTGTATATCAATTTGGCTCTTTATTTCCCTTGGCCATCCAAAACATTTGATTGTTCTAGCTAAGTTGGAGGTCAGCCAAAGTGGGACTGTTCCTAAAATGAAATGGTTCTTCCGGTGATCAGATTTTCAAATTTATATTTAATAATGACAGGAATAAATGTTGAATTCATACATGTCAGTACCAATACGCCTATTCCATTAGATTTTAATATGTTAGGGAAGATACCTATGTGTATGCTCCGGTTAGAATGATACTGCTGCTATAACAGGTGTGTACGCCTGCTCATGAGGTCATTCGTGTACTTTTGTAGCCAAGGTCTATATCTAACCCTTCTCTTCACAGAGCAGTTTGAGTTGGATGGAACCTCCGGAGGTCCCACCATCAGTTAGAACTTTCTGTTTCTTGGAAGTTTGAAGCCTATATGAAATAGGGTCGGTTTATTTTCTTAAAACGTGTTGATAGTCTCATGAAGAAGCAGTAAAGCCACTGCTGGTTTGGCAAAGTCAGGCTGTCTGGGCAAAGCCTCTTCAGATTTTAACCCAGGTTAAGCAAATCAAGACTGACTTCAGTACACTAATTCAGCTGATATTTTTTAACAGACTTGCATGCTGGCTTCCCCATAGATGGAGCATCTGGACAAGAGAATCTCGCTGTTTCTGAAGGGAACCCTGTATTTGGCAATATACTTCTCATCATGAGAAAAATGCTGCAACAATTTTCTTCAAATTCTTAGGAAGACCTTGAAAACAGGTTTTCAAGCTATAGCTGTAATGCTGTCTTGCATTCTGACTTTACTGGGAAGTACTGCCCTTGTAATAGGTTGCAACTCATCCTGAACTGAGCTGGAGAAATTTTTTCAATTGAAATAAGTACATGTTGACTCTTGTGCATATATATATATATATATATTTTTTTTTTTTTGGTATTCATTTAATTGTTCTGAATCATCTGTCTGGTGTTGTAAACTGTTCAAAGCCACATACATACTTTACGCATTTAAATGATCTCATAGATGCTTGGTTAGCCTTACATTTTGGATTAAATGTTTAATAAATTCCGGGGTAGCTTAACTGATTAAAATTGCCAAGCCAAGCTAACTCAGCTGATTTTCACTGCAGTATCTACATAGTGCTCCGAACAGCTCCATCAACTACATTGGAAGAATCCTACTGGCAGGAATGAGAAACAAGACTGTTCTTTCGCTAGTGCATCTAAATCTGGAAAGGACTACTTTTCAAAGCCTAAATGACAGAAATTTGTAGGGAACTCCAAGTCCTTACACTAGGCTGCCCCTATTTGTAATAGGAAGCTACTTAACACTGTGTTCAAGGCAGCTTGTGTTATCTGGAGGTAGTCCATCTTTGATCTGAATTCTCATCGTGGAAAAAATTAGAATTGTCACATGAAAACATTAGCAGCAATGGAAAACTTTAGTTTTATCAAATACCTTCAGTATTTGATAAAAACTGATACTAACACACTTTGAGCAAAAATGGAAGTTGCTTTTAATTACAGTGATATTTAGTGAAAAGTATTCTTTGAAAGGCTGGACTTTTGGCTTGTGTTAAGCTCTTAAATGTTAGTTTTCAGGGCTGGTGTTTGGTTGTGTAGCTGAGACTGTCTGTTACAATGAAGCCATTGGCTGCTCTGCAAGTAGTTATGAGGAATTAACATATAACTGTGGAATGCTGAAAAATATAAGAAAAACTAGGGGGAGACATTATTCAACTGAACTATGTGGTCGTAAAATTGTGTGAGCTTTTCTATAGTCTGTTGGACTATGTTCTGAGAGACAATAAAGCCAGACTCTGTTTCACATACAAACAGTTGCATTTGTTATGTGGTCTTAAAAACCTCTGTCAACAGAACATAACTGCTGTCCTTTACTCAAATTCAACCAACCAAAAAGCCCCTCCTGATTCAATCTTATCAGATTAGATAGAGCCAAAGTTTTAGTATCAGTCTTGCAGCAGACACTCTGCACTATAGTTTTGGGTTGCTGCTTACTTTCTTGATCTGAAGAAGTATGTGTGTGGGGTTTTCTTGGAAATGTGAAAAAGCACGGAAACTCAGGAACTCCTACTTCTTATATGCTTCAAAATAAATTTGTTTATCTTTCCATGAGGGTCAAACACAATCTTAGTCTTCTGTACCTGAAAAGTATTGCCATTTGTAGGACTCTGTTAATAGCAGATGGATCTCTGGGCTGCTGAGAGGTTCTGGAAAAAAAGGGATGTCTTCATCTTTAATTTCTTACTAAGACTCTGAATTACCATGTTGTTATGAATTGCCATCTAACACTGGAGAGCTAGGAAAGCTGCTGATGTAATATTTGGCCAAATGATGGTATGATAAGTGCAATGGCTAGAGATCAGGTAACCCTTCTCCTGATAGTTGCTGAACTCAAAATGAACATTACTAAATGCAAGCCCTGTTTTCTTAGTATGATGCCCCTGCTTCAGGGTGCTGTGTTGTGCTGCTCCTTTCTAGATAAGTATGTCGAAATGGGTTTGGTCTACAGACTGCAAACTTTCTGGGATTGCTTTGTATAAGCATGGCCTGTAGTCCTCGCTGAAATGAGTCCAGCAAAGCGTGACTAAGAAGGTAAACTAAGATGATTAAGAGACTGGACCACCTTTCATACAAGGAGAAGCTGAGAAAGCTGGGGTTGTCTAATCTGCAAAAGAGAAGAAAGGCTCAGGGGGATCCTCTCACCAAGCGTTTATACACACTGACAGGATCTAAAGAAGACTGAGCCAGGCTCTTCAGTGGTGCTAGTGACAGGACAAGAGACAATGGGTATAAGTCAATGCATGGGAAATTCTGTCTGAACATTAGAAACTACTGTTTTTGCTGTGGTTTAACACTGGAATATGTTGCCCAAATTGATTATGGAGTCTTCTATCCTTGGCGAACAGGGTATTGAGCAAACTGTGCTAGTTGACCCTGCTTGAGCGGGGGGGTTGGTCTAGGCAATCTCAAGACATCCCTTCCAACCTCAACAATGCGAGTATCTGAGAGATTTTTTTTTTTTTTTTTTCTCTCTATGTAAGATGTTTTACCTGTTGGACCTTACACTGAGTCATTTGTATTTGGTGCAAGTAGCTAGTGTAGCATATAGTCTTGTGAGAAACCTTCTGGTCTGAGACATTCCTTGCATTAAACATGATGCAGGGGGAGGGATTTTGTTTCTTCCTGGGAAAAGCTATAATGGTAGTCTGTGTGTTCCTTACCTTGTAAGTGATTTGTTCTCATTCTCTGATTGGCTTTTATTTCTGGCTGCTCTTTCTTGGCCTACCCTCTCCCAAAATTATATTGGGGAAAATGTGAGTAAAGCAATACTGTGTTCCTATAAGTGTATTTCTCATATTGTGCAATGATCCTGACTTAAGACAGGAAAGAATGATTCTATAGAAATGTACAGAGATGTATTTTGAGACACCGGAATCATGTATAAACAATCTTAAGAGTCATCATGGGTAGTAACTAGGCTGTCTGCTGCATGCTACCCAGAGAACACCCAGCCTTCAGCGCTCTTAGTTGGTTAGCAATGCACTACGTTCAGATCTGCTTTCAAGTGTGCCTGCCTTTTCCTGTTGACCTTGCTGGGAATTGCCAGATACAAAATAAGAGAGGGTTGTCCTCATTGTCACTTGTGTTCCCTTACATATAAAAATTCTTGGTTCAAAATAAACTCTCTTCTAAAGGACAGTGACATTAAGAACGCTCTTGGTGTGTGCTCTGTTCATACGTTATTTTGCTGGCTGCCTGCTGTCACTGCCACTTAGGCTGCATGTTATAATTTCTGGGTACTACATTAGTGCCTTCTGCTCTAAACAAATCCAAGGTCAAGAGTATTTGTGGCTTGAACTTCTGTTAATCAGGGAATGCAGAAGAGTTGAATTTTTTCTCCCTTCTCTCCCCAGACAGCCTGCCTGCGTTCCCTATTGCCATGGTGGCAGGGATAGTCATCGGTACGGTTACAGGTCTCTCACCGCTCATCTCTATTGTCGTGTGTCTTGTCATCAGAAAGAACAACTCTAAAAAACGATACTCTGGGTAAGAGATCTCCCTCCTCACCTGTGAATGATGTGAGGAACAGCAGCAGGATCAGAGGGGAGGGCTTAGAGGGGGGTAGGAGTTGTTTCAGCCAAGTCTGGGCAACCATGGCTAGAGATAGAGTATGTCCATGTGGAACACTGGTCATCTGCCTATAATGATTATCTTTTTGCTATGCCTGAAAAGACCTATTGACCATGAGTTGCACCCAAAAATCACTATATGTTGGAGTTGATCCCCAGCCACAAGTGTATATGCCCTTTGAACGTTTAATTCAAGATCTCCTCACTCTGGTCTGTTCCCCTTCCCTTTCCTACTGCTCTGCTTCCCCCGCCATCCTCCATCCCAAAAGAAAAGTGCCACACATGCACTTTTAAGGAATGCTCAGTGTTGAGATTAAGACTGGATTTTTCAGTTACCAATGTCTGGCTTCTGAGCCTGGAGTATACTTGCCAAAACCCCATTCATCACCACACTTCAAAGTAAAGAAGGAGTATCTACTCTGCATCCATTCTCATACACTGTCTGCTTTTTGTTAACTGTTACCAACCCTGCAAGGTTTTTAGTGTTAGGAGGATAACTCCAAAGTCAAGCACAGATCTTTGAGTGGACATAGGAAAAAGCAACAAGAACTAACAAAGGCAGACTTGAGTCCTGTGGTGATGGATCTTGGTGCTGGTGGGGGAAGCGCTTCCTCTTTTCTCCTCTCTAATTAGCTGGTAACTTGCTTCTATAAGAAAGAATGAAAATTACATATGTAGTCTTAGAAATAAATCCCAAACCTATAACTTTTTTTTGTTCTTTTCCCAACAAACGTTTCTGCTTCCTGCAGTTTCTTTGGGTTGCCTGTGGGATAAAAGAAAATAACTCCAAAAATAAACTTGTGGGGATTTCTAAATTAAACTTTGCCCTGTCCTTTTCCCAGTTGGAGAGCTTAGAGAAAGTGAGTTGGCTGTTGCCCAATGGTAAGGCTAGAGCGAAGGTAGCTGTGTGTGCTGAAAATTGTATGGAAAGCCTGGTTTTCCCTTTCTGCATGTGCCCTTCCCCTAAGAACTGAAAAGAAGCCTGCAGTGTCATGCACCAGCAGTGTGCGTGAGGTGGTCCAGTTGCCTTGCTTCCCAGTTACCTGCTCTACAGTGTATTCCTGCTGAAGGACACATGCTGGTGCAGAGACTGGAGCAGTAGTTCATGCACTGTAATTTCTTCTAGTAGATTTAACTACTTTCTCGGGAAAGTAATTTCTGAAGTTTAAATACTGCTTTCACTGACCATGCCAGCTCTGCATGACATGTAAAGAGAAATCAAATGTGCTGTGACCTCCTCCAAACTTACGGACTATCTTCTACATGATGCTAACCCAGTGTGTGGTGGTGAGATGCACTTACTCTTAGATAACCATTCTGCCTTGAACTGAGGTGGGCTGGGGCACCGCGCGGCATCTGGAACCCTTGCATGGCCATGGTCTCCATTCATGCTCTGACTTTGGTGTTTTGTTTTGTTTTGTTTTTTTTTTTCCTTTCTGCCTTGGTGTGCTGGGATCGGATCCTGCTTACCTTCCTCTCCTTACAGAGATCCTGATATAGACGCCAGATTGGGAATGTAACAGGGCTGGGTCTTCTCTTCCAGTCCCACTAGACACCATGGTAACTAATCAAATTGGTGGTTGCTGTTAATACTTGTGTGTATGTGTACACATTTCCTCTTCCTTTGCTGACTAACCAGCTAGCTCTCTACTAACATAACTTCACTGTAATTTGTGCTGGAATCTGTTGGCAAAGGGATGATGCATTTCAGTGGGTGCTTGGGTTTCATTGTCTCATGTCTAACTGGGGTGGGATTGCTGCTTATCCCCAGTGGTGTCCCTCCATCTCTTCCAGCAGTGAACTTGCCAGTGCATTGACTAAAGCACAGGAAATTCAGAGCCCTTTCTGTGTCAAAATAGAAGTAAATTCCCTATAAGCGTTCCTTTGGCTCAGACAGCTTGTGTGTTTAAAAACTTGCAGTGATCTAAGTGCATTACTTGCTTAAGGCTGCATTATGACTTTTAGATAGCGTAGTTCTGAATAATTTTGTGAATAAATAAAACAATTCATGATTACATCATTTTGGTAACAGAAGGGCTGCTTTGTCTCTGTTTGAGACAGTAGAAGCCCCTTGCCATGATGGCTGGGGGCAGTATTTTTATTTTCTTACTGCTGTATGTGTGAGGAGCTAAATATTCTATGGTTAGGCTTACCACAGGATAAAAAATTATTTCCCTGTGAGGAGATGGTCTGCTTAATGTTACTGTCCTCGTTTGCTTGTATTCTGTACTTGCTTTGTATACTGTCTGTCTCAAAGATGGTGGGGAAGGAATGCCCAGTGGTAGCAAAGGGAGCTCCTGTGTCTGTTGTCAAGGAGGTGGCTAGTTTTCTTTCCTGGGTGCTTGGGTATGAAGAGGTAGACCTAGCATTTAGAGACCCATTACTGCATTGCCCAGAAGCTACTGGTGCTAAGTGTAAGGGCATTTACTCATATACTTAGCTCTGTGGTATTAATTTCTCTGTCTGCTTGTTTTCTTTTCAGTCTTGCTTTAAGCAGATGGAAAATAGCAAACAGAGAGCGAAAACTGGCAACCTTCTTTTAGGGGTGTCGGTTCTCACCACGAGACAGTTTTCTTGTTTGAAAAACAAGATTTGCTTGAGTAGATATTTGAGTAGCTATATCAGGGCACATAGCTTACATGTCATGTGTGACTCTTAAAGCAATTGTTCCAGACACTAGTGTCTGTTGCGAGTGGGCAGAATTATTTTGGGATTGTAGCCTAGCCAAAAGAAAGGGAACTAATGTGGAGTTTGGTAGGACGTACCTTGCTGATATGGAGAGTTGGTAGCTCTTGCAAGTGCTTGCTTTAACTGTAGCACTGGTATAACACTTGCCTCAGTGACTGGGACTATTTAGCGTACAGTTAGAAGATAATTGCTGATTACCACTGTTAATTGAATCTGAAGCCTCAGTGGAGAACACACATATGGCTTTAGATGGGTGGGCTAGAACGGTAACATCTAGGGAACGGGGTTTGGAGGAGCTGCTGTGCTATGTTAATAGTTGTTCCTTCATGTTGCTTATCAGTGAGACTCTGGGAGGAAGGATAGAGAAATGTCTGGGGAGAGATGGAGAATTATGTGTGTTTATTTCAGAATCCATTATGTTCATTTTTACTTTGGCATAATCTGCCACATTCATCTTGCCATCACTCGTTTTTTGTTTTTGTTCTTTTTTTTTTTTTTTTTTTTTTGTGTGCCTCTTGAACATTGTCGTGCAAACTCTGCTCTGCCACCTCGTCAGCTGCAGTACATCTGAGAGCTTGATGTCACCGGTTAAGCAGGCTCCACAGAAGTCGCCCTCCGACACAGAGGGTCTGGTACACAGCGTGCCCGCCAGATCACACCAGGTAAACTGCTTCCTGCTGCTTCCCAAAGCAGGATCCTCCTAGAGTGTGTGGGAGATGGTATGGAAAAGATAAAGGCAGGGTGGGACACACGAATTGGGTGCTGTCTGTCAAAGTGATGAGGGCTGCGGTGTAAAAGTGTCTGCTCTGAACAAGGGGTGGGCAGTAAGCTGGGACTGGTGAACTCTTCCGTTAGCAGACTTAGTGCAATTGGAAGAATAGCATCTTGATATTAGTTGAGGTGGAGTTCTATGCCCTTTTTGTACTAATGTATAAAAAAAGATGGTTCTGATCTTGTGCATTAACATACGCAAGCGATAGTGAAGCGCGAGAGTGAGAGCCTGGCAAGGAGTGGGCAGTTTAATGTAGAGACAACTTTATTTACTAGATGTGTAATCACCCCATAAACCTGCCTAATCTGTTCTGGGATTGTAATGGGGAGGAATATTTACTTACTCTCTCATCACTGTGAAGGTTGATGCCTTGTGGCATGTTCTTCCTTCGCAAGGAAATGAGCCAGCGCAGCGCAAACACTGAGTAGTGATGATCAGTTTGAAGATGATTCTTGCTGCTGAGAGCTCTCCTCTGCTGAGCCACCCAACTTTTGTGGGCTTGAAATTGCCACGCTTTGTCTTGTGCTTGCTGCTGTTGGCAAAGTTCTGCTGACTTTGAAGGAAAAAGGTGACTCTTATCCAGGCTTAACATCCCATGGAAAATTAGAAGGGAGAGAGCATGAGTCAGGGATTCTGTGCAGTGTATGATTACCTATTAACAATGAACAGGATTTCCTTATTTGTAAGCTGTCTTACCTCTTGATTTGTGCATTCCCAACAATTTTCCTGTGGAGGTATGGATCCTGAGTGAGTCTAAGTCCAAAATGGACCTTTTCTTAATTAGCCACCTTTTAGCAAGCGGCTGCAGAGTAGCGTGTGAACTGACGGGTTTCTAAATCAAAGTTAATTCCTGATTCCTTAATTTCTCCCAACAAAATAATGGAGATATGTGTTCATGTGTTAACACAACAGAAAAAAAAAATACAGTGCTGCAAATGAGCTAGATAAAGTTAAAGTCCCTACTCTGTTGGGCTTCCAGTCTGGTTTTGAAATGCTTCTTACTCTTGGAAGATGCAGTATTTCCAGAGTTTTAGCACATAGGCCCACAAAGCTACCTATTGACTTCAGAGAACAGTTATTCTCTGAACATAAAGGCAATATGCTCCAGCTATGAGATTTAAAAATAGTTCTGTTTTTGACTGGATGGGTCTCCAGTAGCAGCAGGCTGCCTATAAGGCCTAGATAAAGCTCATCTTTTCTAGTTCATGGTAGGGGCTCCTAGAATGGGTGAAAGAGGCAGGAGATTCCCACCTCCCTTCTTCCTCTTCCCCCCTTTTCCCCCAGCTTTGCTTGGATTTTTATTCCTTGGCAAACATTTGTAGCAGCAAGTGGTTCCTCTACCTTCTGTTAAGCATTTGTCCCATCTTTACAGAACAGAAAGTAAACATATTTACTTTTCTTAAAAGACCCAAAATAAAATCAAGGTAGATCAGGTTTTGAACAGATGGTTTAAATCAGTGAGGAAACTAAATTTCTATCGATTACACTTATATTTTTAACTTCTAGCCATTGTTGTTTTGTTGTTTTTTGGTGTGTGGATTTGTTTTTTTTTTAAAGGGTGCTATCAACATGCAGATTAACATATTTGAAAACTAGAATCACGTATAAGTAAAACCTGATATTTCTTGGTAATCAAGAAATCAGTTGTAGTATTCAAGCTTTGAGCTGTTGTGTAGGTGGAATGCTTGTATTCAGGTTCCTAGCAGTTCCCAGCAGCTGTTGCAGGCTGCTCGCTGATTCAGGCACGCTTTTGTGTCATGGCTTGCCTGGCAATTACAGACCAGAGGTTCAGAGAGTCAGTGCTGTGGGCAAACAGTAAAGGCCTGTGGGCTTCTTCATAGCCTTTGAGTTGGTAGGATGTGTAGGAAGTGACTGAATGCTTCGTGCTTCACTGGTGAAGAAGAATACGAATACACAACCCTTGCCTCTGCAAGTTAAAAACGGTAATAGAGGTGTTCACTCTCCAAGAATGGCGTTAAAATTAAATTTATTAAGTGAAGCTTTTTCATTCTTTTATTTATGTGTCAGTTTAAGAATCAGTGATGAAGTATGTGTCCACGTCGCTTCTCAGCTGAAAGGCCACTTGAGCCTGCACTTCCTTTGTGTTTTGGGTGCAAGTTCATCAAAGTGTGGACCTTGCTTTCTGGAGTCCCCCATAGTGCTGCGAGTACGCATATCTGATTCTGCAAATGTTCAGTTGGTTCAATCAACTCCACTTGTTTTCACTGTGTCTTTCTTCCCAGCAGGTATGTTCTGTCCTGTCAAATTTGTATCTGGTGTTTCTTCTCCATGCCATCATTCTGTAGTGACTTATATTCTACCGTGACTGGTCTTTGGATGAGTGAGAAAAGCATTTCCAGTGAAAGCAAGAACTCTGTGTTTCCCAGATGGATGTCTGTGTTTAGCTAGTAATCCGGGTTGCAGCAAGCAAACTGGAAGGCAAATGTGTATTGTCCCAAGATGTGCTAACTCCAGGATGGCTGTCATTTGTCTTTGTGCTTTGCAAGTAGCCGGGTATTCATTTCTAGGCAGGCTGAAGGACCATTCATCTTAAAGTGTAACTTCCATAGAAGTGCATTTCTGATGTACAAAGTAGTATGGTATAGAGCTCCTAAGCGGGTAGGTCTGTCAACGTAGAAGTGGGAAGCACTAAAGCTACATTAATTTAAGTGCAGATTTCTGGCTTTGCTCTTTCTGGTTTAAGATGTGCTCGAACAGTCTCCGTTCAGGTTTTGTTCCAGGCTTTAACTGGACCCCAGGATCCTGGGAAGGAACAGTTCATGGAGCTGGGAATTTTGACTTAAATTTCAAATAAATTTCCTGGAGCTGGAATCTATGGTAGCAACATCTTTCAGAATCTAAAAAAATCTATTAGACCTTGTGCAATTCCTATTTCTTTGCTGTAACTTGCAATTCATGACTCTGCAGACAAACTTCTAGCAAGGTATTGATGTGCCTGCCACTCTACCCTTTGGTTCTGAATGGAAAAAATTGCAAGGCTTAGGGAAATACTGGGGTTTATATGGCAGTGCTGGTTGGTCTTCTGGTTCTGAAGAGTCAGGATGAGTTTCTTTGGGATTAGGTGAAAGTTCTGAATTGTTTAAACTTTTTAAAAGGTTTTACTTGTGGAAGAAGAATCTTTACAAAGATTCAGATCACTGGAGGTATCAAATGCTGGAAAAATGGCCCTGCTGCTGATTATAATCAGCTAGAAAATCAGTTGGCAGCAAATCAAATAGATGAATTATTATAATAGATCCTCCTTTTCTCTGTGTTAGCTAATCTACCTCTTATTTAGATGACAGCAAACACATCCACACAAGGATAGCTCGGTGTGGATCAGGTGATCACACCAGCCAGTCTCTCCACCACCTCCTAACATGCTGATTGCAGCAGAATAACTATATTTAACCTGGCATAAAGTTAGAATAGTGATAATTGACCCATCAGAATTACTGGAACAAAACTTGAGCTGTCATAGCGAGTACTTTATGCAGTGTGCAGGTTTTTAAAATTTTTTTTAATCTGATAGGAAGTGCTCTTAAGCTGAATTTATCACACCCTGGACCTATGGTTTCAGGCAAATCAGAATTCCAAAACTGCTTACAAATAAACAAAGGTCACTTTGCACTGAAGTTTGTATAGGCACTGCACTCCAATTGGAATTAGTAATGTAATACTGATATAATGATAGAATCATCAAATGATTAAAGTTGGAAGGGACCTTAAAGATCATCTAGTTCCAACCCCCCTGCCATGAGCAGGG
>JAOXJM010000001.1:97993982-98011499 GCA_026413425.1 Tringa solitaria | reverse complement strand
TGCTCCATCCCTCTGATCATCTTCGTGGCCCTCCTCTGGACCCGTTCCAACAGGTTGAGGACTCCAAAACTGTACGTAGTACTCCAGGTGGAGTATATATAATGTTGAAGAACATGAGAGCCAACAGCGTAAAAAAACCACAACAAAAAAAGTGGCTCTAATGAGACTTTAAGTCTAGAATTTTCTGAGACATCAGTATCTCTTTTTTGAGCATTTCCTTAGTCTGTTACTTATATTCAGCATTTTCTATCTGCTCACAAACTTTCATCCTTCTGTCCATCTCCTTCTTCTTTATCACTTTGGAAGTGCTTTACCTAGTAGCTAGAAACTTTGGGTTTAAACTACCTCTGAAAGAGAACGAGGTATTTAGCAGATGCATGCTTTGCTATTGTGTTGTGGGGAAAACAGCTGTGCAGAAGTGTACCCATATGGTCCTTCAAAAACTTAATTTTCTGTATGGAAGGTGTCTTTTCATCTCTGGCCCCTAATTTCTTTGGAAGATGGATGGAAGGATTTCTGGGTCAGTTCCATAGAGATGTTTTCTAATTTGACAGGATACCAAAAGTACTGGGGAGAAGGAGATGAGAAAAACTGCCTGTGAAGGCGACTTCTTCCTGGGACATAAGGGAAGCGAAAGCAGAGTTAAATAGATGAAATTATTTTGAAGCAAAAACTGCTAAAAAAGCTGCAACCAAACTAAAAGATGTCTCCTTATGATTTCCCCCACCGTCAAATAGGACAGTCCCTTTCCCTCCTGCACAAGAGGTGTGTGTGGTGTATGATGTCTCTGCCGAGGTCACCTGGTAGGTAGTTGCAGCCTTCTGCTCTGTGCTTATGTCAGTTTGGGTGTGCAGAATAGGAGCTGCAGGTCAGACCTTTCCATGAAGGTCCCACCTGTCTTGTTGGGTACCTGCTTTTTACAGGCTGCAGTCCTGTCCTCGGCCCACCTCGAATAGCTGCCGTTCTCTTTCCTGTGGGCTGTGTTTTTGGAGGACATGGAGTTTTAGGGAGGCGCTGGCGTGTTTGCGTGCTCTGCCGAAAGTCGGTGCTGTCATCTCCTCCACTGCACCCCAGCAAATATAAGGAAGGTGTGTGGCCGTGCTTGCCCAGTGTGTCTGTGGAGGCGCTCACTGCCTGGGTTGGCTTGGAAGTCAGGTAAGAATTCTGCATTACTGCACCATTTTTGGTGTTTTCTGGCTCGCTGCTGTGCAAGTCTTGATCCCGTCAACTTGCCTGGGCAGTGACTGGTGTCATAACGTGGCTGCAGGTTTGTTCTCTCCCTCATTATCCGAGTAGTACAGCTGTGCTGGGATTTACAGGATTTGAGTGGCAGTATCGGGATGCATACTCTGCTGTCTACTGGTAAATCTGTAGTACGGTTCCTCTGGAAAAATATTAAATCTGGCATGCATCTCACTAAGCCATGTGTCCTTGCTGCATAGCATGTAAAATTTACTGCTTTTCAGAACAACATCAACAAAAAATGCTAGATTTTGCTTTTTGTGAGAAGCAAGCAGCTGTAGCAGTATTAAAAGGAGGAAATGGTGCTGTTTGGCATGCTCCTGGTGGGAGAAAGGTGGCAGACTAGAGCTCATTTGTAGGTGAGGCTTCATTCCACCTGCTTCAAAGTGCTGTTAGCAGTCATAAAAGCTCTGTGGTCTTGCTTTAGCTTTGGTCTTGCTGCAGCCCCTCTGGAAACAAGGGGCAATATGGCCTCTTCTGAAAAATACTGATTGTGCCTTTTTTTTTTTTTTGTTCTGTTCCCAGGGCCCAGTCATTTATGCGCAGTTAGATCACTCCGGAGGACAGCACAGCGACAAGATTAACAAGTCAGAATCTGTGGTCTATGCTGATATTCGGAAGAACTGAGATGAGATCTTAAGCTATCCAAAGGAAAACACACATTCAGACTGGAACTGCTTGAACAAGATTTGACCCAGAGAACTCACATGTGGCCTTTGATGCCTAGGCTAGGACCAATGCATGTGCATACAGAGGGAAAGATATATATGTATTGTGTGTAAATAGTCTATTTAATCGTACAGAAGTGAGACCAATGTTGCATGTTGAAATGCGGTAAGAATTTTGCGTATAAATTGCCAATATTCTTTTTAGTATCTTGTGTGACGAGAGAGAAAGTGAAAACTCGCATCACATTTTAAAAATATTTTTATCTTGATTATTAATGGAGAAACTGGAAGATGCCTGAAGATTCTAGGTTGACCTGGAGATTCTTTTTTTTTGCTTATAGGTCCTAATTTCTTTTGTTGAAGTGAATATAGAGAAGATATCTTCTTTATATTCACAGAGTTCTTTATGCATACAGGGTATTCGCCTTTCCTTGGTTAGATTCTCAGTACAAGCTGCCTTCTCATATAAACTAGAGATTCTCACTTGGTCTTGTAAGGCCAAATTGTGACTCCTAGCTATCAGAAATATATGTCTTAGCAGTGTAAGTGAAGGAAATGTTTAGGCCTACCTGACCTGTGTCACACAGGTCACAGAACTGTTTACTTCTGTATTGAGCCCATCTATTCGAGCTTAGTCCTTTAAGGTACAGAGATAGCATTGAATTAATGAATTTTGCGAAATGGTAGTTTACCTGTGAAAAATTAAGAGCTAGTAAGTTAAAGGAATCTATAGGTGTAGGTGGTTGCCTCAGACTCTGCTGAACCTTTCAATGAAATGTCTCTTCCTCAAAGCTCTGTCATTTCATATAAGCATGGAAAAGGGCTCCAAGGGATCTAGAAGCTGTACTACTCCCTCACTTCTCTCCCATGGCTCCATTATACCACTGTCACTTCCTTAGAGATGCTTGTTCTGTTCTTAAAAGCCTGTAGTGGAGGCTGAATGACCCCTGGAGGAAATCTAGGGCTTCACTCTTTTTTTTTTTTTTTTTGATGTGTGGTTTTTTGTGTAACCTGTATTTGCACAGAAGATGCGGAGGGCGGTTTATTTCCTTCCTCTCTGCAAGTCTGCCACTTGAATATGATTTCCCAGCTTCTTCTTTCTAGATTAAACTCCTTGTACATTGTTAAGGATCTCTGATTTCTCTCTTCTGCTGAAGGGGATCTTTCTTTAACTGGCCCATTTGTATCCTGAAATGTGGTGCTCAAAACTAGAAGTGGCATTCCAGCAGAGGTCTTCTCAAAGTAGCATACAGTAGAAAGATTTCTGTTTTGTACATCCCAATGTGGTGTTGGCTTTTTTGTTGCAGCAAGTAATTCTCAGTCTGGTCTGCCATAACCCCTTCTCTCTGATTCTTACCCATTTCCTAAGGGTTCAGTCTATTTCACGGAATCACAGAACGGTAGGCGTTGGAAGGGACCTTCGGAGATCACCTAGTCCAACCCCCCTGCCAAAGCAGGTTCACTTAGAGGAGGCTGGACAGGAATGCACCCAGGTAGGTTTTGAATATCTCCAGAGAAAGATTTCACAGAATTAGTCACAGAATGGTTGAGGTTGGAAGGGACCTCGGGAGATCAAGTAGTCTCAACCCTCACTCATCGAGCAGGGTCAGCTGGAGCAGGTTGCCCAGCACTGTGCTCAGTTGGGTTTTGAGTACCTCCACGGATGGAAACTCTACAATATATGTGCACAAAAAAAGTGCTTCCTTCTGTTCAGGTGGAATTTCCTTTTTTCAAATTCCTGTCCATTGCCTCTTGTCCTGCCAGTGAGCACTACTGAGAAGAGCAGTGGTCTTCATTCCCTCCCATTGAGTATTTACACACATTGACAAGATCCCCCCAAGCCTTTTCTTCTTCAGGCGTAACAGTTCCAACTCTCTCATCTTTTCCTCATATGAAAGATGTCCTGGTTCCGTTATCAACTTTGCAGCCCTGCACTGGACTTGGTCCAGTAAGTCCATATCTCTCTTGTACTGGAGAATCCAGAACTGGACTCAGTACTCCAGGTGGGGCCTCACCAGTGCTGAATAATGGGGAAGGATCGCCTCCCTTGACCTGCTGGCAATATGTTGCCTAATGCAGCCCAGGATATCATTTACCTTCTTTGCAGCAAGGGCACACTGTTGGCTTGTGTTCAACATGGATCTGCACAGGGCTTTTTCTGCAAAGCTGCTTTCCAGCCATGCAGCCCTCAGCATGTACTAGTGCATGGGGTTGTTCCTCCCTAGGTGCAGGACTTTGCACTGCTCCTTCTTGAACTTCGTGAAATACCTCTTAGTCCAATTCTCCAGCCTGCCCAGGTGCCTCTGACTGGCAGCGGAACCATCTGGTGTGCCAGCAATTTCTTCTGGTTTTGTATTGTCTGCAAGTTTGTGTCTACTGAAATTATGTTATGGCTTTTTCAGATGTCATCTTCGATTTGTCAGTTGAAAACTTAATTTGAATTTTCATCCTGTCCTCAGTAAGCTTCCAACACTCTTAGCTTGATATTTGCAACTTAAGCCTACATTCCACTGTAACATCAAGTAAATAAAAAATAGTTTTAGTCCTATGGTGGACCCTTTCAGAACCACATTAGATAGTCCTTTAATTATGATAGTGCAACTTTAATAACTATTTTCTGTACAGTAGGGGTTTTTTCCCAACGAAGTTGGGTATGCCAACACTACATTCTTTCATCAGGATCAAACTTGCCTGGTTTCCTGACAACACTTGCCTTTGCTAGAAGCCTCATTAAGATCAGGATGAACCCTGCTGGTGCTGCTTTCCTTATCTACCAGGCTGTTACTTCCCAACATTTGTTTTATGCTTAGTAAGAAACAAACGCTCTTGACGTGGTTGATGGAGAAACTTGATTTTGATCTGCCTATGTTCATCCGTGTGCATCACCATCTTTCTCCCCAGACATTTAGAGGGAGAAATGTGATGAACGTAGCAATCAAAAACTTGCTGCTATGAGAAGATGGGGCTGTCCTTGGCTCTGAAGTCTGCTACTAATGTTTGTTTCTTTTCCTGCTGGAATATACTGGAGAACTGAGTGCAATCCTGGTCTGGTGCTGACTTTAGGAAACACACTGATCTGGTGCTAACTTTAGGAGACATGCTGATCTGGCTGGTGCTAATGTTAGGAAACACACTAATGTGGTTGGTGCTAACTAACTTTAGGAAACCTCTCCTTCCATTGCTTTTGTTTAGCTACAGATATGTTCATATTGCCTGTACTGCTGAGGAGGCTAATTGCAAGGCTGCTTGCAACATTCTGAAGGCAGAATGAACTTGGAAGTATTTTTTTTTAAATGCTGAGCATATTTTTAGAAAAACAAAAGCCCCTTCCCCAAGGAATAGTTGAAATCAGTCTGAATCCCTCTCCAGTGTGAAGACTGTTGAATTATCTTTTTTTTTTTTCTTTTTTTGGTCATGGAAACATGAACAATGTAACTATTAAATTACTTATTCAGGCTGAAGTCAAAAGAACTTGAGGCAATGTGAGACAACCCTTGTGAACTTTCTGTCCCTCAGTCTTAGCTTGTTGAATCTTTCCATAATCTGTGCTGATGAAAAGTGACCCATGCTAAGTTGGCTTACTCAGTAAAGTCTCAGGAGACAGAGGGTTTCCCCTGCCTCGATGGGTAGCAAGCAGAGATTAAAGTCCGACAAGGTCATCATATCCTGATGTTATGGTGACCAGATGTTTAACTCTGTTTGCTTTACTGCTGTTCTCTTAATTCTCCGATGCTGTTCTTTGCGGGTGGAAAGGAACAGCTTGGACTTTGAGGAACACTAAGCGTTTTGTCCTTGTCCTGTTGTCGTACTGCTGCTAGCTCTTCTGTAGCCATCTATTTTAACAAGAAGTGCCGCGCTGCAGGCAGGTTTGCTGCAGCACGGCTGAGGGGTAGGCAGCCTCTCCAGAGGCAAACAATTAAAACTGTACGTGGGTCATCACTCTTGGATAGTGGAGCCTGGGGAAGGTCTGTGTGATGCATAAGACTCACAATGGATTCTCTTTTATTCATCACGCGAACAAAATGGGGATCAATGTAAAATCCATTTCTCAGCTGAGGGGGCAAAAAAAAAAAGGTCTCTTTTGGGTAAAAGTGATGTAGCCGTTGTAGGAGCGCAGTTCTGGATCCCCAGCCTGGGCTCTGGCAGCTGGCACCTCCTGGAGCCAGGGACATGAATGGCATCATTCATCCGCCCTGTTTCTAACAGAACTGCCAAGTGGAGAAGTTTTGGCTTTTTACTAACAGTGGATATATTCTTCCTTATTTTTGATTACCAGAAATGAATTTTGAGAAGAGGATTACAAATAATAGACCCAAGTAAATTGGTAGCAGTACGCAGTACATCAAGTGTCCGTTGCCCCTTTTGACTTCAGCAGTTGTTCTGTGAGGGAGATGGTTGGCACACTCATTAAATGCCATTAAGAGGCATCACAGGGTGGCAAATATGTCGCTGTAACTAATTGAGTGATGTGTCATTTATAACCAGAGACCCATAGGGTTTTGTTTTCTCTCAAAGCTTTAGTGATATTTCAGTTTGTGACTAGAAAAGCTGGAATTAGGTTTTTTCACTATTTTAAACCTGTGAGAACTGTTTAGGTAACCATCTGTCTTGTAACTGCAGTAACTGTGTATATGCAACTTAGAAGCTGCATTGCCCCAGAGTGGATCCATTGAGGTCAAGTGTGGGCTGTTTGATTTATAAACAAAATGCTTTCACTCTGTATTGAACTCTTGTCTTGGAATTTTACGTTATTAATGCATCTACCTGGGACCTCAAATACAAAATGTTCTTATTGTATAATAAGTGATAGAAATGTTTTCTCTTTAAAACCGTCAAAGCTGAGAAGGTGGGTAAGACTTCTGGGCTGTGGCCACACCCCTGTGGTGCTAGTATTTAGGTATCATTTTTATACAGGAGATGACAAAATCATATTAACTATGCTCAGCAATTATACTCTTCTTAAGGCTTCTCTTTCCCTTCTCTTCACTGCCCTAAAGATAATAAACCCTTTCATTTAAAGGTATTTTTGCACTCTAAAACTGTTAAGTTCAATGCCTTTGGAGATCAATGTGCTGTGCAATCTTTTCTGTCTCCCTGCAATGCCAGCTGGTTTTATGTGGTAAATGTAGATGGAAACATAGACTGGATACTTTTCTTTTGTAAACCTCTGTCTTGGAGGAATGCAAGAGAGCAAACACCTGTAGGACAGGTGTATAATCTGTGTGAGGGAGCTAGATACGCATTGCATGGCCTGATTACATGAAGAGCCAGTGTATCAACTGTTAGTGCTTTTGCTCTTACAGATTCATCTGGAAACAGTTATCTTGGATTTTTTTTTTAATGGACTTTCATGTTTTCTATTGTAATCTTGTGAATATTTTAATACATTTTTTTTTCCCCATTACTGGTTTGCTGGATGAGTCTTATCTGGTTAGGGACTGGGAGAAAGGGGGAGTGAAATACACCACTCCTCTTTCTGGCAGTGTTCTTCAGTCGCTGCCGTCTTTGCTCCAGGAACAACAGAGCTGGAGGCTTCACCATGTGAATTGTTACCCCGTACTACCACTGCAGGTAGGAGAACTAAGAAATGCAAGTGAAACTGGAGAGAGAATACACACAGGAGAGAAACAGCTTCATGGCAGGACAGCCTCTGAAAAAGGCAAGCTGACAAACTGTCAGGCACACGTCTTACAAGAATGCTTTCCTTAAACTATCCTGCACCAATACTCTGCACTGGATAATATACAGCATTATACATAGGGTGAGAAAGGACATTTGTGCCACATCAAGGTGCTGTAGATTTTGTAACTACAGAATGGTTTCCTTTCCTCTCCACCCTTGTCATGCTGGAGTGATAACTCAAATAGGATTGGGGGAAAGCAGGGGTGGAGAGACACTTTAAGAGGACTTTGCAAACTCCAGTATTTCAAGGCCTTCATTTTCCCAAAAGCTGAATCCTGAAGAAGCTACTCTGTCCCAGTTACCTGTTTTTCCTGGATCTAAATTACTTCACTCTGAGGCTCTGTCACCAGTACCGTGTCACTCCCAGCACAGTTCAGCAGGGTCAGATAAGGTAGGGGCCAGCAACTCATTGAAGGCACAATCCACAATCAGTTTCTTTTAAAGAGACAATATAAGACACACAATTTCACTTCAATTTAAAATGTTGCATTTTATTTAAATGTATGGAGATACTTTGTTATTTGCACTTAGAAAACACCTGCTCTCTAGGCATTTAAATTTCCTCTTTCATTTTCTCAGAGGAAAAAAAGATTAAAATTAGTGAAGCTAGGTCCCATGGGGAAGGGATTGTGCGTTGTTGGATTTGACCTGTTGGGTTAAGCATTTCTTTGCTGCAGCTGCTCTTGTTGTTTTGCTTTTAGCTCCTGATTATACCTATAGGAGAAGAAAAAAAAAAAAAGCACAGACTAAGAATAGAACACTAGTTACAATAACAGTGTCTGCCTAACAACCTGTTCAGCAGAGGAGTTTTAAAATGGCAACAAACTTGAGGGTGGAAACCCAGGGTAGGATAGTTTAATTCATGTAAGAAGTTCCAAATTAGTTGCTAAGTTTGCCTCATTCCTTACCAGTACTGAAGCTAGAAAACTCCATATTTTTCCTCCAAAAATAATTTTAAAAATAGAAATAATAATGAAATGCTGCTCTGCTTAAGCACTCTTTGATCCAGCTGGAACTGACATGATTCAACACTGAAAGCTGATAGAAGTGCAAAGCTTATGAGAAGGAGAAAGTCTAGGCTGTTTGCCAGTTAGACCTACTGCTTTTAAAGAATGCCTTAAACCCAGAATCTACAGTTTACGTAGAGAATTCTTTAAAATGTGCTCTAGCTATACTGAAAATATTTAAAACTTTAGTCCCACTCAACAGTGTAGCAAAATAGCTCAGCAGTATTTAGTTAATTGTTCAGTTCCTCTTGCCTGTTGCACTGACATTGAGGATGGCAGAATTTCTAAGTTCCTGATTAGGATTAGGTGGTGTGAATAGCTATAGTATGTAGAGTAGCTCTTGTTAATACATACCTCCATATTCGGAAGAGTTGAGAGCCACCAGCACAGCCAACAAAGAAGTTCACAGCAAACAGACTCCAGTTTTTAGGAATAATAACTAGAGAGTACCTTGACCAAATAAGGCCTGTTGAATGAAAGGGAAAGTTTAAAGATGTTAAGTCTTTAAAGTGAAATATTCAGACATTCCCCTAAGTTTGGAGACAGAATCACGGACCAGTTTAAGTAAACAAGTTTTAAAACTTCATGTTAGACAACTGCTTTTCTTATAAGTAGCCATTTCTCAGTTAACAGTACATCAAGTACCAGTGGGGCAGCTACAGGTATGTATTGTATTTTTCCAAAATAATTAGACAGTAAGGTCAATCATAGTCTTAATATCAAAGATTCTCTGTACTTTACAGCAGTCTAAACCTCAATTCTTCAGCACAGTTGCAGGATAGTGGCATTTTGCTGTAGTACATCCCACTTGCTGCAACAGCTTAGACATTACAGAATCTACCCGTCAAGAACGGTTTACATATCATGCAAAATGCCCAGCACTGTGTCAGGTATCAAAATGAAGTCTGGAGAAGGAAGAAAGTGGCAGCTGTAATTCTGGTTTTCAGCTTCAGCTGCCACAAGTTCCATCCCCTGACAAGATCCAGTAGAACACCAGAGTAATGGAATATTGTTTCTGCCAGTGTGAAAATTCATGGCAGACAACAGTGCAGCAGTCCGTGTACCGCTGCTTCCAAGTTCTTTTAACACATGGAAATTCTTTCCAGTTACGTTAGTGTAATTACCCTACCATTGCTTAATCCCTTAAAGTCTGTTCTAAAAAAGTCACTATATCCTGAACTGATTTCAAAATTACTTGACCTGGAGCAAAAGAGGTCACTTGGTGGAATGAGTGTAACTTAAGAGATGAAACTCATATCCTAACTTGTAACAACTTGCTCTGGACAATTCCAAATTAAGAGGCGTAGAGAAAACTGTTACATAATCACAGATCTCTTACTGATTTAATAACAAGCATAGGTCTGTCCTAGAATTATCATGTGACAGTAACAGTGAGAGCTAGCATATTATAGTTAAGCCTTTTCTACAGAAGTAGATCAGTACTGATGCTGAATTCGGCAAGAAGTGGATACAGTTTTAGAGAGTGTGCTACATAAAAGCATGGAGTAACTTTGCTTTACCTGTGGCCATTAGCACTGCGGACTGTGCTGTGCTGAGCTTTTCTGCTGGTCTGGTCATGTCAGCCATTCCAGCACATACCAAACCCTGTGAAGAGAAATTCAGTGAGCACCAGCCCAGTACCAGGACCTCCTGTAACGGATCAAATGCTGTACAAGGGGAAGTTGCTTCCATAGCTCAGGGCTTATTCTGTAGGCATTATGCAGGAGATGGGATGCATCATATGAGCAGAGTAATAAGACTCAGTGACACCATATACTTCTAGTCCCTTGTGGTAGGAGTAAGTCCCTGGTGGCAGGGGGTGCAACTGGCTTGCAGTAAAATCCTAGGCAGTGAAAATTTTGTATTAGTTTAAGAACAAGGTTAATTTAAGCCCAGCTGCTTAAGAGAGCAGCTGAAAAACAAGTTGCTTTTCATGCAACAAGCAGAAGCTTATCTAAATAAGGCCCTTCTTCCTAAAGCTTGAGCTAAGATTTTTGGTAAAGATGTAGGTGTGACACCATATAGTTTTTACTCAGTTTCATCTGAGGAGGTTAAAGTGATTCTTTTTTAATATAATTTCAGTAAAAGTAGAAAAAATCCAGGTGAAGTGAGGAACAGCTTGGCTGATCTACTTGACAACTCGAAAACACACTGCTTGATTTGTTTTGTTGTGTTATTGCCCTCTACCGGAAGGAAAATTTCATGTTCATGTTACAGGAGTTCACCAAAAGACCCACCACAAAACCAAAATCCCACAAATAAGAGAGTCCTAATGCTTTTAATTCAGTGCCTGCCACTAAGGACTGTTTTGGCTCCAATGAAGAAACCAGTTTTCAAGAGCAGAGACTTCCGTGTGCTGCCTCACTTATGGGATTGGTGTTGCTGCAGCGGTGCCATGGAGGTACAGGTTTTCAGCACACTTGGGTAACTGCTACAGCTCACAGCATAACACCTTGCCTGTGACCCATATAAAGTTGGGATTCACAATGGCAAACTTATGAACCAGCTGGCAATAAGAAGAACAGGTTATATCCTTGTTTGTTATCAAGCAAGGAGATCAAACAGCTTTATGATTTTAGAGCTCATTTATTTTATCTGTACCAATACAATAACTAGGAGGAGTACAGTGAATTAGGAGGAGGTGTACACTTCACCTGCACAAACACAGCCAAGGGTTGTAACCCTTATAACAAGTGGGAAGCAGAACTGCACAGGAAGCAGAATGCTACTGATAGCCGAAATGGCTGTTGCCTTTTTTCTTTTTTAGACTAGTGTTTTCTTATCATTACCTCATACTCTGACATGCTTTAACCTGCCTTCAAATTTGGAGGCTTAGGAATTGGCTTCCTTAAGATACTCTTCAAATTCCTCAATCCCAGAAGAAATGCCTACCTTGAGCAACAGTTAAGTATTTCACAAGAGAAAGCTTTTGTGAAACTTTCAGTGAAGAGTACAATTTTTCCACAAAGCATTTTTCCCCTGCTGTATCCCCTACGTGTTATGCTATGTTATTAAGGCTAATTTTGTGCCTCCCTGTGTGTTAAAAATTATAGCCTGGATATTAAATCTTTCTGTAGGCTCAGATATCTGCTGGACAATGACTGCTTGCTCAATAGGTTGCTGCAGATTGCCCTCTGACTGACATACACACACCAGGTGGCATGTTATACTTACCCATTTCATAATAGGTGCCCAGAAAAACACTGTTTTGGGACCTGAGGAAGAAGCGGGAGGAAGAAAAGAAGTTATTCAGTGAGATGTGGCTGTTTTAATATCTACAGTAAGTTTGTTGTTTTGTTTGGTCGTTTTTTTATTTAATTTGGTTTTTTTTTTTTAAATAATGAATTGTGTATATTAGTACAGTTTCTACCACTGTAAAAGCTAAGCTCTGTCACCTAATACTCTTAGTTCATCAACACAGGGCATCAACTGTTGTGGTGTAACAAGCCCATCCATTTCTGCAAGAGATGAGTAGGATTTTTTATTTCCATTTTTAAGCAACCACTGCTGCTGTAACAAAAGAGCTTATAGACAGATGGTTTTAAGCAACCAAGGACACTAGAGCAATGAGAAGAGTTATGATAAGGCCTAGGAATAGTAAAGACAGTTTCTATATTACGATTAAAAGCCATTTTATACCTGGACTAGCAGAATTAGTATGTGAAAACTTTGTGAACTGAATCTTGTGAACTAAAGCCCCAAAACATTTTATTACTAGTACTGTAACAAGTGAGTCCCTCCTTCCCTTCGCAAATCACAGCCTATCTTTTGATGCTACAGAAGACATGCTGCACAGCAGCATTACATGGTTAAAATAAGAGTAGAAATGGCAAACATAAGGAGCAGTAAATGTCACAAGGAGAGTGTCCTCATTCATCTTTAACCCGCACCTCTGAATAAACATATCTTTCTAGCAGAAACAATGCTTCCCACCCAATAGATCCCACACCCCAATAATCCATCAATAGGCAAAGGAGGATTATGGGGGAAGAAGTGCAAATCTACAGAAGGAAGGGAGAAAAGCCCATGGGATAGGATCTGTGCGGAAAACATCTCTCTCACAAATATACATATTTTACAGCAGTGCTAAAATGGCAACTGGTTGGTTAAAACAAAGTATTGTTAATGCCACGCCTACAGCATGCAGACTGACAACTGTGCCAGAAATCATTAATCTAGGACTACGGCTTGAAGTCTTAAAAGAGACACCATGATCCAAATTACTAACCCATCGCACTGGGAGACAGTCAGGACACTGGTTCTGATTTAACCAAAACACATTAAGTTTTAGGTCTCTCTAAGCCACTGCTCAGCATTCTGCTAACATGCAAGATGATGCCAAGTTTTTCCTGTAACACATTACATATTATGAGTAAAGTTTTAAAGTATAAACAATAAAAAGCGAGCAACCAAAGCCCCAGTGTTTATGTGAGCTAATTTTTCACTAACAATTCAGCCTTAAAAAGGCCTTGCAGTATCTATTTATACTCTCTGTTTTAAGCACCCTCAGGTTTAAAACTATGACTTGGGAAAAATTAAACAGCAGGTTTCTACAGCAAGCACCTGTGAAGAAACTCATAATTTGGGGGATAAGAGTAATTGTTAACAGATATCCGTTGCTCCATCACCTTAAAGCCAACTAAGCTCTATAAAAGGGCAGGGCAACTGCAGCACAGAATGCAACAAAAACTGGCTTGGCAGCTTTGCATAAAGCCCTCTTAGACCCACACTGCTTGTGAGAGTGATCAAGTTTCAAACCACTGTTAGTAACTATTAGCACATTACTTCTTGCTTGGATAGCTGAATGTTTGTACCTACATGGGATTTAATTCTTTCTAGGATGCATGGGATTGTGCAGTCACTAAAACTGCCTAATATCATGAATAAATACAGCTCAATACTCATCCTTTAAAGATGTAAATTTCAGTTCCTGTTCTCTTAGGCAGCTACTCAGTATGTCAGGATCAGGCTTCAGATACAGCTCTTTATAAATCAGACTTACAGAGGTCCCGCAGAAGTAGCTTTAATTACTGTCACCTATTTTCTCTTAAAACACAAATACAAATTTGGAGTACTGGAGAGCGTGGCATGAGAATAAATTATTACATTGACATTCCCTAAACAACTAGTAAAGTTTTCAAGAAGGCTGACCTTGATTTTTATTAATAATAGATAAACGGATAATTTAAAACTGCCGACTGCAAAAGTAAGAAACTAAGGTGCCAAGTAAGGTACCAAGCCAACCTTGCTGTGAGGGAACACGTCAGACTCCCTAAGTGGAACGCCTCTCCTGGAGGCACGCCAGTAAGCACCCAGCCGGGATGAGCTCTTCCCAGATCCTGACACCCAGAATTTTTCAAGGATGAATTTGACAGCAGCACATCAGAGCAGGGACATACCAGAGGCTAATTTGGATATTATGTGTGACCAGTTTATAGAATTTATGATCTCTATTAAACGTAAGAAGTGTTTGTCCTGGAGAGTTTAATCAGGCAAAGTGAACAGAAGAGCCAAAGGAGAGGGAGTACAAGCTGAGCCCATGCTTCCCCGTGGCTGCCAAAAGCCATGTTCCCTGCTCTGTGGCAGCCAGGGAAGTTGGTGTGCTGTACCCCGGGGTCTTTGTTGTCCTCCAGCAGCCTTGCTCTCTGCAACGCCAGCCAAAGAGCGAGCTTTTCAGACCAGGCATCAGTTATTTTACTGGAAGCTTTCTTTGTGCGAGAAAAGAAGCAAGCATTGTTCTTCATTTCTTACAAGTGACTTATAGTTTCATGATAATGACACTTATATTCCTAAACTAGACTAGAAACTTAGATATCACCAGGGATAAAATGTGAGCCTTTCATTATTAACCGGCTTGTTTTGCAGTCAGAGGGACATCTATTGCATAACTTTCCCACAGACCCACCTTCAAGACATTCAAAGCTGAAACAAAAGTGGCAGAGGTTCTGTTTCGATACCTGCTTTTTTCTGACACCTTTTTTTTTTCAATACCTACCATACTGTGGCTTTTCTCACTTATGCCATCAGTATGGATTATGGTGCACATATATAAATACACAAAGTCCCTAAAAAGTGGATTTTTTTTATTACTTTCAACATTATGTTGGTGAAAAAAAGTGGCCCAAAGGCCATGAAGTGGAAAGCACTGCAAGAGAACCTCCAAAGCCTTTTTCAATTAGTACTACAGTTCTGATGAAGAACGAACGTTGATGTTGCCATTGCTCACCGTGCCTTGCATTCAATAAAAGCAATTGCAAGCTGCCAGATATCACACAGGATGAATGCAGCCCTCAAAGGCTCGGCATCTTTACAATGGAAGTGCTGGGCATATTGACTCTTTTAAACAAAAGTTGCATTCGTGTTAAATATACATATGTAGGTCTAGTGAATTCAGTATAAATCAGACATTTTGATAACTGCAGTTTTCACTCTTTAATTGTGATTTCTTTAAAACAAGAACTTTCAAGAGAGGAGCATTATAGGAGGATGGAGCAACTGACTGAAAACCAAAGTCCATTTTCACAGTGCATATTCCAGGTAGGTGAAGAGTCAAGGATGCACATCGCACTGAAACAAAACAGTGAGAACAGCAACCTATGGAATTTTAGGATTTTATCGAGCAGTCTTCTTAACTGCCCTCTGCAATTTGTTTACATGACAAATATCACGTAAATGCCACCGAAGCAGATCTTTTTACAAGGAGTTTCTCCCTCGTAACACAAAAAACGTGTTTGCTCAAGTAAAGGTAAGCTTTAGGTCAGGTAAGGGCAGCTCTTTTCAGGGGAACTGGAGCCCTTCCATTCCCACAGGAGCATGACAGCGGCTTCACAGGGGGCACGACTTGTCTTCGGCAGGAGCGCCGCGTTCAGCAGAGAGAAAATAAAGCAAAACGGCAGCTTGGCTTAAACCAGAGCGCCGCTTTAAGATCAGCAGTCCTTGCGGCTGTCCCCTTTATTTTTTTTCAGCACGTCCATTGGAACGAAGCGGCTGCTGGAGCCTTCGGGAGCCGCCGCCTCCCCCGGCCTAGGAGCGGGCAGCCCCGCCGCCCCCCGCCTTCGGGCCGCGCCATGAGGCGACAGTGACACTGAGCTACACGCCAGCGTCGCAGGAGGCGGCAGTAACAATTACATCCGAGCCGGATATTTTTTATCATTATTATTATTCTTTCCAAATAAAGGGAGTTTTCCTCTAACAAGCCCGCTCTCAGGCAGCGCTTCCCCTTTCCGAATCACGGTGCACGGAGGCGCGACCCTGCCGCCCCGATTCCACCGCCTCCTCCTGCTCCCCACTCAGGAGGACACCCCCCCCCACGCCCCCGCTCCGTACCTTCCCCTCCCCGTCCCGGTAGATCCCGTTGCCCACAGCTCTGGCACCCCCGCCGGCTCCCCCCGCAGGGACCTGCCGACCCAGCTGGAGGGGACAAGGTGACCCCCTCAGCCCCCCCCAGCCCCTAGCGCGCTGGGCGGCGGCCGTTACAGGCCCCGTTACCTGCCGGGTGGTTGTAAAAGGGCCGGAACCGTGGCGGCAGCATCAGCTCGATGCGGTCGAGCAGGCGGTGGTAGGAGGCGCGGAGCCCCGCGACGGCGGCCGCCATGGCGGGACGGCGCGGGGGGCAGCGGGGCCAGGCAGCGGCAGGTCCGGCGGGCGAGCGGGTACCGGCAGCTCTGTCCCTCCACGACCCGCCGTCCTTCCAGGGAGCCCCGCCCACCCGTCACCCCCGCGCCGGGGGGAGGAGCGGCCGCTCCCCGCCCGCTGATTGGCGGCCTCCGCAAGAGGCGGGGCGGGCCGGAGAGGGTTGGCGCAGCGCTATTGGTTAGGGCGGCCTGTCCCCGGCCTCGTGAGGAGAGCCGCGAAGGAGGCACCCTCGGGGCGTCTTCGGGAAGGGCACGGGCGCCCGGCTCAAAGATGGCCGCCAGCACCGCTTCACTCTCCTATGCAAGATGGCCGGCGCGTGGAAACCCCGGCCCACAGCTACGGGCCCGGACCCAAGATGGCCACCTCGTAGCTTCAGAACGCCTTGCCTCGAGAGCCTGTTTGGCCGGCGGGGCCGAGCGTCTTGACGTCACCCGCCGGCTACGCGACGTCGGGAGCATCCCCTGAGGCGCCGTTAACCAGCTCGCGCGAGACAGCCGGCGGTCTCGCAGCGCGGCGCCCCCTCCCTCGCGGCTGGGGGCGGGACGCTGGGGCGGGGCTTCATGCCCTGGGGGCGGGGCCCGGAGCCGCCGCCGGCCCCGCCGCCGCTCGCTCGCTCGCTCCCCGGTCGGTGCCTCGTCGCGAGGCGAGCGTGAGAGCGGCCGCGCGCGCGCGCGGGTCGGGCGGTCGGTTGGTTTCCATGGTGATCGTGCGGGGCGGCCGTTACCAGCGGAGCGCCCGGCACCCTTCCCCACCCCCAACCCCCCGCGCGGGAGCATGTCCCGCGGGCACTGCCCCCACCTGCTGTGGGACGTGCGGAAGCGGAGCCTGGGGCTGGAGGAGCCCGGCCTGCTGCGGAGGCACTACCTGGGTAAGGGCGCGGCGGCTGGGGCGCGGGGGAGGCGGGCGCCGGCGGGCCGTTCTTAACCCCCCCCGCCGAGGTGAGAAGAGAGGGGCCGGGCCCCCCCTTTCCAACCGCCGCTCCACCCCACCCGCGTACCGAAGTTCCCCTTGGCCCCATTTGAGCCCTCCGCTCCTTCGGGGAGGGGGGGGGGGGGTCCGCAGGGCCCCGGTCCCTCCTTGAGGACGCGGGGGGCCGCCGGAGCCGTTGCCCGTCGTCCCTCTCCCTCCCTGAAGGAACTGTTGCATGAGGGGAAGATCCAGCCGGGAAGTTGGGCGGCGGGGCGGTGGCGGATGGCGGCGGCCGCGGCTCAAAATAGACCGGGAGCCGCGGTTTTATGCCCCGGCTTCGGATTTACCGTCGCTGAGCCTCTAAAAGATTGCTA
>JAOXJM010000001.1:97962236-97990613 GCA_026413425.1 Tringa solitaria | reverse complement strand
GATGCAGCCCAGGACACGGTTGGCTCTCTGGGCTGCCAGCGCGCACTGCCGGCTCATGTGATGGGTTTATTTGCTTTTCTGTGAAGGGTCACGCTGCTGAGGGTGGCTCTGTTTAGCCAGGAGGAAGACTGAAGACTTTTTGTTATTGTTGTTAACTGGCATAGCAGGTTATCCAGAGAACATCTATTAGTCGTAAATAGTTTGTAGAAAGGAACTGATTCCATTTCTTAGCTCAGGGTGATTGTCAAAAGTTGTGGTGTTTGATACAATGGAATCGAAATAAGATGTTTCTCCCTAATCTCTGACATCTTTTTCATGTACTATATTAGAACTTGAATCTTTCCAGATTTCTTAGAGAGAGTGTTGTGTGATGCTATCTCCTGAGGTTCCCCTCCCTCTTCTTTAAATACTACTTCATATCGTAGGGCAATTTTTTGTGAGGGTGTGACCTTAATACTATATTTTTCTCATCCTGTTTTTTAAGATTTGGGTTTGTAATTTATAAATAAACTGTAAGAAAACCAGTAGTTAGGTTCATTGTGGTAAGATTTTGTGAAGTTTGTCAGCTGTTGTTAAAAAGAGAACTGTAAATATATTATTATGTAGGTAGGAAATGGGAGAACTTACTAAACTAATCAGGTGTCAGTAGCTCCCCTTCTTTACTGAGATGAACCATAATAAAACCAAAACTAATTACAGTTTTGAAGTAGGTTAATTGCCCTGTTCATAGGTAGGGTTAAAAACAGGGTAGGCAAGGATAGCTGTTATGTGTATGGACAGCTAATTAGTTTTGATATTGCTGGTGTTACATTCATTACCTTATTAGTGGCTCACTAAATATAGAGAGAGTTCGGTATTATTGTTGAACATTAAGTTCTTCCTAAAATACATCGTCTGGGGTGTGAGAGTGAAATTAATTCTGTAAAATACGCAGAACGTTCATTCTCTCTGTTGCTTTTCCTTGGACAAACAAACAAGCAAAAACTAGCAGAGCTGGAAATGTGAATGTTAGAGAGAACGACTAGAGAGATGTGTTATTTTTCCCCAATTTTTACTCCGGCTGCATTTCAGCACGTGGTATCTTACTCTTTGAAAATAATGCAGAGTAAGAAGGGTCAGACAGCTTTAAAATTACCAACTTTGTAGTTGGTGCTCTTGCAGACTTGGAGATAGTCACAGAGTATTTAATCAGCCTTTCTTCTTTAATTCTTTGCACAATACTTTTGATGTTTTCAGGTGCACTGTTACGTTTCATGTCCTAAACCTCTGGCATTAATTTTCTTTGCCAGAACGAATTAAAAACATTCATTTGTCACAGCTAAACCCTGGAATTGGTAGAGGTATTTTTTTGTTGTTTTTCCTTCTACAAGTCTAGCAAATCAACTGCTGCTTGGAAAAGGACCATTATAAATGTACCTGGTTGTCTGATGACAGAAATGATTGACTGCTGTTTCAATGCAAACAGTGTAGCTTCCTGATGCGCAGCATCTTCCACTGCACTTTGGTATTTGCACAAAAAAACCAGTTCTGTAGTGATATTTTCTAGCACACACCAAATACTTTGTGAAACTAGACTAACTGAAGATTTAAGAAAGATAGAGTTGAATTCCCCCTTTTCTTTTTTTCCATTAGTGATGTTTTCCAACTAATAGAAATAGTCAAGAGTTGAAGTTCACAGTTTAATGAATGAATTAGAGGAAAATGCATCTTTGAAACAAAACCAAGCATCTTTAGCATGCTCAATCTAATATATGTCAGGCAGGAAATTTGCTATAGTCATTGAATTTTCAGTGGTTGTATAGAAAAGCTTAAGATCTATAAGAGCATTGCAGAAAAATGTTACTTTTTAATTGTAAAAAAACATAAGAGAGGGTAGTGATCAGGTATTGCCTTAAATTAGATATGTTGTGGGTTTTTCCCCTGTTAATAAAAGCAAGACTTAGAGACTCTAGTCCTTAAAAAAATTACAGATGGGCAATTGAAAGAGCAATGTGTCATCAAGACCTGTTGATAACAAAATGAATTTGGAGGAATTTAATGGAGAGACTATGTCAAAAATGAATTGCCTGATGCTATCTCGTTTCAATTAGTACCAAGGAATAGAAAGGCACAATGCGTATGTATAAAACAGCCTTTAAAAAAAATGTTAGGGATGATCCTAGCACATAAAGATTAATGATTTTTTTCTTTCTAGTTCCAAGTGAATCAACTGAGATAATAAAGAGACCCATTTTAAATATTTTAATAGAATAATTTGTAGAAAATAGCATGCTATCAGTAAAGGAAAGTAAAAACATAGTGTAGCAGAATCATCTGGACAAGGCAAAAAATAAAGAAAAGCTGGCTGGTTGTAATTTGTTACATACCAGAAAACCAGAAAGAGACGTGGGCTGGGAGGCAGGATTAAGGAGTGCTGAATACTTAATTTTAATTTCAGTCTAATCAGCCTTCTGTTATCTTTGGGATTATTTCACTCGTAGACTGACTGAGCTACGGAAGTGGAGGCGCAGGAGCCAGTTGGACCTGCAAGTGGTTCAGCCATGTAGCACTACATTATGTAAATTTGATTGCTTGTTTTGCTACTATCTCAAGAATCTTTGCTTGTAGTTAACAATATTATTCACCTCTCCTCGGTTACATCTTCCCTGTGTGTTTTGTGGTTTAATTGTATTGCTTTGTGTTACTGCTGCTGTCTCCTTAGTGTTGTCTCATCTTGCTCCTACTCAGTGATAAAGGGTTGACAATCACTTCAGTATATTTTCTTTAAAAAAAAAAAAAAAAGATATGCAGATCTGGGATTACTTGGTGCCTTCTGTCACTCTGTCCTGAAAAAAGAGAATAATTTCCAGTTAGGTTTTAGGATGCTGGGGACTGATAGGAGTACAACTTCTGTTTTTTTTATGAATTAGCATCAATTTGTGGAAAACTGTGGACCCTTACAGGCTCTCACATTATTATGTTTTATGGTGGGACTAATTTCCTGAAGCTTGTTTTTTGGGTCTTGTTTTTTCTATTTTTATAGTACTGTATAGATCAGCTATTATCAAAAAAACTACTTACGGAGTTTTGATGTTTTAATTTTCTAAATCGCTAGCTTCTGTGCTACTGTTGTATCTTGACATAAAGTATAAAAACATTAATGGAAGAGGGATTTCTGGCATTGTTTACAAGTGCATCCAGCCTAAGTGGAACTAGGAGGAAATAATCAAAATTGGGTACAACCATTTGAGATTGAGTTTCTGTCCTTCAGAAATTCAAGAAGCCTTTTAAGTTGTCTGGAGTTTTATCAGCTTTGCTTGACATAGGCTAAGTTATGCAGACGTACTTGTACTTTTTGTTTTTAAGGAATTAACTTTATGTGTAGCATCTGTGCACTGAAATATTAATCATATGTATTAAAGGTTGCCAAGAAGTGTGAGTGTATATAAGCATGTTGTATTCCCAAGGCTTGTATAATTATATTATTTGAATGGTACTCAGTCTTAGGATGCAAATGTATTTTCTTTATATGCTTTGGAGTCCCAATCTTCTCATGCAAACAGCTGGAGACTGTAAAGATTTGTGTGCACTTTAAATACCTTTTCATTTTTGATTGTAATATTTCACTGAATTTACATTGTATGCTTTAAAGACAATCTTTGTACAAAGAATATATTTGCTTTGTAAATAACTGCCTCTGTCTTGATACTGAGTGTTTTAGACAGCTTCGTAGTTAAATTGCACCTTGATCTTGTAATAATGAGCTTTGGATACATGAAAGCTGTCTCTCGCCGCTGCAAAAACAAGTCATGTACTGCGTGTACTGGATTTATATTTCAGGATGAGGCAGCAATGTGGGAGATCATTTTAGATCTCTTTCTTTTATTTATTTATTTAATATTTTTTTCCCTTGTAGCCGCCTTCCAGCTGGATTGCTTCCATTAACTGCATTAGGGTAGACCATTAAGCATATCTGTGTTTAGTCGCTTTTAAGTTGTTACTTTGCAATACTATGAGTTCTTGTGACTTTGCTTGTGATTCCTGATCTTCTATCCTTGAATGTCCCCAAAATAGTCTAGAGGGATATGGCTGATCATGTATCAAGAACTTGTTGACACTTGAGACTAGTCCTGTCCCAGCAGTAAGGAAAAATATCAGTTCAGATATGAAGTATGGCAGCTGGATTTTTCACTGATTAAGTACAAGTCTCAGTGTTTTCATATCTTCGGGGCTTAGCGAGTTGCTGATTCAGATATGTCCCAAATGCTTTTGTATGTGTTGAATCATTAAATATTGAACGTTAATATCGTGAGATGGAATCTGAGTCACTTCAATGAATTTTAATATCCCCTTATTTTAATCATTTTGTTCTTCAAGGATTTACAGGCTTTCCTCAGGAAAGTTGAATGCATCATTAATGCTGCTGCTCTCTATTTAGCAGATATCGTGAGGAAGATGAGGATCCATCTTTCCCTCCTCTGTGAACTGAATGTGTTCTGAACCATTAGTGATTCAACCATTAGTAGTTCGAACTCTATTGAACAACTGAAACTTCATCAATATAGAAAACTATTATACTAAACCAACCCCCCCTCTTTATTTAGGTTACATGGCTTTGTTGTTATTATTATTGTAGTGTGCTCCCATTATTTACCTTTCCTAGGAAATGAGGAAAAATGTGGTTACTTTTAAATTTCTTTTCATTTTAGAAACACCGCTATGTCTTGAAAACTCTCTTTGATAAAAAAAGGAATCTCTTGAGCGAAACAACAGGTTTTTTTGGTTATCTAGGATGAATACATACAGTTTAATTCAACAAGCAATGTAACTTTTAGAATTAGGCTTTTTAAATTTGTTTTTAAATCCCCAATGATAATTCAACTTATGTCACAGTGTTACTTAATAGTCATTTACTACCAAGACTCAGATTTCTACTTTACCTCAACTTTTGATGTCATCTATCTTTAAATTCTGATCCCAGGCAATTTCCAAGTGTTTCCACTTGTAATCTCATGGAGTTATGTACCTGTATCTGTTATGGTGTGTCTATCTATTTTGCACCTTCCCCCAAACCTGGCAGTGTATAATTCCCATACTACTCAGGATTAAGTAGTATGTTTAATTAGGTAGGTGTGCAGAATAGTAAATGCTTTAATTCAGTTCCTCCCTGTCCGAATTCTAATTTTCAGTGAGTCATCCTTGTGGGAAAGGCAGGCTGTGCTTTTTTGTTAGAAGACATGTCTCTCTAGATATTGTGGTAAGCTTCTATATAATCACTTCCTAATCTGTTTAAAAATGTGTATTGAGTTAGTTTAAACAGCTTTAAATAGTAGGCTATTATTTAACCCAGAACCTTTGTTCAAAATGGGCTAGGGGATGTTCACATGATTAGTCCCGCTGGCTGATTTGAAAAGCAGTAGCCTCTGATGGACACTTCAAGATAATGGAAGGACTGGCAGCAGTATAGGGCACACCTGTCTTCAGCCTAAGAGGATGTGCCTGCTAGGAATGTGCTTCTCTCTGAAGAGCAGATCCAGTAACTTTTTCTTTCCTTCTTCTAGTGATTTTCCGTGCTCCAGTATTCATTTTGTCTGAGAGCTTGGAGATGATAGAAGATCACGGTTCTGCTGCTAGCAATCTTAACTCTTGCATGGAGGTAGAGTCATACCCCTGTTTCAGCTTCTTAGACATCATCTGCTCTTACTGAAAAGCAGAGCTCCTAATTAACCTTGGATGTTACATAGATAAGTTGAGAAAATAAAGCAGAGTACTTAATGTGATGTGTATTTCCCAAAGCGTTGTAAGAATTTTCTGTGTTACTATGTTAATAACATTTTTACAAAAAAAAAAATATTCAACATGCATTACTGTTCCACGTACTATTTCAGATGAAGACTTTTCATCAGTTGGAGAAAGGCATTTCCAAAAACATGTTCAAACCTACAGTAATGCTATTTACTCCAACTTGCAACACTGCATAATATTTTTTTTTGCCTTCAGTTAATGGAAACCTTCTTTGATTCCTTTGAGAACAAAACAGGGCTCAAATGTATTTTTCTTGATTTCATGTTTCTTCAGTTTTATGTGTATCTGGTTTAGAATTTCAAATTGTTTACTTGGGAGACATATTTTGGTGCTGATGGAGAAAAGAGAAAATGCTTCTGCATTTGGTTAATAATATATCCAGTTAGTCACACTTAAGCAATTTCAGATAGTTTTGTGTTGAGAAGAGTAGGGTGGTATGTGTTATCTGTTTGCTTTCGGTTGTCTTTTACATAGATGCAGCTTCCCTTTGTTTTATCACTTAATTTTTGTCCTCTGCTCTGTAGAAATATTAGTGACATAATATAAAAATTTCAAGTGCCTTTTATCTCAGTGAATAGTTTGTATTGGATCATTGGACTACTTTAAAGGATTAAATGAATACCAAAATTGCTGAAAACTGTGGTATTTTTTCTGCTGTCACAAAACCACACTCATTTTGTCTTCTACTCATCTGCAATCTCTGGCAAGAACAACACAGAAGAATTTACTGTGGGCAGTGTAAGCGGGGACAGGATAGCTGTCAGAATATGGTGTACTTGTGAATGAAATTTATGTACTACTAGTCAGTATAGCACACTTGCTCAAAAGCTAGTACTTAAAATATACAGATAAAATGCCTTCTCTAAGACAGTGAGTTGTACTTTATGCCACATTTTTTGCCACTGAGAAAATCTTACAAAATTAAACTGTATTAATATCAACTTTTTGTATTATGTATCTTTCAAGCATAAAACATGGTAGATATCAAACAGAAATTAAACATATTAGTTTAAAGCTCAAATGCTCATAGCCTTACCAGTGATGGAGCCCAATGAAAGCTTATATTCGGGTGTAACTACTTTTAGAATCTGAAATATGTTTGAAAATTAATTACAGATATAGTTACTAATGCAAACAAATCTTCTCTGTGCTGTTACCTATGGTAACTTACTCTTGCAGATTCGTTAGAAGCAAACTTAAACAGAAGTCTTTTTCAAAATGCTTATTATTTACCATGAAATATATAACATTGTTGAACTTTTTTTTTACTTCAGCAGATCTATCTGGTTTTGTGGTTTTTGAGATCAAATCTTCTATGAGTATACTCACCAGGAGATATTACAGGCTTGCTGGATTGTAATTCAGGGCATAGTGTCCTATCTTAAGTAGTTTCTGTCTTACTGTTAATATGTGAAAGTTTTGCGTTTATTAATACGTGAAGCTTATTCTGAAGTGGGTCTTAGGATTTGAGTGCAAGCTTGATTAACTCCAAATTGTTTGATTCTGGGTGTGTAGTAGCAAAGCTCTTATGTATTAAAATGGCAACTAACTCTCTTTATAGTAATTAAAATATTTTGTGCTTTCTGTATAGCATTCAGACCTTAAGTCTTGATGATTTATCACTAAGAGCAATAAAGAATTTGGGTTATCTGTTTTGAACTTCAACCATAATGATGTAGTTTTTCATAATAACTTAAAAGGTACTCTTTTAAGCATTGACAGAACCAAGATTTACTTTTTTTTTTTTTTTTTTTTAGTATTTATACAGTAGTACAGAACAAAAAAGAAATACAATGCAGGGCCTTGACCAAAGGCCTGGAGGTCACACCAATGGATTTGGTTTCTGGCAGTACTGCTGATTTACTCTCTCCTTTGATAAATTGCTTCAGTTTCCTGTGTCACAGATTCAGTACCTATAAAATAAGGCTACTGTCAGCCTATGTAACTAACAAGTGTTTTTCAAGATTTTAATTCGTCTTCAAGAATTTTAACGTACCTAAATGAAAGCTTATTTGGTATATAGTCTTGTTTACTGAGTGGTATCTGGAGAATTCTGTTAGCTGAATACAATATTCCAAGTCACTTGCTAAGGAAAAACAACATGCTGAGATGTGGATGGAAAGTTATACTAGATCACTATGAAGAACTTCACAGAGTCAATCCAGCAAAATAATCCATATACAAATGAACCAGGCCTGCCATTTTTTCATGGAGTGACTTCAGAAATATGTAAACTCTACCCTGGAAAATCAAGAATAGTTTTTAAATGTGCTTATAGTGCAAGATAACATGTGCTCTGCATTGGGAACAGATGCTGGCTCCATTTCAGTTTTAAACTAGGGCATTCCAAATGTCACAGCAAGCTAGCACTGAGGGACTTGGCCTTGGAAGGAGCCAGCTTGAATGAGTGTTCATTTGACAAACAGGATCTATTACTGTTTTTCTGAATAAAAGTTGTCTTTTAATGTCTCATACTATGGTGGTGTGGCTTTGAATCAAAGTTTAGTTATATTTCTGTAGAGCACAAATGTGCTATAAAGCTAGACCTTCTTCATGAAATGATCTGTACTTTTGCAGTGGGAAATTCTGGAGTACTGTTTTAAATGTATGAAGGTTTTACATGCTTGAAGCAGTAAACGTCACTGCTGTCATCAGTTCTGAAGCACCATTGACAAAGTCACTTACAAAAGAGAGGTATGTGTACCTCTGCCTAAATAGCCATGTAGAAAGCGTCTGACCAGCAATTCCTAAACAGAGGATTGTGACCTAAATAGTGTCATAAGTGTTGTGAGCAGGGAAGATGAGGGACATTGTGGTCTTTTGGTATTGCTCCCTGAAGTGAGATTAGAGCTGTGTGTATGTGCTCAAACACCAAGGTTAGGCACTTCTCGAAAGGGGAGTGGCAAGGCATCGTTTGGCTTGATGTTGTACGCAGTCTAGTCTAACAGTCTAATGCTCTTACCTGGAGTTTTGTTCCGAGTTGTATGAACAGCGGACAAAAAAGACAATGGTCCTTGAGTTTAAGTGCGTTTAGGATTTAAGTAAAAAAGAAGGTTCATTATAACCTGTTTACATAAAAGAGAGTTACTCAAAATAGAGTTGAAGCTATTGGTTTAAACATTAGTTCAGGAAGAGATTACATTTGTTTTCAATACACTTTATTTTTCCCTCTTCATGTGTATAGTACAGTAGTGTTTTTAAGTGAAATGGTAAGTCAGCTTGTGTATAGGGAGTAAGTACATAAAATTCCTATGCCCTTGCCTTACTCAATATGTGTTTATAGATTTCTTTTTTCTCCTTCATCTCTTCCTTTCACATCACTTTTCCAAAAGTTTACTTTGTGTTTTATCCCTTAAGTATATATATGGAATGATACTGGACTTGAGTGTTACTTTTCAAAATGCAACAGTAATAACAAAATTGAACTCAATTTTGAACCCAACAAATCAGGTTTTCTCTAGTTTAAGAGATGTAGAGTTGTGGATAATGCTTGGAAGATCAACTTCCAGTTCTTTGCTTAAATTACAAGCCTATGGTTTATGTTCTACTTGAGACTTAAATGCATTATTATTTATATTCCTGTACAAAAGGTTGTACTTCTTGAACTGTGTTGTACTTGGGTCTTTCAGCTAAGTTAACCATAGGGTTATTTTCTGCTTTTTAGCTATTAGTTTTAGAGGAAGCATCAACCTCTAAACCTGTGAAATGTTCATTTTGCCATTTCTGCACTCTTATTAAAAGTGATGGGAGAGCTAGGAAATGTGGTGCCTGTCTTAGGATTTGTAAAATGAGAACCATGTGAATTGTTTAAAGATTTACATTTATATTCTCATTCTTTTATTGTTCAGGCTTTTACCTCTTAGTGTCCATTAGCAGGGACATAATAATTACTTCTTCAGTGTTACTGTTTAAAAACAAATAATGTAATTAGTATTTTTCTTCTAGGGAGAAGAGAATTCATCCAAAGATTAAAACTTGAAGCAACCTTGAATGTGCATGATGGATGTGTAAGTCATTTATTGCTTTTTTGTTTGTCAAATTGTGATTTTGTTGCCATGGTAATAGTTCCTTAACTTAAAAATGCAAATACCATGTATTAAAGCTGAGCTGGAAAACTCCACTTGTTGAGACCTATATCTGAATTCTCTAGGTATTTGTTTCTTTTTAAACATCTGACACTTTACCTTTGAAGCAAAACAAAATCCCATTCTTATATCTTAATTCTGCATCCCACTGCTGAATAAATTAATCTCCTGTGGCAGGAAAATGCATTATTATCTTTTCAGTTAGAACTCATCTTAAACCTTTAAATGGAATCTTTAATAGTTTTGTGTTATGTTGATATATTTTGTTGACTTAAAGCTGTATTAGTGTTTTGAGTGATTTATTCTCCATGTCTAAAAAGCAGTTGATCAAGTGCTACATGCTTATTTAAAGAGACAATAAAAACAAAAAAAAGACTTCTGCGAAAGGCAATAACATAACTTGAAATATTACTTCTTCAAATACTTAATTTTTGCAAGTGGTCCAGTCATATTCTTTTAAATAAAAGATTTTACTTAAACTAGGGAAAGGGCAAAGAGATTACTATAATACCTTTTAAGAATAGAGCAGAAGTTCATGATTGTGCAAGCATTGTCTTTGTTGCACAAGATACCTGAAAAGTGAAAGGATACTACATGTGCTATAAAAAGTGAAATTGTTAGTGTAAATTTTATACTTTAATGTTTTTATTTCAAAAGCTGTTGCTAACACAGTAGTAGTTTTAAGGAAAAAGTGTTAATAAAATTTAGCCTTTTGGCTTGAGATCAGAAGTATGATATCAAATTGTGTATATTTTTGAGAGACTAGAAAGACCAGGAAAGACAAGGATTAGAATTGCTGTATATAAAATGTCAGCTGCTGTTTTGCTGTACTGACTGCCATGGTAGGTCTAATGTTCTCACACAGATGGTGTTGACTTAAAAAGCCAAATGCAATAATTTCCCATTTATTTCAGGAAATGTTATAAGATTAACAATGTAAGGTCTCTTCCAACCCAAACCATTCTGTGATTCAGGTTTTGTATTCAAGATTGTAACAGTGATTTTTACTTTAGAATTTCTTTTCTAGTAGTTTTTTTATCTCCTCAAATATGCTTAAGATGACACTTTTCAAATTTCTTTTCCTGAAGTTGGTTGGGGTTTTAAAATATTTTTTATTCTTTGTTTTCTTTTAAAAATAGCCATTTTCACCTGTAGGACACGGGATGGAAAAACAGTATTTCTTCACTAATTGATCAAATTGGAGTGACTGATTATTTTAGTTAACTACCACTATGTCATGTAACTGAAATTACAAATTTGGTGTTGGCTGTTTGGTGTTGCTTGGATCTACCTGGTGGATATGTATTTGAAAATTCATTTTTAATTGTTTGTGTTAGCTTTTAAAGTATGCTTTAATATGTGGCCTAACTTAATTGTTTTACTGGGTGCAAAATATTCTAATTGCGAACTTACAGCATTATATTCTGGTGCTTAAAATCCTGCTACTATTTGAAAAATGTCTTTAGAAATTAAATTTGCTCAGAACTGTCCACCTTTAAAGAATTGGATGTTAGGAGTTTTTAACTCATTTACTGAGTGTTTCTTTTCAGGGAATAGTCTTTTATGGCTAACAACCATTCAGTACAATTTCTTACTACTTGGTTAAAAAAAATCTGAAATAAAAGTAAATGAAATTACAGTTTGGATTTTTTGGCGTAGTTGCAGTTTTTTGGGGTGTTGGAGGGTAGTAGTTGGTTTGGGAGTTTTGGTTGGTTTATTTGTTAAACCATTTACATTCTTCTGTGGAAAAAGTTGTGACTTGTATTTTCTATATAAAGCATGCTGTGTAATTGGACACGATGGACAACATACTTAAGGCAAGAATTTTTTCTTCTAATTGAGGATAAAAGTAAAGTCCTACTTCCTACCTACCATTTGATCTATGTTACACAAAGGAGAGATCCTGTGGGAAGTATGACTGTATGTATAATCGTATTCAGGTGCAGTATCTTTGAAGAAGGGGATAGTTCTATGAATTACTTCAAGTATACATGCTCTTGTAGCAGTAATATTACCATAGCACCTTTTTGTTTGAGATACGTGTATCTTCATCTCAGAGTTTAGGTAGCATTGTCTTTGAAATAATGCAATTTTCCACTTTGAAGACACAGTTTCTAGCCAGTGGTATGTGAAGTAATTCAATTAGCCTACAGAATCATTGGTGTCTGCTTGTAACCTTACCATCCTTCCAGGGCATGACTTGCCTCTTTCAGCAGGATTCACACTGTCCAATTCAGTGAGGTCATATGTATGCCAGAAGTTGCCATTTTCTGTGGTAACTCTAAAGGGTGCTTAAGTTGATGAGGAAACGTAAAAAAATTACATAGGATGCTTTCTGTATGAAGTGGCTAAATCCAAAGAACAAGCATTGAGAGAGAAGCAATTTGGACTATCGGTGATGAAGTGTGAGGAAAGTAGAGGAGAAAGCAACTCTAAACCGTATTGAAGTAAAACTATTACTTATTTTCTTCTGGTTCTGGTCCTGTGAAAGCTGAGGAAGGTAGAACTGCAGAATGCATAGGTAGATGGAGCATTTGACATGTGCAAAACCTACATTTTAAAATAAAGAGAATTACCTGGAGGAATAATTTCTCATTTCTATTTATAGACATTCAGTTCAGTAACAAAAAAACATCCTGTGTGGCATACATCTCCTTTAGGATGACACTTTTGAGCAAGTAATTTTTAGATGTAGTCCTCAAAGCTATGCTTAAATTAGTACAGGAAGTTTGTTTGTAAATTGTTAGAATGTTTAGTTTTTACCTTTTCCTCCACAGATAGAAAAGTAGTGCCTTTTTCACCCCCTTTCTTGCTTGTGAGGTCTTTCTGGTTATCTACAGTCATTTATATTTCTTTTCTTGTATTCTGTTAGTCTATCCTTTTCACAAAAGAGTTAATTCTACTGTTACGTTGCACAGACATGAGAACTTTGCTTTTTTAGTATTTTAAGGATTGGCTATACTGCCTCCTGTGTTGTCTTTGAGGAAAACACAGAGATAGTAAATTTATTTTTTACTATTTAGTTAATGAATCAAAAGTGCTTGCTGCTTCCTTTCAAAGCTAGTTGAGTGGCAAATAAAATTAGATACAGTTGATAATGTGGAATACTTAATAGAAAAAAGCTAATTACACACCCTTTGACTTTTCTCATCTTGGTAGTAATTGTCTGTCATATGTGTTCAATATATCCTTTTTTTTGGCTCTAACACCTTTTTCCAATAATTTCAAACCCTTAGTGTGGTAACTGTTACATTAGGCTTTTAGTCGGGTTTTAGGTGGCTGTGAAGGTTAGGAGATACGTGGCTTTTCTGCACAGTTTTGAAAGACAAACCAATTTTCTAGCTAGCCCTCATTTTGCAGTGTGTTTTAATAGCTGGTTTGCTACTGTGGAATGAGACGTAAGAATTATTATTCATCAGCTTATATTGAGCATCTGTTTTTAGTGATCCTTATGCATATTTATTTGGGTTATTCACTGTTAGTTAGTAGCTTTTACTGGACACTGAGAAATGTGCATTGATCACTTTCTGGAAGATTGGTGTTCTCTGGAAAATAAAAAATCAAGCTCATTTCACGGAAAGACTTTGTTATTTTTTAACTTATTTTTTTGACAGTAGTGTTGAGAATGTGGTACAGAATAAAAAACCTGTTTAGTTACAGACCTCTAGCGCACATTTGATTATGTCATCTCACTTCAGGATTTTTTTTCTGACCCACCTTTGGCACGGGCAGGGCACATTGAAATTGCTCAACGCTGAGGGAATCAGTACAATGAAATGGGAATTTAGAAGGAGAATGACTGATCTCTTGTGAAGGCTTGTGATGCTGCAATGTAGATAATCATGTCTCCCCTTTGCATCTTTGATGCTTTCTCTGCTTTCCTGTCCTTCAGATTTTGGTTTTGAACACATACGTACACACCCTGACCCCCCTCAATTTGTTTAATTTTTCTGCTAGCTTTTCTTTCTCACATCATATTTCTTAATTCTTTTGGCAGCTTCCTTGTCTTTTTCATTGTTTTGTTCTTGTTTCTATTCTTGTATCCTTCTATTTGTATTTTTGGTTTCTTTAGGGCAATGAGTAGTATTTTTCTGCCTGAAAGGAAATGTAGATTAAAATGAACTTTCTTGGGTTTTGTGTTTGTGCTATGTCTGACAACATTTTTATAGTACAGTCATTGTCAGGACTGGTTATGTCAATGATAGATGGATCTGGAGGCTAGTTGAATGCGTGGTTCTTGGTGATGACCAGCGTTATAAAATAGTAGGAGTAGCCATGTAAGGTCATACCAATGTTCAGTTGAGGCTGGTAACTCGGCCCTGAGATTGGCAAGTACTGATTTTTGAGGAAAGTTGAGACAGGGCAAGCAGACAGTACTTGAAGGGTATTCTAGAGAATACATCACACTTTAATGGACAGGTGGAGGTGAAAGTTGCATCTTTGTTTCTGATCATTTTTCATTTTTCTTTGATGAATATGTGCATTCTTCCACTTCTGGTGTTTAGGACATTCCATGATAATGAATTCCAGTTTTAGTGAAATGCCATGTGTGTCATTGAAGGCCTTCTATTTCTTGCACTGTAAAGATCCATGGAAAATTATTTCTTTCTTTTTCCGTGTCATTTGTGATTTCATAAGTTTCTGTCACATACCCTCCCCAGAGTAGTATGAATTAATTGCTTCTTGCAGTAAAAAGTGTTTGATACCTATGATCACCCTAGTAATTCTTTTTCATGATTTCTATTTTCAAATGGGCAGTAATAGAAATGGAGAACATGAAAGCGGGATATGAACCAAAATTGCATTGTGTGGAAGACACAGATTTGCCATGCATGGATGTACACACTGACAGAATGATGTTTGCTTTTCTGTGCATTTCCTAATGATTCCTAACATTATTTGACTGCTGCTGAGCATTGAGCTAACTCTGCCATAGGCATGTCTGTTTAAGCTCCTCGGTGAATGTGTCAAGTTATTGCCCATATGATCGATCTGAAACAGCTAATTCTGGCTTTGCAATTTGCCTCATTAAGGACCCCAACTAAGCTTGTGATTTAAATAGTAACTAAAATGGGTATATTTGTTTTAAACAAAAAGATTTTTGTCTTCTGGAGCTCAGAATGAGACATTTGAATACTAATTTAAAAAAAAAAGCTTAAGAAAAGGATGTAGAATGGTGTGAGTTTTTTACTAATTATATAGTCTGTTCTGATACGTCACACTAAGGCAGTTATTCTGCCAACTGAATATAGCCAACAGAAGATGTTGATGGCTGCAGTTTGACACTTAAAGCTATTTTAGAGGCTACTTGAAATAATAATGGTCATGCATGCAGTCTTTGGTGCTTGTGCATGAGCTGCTGCTTGAAGACAGGTTACTCTAAGGATACTTTCAGAGCTTACTGGATTTTGAGTGCTTTTACAGATTTATTTCATTGACACATTATGAAATACGGTCTTGTGAAAAGGAGAATTGATAAGGAAATATATTGTAAAGTTCTCCTGACACAATTTTGTACCTCACTGTAGGATTCTTCTTTCCCAGCATACTCACACTTCTCAAAAGGGATCTGGGATGGATTCTGCAATGGTTCCTACATGATCCCTGAGAAGGTGTGGTCACTGAAAAGTATACAAAGGTCAGAATTTGGATGTGGTAACAATATACCATACAAGAAGTTACAATGAGAGCATTGTGATGCCCTCCAGTTCAAATTCGGAGAACTCTGTGGGGTAGATTTGGTACATTAAAGCACCTGAACGTGTAAAATTGTGGCTACTGAGGCCTTTGTGGGAATGCTTAATTTACCTGATGAATTCTTCAATAGCAGAGGGAGTAATTGAGATGCCATCAGTGAAGCAGGTGATTTCCCTTATCAATTTGTTATTAAAAACACATTTTTTTGGTGTGTGCTAGTTTCTTAGAAATTACATCATTTCACTTGAATTTGTTCAGTCCTATTTCTGTAATGTTGGATGAGTGTTGATGTTTTAATGTTCTGAAAATTGAATTAATGTAAGTCTAATTTTTGTTAATTCATGCAGGTGAATACAATTTGCTGGAATGATACAGGAGAATACATTTTATCTGGTTCAGATGACACCAATTTGGTAATTAGTAATCCCTACAGCAGAAAGGTAGGTTTGTTTCTGGATACTCAGTACTTTTCAAATAAGATTCAAGTTATTATTTTTCAGGATATTAAGATATTTGTCAAGATATTATTTTTCAGTTACTAATTATCTGTCAAAGATAATATCAGGCACTTTATAGTGTTTATAAATGGGAATAAAACTTCACAGTCCTTAAAAACCTTAGTATTCTAATCCCTTGTGACATAGGTGTTAGCCGATTTTACAGTAGGTAGCCTGGCAAAAAAGGAACATGGTCTCACAACAGATTAGTGTCAGAATTAGCAATAGGATTCAGTAATTCTTGTGAAATCGTATAGTCAGATAAATTGTTTCGTTTTAAAATATTGTATTAGGTTTTGCTGATGCAATATACTGAGTTGTCTCTTTGTATAATGTTGTTGAAATGTCAGTCTTGATTATAATACTTTATTACCATTTGAAATTACGTTGCCTTGCGTATGCATGTATGAGAATTTATACTGAAATAGCGGAACAGGTTTGTGAAGGGAAAAGTGCTGTAAATTAGGTCTCTGCTTTTCTATGTTTTCACTCACGTGGGTTACGATGCAGTCCTGTGGCTTCCAGCGTTCGTCATGTAGTAGTAGCGTTCCACACTTTGTTATTCAAGGAGTTGCTAATAGTTTGATAGAACAGATGCTCTGAACTGTGTCCTTCAGTGCTGGGGATCCTATGCAGCAATATTCATGTGAAGTCCTCTCTCCCACTCTTTCTCAGAGGTTGAGAACTAGACCCTGAAGAGGTGGTGAAAAGTTAAATGTGGTGGGGAAACCAATATGTGTGGTTGGGATGGTGGAAGAGAGTTTGACTAGAAGATTATGGAGGCAGCAGTGTTTTGCCTTCCTGAAGAGCTGTGTTGGGAAAATAATAGTTGGGAAAATAATAATGATCTGGAGTGTTGCTTGTGCCTATAGGTAAGGCCCTTTTCTCACTTCCCCAAATGAGCCATAGCTTCCAAACTTCATCTCTTCCTTCAGCTATTGGTATCAGTCTGACAAAGTTCAGATCAGTAATGTTAGACCAGGGTTTCTCTTGGACTGAGAGTTCAGCTGAAGAAGAGGAGGTATCTAAGACAGCTATGAAATTGATGAAGAATATATTCCAAAGTGAGTGTTGGAGAGACTCACAAAGTAGAAATTTTTCAGGCAAGTAAAGGGTGTTCAGTATTATTCATTGTGCAGAGTTTATTTTAATATATCCTTGTGGAATAGTTGCTATATCATTATCCTATTATATATTTCTTATATTAAAATATTTTAATAGATGCAGTAATTTAAACTTTATGCTTTCACGGATGATTTTGTGGGGTATTTTTTCCCCCTGTTTTGTACTACTGCTGCACTTAAGCCAAATGAGAAATATAGGAGATGTTTTATTTTCTTATTTTTTAAAGTCTGCTGAGGTTTTTTGGTTGTGGCTTTTTTTTTTTTTTTGTTACATAACAGCAGAGCAGATAGATTATTATTTTTTTTAAATTATTTTTTTCCCCATATATGCAAATGCAATTATAAACAAGCAGGTACTAGCCAGAAGACTTAATAATCAGTGTTATTCCTGAAATGTACTAGAGATGCCATTTTTAATGACTGTTAGAATTATGTTACTTTATTTTCCCTGGCTTGAGTAACGGAATCAATACAGGAAAGGGGAGCAAATTGGTATTGATACAAGAACTCTACTGTAATTCTGTCATCTTGGCAGATATCCTTAACACCATATTTTCTGTTACGAGCTAGCCAGAGTAGCAAAAATAGACTTCAGCCATCAAATAAGGAAGCATTTAATCTTGTTTAACTCTGATTTACGTGTTTTATGTTTCACTCCAGTTTGTGTTATGTATAGCCAGATGTAAATGTTGATTGTCACTATGTAATGTGTCTCAGAAGGAGAATTTTTTCTAAATATATTTTTCAAGTTTGAATAGGTTACACATTCATTGTGTTTGTGCATCTGAGGAGAAATGTGTTACTGTGATTTCTAGTAGTAATTGGAAATCTAAATCAAAAGGACTCATTGTACTTTGGGATGTCTGGGAATAGTTATTCTTGTGGTACTTTTATTCCACATTTTATTTGTTTTAGGCATCAAGTTATTGGGGCAGGGTTGGGGGGGGGAGTTTGGCTGGAGTTAAAGCTCTACCCATTACAAGTATGGTACAAAAAGATGGGAAGGTTATATTTACATCAAGTTGACCCACTCAGTTTTCAAAGTCTTTAAATGGAGACTGAGACTTCTCTCAGCTAATACCAGTGTGAAGACAGATTCATAGGAGTAGTTGCACTCAGGATTTTTGAATCTTTAGCCTGGTTTACCTTCTGGGAAAGAAAAGGTTCAGCTAACATGAGAAAGTACTGAGGAGGCTTTGGGGGAAAGGTGCTTAGTGGGGCTGAAGGTTTACAGCTTTTCTAGAATCAGGATTGCTACTTTTAATTTTAGGATGTGGTTTTAAGTTTGCTTTCCTTTACTTCTAAAAGGGGTTTGACCTCTTCAAAGGAAGTACTATTGAAAAGTCTGGATTGTAAATGATTCTGTGCTGAGTTTCTTAAATGGGAATCCTATATTGACTACATCATGAAAGACTTAGAAACCCACTTATATTTGACTTGCATTTGTTTCAACAGGCTTCTTTTCAAAAAGTAAGCTGGAGTGGAAATAAAACCACTTTTTAGTTTTTAATGTGACCATAAAAATACTGTTTTGTTCATTATGGTGACTTTTTTTATTGTAAAGAGTTTCCATTTGGATGTGGAACTTAAACATTTCAGGTTTAAAGAAGATAACGGAGTAGCTGCCAGAAATTCTACTTTCTTGAAGGAAAGTACTTATTGTTAGGGATGGAGCTTGTATCCAGGCTTTTGAGATCACTATGTGAGTTAGTAATCCTGTCCCAAAAATTTAACCTGCACTTAAAGAGATGCAATTTGAATTCTTGCATTTGTTGCTGCTTCAACTGATTTTCTGTGTAACATACAACTTAAGCAATTGCTAAAGTCATGAGGGTGTCTGAATTACTGCTGCTAGTTAAGTACTTTGAAGAACATCTGAAATTCTTTGGTTTCCTCCAGAGTTTTTACTCAGTCATTGAGTATTTGTAGGCTGTTATGTGTTGGTAGTAAAATGCTCCAATGGAGTAAGGTGGTGGTATTGTTTTACTTCGTGTAAATTTTCATGTCTTTTTTGCTGCCTAGGCACAAGCAACTTTTTATGCCTCTTTCTCCCCTCTCTAAGACAGTGTAATAACCAGAGTAGAAAACGATGTACAGTGCAAGTCAAGAAGGACATGGAAAATCTTCTGCGTATAATAAATGCTGTAATACTTCAATACTTTTTATTGCAACACCATGCAACATAGTCAGGAAATTGAGGGGCAGGCAAGATGGGGTTAGGTATGTTTGTGAGAAAACTCTTTACTGAAAATGTGTAGCTGTATATATTTCTGAATGCTGTTTCAGTTTGCAGTGGAGGAGAGGAGGAGGGAAAGAAAAATCGGAATTTTTCCAAGTTTGAGGGCAATCATCAAATGTAGATCTCCATGTCTAAACTGAGATCTGCAGATAGCGAAAACTGAAGCTGAAGATTAGAATAATTTGCTGCATAAAAAGCAAGGTTGAGATACTTGAAAAAAGGGGGGAAGAGTAAGAAGCACATTTAGTTTGATAAGAGAAGGACCCTGTACAGCACAGCAAAGTGAGAAAAGTCTGCCTACTTATATTCAGTAATAGGGAGGAAGTGGTGGAGAACTGGCAAGAGTAATCTATGATTGTAAAGAAGTCCCTAGTTGTTTGGATTTTTAAAATTATTTTTTATTAGGGAGATCAAAAAGGATTTCTTGTCAGGACAATATTTCTTTCACAGTGATAATAATGTAAAATCAGAGGTGGGATTGACAGGTAACATGTCTTTAATTGTCATGTGAACTTGGGTGCCTTATGGACGAGTTGTTCTCAGTTGGTCCTTTGATACTGAGCTCCTAATTTCTTTTCAGTGTCTGGGTTTTGAAGGTTTTCAGTAAAATGCAGAATTCTGAACAAATATATATGAGGAGACAGGTTTCTTGAAATAAAATGAATGGATTATACCTCCTGATTTTGCTACTGAGCCTTGTGTATCTTTCAAAATATGGAGATATACTGTTAATCCTTTTGTGTGTGTATGTGGATTGTTTAAAATGTGTGAAATAGCACTTGTAAAGTATTAGGCACCGGCTGTCACTGACAGAGCAACTTGATTTGCATGATTTTTTATTTAATTAAGTTAATTGAGTGGAAATTTAGAAGTAATTTTCATACTGTAAACAACTTGGTAAGTATCTTTTTCCTATTACTACTGATGAAAATGCAGCTTGGTTTTAATATTGCAGATACGAGAAATAAGGTAAGAATAGAATGTTCACTAGTGCACAGGAAAGCATATAGGAGGGTGTTTATTTTTTAGTTTTAAAAGACTAATAAGTATGTTAGGAAATATAAAGAGTGTTCAGAAAGTGTTTAAAACCAACTGTGATGGTGAAGTAAATTATCTGCTTCTCTGCTGTACTGTAGATGAATGACATTCATTGAGACCAAGTCAAGTCTTAGTTTATTGTCCTGTAGTCCTGTTCTTTAATGTTTATTTATTTTTGACTAGTTTCAAAACATCCTTTCTTACGAGCTTCAGCTCTCCTTTTTAAAGTGGGTTTATTTTAAGAATAGCATCAATTTTTAAAATCTATAAAGTTGGCTTGGATTACAATGCCTTGTTCTTCTTGACCCACAATATTCCAGATCTTCTAAAAGTATGCTCACTGACAGGCTGGCTGGCTGCACTATCACCTTGGACTAATGTTTCACTTTGAGAAACATGATGTGATGTGTAACTAGCATTGTAAAAACAGAAGGTGGCAGTTGCATTCCAGTCCATTTCATTTTGCCAGACTACTTTGTGCAAGTGCGTAAGTGAATGTCTCTTGGGGAACCACTTTGTAGAATAAATTTTGTGTAAAGACAGCTCCTCTGTTCTCTTGTAAACTACAGGTTACTGGCAGCCCGTACATAACTGATGTTTTATAGCACCAGAGTCCATGTTATTTTCACATTCTTTATTTGCTTTGAAAATATTAACCTGATACAGCCTTCCTTTTTCTTTCTTCCCTAGGTCTTAACAACCATTCGCTCAGGACACAGGGCCAATATTTTTAGTGCAAAATTCTTACCATGCACCAATGACAAACAGATTGTATCTTGTTCTGGAGATGGAGTAATTTTTTACACTAATGTTGAACAAGATGCGGAGACCAACAGACAATGCCAGTATACGTGCCACTATGGAACTACCTATGAGGTACCTCACAAAAGTATATGATAATTGTAAGATAGGTAGAATACATATTTTCTTCTAGTGTTGCTCAAGATTTTAAACAGACTAAAGAAAGCTTTATTTTGGTGAGAATTGAAGAACCTTCATTTAGCTATTTTGATTTTATTTTTTTTTCTTAGGGTAGGCTTTAAAAGAGAAATATGTTGTCTAAATTAAATGGAGGACTCTCCAAAAAGTACTGTCATTAAGACCACTTCCTTTGCGAATATAATAGCTGAATACACCTTCACTGAAAGAATCCTCTGCAGAGCAAAACTAATTTAAATTGTGCTATGAATTTCTTTCAAAGTAGGTTGGGGGGTGGGGGCAGTGGCTATGTTTTGCATTTTTATTTTTATCCCCCTCTTCCCTCCCTCCAGCTTTTCAACAGTTAAATGCCTTTTTCACAACTTAAATCCTTCTAAGAAATGCTTATTTCAGCATATGTGAATAAATACATTTTTTCAGATTAAGTTAAAGTTTTAGGTAGTTTCTCTATTTTATATTCTAGTTAACTCTTTATGTGTAAATTTGGAGCTAATGTTTTCAATCCTTCCTTGGAAGTTTTTTTCATATAAATAGGCAAGTGAAGAAGCAAAGCGTTACTTCAATTAGAAAGGTGATCGGATTTTTTGATCTATTTATTTTAATGTCAGCAAAATCTGCTGCTTGTAAAACTAACTATGCTTAAAATTGGAAAAATACAGCTATTTTCTTTTTAGGTTACAAAAGTTCCAGGTTTTTTTGGTTATTTATTTGTTTGTTTTAACACTACCACAGTGTACACACGGAGGAAAAAAAATCCAAATCCATTGCTTTTTTTAAAACTACTTAGCTCAGATTTCATAGCAAGCTTTTAAATCTCTTTCTTTGTATGTTACGTGAACAAAATATTTAAAACTCTCTGTTAAAAAAATTGGGGGACATGAAAAGGTTGTGTGAGAAAAGAAAATGGCTGAAGTATTGCCAGAATTCATTTTTGGTCATGTAGTAAATGTATCCTTACGGTTGTAATTACACATGTTCCATTAAAGGTTTTGTCAAAACACTTCCTGTCTGCAGGGTAACTTTGTAGGTCAGTTGAGTGAACCTTGTGGTGTTCACTCTCTTTCTGGGGTTTGTGGGTTTGATTTTGCTTTGGTTTGGTTTTGCCTGGGTTTTATACAGGACTATATTTGCAGTTTTGCAAAATGTAATTCTGGATCCCAGGCTTGTATAATCTGCTTTTGTTTGCTTTTATTTTTTATTTCACTTTTTATTTGTTTTGATTGAGAAATCAGTTTCTTTTGAATAGCATTGTCTTTCTGGCCCCCAATCAGAAGCTTAAACTGCCTGAGTTCTCACTGAAGTTTACTATGTATAGTAGTCGGTATGCTAGTCTGTGGATTCTGCAAATTGGTTGGGTGTCTCAAATAAAATCTGCCTTTGCATAGGAGTATCTGGAGAGAGAGAGATGCTATTTCTTAAAGCTGAAATGTCCTCATTGAGGAAGGGTTCTGCCAAGTCATTGCATTTTGACTTGCTGAGGAAATAAGAGCTCCCCCTTGCTGGCTGGCTGTAGGCTTGAGGAGCAGACAGTTACTGGCTCCACAGGTACCTCTGTTAACTGGGTAGCATATCAAATGTTTCTGAGCTTGACAATAGGAGAATGGTTATGGATACTATGCTGAGGAAACATGAAGACAGTGGTCAAAATATTGTTAGACCAGTGGTTTTGGGGGTGTGAAGTTTGGGGTCGTGGGCTAGGCTGCTTTGAGTACTGCAAAAGAAAGAGTTGGTGAGAGCATAAAAGTGTTCTTGAGAAGTCACTGTGTTGGTCTTAAGTTTTGATCTGCCTCGGCTTGGGTTGAGCAACAGTTCAGTTGATTACATAAACTGATTGACACCAGGTGGTGCTGCAAACCAATGATCAAACTGGGAAAAGTCAATGAAAGCAGTTGCCAGTTGTGCTTGTGGGTCAAGAGTAGTAAGGGAGGCTAAAACATAAACACCTGTAATATGAGATGCCGGTTGTCTCTTTGCAAGGTGTCGTTTGTTATCAAGTAATGATGGTATGCACATTGCAAGCTACTAAACCAGGTGATAAATATAAATATAAATTTGATAGGTACAACAAATTAAACTTGTCAAAACAGTAAGAGTTTGGAAAATATTTTAGAAGAAATACAACAGTCTAGCAAATCAAGACACAAGCTTTATTGTTGTCTATATAGAATGTCTATAACTGAACAGTAACTAGTTGTATGGAATATAGTAAATTTCTTCAAAACCATTAGTTGAAAAGAGTACAGACATTGCATTGCTATATTGCACAGTCAAAATGGTGGTATTGGGGATGATTTTTTTTGGCAAATAAAGTTAACATCATGGTTGTTTGAATGACAGTAGTGCAGTACTGTTTTGGTTGTTTATACTGTTTTTAAACACAGTTAATGGAAGGGATCTCAAGCCCCCTATATGACATTGAAAATTTTAACAATTGTGTCTCTGAAGTTTTTTTCTTAGCCTGTTTTGCACTGAGGTTTAACTGTAATGTAATTTTAATATAATTTTTAAAAAATGTAATTTTAAATATAAGCTCTCTTCAAAAAGTCTTTGAAAAGATTGGATTATAAAACATTTTCAAAGGTACTTTTTATAAAGACTATACATTCTGTTACTGTGTCTTAAACCTGGTATTTGAACATTAAATGTGTATATTATTGTGTGACATAGCAGACCTTTTTTTAAGCCTTGGCGTATGAAAGTATAGTAGAGTAAATAGTAGGGGGTTTTAAGCAAATGGCTGAAACTTCAGCTTCTAGTACAGTGCAGTTTTGTAACTGAGAGGTTTCTGGAGTGGGAAAATAATTTCAAAATATAGTGATGTTACTGCCCAGCTGTATGTAACCACATCATTGAATTAAATATAGAACTTTGACTCACTGGATTCTCTAAATAACAAAAGCTAACATCATCTGCCCCTGAGGTACTTATTCTAAATTTGAATGTGGTTTGGATTTATACTGCGCTTTAAATTTGTAGTTTATGACAGTTCAAGACATTATGAAAACATCTACTGAAATAAAGGAATGTGGAAATTTTTGTAAATAGTTTTGAACTCTGAGATTATTGGACAATTGTTTTTTCTAGGGGAGAACAGAATAAGTAGAGAAGGAGAGAAAAGTTCTTGAAACATGTTTCTGGATGATTTGTTGTTTATCCAAGACCATTATGAGTTTGTTTTTACTCAGCCAAATTCTTTTCTTTATTGCCCTTCATGTTAATTGCATTCTAGAAAGAGAATGTACTTTTATGGACAATTCTTAACCTTCATATTTTCCATTCAGTAAAAGGATCATATAGCTATATATTTTTTACAGTTAAATAGGGATTTTTTTAGTTAGTAAAAAAGGGTTTCATATATATATAATGTGTACCCATTGAACTAAAATATAGTAATAATGACTCTTAATTATTGGAGCATTCATGCCTCAATTTTTCCATTTTAGTGTTTATAAAGTACTTAGTGTGTTTCTAAACACCATGCATAAAATTTGGCATGTGCAAGTGGAGGTATGTAGTGCACTATTACATGTATATTGTGAAATAGTGTGAACAGAAATAAACAGAAAAAAAATGTGAACAACTACTAGAAATAAGAGCTTGCTGTGTTATATGCCATTCAGCAAAATTCTTGGAACAAAATAAATGTTTTCAAAGCAAGTTCTGCTTTGAAATACAGAAAAAGTACTGGAAGGATTTAGTGGATTGAGGAATGGTTGCTGGCTTTTTTTAACTACACTAATAAAATCAATTTGTGTGAATGTATCTTTTTCAATATGTTATGCTAATATATTGAAGAATAATGGCCATAGCTCAGAAGCTTATTCTTCTGTTGTTATTAAAACCTTGGCTTTGTTATGTGTGTTTAACTTCTTGTTTGTCAGCAGTAAGATTTGGCACAGCACATGTTGTCTTAGTTAATGTACTGAGCATTACAAGAAGAAATGCTGAATCCTGTGGAGATTGTTTTTTGTAATCCCACTCTAGGTAGAGAGATTCACAGATATACAGAGGTTACTTTTACTAGGAGCTGGGGCTGGGGGAGGGAGAAGAAATCGTCACATAAGAAGTCTAACAGAATCACTCATTTGCTCTATTGAATTAGCATATTACACTATTATTGACTTCTGTAGCTTTATACATTTCTGTTAAATTATTGATAGTAGCAGTAGTGTAGGAAAAGAAAAATATGTCTAGTTTCTGCAATGTTGGCTGTATTTAAGGGGTAGCATGTAAAAAATAAAATAAAAAAAAAGACATTTCGTGCCCGTTCATTGACCTGTGGAATTCAGCTTTAACATCATGGTTGCTTGCCTTTTTATTTTGTCTTAAGGAGGCCTTCTTGGGTGAAGCCATACATGTGAGAATCCATCTCAGTCTTCTGTAGTTTGAGTAGGGCTGAGTAGGAAATGGTGGAATACAGTGCTCTCTTAAAAAGTGGGGAAAAAAATGCAGTCAGGAGGTAGGTTAGTAACAGCCTTTAATGTCCAGTTGCATCAGGGGACTATTTTGAATGTAAAGGGATGGCCCAAGGGGCATAAAAGCCACCTAGTGTTTTCATGTCATTCAAACTTCTGAGAGTTGGGGGTTTTTTACTGTCTTAGTTGATAGAAAATAAACTGAGGTTCTGTAGAATTATTGCAGCAAACTGAATACTTGTTTGAAAACTGATTGCAGTAAATATGTTGCTTATTAAAAGATAATAGAAATAACTGTAATTTTTGACCTATAAATATTGAATCTTATGTGACATTCCTCAGTTTGTTTCAACTTCAGTAGTTCAAACTTTTCTTTGAAAATGAGGAAACATCAGTAGTTTTTTAGTTTTCTTCTTTGTTTCAATAGAAAACTTGACTTAGTCATCATTGCTTCAGTATTTACTGCTGTTCAAAATGTTGATGCTTTTATTTTCAATTTAATGGTATTTCTGGAAGTATTAATACTTTTTCTTTTTTTTTGAGCAGATTATGACAGTACCAAATGATCCCTATACTTTCCTCTCTTGTGGTGAAGATGGCACTGTAAGATGGTTTGATACTCGAATCAAAACAAGTTGCACAAAGGAAGATTGTAAAGATGTAAGAGTGAAATCTTTTAATAAAGATGACCTAAATGTAGAGCTGTACATCATACAAACATAGGATATTAATTCTGGTAAGGCTTTTAGAAATAATAGATTTCAGGGTCGTTGGTGGAGATGACAACATGTTTCCCAAGAAACAAAAAAAGTTTGGGGAGTCTTTTTTTCTTTCTTTCTTTTTTTTGTTTGTTTTTAATTTATTTTATTTTAATATCTTCTTTGGCACTTTTTAGTTTATGAACTTTGATGTGAGGCTTTAGATACAGTAGAAAAGATTCTGTGTTGAAATTGAATCTCTTGGTCCAGTTTACATTAGTTACTATAGAATGTAGAGTTGGAGGCAAAAAGTAAGCCTTGTGTTCTTGAGCATCCCTTGTCCCTCCATAAGAAAAGATTTGGTAATGAATTATGCTAGGTCAAATTAGTCAGTTGTGTTACTCCCTAGAAGGTAAGGTATGGGTGGTTTTCATGGTGTTTGGATTTCAGAAATTTTAATATTGAATTGGAGAAAAACTGACACCAAAGTATGTATTACTACTCTCGATTAATTTTATTCTGCTTTGTGCATGTTTACCAGTTATAGAGATTTCTTTCTTTTCCTCTATCCAATTATTTGCCTGTAGGTGATATCTATTCCAATCCTTTAAATTCATTTAGATTGTTTCTGCCTATTTGGTGCTCTTCTGACTCAACAGCTATTTCTGTTTTTCATAGGAAAATCCAAGGTGCAAGCTAATTTATAAATCTGTAGTTGTTATGCTTATGTATTTTTAAGTGTTTGTTCCTGTGGTTTGGTTTGGTTATTTTCTTTTTTAGTTGATGTTGCTATATTTCTTTCTCTGATAGTTTTCCTTCTCTGCAGTGGCTTTTCTGCTTGACATATTTACAATCTATCTTCACAGGGCCAGACCTAGTTTTCTCAAAACCTCCTTGACTAATGGGCCTGTGTCCTGAAGTAAAAATCAGAATTATACTTCAAATGTTCAGAGATATTGAGTGCTGTATTTTTGTTTATTCCAGGATATTTTAATAAACTGTCGGCGTGCTGCCACTTCTGTTGCTATCTGTCCACCAATCCCATACTATCTTGCTGTGGGTTGTTCTGATAGCTCAGTAAGAATATATGATCGGCGAATGCTTGGTACAAGAGCAACAGGTAGGAACCATACCTTACAGTAAGCTTTTTTTACCCATTTGCAGTTCCAATTTTAGGCTCTTTTTTTTTTCAAAATAGATGGTGAGTGACTGAAGTGTAGTACTGAATGAAGTATAGCTTGCTTCTCTGAGAACTATGGTTTGTAATAATAGGCTCATTTCACTCTAGTATTTGCTAATACAAAAGTCTTCAAGGAAGTAAACTTAATCTCTTCATCCAGTAGATTATGTTGTATACCGAATGGAGAAAAAGTCTTTTTGTAGTATCTCTTCTTTTGTCTTGAGACGTGTGATTCCAAGATTCTGAAAAGCTAGTGATTACAGCCTGCAGTGGTCCACCTGAGTTTTAATTAAGCTCTTATCTTCTTGTACTCTTCCATGCTGGAATGTGTTGCTTCTTATGGGAATGGATCTTAAAAACTCTGTAATGTCATGCAATATGCTTATCATTGCAGTAGTTGTTGCTATATCTAACATAATTTTACTTAAAAGCTACAAATTCTTCATGTGAAAAGTAGCATGCTTCAGATGCTTGCCTAAGGATTTTATAAAAAAAAATTGCAGGTGACAAGCAAAAGTATGTTATGTAGTTCTAGCAATATCTTTTTCTTACAGCGTATAATCAGTGTATATTTGGACATATCATAGAATAGTTAGAGTTAGAAGTGACCTTTAAGATCATCTAGGTCCAACCCCCCTGCCATGGGCAGGGACACCTCTCACTAGAGCAGGTTGCTCAAAG
>JAOXJM010000001.1:97937587-97962136 GCA_026413425.1 Tringa solitaria | reverse complement strand
ATTTCTTTCTAGTATCTAATCTAAATCTCCCCTCTTCCAATTTAAAACCATTACCTCTCGTCCTATCGCTGCATTCCCTATAAAGAGGGGGGAAGGCTGTTACAAGTTGTCCCCAGAGCTTTCATTTCTCCAGGCTGAACAACCCCAACTCTCTCAGCCTGTCAAATATAAATTAATACACATAGCTGTGCCTACACATTCATGCAAGCAATCAGTGTCACAAAATCTGTCATTTCTAGCAGCATTTTCCTGTTGATGATTGTGATGGAGGAGAAAGGAAACAGTAAAAATCACTCAATAAACATAAAAATATGTCTCTCATCAAGCTAATGTTCTTATAAGATCTCTCCCTTTCATCACAGTGGTCAGCAAAATTCTGTGAGAATTGCCTAAAGAATAGATTCTAGGGAGTTGATTAAAAGGTACTGTGTATCTGCTTTTTTATTTGATTAAAAGGTACTATGTACCTGCTTTTTTATTGTAATAATACAGGAATAAAATGAATTCAGGTATGCAGGCCTATAGAGTAAAGGAGAGAAAAGTCAAAATATTGAAGGCTGTAATTTTTCTGGATATATTGACATAGCATTCTGTTGTTTGTTTTGCAGGGTTTTGGGGTTGTGTCTTGTTTTTTTGGTGTGGTTTTTTAAGGAGTGAGGAGTTCTATGACTAGTGAGCAAACTATTGATTTTCATTTAAAACTTTGTTTCAGTTTTTATGTACTGTGAGATGATAAACCCTGAACTTGTCTGTGGTCAAGGACACACTGTTGCACATACTAAGACACAGCAGATGTGCCATGTGGGAAACAGTTACATGGCAAATTATGAATTTTTGGAGCAGTCTGTTTTTCTCAATGTTAGATCTTTTTATAAGTAACTGATCTGCTCACAAATTTGTAATTCTAGAATTTAGGGTTGTGTTAGTGTGTGGAATGGAGGCGAGTTGTCAGGGAAGCATGGTAAGTTCAATGTATTGTATAGTTCTGCAATTTCAAAGTGACATTATTATTATGTCTCATAGAAAAAAACCTTATTTTTTAAAAACATTTTGGGTAGAAAGGAGACGTATATCCTAAATTTTCAAAGTTTCATATAATTAATTCCTTTCTTATTTATGTGTAGATACAGGTTTGGGTTATTATTGTGTAAGTGTTCTTAGGTTCCAAAATTTCCATTTGTACTACATTTGACAGATATCATCCACACACAGTCATGTGGTGGGTGTGTGGTATATTAATATATTTGTGTGTGTGTGTGTGTGTGTGTGTGTTCATTTTTCTCTAAATGTACATAGTGTTTGTAAACAAAAATATAAAATATTAGTAACATCTCATATGTCACTATTCAGATACAATTTTATGCAAAAGCTATAGGATATGTAGCTTTTCTCTAATAATCTTATGTTGGATGTTGAATAAGGAGTATATTGAAGCTTCTGAAAATTTGAAATAGTAAATGTGTCACTTCTTTTTCTCTTTTCTCTCTCTTCCCCCACACCCTTTTTTTTTTTTTTTAAACATAGGGAATTATGCTGGTAGGGGCACTGTTGGAATGGTGGCACGTTTTGTTCCTCCTCATCTCAATAACAAATCCTGCAGAGTAACGTCTCTGTGTTATAGTGAAGATGGTCAAGAGATCCTTGTTAGCTACTCTTCAGATTACATATACTTATTTGATCCCAAGGATGACACAGCACGAGAACTTAAAGTTCCTTCTGCTGAAGAGAGACGGGAAGAGGCAAGTGATTAAGATGACCTGTTTTCATGTTGTTGTTTTTTCTTGTAGCACACTTATATCAGTTGTATTTCCCTTTAAATTAATCTTAATTTTGCTGTTCATAGATTGAGATGTGACGAGTAGATTGTGTTACAGAATTTGCATATTTGCAGTATATGTATTTATATATTTGCAATATTTTGTCACTCTGGTTTTCTTTCTTGTCTGGTTTCCCTCTCCTAAAGATAAGACAACATCTATGTGAATGTCAGGTTTTAAGACCAGCAAGGGTGGCAGGTCACTCTTGAGGTGTATTCTCTGTTATTTTCTGTGCCACAAAAAGCATATTCCCTGAAATAAGGTATAAATACTCTTTGTTAAAAGTTATCATTTAAGGACAGCGATGAAGGAGTACAAAATATTTAGATCGAGGAGGTGAGCCACTGCTACTGAGCAATATTAAAAGTTTCAGTAGCGTGACCAAAACATAAGCAGTTGTTAATTATCAGCTCAGCTACAATGATGCTGAACATTCCAGGCTAAATTTTCTGTTCAATATAAACTGAATCTCTTTAACTACAGTGCAGCTTCCTTTGTACTCCCCCAACCATCCACTCCTTTATTTTTTTTTTTAATTTTTTTCTGGCATTACCCTCACCCTTTCACAAGCTCCTCTGTATCCTGAGGTCATTACCTTTAGTCTGAGACTGAGGCCTCAAGGATTTTACAATTAGTTGTCAGCATCCTGCTGTCTTCGCTGGGAGGATGAGTGTGATGATAATGACAGTGATTTCTTCCTCTTTGCTGGGAGAAGCATGATGTCAATGCTTGCTTCTTATTTTTCTTAGTCTGCTTGAAGGCTGTGTTTCTAAACACGTTTCACATGATGCGGATTTTTTTATTCGTCTGCCAATGTGGCATGTTTTTGCTTTTAAATGCTTGTTGTTTCTCCTTGTTGTTACCCCTGAAACAGTTGTTGCTTGGCTCCAGCCTTTAGAGTACAGTTGACAGCCACAAGTGAGTTGCTGAGTCTCTGGTATCTTCCTGTGTCCACACCTGCAGGGTACCTGCTGTCATCCCGTGCTTGTACTGCTTTATGCTCCATCAGTATCCTGTGGTCATAGGTAGTTCCTTCTTGCACAGTTTAGCTAGTTGGCATTCCTGTATGTAACAAAACTGTTAACAAGAGGTTGTACATCTATGCAAATCTAAGCAAATTAGGTGATAATCACCTGGTCCACCTCATCACTAGACAATTGCTGTTGCAGCTAAATGAGCTACAATAATGCTCTAAGCAAGTGAAGTCCAGACAAAGCCTGACAAGCGTGAGGCTTGTGGTGTTAGCTTCATATTAAGCCTGGGGCTTGTTACTAGCAATAAGTATGTTCTATTTACTGGGCCACAGGCTACCATTACTAGTACAAATATTTTTGATCAGAAGCGGGTGTAGATTTCTAGGACTGAGGAAGGAAGTCCAGCTGACTTAACACGGTTACCTCAGTGAGGCAGGAGAAAGCAAAGAGGAACCCAGAGAAATTGTGATGAACAAATGGTTCTGCACATCTCCCTTTCTTCTATGTAATGTTAGTCTGATATGAAGTAATTTGGTGGAGAATTGACTGCCCACTTACTATAGACAGAGAAGATTGTGACCACCTGTTAAGAACAGATCCCGTTTATTCTTTTCTTTGTAGGCACAGAGTATGTCCTGTAATCTCTTCCTGCCATATGGTTTTACTTAAATGCTATTTTTATTTCAGCCTGGCTTTAAGTAGTTGTATAGAATAAAAGGAATGTAAAGTTTTCTTCTGGAATCTGCTGGCTACGTAAAATTAGCACAGTAATATGCTGTCACCACAGGGGTTTTACATTTAATTTAAAATTGTAAGCACGACTATTCACCTTTTTTTTTAGCCAGAAATATTCGCCAATACACTTAATTTCAAACTCTGAACTGCCATTCTGAATGTTCAAAGCACTAGCTGTTTCTTTTCAAGTTGGTTAAAGTAACACTATAGTAACTATATAGTACTTGTTTTATAACACAGGGGGGTTTTGCAGCAGGAAGTATAAAAATTTTTAAAAAATGCCACAGGTTAAAACATAAACTAAAGTTTATTTTTATAAAATTTCTTTGTTCTGTTAATGTCTGATTGTTCTTTCTTTTTGCTTAATTGCAAATCCGCATTTCATTAAACCGAAGCTGCCATATAGTTTTTAACATGAAAAGGTGAAAGTTTTTGCAGAATTCATGCTGAGTTCTGGAAAACCTTAATTATCATTGTTCAGTATGGAATGCCTCAATTAACTTAGTAAAATTAGTATTGCATAAATTAAAAGATGCATTAGTTCAGAGAGTCATTGATTTAGACTGTTGAACTTCTATGTAGCTAAAACTCTTGCTTCCTATTGATAGTGTTGTGCTTATTCATAGTTGATCTGAACATATGGCGGACACTTCTTTTTTTTGTGACATACAAATTTATGTAACTTAAGAAAATGGAGATGTTGCATTTATATTTAGACTTACAATTCTGTACTGTCTAACATAAATAGCTTTGCAATGTCTTTCTCTTTTATTTTTTTTTTCCTTTTTTTTTTTTCTAGTTACGGCAACCTCCTGTTAAACGTCTGCGGCTAAGAGGGGATTGGTCAGATACTGGACCCAGGGCAAGGCCTGAGAGTGAACGAGAAAGAGATGGTAAAGTGTTTGCAGTTGGTGGGGGGATTATTGTCTTTGCATGTGTGTTTTGTTTTGGCTGGGGTTTTTGAGTTTTTTTGGTTTGGATTTTATTTTCCAAATTTTCTTCAGTATTCCTGAAATATGGAAGTGCTTCCACTTTAAACCATCCATGTTTTAAGAATTGGCTAGGTCTTAAGATGGTTTTCCTAAAGTTTAACACAGAACTGCTATTCTACAGTGATTTAAAAAATAAATCTATATTAAAAATATTCTTACCAGAAAAATTGTGTTGCTTCAGTTAAGCCGATGTAAATCAAGGGGAGCTTACTTCATTGTCATTGGCCATGTAGTAATACAAATATGTATTTCCCTTGTTCTAATCAAGCCTCATATGCAATCAAAGTTACAAATGAAATGCTCTGTAATGTTTACATTAGGGGACTGAGTTTCAAAGCAATAGGATTCTATTATTCTGTCTTTCACTTTTTCAATAAAACACATGTAGTGACTATACTTATATGTTCGTGTTTGTAATATATTACTCACTCACTTGAGGTTTCAGTAGATAGAGCGTTTCCAAAGCTATGCTCTAGTGTCAGAAAATGGGATACCAAAGCAGAGCAGAGGATGTTTTGTCACTCATCTTACTCTACATCTAATGGTGTGTTTCTGTTTAAATCTGACAGTTGTGGGGGTACAAGTATTTGTTCTACTACCCTTAAATCTGTCTCCCTTTTCTGCCTACCACTTCCCTTTCCAGATTTTCTGTGTTGGTTTTCTCATCTTCCTGATTCACCAAACTAGTATAATGGTGTCTAGCAGTATCAAACTGATGGTCCATGTAGAGTAGGATTCTGTATCCAAGACAGGCAAAAGGGGAGTGAACATGAGCCTGTCCTCAATCTTAGTCTGGTGCCTCTGTTGCTCCCCTCGTATTCAGAATTACTGGATTAGAAACTTTAGAGGGTCCATTCCCATCTGTTCCTTTGGAATATGTGTATTGTTCTATTGCCTGTGAATTTCTGTAATCCTTTTTTGAACCTGTTTGATAATATTTCATATAGCAAAAAAAATCCAGAAGTTCAGTGCCCACTGTGTAAAGGAATGCTTTCTTTCCTTTCTTGTAAATTGCTTTCATAGTTTCATCATGTGCCTTCTTATCCTAATATCACAGGATCCTGCGCGTTACTTGATACAACTGTATAGTGCCAGAGAGAGAATAGCTATATTGCATTAGACAGGCATATGGTGACCTGTGACTTATTTTTCTGTCCCGTCTTCCCATCATTGACCACCTTTTGTTTGTTTTCTTCAGCTGTTGCATTCAATTTTTTTTTTTGTTTTAAGCTTCTGAGGTCAAACTTTCTCTGTCTGGGGTACAGGAAGGGAATAAGGAATCCAAGGGGAGGGTCAGAGACCTGCAGTGTGGAAATTAGGATAGGCCAAGGACATTAGGGTCAGACTGAAGGGCATTGTTCTTTCAGGTTGATATGTTTCCCTTTCCTTCTCCATTCCCAAAAATGTCTTTTAAACTCAAGCAAATAATGTAAAAGCAAACCTAATTATGATGTATTCAAGTTATATCCTAGCAGTGAAGATTATGTGCAGTCCTGAAAGATAATCAGTTGCTCCAGCTATTTGATTAGTCTTTCAGCTCTTATAACATCTGTGCAGGCAGCAGCACTGATGTTTGAGACACATGTTCTTCCCAAGTACACTCCAGAATCTTTCAGTGTTAGCTTTCTATGCAGGATACGAAAGTATTTTTTGTTTCACAGAATACAAAAAACACTTAAAGATTCAGATACTCTATTTCAGCCCTTTATAAATGGAATTTTTCCTGTCTTCTTTCTTGAAACAAATTTTGTTTCACATGTAATAAAAACAAATAAAGTGAGAAAAAAATGTTTTGAGTTATGTTGAAGGAAAGTATGTAAAAGATTTTGCTGTTTGCAATCCTGACACGTGATCCAAAATGTGGAAATGAAAATCCCTAAAAGAGCTTTGCTGTTGTATTAAATTTTGCCTATGAGGAAAATCTAACTCATGAAGAAGCCTTTTGGAAATGTTAAAAACATCATGTGCTAATTTTATGGTAGTCTTTTTGCTCTTTCATTGTTTAATGATAAAATTGGTTATTTTATAGTTAGCTGAAAAAAACATAAAAATATAGGCTTTCTTAACTTATTTAACCAGCATTTTAAACTGAACATAAATTTCACAATTTCATGTGTATAAAAGCACCAGGTACCTGTAAAACAGAAAAAGAGGAAGGACTGTTGGTTTTTGTGGTGCCATGTTCAGCTGGCAATTCTTGCTGTGCTGAAACAAAGGAGCTGGTTCAGGGGATTACTAGTTCCATAGTTTACAGTACAGGGTGGGGAAATGAATGCTTATGTAAACTTGTAGATAAAACTTTAGCATTACTTGTTTTACAGGGGAGCAAAGTCCTAATGTCTCTCTAATGCAAAGGATGTCAGACATGCTCTCAAGATGGTTTGAAGAAGCTAGTGAAGTTGCACAAAGCAATCGAGGACGAGGAAGATCACGGTCTAGAGGTGATTTCCTTCTTTTCAAGAATAATAATTACAGAAGAAAGTATGTATACACTGGAGGTACAGGCCTTGAATATCAGCTTTTCTGAGGTGTAAATTAATTTTTAGTGAAGTCAAGAATTGAGCGCACTTGTTTGCTGTATGAATGGGAATGCAAAGGCATCTTTAGAGGCAGAGTAAGTTTACTTTGGGCTCTTGTTTTTCTTGCTTTATTTTTAATCAAAGGTGGGACTAATCGGACAGATGCTCCTGCTACTAATAACGTGCCACCCAGTACAGAATCAGAAACTGCAATGGAAGTAGATGGTTCTGAGAAACTTGTATCATCTTCCTCTTCTACAATGTCAGCCCAAGCTCCTTCAACGTCATCTTCAACAGAAAGTCCCCCTTCAACTTCATTATTGTCCTCTCCTGATAATGAACAAAGGCCTTCTTTAGGGGCCTCAGCTCAACCTGTGCTCCATCAGTCTGGTGAGAAGTCGTCCATCTTGTCATTGTTTATGAAAAATGCTTTCAATAAGAATCAGTTTTATTTTAGGATATTTTTCATAATTGATCTCATTCTGTGTTCTTTCTTACACATCTTTAATGATGACTAGTGACCAAGTGACTGCAGCTGTGGTTTAAAGAAAGAGTAAAATCATCAATTGGATACTTTTGTCTGAAGAAGGAATCTCAAAGGGGATAACCAGTATTGCCTTTTGAAGTAGAAATAAAAAAATATATTGCTTGTTTTTTCTAAACTTATTATTCTCTTCATGGAGTATAAGTAACATCATGCCTTCTTCAACTGTGATTTGACTGTAGCAGCATCAGTACAATGAATAGCAGAACCTATGCCTGTTTATAAGAATGTCTCCTTCAGTAGGAATCGACATCCTCAACATTTCAGTCAGATGTTATTTTTTTGCTTTTCAAAAGTATCTGGGTGGATGGGGCTCACCTTGCGTGATATTTCATTATTGGTTAATGGATTACGCTACATACTGATTTTAAAGTTTGTATATCTTGAAGAAACTCATCTGTATTTAATGCAGACTTACGTTATTGTGGGGGGAAAAAAAGGAAAGTACATTCCACTGTCCACGTCAGAAACTTATTTCAGTAGTAAAACAGCAGCTTATGCTTTGACTTGCCCTTTTCCATCTCTATGCTGGAAAAGATGCCACAGCCTTTAGAGCTAAATATTTGCCTGAGAGTTTATTTTTACTTTTTTAAAGTGAGTTTCTAGACCTTACAGTTGTGGTGGAAAGGCTGACATGATCTGAAACGCCTATAGGTTCAGTCTTGATTATTTTAAAATCCTGTGGTTTTTGTATAAATTCACCTTTTGTCTTGTACCAATTGTGTTGTAAAAAATCAAGGTAATTGTCATTGCAAAAGATGACTGCTAGCATCTTCAGGCCCTAAATTGGATATTCTGGAGTAAAGGAGAGAGGGGGATTTCCTAGGGAAAAGTGTGCTATTGTGTGAAGTGTGCTAAAGCGTACTGTGGCTACTGCAGCCAAAATCTTTGAGACAGTTGAGAAATGATGAGGTATCCGGTATCTGAAAGGCAGGGATGCTAAAGGAATAAGTTGAAGTTCATTACATGTACCATTCTCACCCATTCGAACCTTGCAGCTAGTCTGATACTTATTAGAGGAAATAAACAGTGAGCAGAAGCATGACAGTACACACAGTCAGATAATATTTCTAGAATAAGTGAATGCCAGAAAATTTGCTTAGTAGCAGAGGCGTTTAGTCATTTATGGTTTTTATTACTATTGGTGTCAGCTTGCTGCAATCTGAAGATTTTCACAATACACACACAAAAAATTGATTAAATCAACTTCAATTCAGTGTAACCCAGTTTAGCTGCCCCTATCTTTGGTGCCGAGGTATAGCCACCAAAGAACATGCATAACATTACCAAGGGTTCCTTTTTATCTATTTACTTAATTTTTTAAGTATATGGTATATTTTGGAACTTACAGTGGCCAGGATAGTGTGTCCCATATTAAAAATAATTGCTTCAAGTCATTGAAACTTTGTGGATTGCATGATGATAATGCGCTAGAGAGCATTTCTGGTATTACGATACATTTTCTATCCTGCATTTTAAAGAATGCCTGCTGACTAGAAAAAGTGTTTTTCACTGAATCTGTCTGAATTTCAAGGTAAAAGTTTATTCTGCTAGCATGAAGCTGAAGTTGTTATTTCTTGATACAGCTCTTCCTTAAAAGAATTACCTCTCTCCCAGTGTTATTCGGATTTAAGACTCTCCATATATTCAGTTTTTGAAAGGTGTAGTGGTGGTTGTTTTGTTGATAGACAGCGGATACTTTCTCATTTATTGTATCATGTTTGATAGGTTCTTTGACTGCACCTAAGCAGGATGTCAGATTGGCTGCTTATTCTTTAAAAAAAAAAAAAAAAATCACCATCACACTACCAACAACCCCCTACACCACCTCCAACTCCAAATCCACAGAAACAAACAATCAAACAATACTTTATTTGGGATTCTTTATTGCTGTATGCAGATTTTAGTGTTAGGACCAGGTGTCATCTTTAAATTGTTTGAGTAAACTTAACTGTATTATACGTTTGCACACACTGTAAGCATCTTGTCTCGTTTGCACTGTTTTTAAAACACTTAAATTACTGTCAAACAAGTCTTTGTGTAACACGGGCAAGTTCGGAAAAAGGGGAAGCTCATGGCAGAGCAGTAGCAGTGGGTTTATGGATAGGTTGGCTTGAATCTGAATTTCCATTTTGCAGTGTCTATATACTTATGTAACCCATGATGGTGCTCAGTTATGAGGTTTTATTTACTCAGTCTCTAGTCTGTAAATGTGAAAACACTGCACTCTGCTTCAAGAACAGGATTCCCTGAGTTTATTTAGCTGCATTTAGAGGTGAATAAAACCTGCTGCTTGTTGGAGTGACAGGAATAGGGAAAGTGGTAATAGGAAGAGTAGTTTAAATACAGTGATTGAGTAGGAAGACCAGATAGAGGTGTGTTGTAAAAGATGGATGACTAGGGAAGCATTCTGGAAAACGGAAGAAGGAAAGTGAGAGGCCTTCAGCCATCATTTTGAATAAAGTGGTGGCAGTTCGAATATTGTAGGAAAGAGTTAGCAAATGAAGAATATGTTTTTGAGTAATGACTTATTTAGAATTGGAGCAAAAAAATCATACTATAGAATGGAAAAGACTTGTAAACAGCTTTCCATAAATCTTTTCTACAGATTTCTATACTGAACGCAGGCACTGGTGGTAATGCTGTCTTTGAAATAGCAGTACATTTGCATAAGTATTATAATTCAAATATATGTTGGTATGGTGATCCAGAAAATATGCCATGTAGTGAGCATTTGAGCTTCTACGTATGAATTACTTACTTTATCTCTTAACGTTTTAAAAAAGTGCATGTTCAAAACAAGTCAGTTCAAAAATGGTTCAGTGGTGGAGCTTGTTGAGGTAAGTCTCTTTATCAGACTGTATTCTAAAAGAATACAGTTGAAACATTTGAGTATGTTGCAAATAATGAGATCAGTGTGTTGGGTTTTGGGGTTTTTTTCAAATAATGAGACAGAACAATTTCTGGAGATTTTCATGCTTGTCACTAGGGAAAAAAAATAAGAAATTGATTTTCTTGCCCTGCTTGGCCCATTCAGTGGAAACCATTAATTAATTTTTTACAGTAGTTTTAAGATGTTGTAGTCTTGAACCACAAATAAACATCAGATACAACAAACTGTAAAATATAATAATGTTTTTTCCCCATAAATAATATGCCAGATACACATTGGTACCATTGAGAGGAAGCTAGGGCAAGGCTTAATCTTAATATGTGTTCTGATATATCTGATATATAAGGTAACTTTGCTTTTAAATTTTGAATGGGAAAGAGGCAATAGCTATTTTTTTTCTCTTTCCAGTTCTATTTCCTCATTCCATTTGCTGGCAAAATAAACATTTTCTTTGAGATTCTGAAATGTGTTACAAGGGGTTGTCATTGAACATATTCATGATAGTAGTTATCTCTTTACATCTTGAATTGTAGTTCTTGTTTCATCTTAAATTGTAACTGTCTCTGGACTGAGTGGAATCAGCAGCAAGTACTGAAAACTGCAATTTTAGACATCATGGAAATTTCCTTAAAAGCGTTTTCTAGACTGTTTGGAGTTCTAATTTCCATGTTCATGGCATGTGAGAACTTTCATAGCAAATCTCTTTGATGCCATATTCCTGTTAGAAAATGTATCTTTTTCTTTGTTTTACCTCACCAATCATAAACTGTCAGATGTATTTCCCAGAAGTAGTATTAGACCAAGGACATTAGAGCTCATAACTATTTGGTGTTAATGGAGTTTGGTGACTCTCTCTTTGGGCTTGCTTCTTTTTATGAAAAAAAAATTGAAATTTGCTTGCTTCACTGAGTGAATTAGGGTTGCAGAATATTTGCAAGGCTTTTGCTTGGATGAAAGGTGATATGCCAATGTAATGCTCTCTAGTATTTTAACATTTCAGAGTACTGATTCTTTTTTTTTTTCTGCAGGTTTCCTCATATCTGTAAAATACTCTAGGCTGTCCTTGATAAAACCACTTGCAGGATAGGTCTAGGTCAGCAGTTTATAGCACAACTAGCTAGAGCATTTGATGTGAATATTTGAGTCTGAATTAGCTTCTCTACTCATATATGAGAGTAGCAGCAGTGGTTCAGGTCAATGTTGTGCTTCAACTATTGTTAAGAAAGACACAGTCTGTGTTGTATTAAGAGAAGTGCTTGCTATACAGCACTTGTGTAAGTGGAAAAAGTCTGCAAAGAGCATAGAAAGAATAGAAAATTACTTGGACACGTAGTTTTTAGCCGTTTGCAAAAAATTCTCTTAATCAGACAGTGAACCAGTACATGCCAAAATGGTATAAGTGACAAATGAATAAAATCAAAACAATGAAAACAATGAGGTTTCTAAAGATGGAAATGAAAGAATAGTCTGTTAAGTGAATGATACTAATAATTGTTTACGGTCCAGTAAATTACTTTCTCTGTAGGACCACTTAACTGTGTTTTCGGACTTTTGACTTCTCACCCACTGGGAATATCTGAGATAAAAAATTAGTTCATAGTAAAGTGGATTTTTTGGTTAGATGCTGTTCTGCCACCTATTTCCATAGCCACAGGTTTTTTTTTTTTTCCACAGATTTGTTTTGATAAGAATTGTACTAAATTTTTTTCTTTGTGTCAGGAAGCTATCACACTCATTTTGATAACTTACCTGTAGACCACAGTTGTGTAACTTTACACCATGAATATTCTTGTTTGTTATGTGTGTTAGGAACATGAAAATAAATACTTCTGTTGTTTGCTTTGTTTTGAATCAGTCAGGGTCTATCTTTGTTAAAGAATTCTTTGTTAAATGGTTCAAGTGTCGGAGATGGGGAGGGGGTGTATTGTATGACGTGAATCCTGAACTTTTAAGTTCTGTCATTCATGCATTTAGGAAGATAAAAACAATTTCAATATTTTATTTTATAATTTCTGGATGTTAGTAAATTTTTTTTTTCACTGTAATTACACTTAGTATCTGTTGTTTCTCTCTGTCAGTCCTCCCACCCCTCCTCCCTTTTCTGTATATTTTATGTTCAATGCTTCTTTCTTTTACATACTTCTTTTTTTTTTTCCCCTCCCTCACTGTCTGTCAGAACTAATGGGACCTGAGTTAGCTATAATCCGTAGGGGTCTACAGCGGCTGAGGCTTAAGAAGGCAGAACAACAGAGACAGCGAGAGCTAGCTGCGGCTTCAGCGCCACAGTCGCCCTCCTCTGATCAGTCCTCCTCTAAGGGCTCCTCACAGGACCCTCAGTCACCAGGTTGTTATTTGTCAAGGTTTCTTAAGCAGCTAATGTAGTTATAGTCTGTGCTGCTGCTGTTTGCTGAGTTGCTTCTCTTTCAGAACAAGACAGTTAATGCATTTGCTGCTTGTCTTACCTTGCATGTGGTGGTGTTTATCATCACATGGTTAGGGAAAGAGTAATATTGACAGTTTTCATTTATCTAACATGTTTGGATTATATAGCTAAATGATAGCCTATGGAGAAAGTTTCCTAGGTGCATGGTATCAGGTATGTGCAATGTTTGTTAGAGCAGTTGAGCTATAAATTGCTGTGTCCTGAATAAAGTAAGGTACTTACATGCTTGAAATTGCATTTTGGTGTTAATTGTATCCACTAGTAACATTTAAGACTTGGCTTTCGTTTAGCATATGTTCTAAATCAGGATAATGATTCAGTAAGACAGAATTTTGGCACTCTTAAATACTATGTTTTTACAGTAAGTATAGTGAAAATACTTGTAACAAGCCAAAGTCTCCAGATATGCTCTCCTTTTTTGAGCAGACTGACTCTTCACCATCCTCTTTCTTTTGTCTTATTGAAATTAAAAATTATTACAAGAAAGCCTTGGAGATGTTTATGTTTGAGACAGTTAGGATAGAAGCATGCATATGAATAAAGAGGTAAACCCTAAAGCATAAACTTGAAGCAAACATTGTCATGACACCATGTAAAAATGAGTGAGCTGCACGCTGTGTGAAAAATCAGCATATTCTGTGTTGAAAAGTAATGTCTAGCAATGTTTCTCCTATGGATAAATTCAAGGACAGTTGACATGTGGCTAAATTACTTATAAGGACTGGGTCATGCATTCACAGCTTGACTTTCTGTTGTTCAGTCTGTTTGTCTATCTGGAGCCTTAGAGAACAATTTGATATAATAGTGGCTAGTGCACTAGTTACAATATGTAGTTACCGAATTTTGAATAACTTCCTACACCAGAAAATTCTACAATGAGTTTTCAGAGTGTAAATCCTAGAGGGCTGTGTGCTTATCCTGGGGATGGTGGCTAACACTTACACGTAATAGATCTTGATCTACCATTTTCTTTTCAGAATTACTTAAAAAAAATTATTTAATTTGTTTCCCACTGAATTGAAGTTGTAAAAAAAGTTTTTTTACAACTATATTCCTAGAATTTTCACCTGGAAGCATATCGGTATGTTTTACTACTTCTGGAGTCTGTGTTGACCTGGGTTTCACTAGATGTTGTCTCACACATCTCTTTCTTAGTGTTCCTTCAAGGATGCAGTGTAATTCTTTACTCCTGGTTGCTTGTGCATCAACATAACTGTAGGATCCATACTGACACACATCTCAAGATTTAAGCTAAGTAATTACTTTGACTGGGAGTCAGAGATGTATTGTAGTTAGTTTGGATCCCATCACTGCCTCCTGGAGTTTTGAGTTCCAACATGCTTTTAATTTTAAGGGAACTAATGGGAAGGACTGATCATTTCGTTTGGGATCACCAGGGAACCACAAAACACCTACACAGCCTTGGAGGAAACTAGTATTCAAATATTTACCTCATTCTTCATGTGATGACAACAAATTTGCAAATTTAACAGTTTTACTTATTTAAGTAATTGCTCCAAAAGATAGATTCACTTTGCACCATGGAAACATTTATTTATGGGGATAGGCAGGGAGAACAGTTTTGCTACCTGACCTCTAGCTCATTAGGATGTGTATATTTTTGCTGTTTGGTCTGATCAGTGGAATTTGTTACCTTCAGCATTATAGACAGTGGAAGATGTAAAACAAGGAATTCTAATTTAAATATTTAATGTGTTTGGTCCTCAAGAAATTTGAGAAAAGATTACCTTTTCCTTTCTACTTCTATGTGTAAATATCAGAAATTCCTGTTGTGCTTCACCAGCTTTTTTCACTGTATTCCTTCTTCCCCTGTTATGGAAGGGAAAAAATGAAACTAATTTCTTTTGATTGGCAAATCCAGATCACCTTTGCCTTGTCTACTTTTTAAGATTTCTGCACTCTGGACATGGAAATCTGTTCCTTTGGAAATCCAGTGCTGCAGATTTTTGGTTTCTTGCTTCTCCTCTAGACAATTGTTTTCCAGTCCTGTGGTAAATTGGCATTTCAGAAATGTGGTAGGAGAAAAATAAATTCTTAGGTTTGGGTTGTTGAGGTTTTTTTGTGGGTGTTTTTTTGAGGGTTTTTTTTTGTGTGTTTTGTTTGTTTGTTGCAGTTTTTTTCATAATAAATTCCCATGCAAAGACAATACCTATCTTTTTTTCTGCAAGGTTGACTTTGATGCTTTGTCTTGAGGCAGAGATGTTCTGTTTTCAGGCACATACTAGTTGTAAATTTTCGAACAAAAATTACACCACAAAATGTGTCTGCCACTATGTGAAATGTTGTCATAGCTTCTGGCCCAGAGCTGCAAGTTTTCAATCCCTATTCTGGCAAAACTTGTATAATTTACACTTGCAATTTCTTTGGGAATTCAGTGTGAGACTAAGGCCATTTCTTCTGACTTGTATTTTATTCTTAATCCTTGTTTTTGCAATCCCAGAAGCTCAATTATAGCTGTAGACACAGTGGAGAAAAAATGCTCCAGTCATGTAAGAAATTACTAGTAAAAAATGTCAAGAGCTGGAAGCTTTTACGAGTTTAATAGAAAATTAAACTGTGTAGTAGTTATTCTGTCTCCTTGTTTAAGGACTTGTAATAGTTACATGGGAATTTGTAAGCTGTATCTGGTAATAGTTAACCTTCACTATTTAGAAAAATATGGTCAAAAGTTTGCTGTTGAATGTGAAAGTGAGTTAAGGGAGTAATGATTCACAGTGGACTGATTTGACATTGAGGAAAAAGATACTTCATCCTCAGATAGCAAAGAGACTGTTTTAGTGGATATCTCTCATAAGTATTGTGTAAATTTGGCAGAGTTTTAGAAGCAGTATATGCTGCATGCATCAAGTGTATTTTGTCTGCAAGCCTTTGCTTAGGTATTAGATTCAGATTTTTTTGATGGTCGCTTGATTTAATTAGTGAAGTAGTTTAAGTTGTTTATGGGATTTTTTATATATTTTCTCCAACAAAGCCTAGTTTTGACTTATGTTTTTGTGGCATTTTATAATATTTAGATCCTGTGCAGTATTTAAACAACAGCATGTATGTACTATATGAAAACTACAAAGAAAGTAAACCTTTTTAACCTATTGTTACTGCTATTCTGCACAGTGTTGATATGCCGTCTATGCATGGCTGTTACCTACACCACTCCTCTTTTTGAGAACTCTAAGTGACTCGAATGCTATTTGAGAAAAGATTACATTACTTTTCCTTTCTACTTTTATGTGTAAATACGAGAAATTCCTGTTGTGCTTCACCAGCTTTTTTCACTGTATTCCTTCTTCCCCTGTTATGGGGGAAACATCAGAACCATACAGAAACATGAACCAGCTGATCTTGAAGTGAAAAACAGAAAATAAATCAATATTATAGATCAGTTTGCATCAGGGGTTCCTATAGCGGTCAGTGTGCGTAATCTTACCCACAAAAATATGAAGCAATGCAAATTGGGATTTTCAAGGAAAAACTAATTTAATTTAGACTGCATTTACTGTGGAATAAAGATACATACATGTGTATGTTTACGTATTGCAGAACCTGTGATGCACATTGACTTAATTTTTTTTTTTTTTTAATTTTGGTTGTTTCAGAAGTCTATACTGTCAGTGTTTTTAAAGTGGAACAAATTGGACCTTCATTTTTGTGTTAAAGCTTTCTGTGAAAAACATGGGGATGACTGCAATTTCTATTGCTACATTCTTCGTGTTCTTTGTAAACGTACAGATACGTTTCAAATAGAAATGTATTTATTATTTATCTATATGTGTCTGTATTCAAATAGAAATTTATCTATTTAAAGTCCAAAATATGTCACTGAGAGCTTACTCAGTAAGCTTTTTTTTTTCGCAAAGCAATTATTCCTAATTATTAAAACAAGTATTTAATTTCGTAGATTAAGGTCTGCTATATGTACCACATTTAGGACTTTAAAAATGGGCCTCACTGCTTCAGGCCTGACTGTCACACGGGAGCTGGTGTTATAGTGATATAAGGAGGAATTTTTTTTTAACCAAAACAATAGAGGTGGTATTAAAAAAAAAAAAAGTTTTGCTGAAGTCAGGTGCTGATTGCCCAAGCTATAGGAAAACCCTTAAGCATATAACTGACTTCAAAATTATCTTCTATTTTCTGTTTGAGGTTCCCCAAATTTATGAATCTCCAGTTCCCTCTTTAAGTGGGGTTCCAGTTTAGAATGTACTGGTGACATTACAACCAGTGGTGAACTGCATTGGGATGTAGACCCAGCCTGTGAAGGCTCAGGTAAGAGTTTGGATTTTTGTTTGTTTTTTTAACTATATGGCACAGTTTTGGTAATACTTTTTTCAAAATCTTTATCAGAAATTATTAAAGTACTTTTTAAGAATTTTTACAAAACAAAGCCATATATTAAAAAAAGAGGCATTTACCTGAACTTCTCCAGGCTGGTTCCATGATCATGTTTATTTCCCTGCCTGTGCTGTGGGGTTCCAGACTGCAGTGCCACTTCAAGGGGTGCTGGTGATCTGCAGCTTCAGGGGACTTGAAAATGGGAAAAAAAGGGAGTTTAAAATTGCTATTAACTGAGCTCATTTCTTAGTCATGTTAACTGGAATATTTAGGATACTTCCTATATGTTCTGTAAAAATTCTCATAAGTGAAATGCATTCAGAAAGTTGTGACATCAAAATAAAAGCAGAATGTAGAAGGTTTAAGCCCACAATTGGCATGGACTGCTACCTAGTTCATTTTCACTCACTGTGACTGAATGGTGCACATGGTAAAACATACCTTCTTTTCTCTGTTGTATAATGTGAGGTCTTAATAAAATTTAGAAATGGTGATAAGGGTAGTAAAATGTATTTTCTTATGTTTATAATTAAAATATCTTAGTTCAGTCATATTTCTTCTGTTCATCTTGGTTCTTCTGTTCATAAAGGCCTGATGAGATTAGCTTTTCCAGCCAAGTGAAATCTTCAGCAGTATGATACGCCTTTTAAAAAAGGACATATAAGCTTATCGGAAGAATTGGAGTGCAAGATTAGAGCATGATTGAGAATCACCGTCTTCTGTCATTAGGCTTCTCAGCTTGCTGTCCAAGACCTCCCCCGCACTTAGCACTTTTGATACAGATTAATCCCAATCATGGGCTTCGTAACTGAGTCAGTGATCAAAGCCAGCCTGTCCTTGAGAGGCATACCAATTCCTGTCCTGAGTCAGCTGGAATACAAGTAGATCATCTTATGACATGGTGCATCTTTACACCAGCTTTTTCCCTCTGGTTTACATTCTAAAAAGTGGATTACCACTCCACTGAAAAAACTCTGCTGTAAATACTTGTCTTCTAGATTAGAAATTATATGTAAAGCACACTTCAATTTTGGAAAGTGCAATATATTAAAGTTACAAGTTTCATACTTAAAAGCTACATCCCATCTGAATCTGATGACAAATTCTGTGGTCTGGTTTAGTTGTGTTTGGTGCAAGGCATGGGTGTGGCTGAACAAAGGTCAGGGCCAATTTTATGTTCTCCAGTGATGAAAATAAACTACATAAGCTCAGTTACTAAAACAAGCCAGCCTCCAAAACACTGAGCTCACCTCAGGCTCTCCTGGTCTCTGTTCTTGACTCCTTGGCCCTTCCCCTACTCTAGGTATCAGTGTAGCGAAGGAACATACAGATTTTTGCACCAAGGGCTGGGAATGAAATATTATTTGAGGATATATATCTAAATCAGCTTTGTCAATTTAGCAGGTTTTATGGTGTACTACAAAATAGGTCATGGTGGTGATTCTCATGCAAACCTGGAATTGAGCTTCCTATAGGAGAGATTTTATTATTTCATTGCTTTCCTTGTATAGCTTTTAAATTTATGTAAGAATTCCTTTAGCATGCTGTGATGTTGGCAGACTATGACTCAGTTGATAATATAGGATATTAAATCCTTTTAGGTTAGCGTGAATTTGTTTATAATAAAAGGTTAACAAATGGAACCAAGATGTGGTAGCCTAGCCAATATCTTTGAAATACTGCACTAATTTATGTACACCAGCTCATCGTAACCTCTGGTCTTCAGAAGTGACAAGGAAAATAGACTCACAGAAGATACCAAACTTTGCATCTCTCATTTGTCTGCACAGTTAATGCAGTCCTGGTGGTAGTTATTAACTGGTAGCGTCCAGTGGAAAAAAATGCACTTTGGGGGGGAGGGGGTTGGGATTTTTTTCCTGTGATTACATGAGCTATTTTATAAGAATGACTGATGTGGTAGTGTCATAAACTCATGCAGACATGTTCTCAGTCATCAGATGCCACTGAGGTATAGCATCTAGGAATGCAGAACTATTGAAATCAATATACGAGTGGGGTGTATTTTGGTGCTTTAATGTTTTAAATGCTCTATACACTGTAAACAGTCTTATCGTTTACATTTTATGCTCATAAGTATAAATTGAAGATACTGGTATGCCGTTGAGTATTTTATGTTGAAGTATCAATATTCTGAAATTTACATTTAGCACATGGTTTGAAATATGAGTGTCATTTGGTAGCTGGAGCAAAGGCTGTAAGAGTCCTAACTTCGGTGTTTTTCCTGACACATTAGAAATTTGAAGAACATAGTAAAATCCTTGGTAATGGATGAGCATTTTTAATATCAACATGTCAGCAAACTTCAGGCTGTTCAATGACTACTTAAAGAAATACGTAATGATTTGAAACAAGTGGCTTTGCTTCTGTCATGCCTAGAAAATGCAATATGGCTGGCTGCTCATAAAACAAACCCAAAGCTTCCTTATGTTGCTGCTTTTTTTTTTTTTTATTTTAAACTAACATATGATCGTGACATTGCTGTGCAGTTCTCTGCTGCTTATGTTTTAAGTTGAAATCTCGTTTTTGTTTCAGATTCTCCTTCTTCTGTGGTTAACAAACAGCTTGGATCCATGTCACTTGATGAGCAACAGGGTGCGTGTGACAGGAAATGCGCCATACCCAGCCATAGTTGATTGCAATGCTTCCTTTTGAAATTGCTTTTCATGATGATAAACAGTCTAAAAATGCTGTTCATCTACATAAAGTAGAATTCTGTAAGCAGATCTGCTGGAAACTCATTTAATTCTCAATATGAGTAACAGAGTAAGGTTAACTGTTTTCAAAAGCCATACTATGCTCAGTTCTTAATGCATTCAGTGTAGGTACAGTAAATCTCTTATGTACTCTACAGACATTTAGAATTTTATTACTTTTTTTAAATGCAATGTAAAATTCTTTAAACAGTCTTTTTATGAATGGTTCTTCTTAGATCAATATGCAAATGTCATGATTGAAGTAACTTAATCACAAAACGCCAAATGAATTTATCTTATCCAAGAGAGATGTGTAGCTTTGTTATACCTGCACAGTTTGAGTAACTGAAGAGCACCTGTTGCACTTAGGTGCATCTTACTTCTGTAACCCCTTGTCCTACACCCCTTTTGCTAAACAACTGCTAGTGTATCACTGTAGATGCCTTATAGGCTGGTGGTAGAAAGGATACTTGTGAGCTTTCTCTATGCCCATTGTTTATCAGTCTTCAAATTGTGAGCAGTGAATTGGGCATAGGTGACCCTATTCAGCTGAACCGATGTCATCTGTAGTGAATATTTATGCCTGAATAATTAATGAGTGATAGATGGTCATTTAAAAATAGGTTCCACACACTCTGTGTTATGCTTACTTCCATAGCAAAGCCTCTGTAGAGATTTAATAGCTCAAATCCCACAAAAGAGCTGGCTGTTTCATCTTGTTTCGCATTTTAAACTAGAATGCCATTTCGAAAACCCATTTCTGAAAAATAGTCTGTTTGGCAACTGTTGAGATTATGGTTTATTTTAGGATGCCAGAACATTGGAGGAAAAAAATCAAGCTGTCTTTTACATTGACAAAATAAATTCATTTTGTGGAATTACATTTTGTGATGAAATAGTCTTAAACCTCAGTGTGTAAATTTGCTAATTATTCATGGTTCAGTAGTCTACATCACTCCAATAGTCAGGTTTAGCTGGAAAACTTCCTTATAATTAGTGGCCAAGTTATGCTCTCTACTATGAACTCAGAATAAAGCATTTTTTGATTAGAGTAGAATAAACTAGAATTAACATAGAAAGTCTATATGTTTACTAAAGTTCTTACAATTGCAAAAAATTTGCAAAACTGATAAATTGTTCCATGAAGTTGTGAATTTAGCCTATCTGACAAGGAAGATAAAACCAGAAGTTTTGGCCCCAGAAATCAGTTTCCAAATCTACATCATATTACTCTTTAAGCAGGATCAGTTGCCTTAAAAACTAGTTTGTGTGTTATTATTGTTATTTGCATAGTTGTAATAGATTCTTGGGAGTTGTTTTTTTCTAATAACTTTTTTCTGCATTAAGAAATTACTTGAACCAATACAAAGAGTTTTCCTTTCATAAAAGCACTTCACGTGTTTTGACATGCAAAAAACCCCCAAAACCCATTTGGTTATCCAGACTTTATTGGTAGACCAGTTCTCTGATTGTTTTAAGGCAACGTTTTTTTGTTGTGAGTATAAGGATCACCTGAAAAGACACAGAATGTTACTTCTAGTTTGAAAACTAGGAACTTGGAGGAGGAAATTTATTAGGAAACCTGTTGTCCAAATGCTAACCAGAAAGAATACTTTGCTGAAATCCAGTTGAATTTTTTGAAGTTAAATTGCTTTAGTTTCACTTCATATTTGAAGTGAAATCTCAAAGAAATACAATTACCTAATGAAGGAAGTTGTATCGCTTCTTTTCATATAGAAATTCTTTTTCTTTCTTGTTCCTATCTTTCCTTAATTTGATACTGTATTTGTACAGTCTCCAATATTTGGGTGTTTTTTTAAATTTTTTTACTGTGACTGTAGTAATGGAGGGTGGTTGTTAGATTTGTTGCAGTGTAAAGGCAATGTTATGACTGTCAGGTAATGCCTGAATTGCTGTGATTAAAGAGGGAACCCAAAGACAGAGAATTACCTTGGTAACTTTGAAGTGTAAATGTGTATATGCCTCTCATGCCATCTTAGTGCTGCTTCCTACATACACAGAAGCCATATTGATTACTGGTATTTCTGGAAATTTGCAAGTTAGTGCAAGGGTTTAGTAATCCCTTATGGTGATATCCATACCAGATTGTTCAGTGCCACATTATGGATACTTGAACTGGCTTGGAACAAACTGGTGTGTTAGCTGTGGCAGTTAGTTCCTCATAAACAGTACTATTAGTCCTGGAAACAGTACTAGTGTGTGTTGTGTCACAGCTAATTAGCCCTGCCTTCCAATGAGACGAACTGGTTGAGCATTGGTATGCATATAGAGCTTTCCAGATCTATAGTAAGCTCTGCAGGTACAAGCTCAAGAATTTCAGGCCTGTGCTTCATCGTAAGGCACAGTGTAGTCTGTACTGCCTCCTTCAATAAAATGCAGTACTACCTCTAATTAGTATAGGAGTCATCTAGACAAATACATTGTATGCCTTCAGCCGTAGATTAGGCTAGTCCAAAGAATTATTTGACTTCTTTTTTTCTGTCTTCCCTTAGACATCATTGTGCCTTATACTGATTGGTATCAGTGTAGCATTGTTCAGTCAGCCAGCATTCCTTACTAGATAAAGAAATCTCCACCCTTCTCTCCAAGTTCAGCTGTTTCTGATGAATTTTTATGTGTTAAGCCTTCCTTTGGAATTCCTGTTTTCTGACATACACCACTTATTTCTCCTCTTTAGATCAATTTTTCTCCCTTCAGAAGTCACTCACTCAGGTTTTCACCCAGAATATAACCCTATCTTCAGAATATGCAATGCTGATTAGTGATTAGTGCTGGACAGGAATTATTATGGAAGTTTTTCATGAAAAGTCATCAGTCCTCTTCTTGTGGAGTTGCTGATAGACTAGTGAATAGGGCAACATTTGAGATGTGGGAAACTAGCTTGAAGTTCCTTACAATGTTATTTTAACTATGTAATGCAATCTGTAAACCTGTCTTTGTGTGCTTACTACTTCATAGTGAAGAGCCCCAGTCTTTGTGAAGTTACGCTTGCACAGGTTAATTTTCTTAGGGATGAAGTGTGTAGTGCTTTCAGTTGTGGGGTTTGGTTTTTGTTTTGCTGTTTGGTGTTTGGTTTTTTTTTTTAAATAAGGTCATGAATGAAATTTGTCTTCACTTTTAAAGGTGATGTTTTAAAAGTACCTTCCTCCTGTAGGCACCTGTGTGGTGAATGGACCGTTTCATGGGAGTGTCTGTTCTAGGTCAGGGTTGCTTATTGGATAAGACTTAAGTTATTGATGATATTTTTAAAGTATAGATGCGTTTAGCTGTAAAACCTAAGTAAAATTTTGAGGTATTTTTGACCAATTTGGAATAGAGTTTAGTAAGGTGTTGGCAAGCTACAACTTTCTCTTGAAGCTTATTACCATACCAGAGCTTGCAATCAGATTAATAGGTTTTGGCAATAGCTCTCCTGTAAATTACGTAAGCTGTCCAACTTTTCCTTGCCTTCCCTTCAATTTTTTTTATCAATTTGAAGTAGATCTTGCCAGGGGGGATGAACTTAGTGAAAGAGAACAATGCTTCATTCTGATCTAGTCGGTCTTTGGCAATCACATTGTTCTTGAAAACAAAGAGTTCATGACTTCTGGATTTTATGTGTCTTGTCTAAAAGAACGTTCAATTATGTACTAGGCAAACCTTATTAGCTTTCTTCACAGATACTCCCATTCGGCTTTCATTAGCAGTGTAATTTTAATATAAAATAGTGAACTTCACAACTATTTCTGTGCAGTTTATTATCAGATTCTTGTCTCATCCATCTTTCTTGATCTTATCAGTGTCAATTTCATGCCCTAAAGCTATTTAAAGAAGAAACCAACCCAATCCAAATTCTAGCTCCTGTTTTTGTAGATTTAAGAAAAAACTATTACACAATATGGTTTTAACAGGTTATCTGTCTCCAGAAATTTGTAAAAATAATTCTCACTTAGTGCCCTCTTTAGAAAGTCTACAGCAATTCTTCCAACTTCTGGAGTGTGAATAAATATGAGCATTGCTTCCACACTAAGGAAGAGTAGAGGACAGTCTTTATGCGTCTCAGTCAAATTTTTTGATGTTCAGATTTTAAGACAGGAAAGCACTGTTACGTTAATATGATCTGAGCTTTATAAGACAAGCCTAATATTCATTTAGGTTCATTATGGGATAGCACTGTTTGATTGCTTTGGTCGGCCGCATTAACTAGTTTTGTGCTGAAGCTAATGTAGTATAGCAGTATCAAATTATAGTATAGTCATTGTTTGGTGGCTGTCTTGGACAATTCAAGGCAGTAAGTTTTCTTTCTTTGCCTATCTGGCTTCCTGATCCAAAGATATGTCTTGTCTGTACCTATTACGAGGAAAGTAAAGAATTCTCTGTGTCATTTTTTTTTTATTCTTTCAGTGTCCAGCTCCTGATGACTTGTGCAGTATGTTGGAATGATCAATATTTGTACTTGCTTAGGAAAGGATGCTCAAAGTTTGAATACTTATACTAAGAGAAGCTTGCTGATAAGTTGCCAAAAACCAGCACTTGTTTAGTTAAGAAAGAACATGTCATTTTCATTT
>JAOXJM010000001.1:97899950-97924018 GCA_026413425.1 Tringa solitaria | reverse complement strand
GTGTTTATTTTTGTCAGAGTTAGGTTGATGGTTGGACAAGATGATCTTGAACGTCCCTTCCAACCTAGAAGATTCTGTGATTCTGAGTGCATTGCAGTAAACATTTCCTTTTGTATGATCAGCAGTGAAATAACCTGGGCTTTGGGATAGAGTCAATGTGTTGTTAACATGATGGTTTTGCCCTTGTTTTTGAACTATCTTAATGGTTGAAATTTGATAGCAGTAGTAAATCTCTTCCATAAGTTCAGTGGCTTCTAAAGGAACATGGTTATTTGGTAATTAAAATCAGAAATATAATAAAATTGTGATATTTAGAAAATGGATCTATTTTAATATGGTGGTTGTGGGATAACCCTGGCAGGCAGCTCAGCCCCACAAGACTGCTCGCTCGCTCCCCACAGTGGGACAGGGGAGAAAATCAGAAGGGTAAAATCCTTAATAGTGGTAGAATCAATACTGAGTTCAGTACAGAGCTGAAACAAAAGGGATGGGAAAAGGAAGCATTTACAGCCAACTGCTGCAGCCTAAGTCAGGAGATGATCGGTCTGCAATAATGGTGTTTGGAAGAAGCAGGGTTATCTGGGGTAGTAGATTAATTTTATGGCAGCCACTACATCTGGACCTGTAGAGGAAGACCATTTGTAGCAGAATTCCTGTAGATTGTTTACAGATTCAGTTGATGGATAATTGTTCAGTTTTCCCTCTTTTGAAAAACATATTAATTTTGACTCTCTCTTTGAACTAGTAGATGAGCATGGTTGTTTTAAAACATGCAGGGCTAGTTAGCCAGAAATTGTTGAGTAATATAGGTTGGGAACTGAGGTCTGCAGCTCTCTTTCAGAAAAAAAAAAATATGTTTCTTAAAGAGCAATATGTGACATATTGTGCTTTAATAGACAAACTAGATATTTAACTGTGCAAATTGCATAGATTTTTGTTTAAAAAAAACCTTATTGCACTTCAGAATTTCTAAACATACAGAAAACGCCCGATGTGATACACAACTTTTTTTTAAGACTTAACTTACATGTCTACATCTTTTCCATTTCTCTCTATACTACATCGCTCTGGATCAGTCTGCATCACAAAGTTTTTGTGGTTTTGTTTTTTTATTTCTGAAACTAAAGGCTTCGCTTCTAAATCCCTATTCAGGATTAAGCCTCATCAGGGGCTTAATTGAAATGGGCTTTTGATAATTGATCTTTATAACAATCAACTCTGAAGACTTCAAATCTGGCTCTTCATAAGGGGAAAAGTTGTGCTTTGGTTTATGTCTATATTCTTTCTTTTGGAAGTAATATTTAAAAATTACCTTTTCACAAGACACACTCCATTGAAATAATGGAAGTACCATACATCATTTTGGGCTCAATCTTACTAAAACTACACACACCAACTTTATTGTAAGTTATTGCTACAAAATTGCATGTAAAAGGGCTTTATAACTGCAAACCAGACAGTAGTACTGAATTATTCTGAAATCAGAGCACTACCTACAGGATAAAGGATATAACTAAAACAAAGTTCAGTTTCATTGGTTTTATAAGACCTAACATTTTCTGTATCATAATATTAATAACATTAATCTATATCCAGCATTTCTCAGGCACCTTCTTTATTTGATGCCTGAATGTGAATATGTAATACTACTGTATCAATTGATGGAGTTGCTTGAGGAGTGCTGGCACAATGTGCATAAATCTAATTATCTGATATTTTGTGCTTGGAAGAATACACAGTTTGGAAAGGAAGGAGCAGCTCACAGTCTTAGGCTGAACTTCAGAACAGTACAAATTGCACAGTGCACTTCTGTATATGCTGATGCTCCAAGTGATTAGGCTACTATCTGAGTTTATGTTGGCACAGTCAGGAATTGCTTATCACAAATATAAATGAAAATTAAAAACCCACAAAAACAAATATGTTGGATTTTTTTGTCTTTTTTGTGTGACAAAAATGTATAGAAAATCTTTAGTTACAGGGAAATAATTCCTCTCAGAGAGAATCCTTTTTCCTCTAACATTCTTTGTTCTGAATGTCATTAGATTGGGTTTATATTTATCTTTTCTGAAGAAGGTTTGCCTCTGCCAGGTTTCTGCTTTTACCACTAGAGAGCCCAGTAACAGTATCACAGTTATAGCCACGTGTAGTTGGCTGCATTCTCCCTGTTGAAGGTGTAATCATCAACTTTACAAGATAACTAAATATCAATCCATTCATGCCTTTTAAAATAAGACCCCAAATCAGTATTTTAAATTCAGAGCTGAATTCAGTTGGAAGACAGTTTTTACCAAAAGTTGCTTCTGTGCTTCTGCTTTTGTTTAAAAATGCATGATTCTGACTGCTGAATAGTCTTGAGGGATTTTTTTTCTAATGTTTGCTTTCAAGCCTGTGGGAATTTAGAGGAGGAATTTAATTTTTTTGGTATTTAATTTTGCTATGGTGAAAAATTAGGAAAGAAACTACTTCTGGTTACAAATTAGTTACTTTAATACCACTTTCTAATCCCAAGACTTGTTACTGATAATTAGCAAGTAACCCTTCTGAAAGAGCTAAGCAAGTCTGCTTTGTCAATCCTAATGGCATTTAACTTCTTAGCTTTTTCACTGTGTATCTTTTATTAATTAATGTTGGTAAATACATCAAAAATACAACTAGCAATCATAGTAAGCAATAGGTGTAAGGCTAGCAGTCGTGCTTCTGAAACCAAAAGGGTCTTACTGTGCTGAACAGCTCTGTGCTGTTTCCAAAGCTGTGTGATCACTGATGGGGTTGGCAGCAGAGTAGTTTTTATTACATGATTCTTGATTTCACTTTCACACACAAACCCTATCTTTTTTAAAGCAAGTACAGAACCCAATATGTTCAAATAATTGTTTGAAGTTTCTGCAAGTGTTTTATGTAGATTGTCATATACATGCCACCTTTCTTTTTCCTTCATATAGAAGTAAACTGTTGAGAATAATTCTGTGACCTTTAAATAGTAAAGAACTTGAGCTTCTTTCTGTTTCTCCATTGTATGAAGACTTTGCAAAGAACCTTCTTCTTAAGTCTGTTAAGATTAAAGTTGAGACTCCGTATAAGGACTAACAAATACAGCATATTTATTTAGTGTAGTATAAGAAGGAGGAACTAGAAAATTGCCTAGATATGAGATTTTGAGGAGATAGAAACCACTCACAAAGGAAGGAGTAGTAGTCTTTTTTCTGCGATTGTTTACTAGGTAAACTTCTAAGAAATGTATTATAATAGTCCACTGTTAAGTGGATCTATTGATTAGTGCTTACAAATATCTTCTAATTTCTATAAAAAAATAAGTATTAGAATATCTTTTGAAAGCTTAGCTGTATTAGATGATCTGTCTTAGCATGACAGTTTGTGGTTCATTTTGTGGTGTGGTTTGTTTTCTTTAAAAAAAAAAATCTGTATGAATGACTCAATATTGGCATTCATTATTTATTTTCTTTCTTTACCTAGCTGTAAGATAACACTGACTTTACCTTACTTTTTTGGTCTAACTTTCTCCTATAACAAAAATGAAACAAAAATCTAAGCAGACCACTGGTTGAGAGAATTAGTTATGAGAGAGATCCAGTGTGGGTTTTTTTCTGGAAAAGAAGATTCGTTGCAAGAGGATCAGTGACTAAAACACTATACCACATCTGATAGCAATACACTGATGTTGCAAATGTATTCAGTTCTGCCTGAATTTACTTTTCAGGATCATGTAAAGGCTGTTATAGTTTGATGGCTTGTGTTCTGGTAAAATCTGTACCTCCTCCTGAGAATGACATTCCCCTAGGACTGTTCAGGACCTCAAAGTTAACAGCAATCCTGACATGGAGTAAAAGAAGAAAAAGAGTTAGGTGCAGGCGCTGGGATGTGACAGTTCGGTTATATCTGGAATTATGGGGATCTGCAAACTTAGAGCTAAACAGGAAAAAACTGGCACCAGATTAATCAAAAAGTAATTCATAGAACTAAGCAGTTACAAAACAAAATATATAGTTTAGCTAATTTTTCTCTGTTATTTTAGAAAATCTTCAGCTGTGTCCCTTACTGCTAACGTATTGGATAGTTGCTACAATAATTGATCTCAAATCATCTCTCGACTTAGTAGGAACTTTCTTAAAGCTGTCTAAATCGTACAGAAATAGTAAAGATAAATATATTTAATGAAATTTTGGGGAAAAATCAAATCACACTGGAAGGCACACTAGATCCTTAGTAACTTTTTAAACTTTAAAAACTTCTGTTTTGGTGTAGATTTTTCACTTCAGAATTTTGCTGCCTCATTATGGGTAGAGGATATCTCTAGCAACAAAGAATAAAGTAGCATGTGAATTTTGCCAACAGCTGAAGTTTGTTCTTCAGAGACGGAATACGATGTTGCATCACTTCACATTCCACTGTCTTGCATGCTATTCTTGTTCTAAGTCAGGATGGAAAAAATTAAAGTCTGTAATTTTACACTTGGGATAATGTTGATGTATGTTCCAAATATGGAGAATGTGTTTGAATGCTTAATTATTATTTTATAGTCCTTTTTGATAGCCCATTTCTGTGTTTAGAGATGGACTTTCAGTAGTGTTCTTCTTGTCTGCAATTTATAGACGATCTGCTGTTGCCCGCATTCAAGAGCTCTTCAGAAGGAGGAAAGAAAGAAAAGAAATGGAAGAACTTGAAACGTTGAATATTAGACGTCCTTTAATAAAGATGGTTTATAAAGGTCATCGGAACTCCCGAACAATGGTACAAACACTTTGTCTGTTTTGGGAACTGTAGAGATTTTATGGATAGCTGCCACATTGATATACTGGCCAAAAAAGATACTGTAATGTATTTTAAGCACTTTTTCTTGTATAGTCAGTTAGAAGCCACATAATTTGCTCTAAATGAAAGCTAAAATTAGTGTGACTTCTATGTCACCATGCTAAGCATTTAAGCTTTCTTGAGTTTAAGACTTTTTCCCCTTAACTTCCTTTGAAATCATGGGTATTTTTCTTAACTTTTTCATTTTGTCTGTCATCTTAAGTGCCATAAAATGTTCCTATCTTCAAAATTATGATTTAATCCTCACTTTCCCTTCCAATCTTTTTAAAGGTAACGATTAAATGATTTTGAACAGCTTGGAAGGGAAAGTGAGGATTAAATCAAAGTTTTGAAGAGCCTTGATGTCTCTGAATTAAAAAAAAAAAGGAAATAGTGCTAGTTATTAAATCATAATCTAACTAGTAGGTATTCTGTCTTTTTCATAGAAAATACTGTATTTTAAGAAAAATGCAGTTACTGTGTTTGTAAAGCAGTGGTGCGTGAGAAACAAATGCCATTTTCCTTGCTTTTTTTTTTTTTTTTTCTTTTTACAGTATGCTGAAGATGTGAAGTTCTGAGTATCAGCTGGTATTTTGTAGAAGTAGCAGGTGTATTATTTTGCAGATGATCTGAGGAGTAGTCCCTCCAAAAGCAATTTTCTAGATTGTGTGAATGGCTTTGATTACACTGGGGAAAATGCTTCAGTAAATGCATATTTCAGTCTACATGAGGAACAAGGCTTAGAATAAACTTTGATTAAGGCAAGGAGTTTTGCACTATATTTCAGAAATTAATTTTAATTACTCAAAACCCCATTATTTTAAAAGTCATAGCGTCCAGCACTTTGTAGTTAGGCGATATTAAAACTAAGCATCCCTAAGTGGTCTAAATTCAGTCTCCATCTGTGTATGTGTTTTTACAGGGATTATTTAATGGATTTTGTTGTTTGGTTTCTTTGGCATATGGCTTGGTGGTTTTGCTTTTGTTTCACATGAGTACCTTTGATGAGAAATGCACACAATGGAAGATGATGTAATTTTCCCTGTTGGCTTCTATGGTGGCAAACTTCACTTTATTTATTTTTTTGATTGATACCCCATTTCCTGCAAAGTGATTTCCCTTTTAAATTGGTGAAAGCAACAGCTTAGAGAGGTTGTTTCCTAAACACCTGAGCAGCCCAGGGATACACCAGTCTTGTCAATTACATGAACATGAACTATTTTAATACGTGCACATATATATATATGTTTGTGTGTGTATGTATTAAAATATGTTTACAGAGAGAGCGAATTATGATTATACAGGCAAGTTGAATAATTCTGGTACTTACTTTTGAGAACTTAATTTGGCAGTCTTACTTTTTTTTAATAAGCATATTTTAAGTGTGATTCTTACGCTGTCAGAAAGCAAAAGATAAGTAGCATTATATTGATGTTTGCTTGCACTATTGGGAAGGTTGGAACGTTTTTAGGTCTAGTACACAGATCCCTGCCATATAACCACTCGAATGACGTTATTAGAGTACTGGGTGTTAATGCTTTCTCATGAAACAGACTCGAAAGTATGGCAGCAGGGGGTGTGATGGTAATGGAATGATGAAGGGTTGGATTTCCTGTTTCTCTTTAGCTTTTAGAGGGGGAAAAAATGCTCGTGAGCCCACAATTCATCTCTTTTCTTCAGAATTTGTCTTTTGCCACATGCCTTCAGTTCTGTGTCTCTCCTCTCTTTTCCTCACTATTTTTCCCTCCGGTCCTATTCTTATCTCCTTTGATATACATGCCATTCTTCCTCTATTCCACTCACACCAAGCCTCAAGTCCCCTTTTTAAAATACTGACTTTAAAGAAACTTTTCTTCAATGGAGCATCTGTGTACTTATGCCATAAATGCCATAAGTTGTGTATGCATACAGTAGAATTGAGTGTGTATATGAGTTTGAAAACAACATATTTAAATGTGACTTTCAGTTGTGTTAATTTATGTGGTGCTAAAATTAGGTTTTATGAATATTAGAAATGTAAAATCAGCAGTTGCATTAGAATACAAAGGAAGGAGAAAAGTCATAATTGAGAATTAAGATATAAAGTTATTTATTATTGAAGATATTTTAGATGTACTTCTAACAGGATAATAAAAAATATATATTAAGACTACCTAGAAGACAAAAGCTGCCAAAATATGAACATATTGGAAACACGTTTTTCACTACAGAATCAAGAATGCAGTTTCTCTGGTCTATTTTTAGACATCAGGATGACTTTATTGCACTGACTGCAATCATTGGTACACATTCTATAGATAAAGATATGACAAGCCTGAAATTTAAAACTGACATACCCATGCTAGAAATAAAGTACATATTTTTAACAGCAGTAAGGGTTCAGCTTATTAATATGGTGCTTTATCATGGTGACTTCTAAATCAAGCTGGCTGGGCCACAGTACAGAGTGAGACAATATCTCTGTCTTTTTTTCCAGTGCATTTTCTAAGACAACTATACATAAAGAGAAGGATGCAGGCACTGTTGTCTTGAGAGCTTTATTATGACGTGTTAGGATGATAGTAGGATTCTGTGTAAATGATCTCAAACTCAAAATTCTGGCTCTTATGCTGGAGATATTCTTAAATACCAAAAATTAGGATATTATTTTATGCTAGACTTCAAACTGTAAATTGTCTGTGGGAACTCTGAAAACTGCTGCTTAGGAAACTTCTGTTTTACATGGGTATCTTTTTGCCCAGTGTATGTCAAATAGAGTTTGTAAGAGGTAACTGTTTAAAGTGTAATCCTGTGTGTAGGATTACATTCTTAACTTCAGACTCTCTTCTCCAGCACAAACATCAGACTACTATGGAGCTTTCAGCTCACTTCTTGTGATTGAATTTTGACTGTTCTTGAAGCAATGTCTCTTCTCCCTCCACAACTCCATCTAACCTCTCACCCTATAGATGATGTAGGGCAGCAATGGAGGAAGATACTGCTGTCTAGCCTGTTCCTATTTTAAATAGTTTAACAATGGTTACTTGGATGTGCCACTCTGAGTAAAATCAGAAGTGATTTCTGAAGAAGATTCTAATCATTAGTGAAGTGACCCATCCTTGTTTGCTCAGACTTGTTTGTCTCTGTGTGGGTTACATCTTTTTAGGAAGGGAGGGCAAGAGAGGCCTTGACATAGAAAGATTATTCTACATTTAAGAAACCTAATAGTTGTTTCTCGAAAAACAATATTCTAGGGTGGGGTTTTTTGCCTTAGAAGTGGAATAAGCCGCATTCATTCAGGCCGTAATTGTAAAGATAACTTGAATGTAACAGGTATAGAATAATATGAGCGTTATATTTCCAGGAAATGGATATCTGATACTACTGCTACTTTTTCCTGGTCTGCAATTTCTCTCTTGTTTACACAGTCATTTTCATTGTAACACCGCTGTTTCATAGGACAGAGTGCTTCAGCTGCCTCCAGTTGCAAAACTCATGAGAGTGCAGATCTCTGAAACACTCACTCAAGGAGTCTGGGTTTTCCCACTGAATAAGTAAATACACAATTAAGAAATAATGCATCATTTACTACACAAGTAATTATTTATAAATAAATAATGTTTAAGAAATAAAACCAGTATAGTCAAAATTAAATAATAAATATACCATACAAATATATAATTAATATGTACAAATTATTATCAGATAATATATTATTTTTATAAACCTGTGACACTACTGTGTTTTGGAGAAATGGATGGGTACAAAGAGGAAAAAAAGTTCAAATTTATCTACTCACTTGTCTCCCAAAGACTTTCTCAAGTCAAGGGCAGGTCAAACTAGCTATCTTGCCATTGACTGTATCTGCTATTTTCTTTAATTCTTAGAATCAGGGACAAGACAGTCTAGTCATTTTGAGGGAAGAGATGGTCACTTCATTCAAAAAGTGTTCTCAGCATTGTTAGCAAAAGTGTATCTAGAAGAGTGATGCTGATGAGCCATGAATATTTATGGAGTTAAAAGCATTTAAATACCTACTGAATTACAGCACTTTATACAAGGAAAGGGAAATAGATGTTGTAATAAACCAGTATATAGTATACTAGCCTAAAGCATGAGCATACTGTTTCCTAACCACCCCCCTTTTCCTTTTACACAGAGGATGTTCCTCTCTTCATTGCACAGAGAGAAGGAGCAGAGGCTGTGTGTTGATGGCAGGGGAAGATTGTGACAGGAAGCCTTTGCTGTCTCTGCTGAGATGGTCTCCCTGCTCCAAAGGAAGCCTTCACTCAGCTTTCCTTAGTGCTATCAGAGCTTCCTGGAGAAGCTGCCAGGAGAGAAAAGCCAAAGTGCACACTCTCTGCATCAATTCACTGACTGTGAGGCACTACAACAAACTATACAGTTGCGGTGAGAGATGGCTGGTATTCTGGAAGCCTTCTCAAGGACCATGGATCTTTCTTCAGTACCCTTCAGTCAATGGCATGTCTGGCCCAGTTGTGCCTGTTCACGAACAGATGTGCACACTTTAACTCACAATGCCATATCTGTGAATTTTCTCCCATCTTTTCTGGATTATGAAAAGTTCTTGAGTAATTCGTGTATCTTCCAAGTAAAAATTATTACAATCTTATTCTCAGAGGTGTAGAGTTTCCTCCTTCAAAGGTATAGTTCTTCAATCAGAGAAGTCTTCCTCAAACATTTTAATTACAGCCAATTATGATCCAGGGTCAAACTACTGCATTATCAATAACATTATAGAGGAGTTAGCTGTAGGCCAAAAACAAAGATCATCCAATTAGAATTTCTAATGAGCAAGTGATTTATAAACTAACAAAATTTGTGTGACGCTAGTCCAGTCAGTGCAAAGTAAAATTCCATAAACTGGTCCAAGATGCACACCTTCAGTGTGAACAGTAGGCCCTCAAACAACTCACTGCCATTGCTCTCTAAATTTATACAAAGCAACATGTGTATTTAAAAAAAATAATAAATAGACCATGTTGGCAAGATATTACACGTACTCTTTGCTGATAGCATGGGAACACTACTGATATGTGACAAATGTTAACCATGTTACTTCAAGCATTTTTCAAAGGCGTTCAGATAACTCAACAAAGTAATAATAGGAACAACCATATGGAATAGAATGCATCATTGCTGTTTCAAGAAAACTGTGATATTATTGGTTCCACTTGCAGGGAGACATGCTTCTTATTTCATCTACTATTACTGTGATAGCTGAAGCTGAAAGGTCACTTCTACCCAGATGCCTTCCTTCTTCAGTGGCTTATAACTTTAATTTTGGCCTTGGACTAGTAAGTGTTAGTCCTTATCTGATTGATTATAGAGAAGGAAGAAAAAATTCCAAAGTTTGATTTCATGACCCCCTTCTATCTGTCAGACCCAGTTAATTCCCACCCCTCAGTTTTCATAAGCTTCTGTCTTGTCTCCTCTTCCTCTGTAAATGGAAAATCCCCACCAGGGATTAGCCTGTCATGCACTTTAATTTACCAAACTCTACCCAAAAACTGTTTCACATAACCCTGTTTCCAGTATCATTACTGTCACTTTGGAAAGTGACAAATTTGATGTCATTTATTTCCAAACTGCTCAGTCTGCTTCAAGTCCTCTCTTTTTCTGTTGACAGCCACCTTCTCTGGAGATCTATAGCCTTCTGAATTTTCTTTGATTTTGATCATTCTTCTTTAAATGTTTCCTTTAAATGTTATTTAAATGCTGTTTCTGCATATGCAGAGCACTTACTTCACAGGCAGTGTTATTGCAGAAATTTGAGTGTGTCCTTTCCACTAGCTAGTCTTACAAAGTTTGGGTTTTTGTTTGGTTTTTTTTGTTTGTTTGTTGTTTTTTTACTGCAGATAAAGGAAGCTAATTTTTGGGGATCTAACTTTGTCATGAGTGGTTCAGATTGTGGCCATATTTTTATATGGGATCGACATACTGCTGAACATCTCATGCTGCTGGAAGCTGATAATCATGTGGTGAACTGTCTTCAGCCTCATCCGTTTGACCCGAGTAAGATGATCATTTTTGACAGTCTGCTTGTTCAGGTTATCTGTAGTAAAGCATTTTAAAGCTCAGTCTTATATTCTTTGCTCAATAGAGCATTGTAGTGATTAATAAACTACTGTTCGCTTTTACCCATGTCAATTAGATAATACTGCTTTTAATTTTGTCTTTCACTAATGAACTTTGGCCCTTTAAACCCTCCTCACCCAATAATGTCTTGGAATGAAAATGTTACTGACATAGTATCTATAGAAAGTTAAGTTGTAATAAGAAGAATCTCAGTTTCTTGCTCCCCTCAATATATTAATGTTTTCCATGTTTCCATGACACTAATGGGGTCACTGAAATGCCAGAAACAATTTGGGAATTGATATTGAAATCTATTATCTACTTGGGTCTGTTCAAAGATTTGAGTAAACCGGGTGTCTAGGTCTCACTGGCTTTGTGAGATTAGAAGAATGAATAAAATTCATAGGAATTTTAGTAATTTGTATTTAGGGGAAAATATTTATAGAAAAGATGGACGAAAGTAAGTAGAAGGAATCATACGTCATCTGACATGTAGATGGAAAATCTGAACTATTCTGCAGCTTCTAACATGGTCAAAGAAAGTATTTGTGTTATTTCTTTTTTCATAGCTTACATGGCTGTGGAGTAACAGTCAGCTGTAAATAAATAAGCAAATAAAGTTGTTATAATGGTACCAGCAGAGGCTGGGGGGGGGGTTCAGACAGCTTATGGAAATATGGAATACTGCCCTACATTGGATAAACCTTGAACTTTTAAATACTAAAGTGAAATTCTGTTCCTGTACATGTTCAGAGTGTGTGGGTAGGTTGGCCACTTCTTTTGGAAGCACCTTTCAAAATGCCCTGTAGCTTTACTGATTTCTTGGAGTGTGACTGTCTGCCTGTCACACACTGAAAATGTAACGAAGAGGTCATCCTCCTTGTAGGACAGTTAATCTTGTACAGTTTTCCAGTTACTGAGATCTTTCCATGGAGTTTTTATTCCTGTAGTGGTTTCATGCAATGATCTGGAGGATATTCTGCCACTTCTTGTTTTATATATTTAAAAAAGTGTTTATAAGAGCATCTGTTGCTTCTTTATATTTGAATATCAAGTAAATTTACTTGAAATACACTGAAATTATCGAAAGTCAAAATGTTTGAAATTATCTTGCTTCTGTCTTTTTATCTGGGTCTACAAATCCTAAGGCTTTGTTACTAATACATATACTTACCAAGCTGTCAGCAGAAATATATTAGTAGTGGCTGGGTCTATTCTTACTTTCTGCTCCTGTCTTATGTATATTCTGGTGCTTTTTTATTTTTTAATTTACAAAGGGAAGCGCTTGATGTATGCATGTGTTTTCTTCATTCATATATATATATATATATATCCAAAAATATATAATCCATAAGTCAGATCTAGTATGGAGACTTAGTAATTGCATAGCTATATGTTCAACATGTGAGCTGACATTTGCAAGTAAGTGCTTCAAGTGAAGTATTTTTCTTCAACCACAGTTAAGTGCAGCAAATATTAGTAAAGACAGAACATGTTTAATTTAGAATTACTCTTTCTTACTTCTAGTTCTGGCCTCTTCGGGTATTGATTATGATATAAAAATTTGGTCGCCTTTGGAAGAATCCAAGATTTTTAACAGAAAACTTGCAGATGAGGTAAGAACCTTTCCTCCTTTTTCACAGCAATGTTGCATCTTCCAATTCTATAAAAGTCTTTGGTGCAAATTACTGATATTGAATAAATAAAAAGCTGCCCTTTATAATAGATAACTTTCATATCATTGGCAGCACACAGAGCCACTTTATATTTCACTAACTCTCCTAGAAATTAAATGATATGATCTGGTGTTACGTACATGAAAGAAACTGGAAAAAGTATGAACAGATATAGAAGCAAAACTGGCAGGAATTAAGAAATTAAGGTAGTGCCCGTCTTTAAACAAATTAATTAACTGAAGGAAATAAAATGATATATAGAAGAACAGGGAGTGCAAAAATCAATCCTATTAAATATTCTGTAGCATAAAAAGAGGTTATGGTTAAGATTGCAAATTGTGAACTTCATGGAATAAAGCAAATGTTGCAAGCTTAATCAGTTATAAAAGTCTCTATGTAAATTTATATAGCACATTATTTTCATACACCAAAGCAATAACATGTATATAGCAACTGGCCTATGATGATCATACAATTGACTGCTGGATAATCATACTTTAGTAATTTATATAACATAATTTATTAAAATGTTAAAAGTTTTTCTGTAAGTAATATATTAGGGCAAATTTGGTTGTGAAGTGGTTTGGGGTTTTTTTGTGCAATCTCTTGGACAGCAGGCATATAGTAGACTGGGGTTTTATAGTTGTTATTTCTCTGCATTACTGCTATATATATTTAAACAAATAGAAACCTACAACCCTTAGCTACTACCTCCTTGCTCCCCTGAAAAATACCCCATTTGAGTCATTTGTGAGTTTCGAACCTTTTCTGTTATTTTAGTAATAACACTGAGTGAAGTGATGCTTCTTTGTATATTGTATGATAGTTTTTAACCTCTGGCGTGTTTTGGAGGCTTTGGCGTTTAGATATATTGCTAAACATAAATGTGTGCTAAATGTAATCATTGTACTGATACTTTGTCACTTAATTTTTAATAGTAACAAATTATTTAGAGATTTAACTATTTTTCCTTTAATAAAATATGTAGAACTTTCAGAAAATTTGACTGTAGTATGGTTTGTAATTTCACATGCTTTTTGTTTTTTAATTTAATCCCTGCATTGAAATAACTATGTAGAGGACAGGAGAGGTTTATAGAAATTAAATAGTTTCACCGTGTTAAGTTTGGCTAGATAAAGTGTCCAACATACCTAAACTGAATTTGCCATAGAAGGGAAGGTCTAGGTAGAAAGCATTGTTTGGGGAAAGTTCAGTATAGATATATAGAACTGTATTTAAAATTGAAGGGCCATTACCTTAGGGTAACCTCATCTCTCTTCCTTCCCACGTTCTTGGCCAGTGCTGGTGCTAGAACTTTATCTACAACAGTTGCCATCTGTAACAGCACTTTTGCTCATCAGTCCTCCATATTTTGTACAAGATCTCATTTCCAAAAGTTTTTCTCAGTTGCTCATCTTACTATTGACCATGCATGTGGACAACGGAATGATGATTGTACTAGAATATTCTTTAGATAGACAATTAGATATCTGTAGGCAGAGTCCAGTGTCTGACTTTTCTTAACACATACAATTGGTGTAACTGTATTCGATAGTAATTACTAAAATATTGCTCCCTTAGTGTAATTTTGGACTCTGTAAATGCCTTTTGCATAGGAACTTTGTATCTAAAAACCCATATTGATGTAATACGATTTTATGTTTATATTTGATGCTGGTTTTTTTCCCTTCCTCGCCTCCAGGTTATAACACGTAATGAATTAATGCTGGAAGAAACCAGAAACACCATTACTGTTCCAGCTTCTTTTATGTTACGAATGTTGGCTTCGCTGAATCATATAAGAGCAGGTGAGAGGCTTCTGAAGAGCTTGTCTATCATATTGGTCTATGAAATAGCAGATGGATTGGGGAACCATCAAGATCCTCAGTTATCTGTGACTAGACCTGGGGCTGGTGAGAAGATTCAAGGGTTGTTCAAGTGTCTCTTAATAGAAGTACTTTAGAATTGCTTCTTTAGTGTAAGCCTTGCAACATTTTTGCAGCTATTGTTTTTTATCTCAAAATGAAGAGCAAGAAATGAGCAAAACAGATTTTTTTTAAATAGTACTACATTACAAATAAGCTAATTAGATGTGGAAAAATACTTTCTTTACTAAGGAATGACCTTTAAGGTGAGTGCTGTGTGATGGGAAAGCTATTGGGGGTGATTGGAATGAGCTGTAAGATAAACTGTCATTGTGGGCTTGGAATTGTCTAGGGGCAAAGGAGGGTGGGAAGATACAGGACTGTGGGGAGGTATTAATGAGGCCACTGGCAGCTGTTCCTGGGGCAGCAGGTACTAGGACGTCCCTTCAGCAAAGGGGCAGTTCCCTGGAGACACTAACTGGTGTTACGAAGAGTTGCATGGAAAATTATCATGAGAATTTTAAGTGTTTCTGGATGTTAGTGCTGAAGAAGTTGACTGCAGTGTGTTGATACTAAAGATGTAGGACAACAGAGAGATATCATACTAGGTAGGAAGCAAGGAGATGAAGTTTTGGGAGGCTGGTATGACATATGGGGTGGAAACCTAACAGAACTGTAGATGAAGGTGAAAGTGACTGTAGATACTGAAAATGGGGATTCTGGCACTGGCTGAGCAGAGCCGTGGGCTTATGGTGATGAAGTAGGAAGGAAGTTCTGCCTGGCAGCAGCTGCTGTTCCTCCTTAACCTCTCACTGATCTGTGAGAATTAGAGAGCCGGGGGGATGCCACTGTACCCAGCCCAGTGACATGCCTCACCACTGCTGCAACTGAATATATTAGTTTGGTTTTTAATTAATTTCTTATGATTTCTTTGGAGTAAAATACTCAAAGAACTGCCCAACACTTGAGTTAGAACAGTTTCATTAAAAATCTGTTATGGTGGACCATTTCTTAAGCCAACAGCGCACATTGTGTGCACAATAGATCTTGAGCCAATCATGTTCCCTCACACATTTCTGTATTTGCCTTTCTCTAAACTTTTACCGCAAAAGGTATTTTTTCTGATGCATACAGTTTTCTGGAGTACACTATTTTCTAACTGCAGCTATTCTAGTTTCAGCTCCTGAGAACAATGTTTCAATCCCTTGTATTCACCATCTCTTTTTAATATTATGCTTGCATTCATCTTTCCTGGGCTGACAACCAGGCAGCAGCTACAAGGTTTTTCCTTTTGTACACAAACTTCACTTTTATGCCTAGAAATACTTTAGGGCTTTTCTCCTGTTCTCCTTTCCTGTTACAACATTTCTACCCAGTCTCTGCTGTCAGTCCGTACGGGCTTTCTTCTACGATATAACACAGCCACTCTCCATTCTGTAATAGCCCAGGGAGACAGTATATTATAAATATTTACCAAAAATGAAAAATGTGGAAGTTCCCTTTACTAAATCTCTGTGTCTTACAGACCGATTGGAAGGTGACAGATCAGAAGGATCTGGTCAGGAGAATGAAAACGAAGATGAAGAGTAACCGGCAGTTGTGTGCAAGCACCTAGACGTTAATGGAATTTGTATAAGACATTAATTATATTTTTCCTTACAGAGCTTTAGTGCAATTCTAAGGTATTGCTTTTGGATAACCTAACCTTTTGTTTTTGAATGACTGTGTGCATGACTTTGGGAGAGTGTGCAAGTTAAAATAAGCAAAAATGTTTTTAAAACGTTTTGCCATGTATGAGGGGTGCTAGAAGATGCAAAGTGCAATATTTTCCTTAACCTGCAAATGTGGGAGCTTGGATCAATGTTTTAAAGTAACTTTCATTATAGTAAAAACGTTGGTTCAAATGAATTTCTATACTTGCTGTTTGCATGTTTGTTGCTTTCTAATTAAAAGATTTGGTTGTTTTAAGTAGTTTTGTGTTTTTTCTTTGTACAACCATTGATTTGTCACCTTGTAACTATAACCTCATTACTATCTTAATTTGCATTCTTTCTTACAATGTTTGTAGAGTGACAAATACAGTTATTTTTTACGGTGAGCACTGGGATTCTCTGTGACTTTGAGACCCCCGTGCCTCTTGGTTCTTGTGTTTCCATGGGGGTAACCCACACATATAGACACAAAATTGTCTCCCCAGCAATCTTACTATAGTGCCATTTCTCCATGCTTCTATCTGTAGTGCTGGTGAAATAGTTGCTTTTCACTAATAGATCTATGAGAATGTGTTATTTGCAACAACAGCAGTTAAATCTTCATTTCCATTGTATTTAGAATAGAGACAATGTAGTGCAAAGGAACATGAATTTAAAAATTCCTGTGCGTTACTTCCTAGGAGTAACTATTTGGGAAGGTGGGCAGATCAGTTCGCGTAACAGACTCTACCCTTCTTCCATATGATTTTGGATGCCGGTGGGGAAGACGAAGTGAAGGAAGGAAAGCGAAACAGGGAATAGAGTGGCTTTTCCTCAATGGCTGTTCTTGCCAAGGATGGCAGAGGATGGGAAGAATTCTAAATCAGGTGGACGAGGGTACTGGAGGCTTCATTACCCTGTTATCATTAAAGTATACATTCTTCACACAATCTTCACAATCTTTGCTTACAACAACAAAAAGAATTCCCCACACTAAATGAGAGAGAACATTATCACAACACTCTGATATCCTGGTTCATGATGCAGGCACAGGCTGAAAAGATTGCGGAAGGGAAATAAATCACATACATGGAAGGAGATGGAAAAACTGAAATACCCAGAGGAGGTCAGTGCAACACGGGATGGAAATCTGGTAAGCATTTGAGAATGTATCTTCTGTGAACAAGGGAGAGTGAAAGATGTCAAGGTAAGTTGTTTGCTTGCTTGCTTTTTAAGGTATGGATTGAAAGTAGCAGCTGATATGGATATTTCTCTTTTCTGGTGACATAAGGATGAAGTGGCCTTGTTGGAGAAAGGAGCAAAACATTAGTTTTTCCTCCTGACAGCATTTTCAGCAAGCATTTTTAGGTCATCAAGAAATGAAAAAATATTTAATGATTTTGTGGTACACCTGTTTGGGGAGGAGGAAACAAAGTGGTCTAGAACTATTCAAAGCATATTTTTACTATCGCATGTAAAATAGCCTTGAATTTTTGTAACACAGCAGAGTGCTCCTCATTAGATTTTAAAGAACTACACAGTAAATATATATAGTGTACTTAGTGTATATATAAAGTAGGGTTGTCTGCTCTACTTTAGTTGTTAGCAGTAGGAGGAATAAAGCCGTTGTTTCTGTTCTGTGTGGCATCTTTTGCAATGCTGGACCTCTACCACAGCAGAGTCCTGAGCAGTTCTGTAAGTGAAATACCAGTGTTTGATGCAGTTGTTAGGTCCTCTAGAGGCAATATTTGAGATGTATTTGCTTCCAAAAAGAATGACCATGGTGTTTCTACAGAAACCTGGCTCTCTTTATTTAGAAATTATTAACTTTTGCCTTTTGAAAACAAATTCTTTCTCAAGTCAGTGTATGGAGAGGGTAACCTTTGTCTTCACTAGAGAGGCTTTAGAAGTCAACACTGGATGTCTTTCTAAAAATAAAAAAGCAGTTTCTGCCACTTTTGCTTTAGTCGTAACAATTGCCAGCAAAGACCATACAATATAAAACAAAAGCAACAATCTTGCTTCCAGAGTTCCTCAATAAGCACGTTATTCCCAAAAGGTCTCTTATTTATTCAAAGGCTAAATATTAACTTTAATTCTAGATGCTTAGCTGTGGCTTTACTGATTAAAAGGACTGAATCTCAGTGAGGGCAACAGTTTATTATTTGGAAGATTTTTCAAATGTTAGTGAAGCTTTTCAAGCCATTTTTCTAAAGCTTAGATATCCATAGTGTTTGGGTTGGTTTTTTGCATAAACATTTAAATAATGGACTGTCTCAATTCCTAGAACCATGCAATAATAGGAGCAGTTGGCAGGAGCAGGAGGGAAGCTGGTAATGCTAAAGTTTGTTAGCAGCAAAAGAAAACTTGAAAATGCTATTCAAATGTGCATAGAGGTTAACAAATAAGTGATAAACCAAACCACAATCCAAAACCTCAAAACTTTAGCAGCAAATCTTGTGATCTGTATCTGATACCAGATTGGGGGCTTTGAGGTGGGTGATGCTACAGGAGCTCCCTCTAGTGCCGCCATTCGTGCTGCATTGGTAGGAGCACGTGTACTTCGTAACGAAAATCTGGGGATATGGAATTCCTGCTGATTTGACTGCTGCCATAGTGATACAGTACTTGAGACCATCATTCGTCCTTTCAAGTAAGCCAGTAAAAGACCACCAAGCAACAGACCATAATACTCCTGTTAAGCACCAAATGACCAGCTGATTTAGCTGGTCACTAAAAGATATCCAAAACCTTTAGTTTCTAATTAGAATAATAACAGCCCAAATCTGATGGACAGGATGATAAGTGTGAATAGGGGGATCACCTTATTTTCCTACTTGGGGAACTCAAGATTGTATGTATGCTCAAGCTGGTCCTTCTGTCCTGCAGCAGCTTGCTGTCCATGTGTACATCCTCGGAAGAGCACACGCCTACAGCAAAGGTTCACTCTACGAAGGATATTCCTTAAGACAATTACAGAGATCAAAAGCAACTTTTTTGATGTGTTGCTACAATTCCTGGTAAATAACTTGGTGTCTTGAAGCTTGGGCAGATGGCCACTGTAGGAAGGAATCTCTTTTTTTAAATGTCAAAGATGCTGAGCCTGTTCAATCTGCTTAAGTTCTAGTTCTTCATGCCTTCCCCTGATGAAGGTAGGAAAAGGTTCATTAATGACATCCTGTATCACCCTTATTGTGAAGTTTTCTTACCTAAATAGTAAATAAATGTTACGGTAGACTATTGTGTACATCTTGAACCCTTTCAGAACATCCTAGGATGTTTTTGATGAAGAAATTTCAGAAATGTTTAATACAGGTTTCACTGTCCTTGCAGCAGCAAAATAGCTATTGTTGAAGTGCATTTGTGCTTGTGTGCAAGGGATGGGAGAATATGCTCAGAGATACTGCCTTGGAAGGTTGAGTAGTTGTGTTTACAAAGGTGTTGTTTTTTTTTTTTTTTTAATGGAAAGATCCTGCTGAGCCAGGCATAGGTCTATTGCAAAGGCCATTCATTAACAATCCTTGGGAATCCTCCATACTGCACTGTGTCGTGGGCCAGAGCTGACAGCACTGTTGAAAAATTGGGTGCCAGTTAGCACCAGTTAGGTCACATTCCTCCTGGTCCACAGTCATGTCCCCTACAAGAGGCCAACTCTAAAAGCCTCAGCTGAAGTACAGGAAATGATCCAGAAGGCATGAGTGAGGTCATCTGCCCTGACTAAATAGAGATTGATTTAGTCTTTGAAACGTGGGGTTAAATCAATTTTAAGCTATTTTCATGAATTATAAAGGCATTTGGACATGTTATCTGTGTAAGCAACCGGTTTGTCTTCTCACTGACGTTCTCTACTGTGGAGTGTGAGTTATTTTTTAGGCTAATAGAGATCTATTTTCCTTAGTTTTAAATGTTCTTTTTATTATTTGCAATTGCTTTGTTCTTTTGATTAAAAGCTCCCATCTACCTTCGCAGTGCCTTTTAAGAACTTCTTGTCAATGCTCCCCTCTAGATTAATTTCCCTTTGCTGGTAGAGCAAACTGAGTCCAAAAAACCAACTACTACTACTAAAATACACAACAGGGTGTTTTGGTAGGAAAAATAAGCATATGTTACTCTTAAAGCATGCTCCTTTTTTTCCCTGATTGTTACTCAACATGTGCTTCCCTTTTTTTGCAGGAGGAAGTCTGTACACTAGTATAATCGGTGCAATTTGACAGATTTACTATCCAAGTCAGGACTGACAGCTACTAATTTAGGAAAGTCTCACTTAAGTGAAAAGCCCTCTAAATAGAGTTTTTTAATGTGCTTTGTTACTAATTGGAAAACAAATCCCAGGGGATTTGTTCTCAAACAGCTCTGAAGATCTTCCCCTCTGTGGGATGACTCAATGCTCAGACCCCGTTTCCAGTGTTTTCTCCTTCCTGACTTGCCCTTGGCTCGTGCAATTGGGCTGCCCGTAGCTCCTATTTTTAGTCCTTGTGAGTAGTGAAAGAAGGAGAGCTGGGAGGGAGGAAGACAGGCTTATGGGGATCAGGAGCAGGTCCCTTTTCATTAGCCGGGCACTGCTTTTGCCCAGCCAGCAGGGCAAGTCAAAGGCAAGTCCCCAAAATCTTCCTGGCTCCCTTATTGCCAGTAGCCTCAGAGCCCTCACCTCAGCTCCCTGATCCTGTCTCCCAGTGGACTCTTCCTCCCAAGGACTCTATCCCTACCTTCACAACTTCTTAAACATGTGCGGTGAAACTTGTGCCAAAAAGATGAAGAGTCATCCTTGTGAATTTTTAACAGCAGGGGAGAGTGCTCACCCCAGGGCTTCCCAGGACCCTGCTGCTCTCACAACAAACACAAGCGAGCCTCTGATTTTGTAGCTGTTGGGGGAATTCATACGCTTCAGGTGTGCTCACCTCCATGCTCTATCATTTTCCTCTCAAACACATGTGACAGCCTGGTGTTCCCTCTGAGTCCAGGGTAAATGCACCTTTACTTCAGTGTGTACTGACCATCTCACTCTGCTGAGCTGGTGCAGCTATGGCGATGCCATGGCCCTGTGACAAGTTGTTCTGGTCCCACTCTGCACCTTCAAAAGCAGCTATCCTAGACCCAATTCTTCTAGTAATTACTTGGCTATTTGTTTCTAATTGAATACAGCTGCTTTGCGTTCTATAATTAGTACATTAATTGTTAATGAGCCTCTTTGCTTTTCAGTTCCGTTTGTCTATATCTCTGAGCAAGATGCTCCAGCACTGAGACTCTGATGTTCCATGTCTATCATATATAAAACTTCTTGCCTATCTACTTCTCATTTTTGTATTGGAGCCCCGTGCATATCTAAAGTAATTTCATTAAAACCATTATAAGTTAAAAATGAACCTGTAATTGTTAAATTGTCTAAAGGAATAATAGTTAACACAAGGTACTTTTTATGGTGAGTTGAACGTCATACCTTCCAAGAGGGCTAGACTGAATTTCTGTTCAGCAGAGTGTGATGACCAGTCGGTAGTAGGTGCGAGATGAGTTGGTGCTCTCACTTCAATTCTTGCTGACTTAATTAATGTCCACAGTTGTCAGTAGTGAACTCTGAGGGCTTGGGATGCTGATTCAGCACTTTTGCTCATGGTGGGTAAAAATGTGTCTGGGACTGTTATCTGCCTCATTTCATGAGCATTTCAAAGAGAAAATACTGTGCTGTAAAATAATTTGTGTTTTTTACCCAGAATTATACAGAGCAAAGCAGGTTTCCGTAAATCTTTAAATGAATATGGCTTTTAAAACAAAGTTAGGGGCTTTGACAAAACCATGTGGCTTGGATGCTGGTTGTACTACAGAGGCTTTACAGGCTGAAGGACGTAAAACAGAAGACTCACGTCAAAATTCTCTCCACTTTTCCTCAAGAATTTTTCTTTAAAGAATTAATTATATTGTGCATGTGCTAGGACTGCACATAAGGGTCGTGTAACAAGTGCAGTGAAGAGTGTGACCCTCCTTGTGGCAGGAGCTATTGCTCAGTCCAAGTGCAGGGAGACTCTCAAACACACCCAGAACTGCCCTCGTTGCCTCCATCAACACCCCCTCACCGTGGCAGAGGCAAGTCCCAGCTCCTCACCCCTTCCCAACCACGCCGTGTGTGCCCGCCCTAGCAGCCTGCTGGGTATGTGAGTCACCGACGGTGGCAGTGGCATGCTCTCCCACACCATGCTGAAGATTCAGATCAGTGCTCAAAAATTCAGCTTCATTCACACCACATGAATTTCGCATCGCTGTGGTGAATGGATTTGATTGCAATCTGGAGACTCTAAATTTGGCCTGTTACATTCTCTTAAAGGGGAGAGCTGGGCAAAAGATACAGAAATGAGAAACTGAATGAGCTTCATCATTTAATTTGAGAGATTATTTCTCTCATCCCTCTTCTCACAATATCTTTCCTCTCTGTTTGCTGGCTATGTATCAGGCAGTTTGGTGGACTAAGTTTGGATTAAGAAGACTTAAGACAGTGAGGCAAAGATGCAGGGGGTAGTTGGACTCTTGGCCCTTTGGACTGTCAGTGGCCAGGCAGAGAGCAGATGTGAGATGCAGGAGCAGAAAGGTCTCCATTTCCCCTCCACATGTTTGTTCCCTGGAAAACAGACAGAGAGCAGCTGAAAGAGAGCAAGGTGAAGATAAATGAAAAGCTGAATTACACCCAAGGAAGAAGAAAATATTCAATGCCACAGTCATTTTTGGTTTACTGAGAGCTAGTCTAAAAACAGAGGGATGCTACAGAAAAGACTGTTACATGTAGCTGAGCTGCAGAAAAACACTCCAATGCCACCTGCACGCAGTATGGCAGGGGGTAGCCTGCATTAAAAGCTGATTGTCAGATTAATATGGCCTCCTGTGCTGCTGTGTAATGGCTGTATGACACTGCTATAAGAAAGCATTTTCAAGTTGCAGAGCTATACAGGAAAATAAACTGTACTGTGCTACGTATCTAGAAGAGAAACAGGCTTTTCTGCGTTCCTTGAGAAGGTAACTGGCATCTCAGTGAAACTGAAGGTTGAAAAACATGGGACATACACTAGGATGCATTTCTGAAGCCAGAGTAGATGGGAGAGCAAGTCTGGGAATCTCTTCTGTCTGGCACCAGAGCCCCGAGTTTGTGAACCCACCAGGGTTTTGAAGCATATTGCTAAGTTTGCTGGCAACCAGAGAGCAAACAGGGGATGCTTAGGCAACATGCAGCCCTCTGAGTCAAACGACATCTTCTCCTGACTCTGCTCTGGGTATCACCTGCGGTAATGACGCAAGTGGTGATGATGTTAATATTTAGCTTTTATACAGCTTTGCTTTAAAATGCTGTTGGATCCAGTGTACAGACGGACACCAATGTTAGAATTCCCCTTCAACAAATGGAGAAATTGAGCATGAAGGAGGAAACAAATCGCTTATTAACACCTAAAAGCCTAATAATAAAACCAGGATTCAGATCATTTTAGATTTCTAAGGTGAGTCTCCTTCCACCAGGCTATATTATGCCTTTTAAAAATAGGAGGTGAGTCAAAATCTTTAATGTCACTCCTCCACCTTGGCAACTTCAAATTCTCTCTTGAGGCAATGGAGTAAGTGTATTTCTTACTAAACCATTAGTGGCGTTGTTGTTGCACAGATACACTGAGTGCTCCTAGGGCTTTATCTTGATACAGTAGATGTAAAAAGGCTGGTACAAAAATGTAATTAGTTGTGATTAGTTTGGGAATAACAGCTCTGAACGTGGTTGATTTGGGGAGGTACAGCTTGAGCTCTTCAGTCACCTTAGGTCTTACAGTAAAGACCATAGAATCATCTGGGCCAGAAGGGACTTCCAAAGGTCATCCTTTGGATGACCAGCCTCCCCGAAGTCAGCAGGGACACCCCCAACTACACCAGGTTGCCCAGGGCCTCGTCGAGCCTCACCTTGAATATCTCCAGGGAAGGGG
>JAOXJM010000001.1:97872126-97893912 GCA_026413425.1 Tringa solitaria | reverse complement strand
CACTCTTCCTGACAAAGAGTCCCTCTTCAGCTCTTCTGTAGGCTCCCTTCAGGTACTGATAGGCTGATAATGTATAGGGTATAATGTATAATGCCTTTGTGTGTTATATGTGATGCTCTCATGGGACTCTTCAGTATCTGCAGCACTTGACTCAAGGCATCAACAACTGTACTCTCAGACATTAACAGTTCAACAAATGCTGCCAAAATTTTCAAAATGGAAACTGCCTGTGGACATGGCCAGCGAGTGAGAAAAGGCTCCAGATCACGCCATGACTTTTCAAGCCAGTAATCAAGGCCAAAATCAGCAACAGAAGAATGGGATTTTCTAAGCCTTTTCAACATCTCTGAGCCAGATGGTCACCTCCCCATCGTTGCTTTCAGCAAAATCGGTCCCCAGAGTCAACATACAGCTCTTTCGGTGCCACTAATGTTTTCTCCAGGAAAACCATTCTCATTCTTAAAAGATCCCAATGGACTTTATTTATAATTTACAGAAACATTTTAGCATGAGATTTGTATAATTGCTGGTCTCAAAATAATGAACTCTCCATGATATCACTTGTGTGGCTTGTTGTAGCTACTTGTAAGTACTGTTTACTGGAGTCTTACATGCCTTGGTCATTTTTCTCCAGATGACTGAAGCTAGCAAGAGCTCATAAACCACAGGAAAGTGGGCTTAGAGAACATTTAAAAACAAATTACCATCTTCGAGAATTGTTAGTGGAGAAAACACATTTTCGTGCCCTAGAAGCTTGCAAAGATACTGAAAGGCTTTGAATGAATCAACAGCCAACTATGAGTTGGCCATGCAACAGAAAAAAAAATACCCAAGACAAAAAAAATATCCAGTTAAAATTATGTTTGTTCTTCCAAACCAAACACTGGGGAAACACTGGGAGTTTGCTTGATTTGTTTTGTTTTGGTTTTAATTTCAAGGAAAGAATCGATCCCCAGCGTCTTTGCCTAGGAGATATGAAATATGAAAAAGTTTCAAGAAGGTCATGACTACCTTGCCTTTTACTCACTTTTTTTTTTTTTGTTCAACAGTAATGACAGTTCACAAAACTATCGCTTTGATTGTTTCTGGGACACAGATTGAAAAAGACACAAGGCTGTGTTAGGATGGGAAAAATGGACTGATGTTAACTTTCACTCTGCTGTCAATTGCCAGAGAGATAATCTGTTTACATTCTCATTTGCAGCATGCAGTAATTGGAGGAGACAGCACTTCTCAATTTCCCCTACAAACCACGTACTGTGCAGTTCTGTTGCTGCGCAGCCTTAGGAGGACGGGACGTCCACACGAGGGAGAGGCCGGCACACATCCAAACCACGCTTCCAGGCTGTCTGCAGGCTTCAGGTAGCTGTGCCCGGGGGCTGGGATTTTAGGGTGGCATACCTTGCCCTAAATCCCCTAAATGCCTCTTTCAGCATCTAAATGGGTAAGGAAGGAAGGAAGTCAAACCAGCAGCACTGGTACTGCTGACTACCCTCAGCTTCAGCACCTAATCTTCACCCTCAATACTCTGATTACTCAATAAAATGTGAGCAACCCAATTCTCTTTTAATTCACATTAACAGGGTTGCATTTCACATTTGGTTTTTAACATTACACCAACCACTGGAGTGTTATGGATGTTGCAGGGATAGTAAGTCTTTTGTAGGTAAGTGGATAATCTGGGACAAGGCCAAGTTTTCATGGAGGCATTTGTTGACTGTGGAGTATTTTTGTAGGAGAAATGATTTATGCTGTGATGGCTTAGCTCTGAGGTGCAGTATGGACAGAAAGACCCTAGTTATGTGTGATTTGATGGAAACTGGACACTTTCATAAGGGACCACTGGTTGTAGCACACAGGGCAGTGTTGAGGTTGTCCGTACAATGCAACGTGATGGCTACTGGAAGCAAATGTGTGGTGAATTTTTCAAAGCAACCCAGAGGCACCAAACCTACCCAGCTACTTCAGCCACTTCCCTCCTGCCTAGTGGGGCCATACCTTACCGAAGTACTCTGAGGCGTTGCATGGATGGCTGCAACCTTGAGCCTCAATAAATTCTAGGGAAAAATCCGGCCATAAACTATAACATCTGTTAAGCAGAGAGCAAATTCTGTGTAACACTGAGCTTTTAGGATAGTGAAACAGAAAATATTCTGTCCGGATTAAATTCGAGTAAAACTAACACTTTGTGATTAACTTGAAAGTAAACAAGGTTTACTTCAGTATATTTAACGTGATTCAATATAATGTACTTCAATAGTTAGTGTAATTAAATATTGTTCAGAAAGAATCTGCAGCTTGTCCTAGTTAAGCAAGAAAAAATGCAAAACAATTGTCAACATTAGTGCAAATGGAATAAAACTGTCCTGTGACCTTATTTTAATATAACGTCCTACCTATTGATGCACTTTCTGAACTTGAAGGTAGTATTATATAAATCTTTCCTGTCTTTGCCTTAACAAGAGGAAATCAAGTATGTTTTGGGGGGTGGGGGGTGTTAAATCTGTATCACTTGCACCTGACAGAAAGATGGGACTTGAAAGTGGGAGCTGGGAAAGAGGCACACAGGGTTGTGTCCTGTTTAGGAGCAGTGGCGAGTAAAGAAAGTCTGGAAAAGGGGGAAAGGAGCACACAAGGGTTGTGCCTTTGAGAGGGAAGCTGTGTGGCTAAGAATAAGGCAGGAGGAATGCAAATGTATTTTTAGTCCAAATTAGAGCCACCTTTCTAAGTCTACGGTCAAATTATCTAGGCTCCTCTTACTCAAAGCAACAACTATCCTGAAAACTTAGCCTCATGATGACAAATGTGCCCAGGAACCAGTTAAAAAGCACAGTTGTGTATTGTTGAATTCAAGCGTTGTATATGCAGGGTTTTTTTTTTCCTTTTTTACTATCTCCAGAAGATCCACAAGTCAAAACCTGCAAAGAAATAAATAGTAAAATAGCATGATATTTCTAGATTTCCTGAACTGAGGAGCTATGCAGGAATATTCAGATTTCTGTGGGCTGGGAATGTCAGCTGGGAGCAGGGGAGCCGCTCAGATGTGACGCACGGGAGCTATTTAGGGCACTAAGAAGCTGATAGCTGCACAGCTAGTGGCAAGGAATTTGCGGTGTGGCTGTGGATGAAAATTACCTTGTGTGTGGAGCACACAGAATATCGCTAAGCTGATTACAAACAGAAATTTTGAGCTAGCTGCAATCCATTCAGAAGAAAGGACACACTGGTGTCTGAGGTGAGAGGTTCTGAACCAGGCTGGGGCATCAGCAGGGACCTGGTAATGGTTGTTGCTTCTCTACTCGGTGAAGGTGTCTCTGGTTTCCTTGGGTTACCTGTCTGCACAGGTTTTTTTTCCTATTATTCAACAGATGCTTCTCAGTGTTATCAAAAGATGTTTAGAACAGAAATATGCTCTCTAGAAGTTGAGAATAAATGAGATTACAGCGCTCTCTCTGGAAAGGGGATTGACAGCTGTTATTAGTCCTAGTGCAGCTGTTGTGAACCACAGAGCTCTCCCAGCAAAGATAAAATGTCCAGCCTGCTGCCTATAAAAAAACAGTAGTAAAGTGTGTGCCTGTGGGTGTTATCAGTGTGTTTTGGGTTTTGATTGATTTATATTTTTATTTTTTTACTTCTGTGGAATTATTGGATGTATTGCTTCACAGGGTGTGGGGAGACAGAGCCTTACTGGCCATGGCTCCTTTTCTAACTCCAAATCAAAAGACTTTTTCAACCTTTGCTTGCCTGAACTTTGTTCAGCCTACTTCCTCTGGGCTGAGAAAATCTGATTAATCTCTGGTCTACATTTGGACAGTGCGGAATTTGTTCTCCTTGTGCTCCATCCAAGTGTCCCTCATTATACTTCAAGCTACTGACTTGACATTAGTATTGGATCCCTGCTGCCTGCAGAAACACAGCTACAGAGCACCTCTTTCTGAAAGGAAAACCATATCCCTTTGGTTCAAAAAATGCACTGGTAGGACAAGGCAGTTAATAAAAGAGTTAATGATGTTTTTCAGGCTTCCCTAGCCAAATGATTTCAGACTATATTCCACAGATAGGTTGATACTGGAGAAAGCTAAGGGTAATTAGCAGTTATTTTGGTAGTCTGCTCACCTACATTTTTTTTATATCCTACTAGGTAAGAGTATCCAGATGATAACAATACTACTACTTTTTAAAGCCTTCTCAAAGTGTTGGTTTGGCTGAAGAACATTAGGAATGGCTGTTCTTCTACCTTTACTCTCAGGTTTGCAGCCAGGCACACACCTCCTTTGTGGAATAGTTAATGGCTTTAAATGATGCTGGAAAATATGAGAAGCAATCTTTCTCAGCTGGCTTAATTAGAAAAATAAGCAATAAGTTCACAGCATTTGGTTATGAAATCTATTTCCTGACTTGGTTGAGCTGCTTAAACTGAGGGGAAGGAGTGTAAAAGCTGAAGCTGAATTACCACTTGCATTTTAGCTATCACACCTCGATGTAAAAAATAAGGATCATCTAATCCAGTTTTGTGGGAGAAACAGATAAGAAGATGTTAAGCAGCTGGAGGTACAAAGCCACCATGGCTGTGGAGATGGGCAAAAGCGAGATGAATCTGGTAGCCAGCAGCATAGAGCTGCTAGGTGAAGTTAGAGTGTGAGAGGGCTCCAGTCGGAAAATGTAACCAGTAAGAAGTAGGGGAAAACACTGGTGCTGGGTAAAAAAAAAAAAAACAAAGAAAAAAGTTGCAAAATTTGTGATCCATCCAGTTGTAGCAGTCTGTGAAGCAGACAGGATAAAAAAAGAGTAATCTTTGACAGTCAGGGAAGGAAATGTTCATGAAAGTGGCAGAACAACCAGATAAAACTGCAACAGTAATGTCTCCCTTAACTTAGCTGTTGCTGGTGAAGCGTACTGGAGGAAAACCAGGAAGGGAGCTATCAGAGAAGACAAGGTCCCATGAGCAGAGAACTTGCCTGAGACTTACGGAGACAGCTTGAGGAGATGATCGATTCTGTTGTCATTGGAGGCACCAGTTAATTTACTGAAAGTCAGAAAAGTAGAGTGGGAGGAAGGACAACTTGTAAGCTAAGAAGATAAAGCAGTTGAAAATAACGGAGAGAATACTAGTACATAAAAAGCAAAGGAAATGAAGGGACGGTTTTAGGAGAGTGCAAAATGGATTATTTTCCACTGACGTGTTGCAAAGACCAAGCTCTTAGCACAACTGGTATCTTTGTAGAAAATTAAATCTCCTGAAAGCTGGGAGTAACATCTAGAAAATCACAAATTGCTAGAAAATAACTGCATTACTGTGTTTCAAGAATAACTAGCAATAATCTAACGTATGGATGCTGGGATGGCCAGACTGTCAGAGGGATCTATTGCACTTCCCACCCCCACCCCCCCCAACTCCCTTAAGATACTGAAGCCTCCATCTGCTCTTCACAACAAAGAAAAGCAGAAACTTGTTATTTTCCTTGGGAGGAACATAAATTCTGCACTGAAAAGGAAATTTTCTCCACCTTCTTTTCATGGTGGTGGGTAGTACCAGTCTGATTAATTAAGAACTACCAAGACTAGTTTCAGGAGTTAAGCACACCTGCCCAGAGAATCCACTATTACCATCAGAGCTGGTACCAAGGATACACCTCAAATGAAACATCTCATTCTGTGATATCCTCCAAATCTTTGTTACGGCTCTCCCTTTCCTTTGGCTTCTCTCAGAGGAAGGCTTCTTTTCCTCTTCTGCTTGTAGCAAAAGATTCTATTTCTTTTTTTTAAGGTCTTGTGGGCATCCCAACTTGCCAGTAAGTAACATGGACATTAAAAACACATTTATACAGGGCCTTTACTCTTTAAGAAAAGAAAGACACAGAGAAAATTGAAGCATTACCTTTAAGCTTCATTTGCCTCCCTGCAGCTAAGGATAATGGTACTAAGAGGATACAAGGTTTTAATTGCATAGGTTTAAAAACCCTTTGATGGACTGAAAGAGAGGGGCAGTAGCAGAGATGCCAGATTTTCAGTCTCACTGTTCTCCTTTCCCTCCCTAGCTTTTCCTTCTCAGAAGGGATCATCTTCTTCCCTAGACTGACTGGCATTTCTGTAACTCCTGAGGGGTCGCTTTACTTCCAGAGCATTTCCCTTCACAGTGTAAGGGTCCACATCTGCCTTGCCTGGGCGTCTTGCTCCTTCCCCCTGCCTGCCTGGGAGCTGCCTGCTCCTTGACTGCAGCACAGGCTGTGACTGCAGGAACGGGGTAGGAGTGGAGAACGGCAATGCCTCCTGTAGCTTTTCAAAAGCTCAGAACTATTTGTCACTCCTGCAAATAAACATCTGACAGAAACATATGGCTAGGAATGAGCAATAGCCCCCTACGCTCGCTCACACGGGAGCTGGCTTGATGTAATGTACAGAAGAAAGAGGGAGAGGGAAATGCATTTCTTTAAAACTAGGGAATGAAAATGTTCTCAAAAATTAAAATGTTCTGTGCAAAATAGCTGCCAATTCCAACTGCTTGAGTACAGTGTTTCTCTGTCTCTCCTAGCTCCCCACAGTCTAACTATTGCAGGAGCCAAGCAGTCACGTACTCAATTTCTCCATCATGCTGTACCTTGTATTTGAGCTGGTGATCCTTGGCCCACTGTTCTGCTGTGTTGGCTCATCGTTGGCGACTGCCTGCTGTCCAGATGCAGAGTATGCCTGTTGTTGTCCTCCCATGAATTTTGCCCAAACATCCAGAATTTTCTGAGTCTTGCTGGGTCAATTATGGTCTCTTTTTTTGTTTTTTTTTATGGTCTTCAGTGGGACGAGGGAAGAGAACTGCTGAGAGTCAAACAATAGGTGCATGGCAGCTTTATCTCTGCAAGTCGTATCACAGGGTTGTCCCAGACACTCCAAGGAGGTTCTTGACAGGAGAAGATGTGGCTGAAGCAAGTGGCCTTAGGCAGCCGCAGCCCACAGGGAAAGACCTGAGGATCTGGGCAATATCCTGCAAGAAAATTCTACTCATTTGGGTCCATGAATCCTCTCCTTCCCTCTGTTTTGTCTTAGTTGGTAATAGGATTGTTTACTTTTCATAGAATCAGAGAATGGTTCGGGTTACAAGGGACCTTAAAGAAAATTACAGCTTTTTTCCCTCCCCACTGTGTTGATTTCAGAGGCTGAAAAGTAAGCCATGGAAATCAACATACTAAAAAAATCTCTTGCACGGTTCAACTCAGCTCAGACTTTCCCCTCAAATTATAGAATAACAGAATGATAGAATGGTTCAGGTTGGATGGGATCTGAAAGATCAGCTAGTTCCACCCCCCTGCCATGGGCAGGGACACTGCCCACTCAACCAGGCTGCTCAAAGCCATCCAGCCTGGCTTTGAACACTTCCAGGGAGGGGGCATCCACAAGTGCCCTGGGCAACCTTTTCCAGTGTCTCACCACCCTCACACTAAATAATTTCTTCCTAATATCTAATCTAAATCTCCCCTCTTTCAGTTTAAAACCATTACCCCTCGTCCTATTGCTCTACTCCCTGAAAAAGAGTCCCTCCCCATCTTTCTTATTGGCACCCTGCAGGCTATAAGGTCTCCACGAAGCCTTCTCCAGGCTGAACAATCCTAGCTCTCTCAGACTGTTTTCACAGGAGAGGTTCTCTAGCCCTCTGATCATCTTCATGGCCCTCTTCTGGACTCGTTCAAACAGGTCCATGTCTTTCTTGAGCTGAGGACTCCAAAGCTGGATGCAGTTCTCCAGGTGGGGTTTCATGAGAGCGGAGTAGAGGGCCAGTTTTCCTAACAGTGCAGAAAATGTTCAGGACCATTTCAACTGTGACCTACAGGACAGGGAGAAAATATCAGCTGGGAGTCATGGCAAAATCCGTGGAGCTGGAAACTAGAAGGGGAATAATTCATGGTAGCTACTCTAAGTGGCCCTTCGGAGCAGTGGAAGGGATGACTGGTTACACCACTGCTTTTTTAAAGCTTTATTTATAAAATGGTGGAGGGAGGGAGGTTCTGAAACTAGGTGCTCTGATCTGTTCCCCAGAGCAGTACCTCTCTGCTCTGTACAGAGAGCAGAGGTAAAACACAATGGATGCCCACAATGTACTGTACCCTCTCTGTAGAGTGTTGATGGCATATTAAGATCTGACACTACAGGAATGTGGAATGTAAGGGGAAATCACATAACCTCTTTACAACTGGTTATTCAGGATGCAGCATCTTATCCCTCCTGCTGCAAGTGATGTTAATCAGAGAGTAACCCAGAGTTGTTTTTAAAATAATCAGGTATTTCAAGATTTTTGCACAGACTTAACTCCCAAGTCAGCCATACCTGAAGTGATTGCCGCCTTTCCCTGCCCAGTTGAGTCTGCCGATTCTCTGGCACCATGCATAGCTGATAACAACTTGAGGTGTGAGCAACCACCATGTCAACACAGAGAAAGAGAACAATAAACAAGCAATAATGCAGTCAAAAATAAAGCAAGAGCTAAACCCCAAAAAGTTTAAAAAAAAGCTAAAACCAGCTTTTTAGACTGTTTTATGTAATCTTCCTAATTCAGACCTTGAATTCCTGGGCGAACTTATTTAAGACTTCAAACTTCAAGTCAATGTTATGATTCTGTTTTCTGTAGTCTGTTCTTGGTGTATGGTCTGGATGATGCTCCAAAAGGAAGATATCTGCCTGCCTGTTGCATCTCATGTTTCCAAGCCTGGGATGACAAATTTCTTTCTGGTTCCTGAGTAGAAGCAGAAAGAAGACCACACCTTTAGTCTGTTGAGATAGCAATAATTATTTCTCATAAATATAGGGTTTTGATGCCTTTCTCATTTCATAACTGTTGCATAATGCAACTGCTTCATTTCGATTTCTGCAAGGTGAGCACAGAAGGGTGGAACTCCTGTAATATGAAGTGGTCCTCCCTGAAAATGCAGAAAAACTGTACTTTCGCAGTTCCAAATACTGTGTGAAGTAACTAATGAGTTGCAACACCAACAGGAGAAGAGGAACTCATACTTGCAAGATCAGGTAAGATGGGCTAGGCTTACAGGGAAACATAACATGCATCTGCGACTAATTAAAAGCTACAATAACACAAAGTTTCCACTTAACCAAACATAAATAATTATTGCATCAAATTCAAAAATAGAACGGGTCTTTAACTAACTTGTAATCAGTGCAATTTCCACAGAGCAGGTGTAAACATCCCTAAGTTTTCACTCACACTTCCACCTGCTTAAATTCCATTGTACCTAAGAATTGCAGGGGAAGTTTAAGGGCTGTTTCAGGGGGTTTGCATGATCTTGGGGTCTGAAGAATTCCAGGATACTCTGCCCCAGACTTCTCAATGCTCATTTGGTATGCTGTGCTATTAGCTGGCAGGAAATCCATGGAGCTGGTGAAGAAATTGCATCTTGGTTTCAGGCCAGACTAAATTTTGGAAAAATTCTGAACGAAACAGACTTCTCCATTCTTCAGGATAACCATCAGGTGGGTTTGTTGGGGTTTTTTTGTTTCTTTGTTTTTTCAACTCTAGAACTAAGTAACTAAGTGAATGATTGTTATTTTGATGGGTATTTATTTAACAACTCATTTCATGGTGGAAACCCCTTCATATCAGAGAATGCTGAGAATAGTCTCTTCCGTCAGCCCAGTTCAGTCTCCAGAAAAGGCTTCTCCTTTGTGAGGAAAATTGTATTTTCTATTTTTGAATAAATGTAAAAGTGCCTTTCTTTTTAATCTCACTGGAGGTATAAAATGAGATATGAGCAGAAATTAAATTAATTTTCCTCTAGATGTCGGATTCAGGAAGTCACGTTGTGTTGACTTCAGCTACGAACTAAGTTTAACATGTGAAGCTCGTCCGTTTGATGATGGCCTCCTCTTTCCCCTTCCCCTCACTGCTGTTGGGTTCACCACTGTCCTCTACACTAAGGAGAATCACGTAAACCCTGCCTGGCAGTGACAGCAGTGTGGCTTACATCCACACTGGGCATCAAGGTAAGAGAGTTGCCATCCCATCCCCGGCAGCAAGGCTGCTCTCGGAAGTGGATTAGGAAGCAAGTCTATGAGTAAGGCTCCGGCAAAGTATTTTCTTTGACAACAACAGAGAGGGGATGTCACGGAAGAGGGAAATCAGTTTCCCATTTCCAGCTTATTCTAATGAATGTCCAACAATTTCTGCAGGGTCTCACTTCCATGAGACTCTGGGGCTGGCCCCCAGCAGCCGCGGCAGCAGCAAGGGCGCAGTGACAGCCCGGCCGCAGTGGCAGGGACCTCGATGGCAGCTCGTTTCCACTGCTCTGCCTCTGCGGAGCTCGCTGCCCGAGCTGCCAGGCTGCTCCTGGTCACCAGCCTGCTTGCCGACCTCTGCATTTTGGGGTCTGCAGCATCAAAGGAGCTTTAGGTTGTCAGTCTGTAAGCCGGCAACAGATCTACAGATGAAGGGACTGCAGGCTTCACGTGTCCGTAGGCAATGACACTGAGGAAATAACGTGCTGCAGGCAGCGCTATGCTTAGCTCTGCCTGTCAGCTTCAATTTTAGCTCTTTAATTTCCTGTGGCTGCAAACGATGGTGAAGGGCTGCGCTATCATTTAAAGACTCTGTCTAATACTGCATGTTTTTTGGAATGGAAACTGTAATTTTTTTATATCCATCCTTAGGATCTTGATCTGCTGCTGCTTCTTGACTAAAGTCTTTAGAAACTTTCCTAGATTAAAAATATTAATTTGCTTTAAGATTATTTTTTAAAATATATATTCAGAGGGCTTTGAGGACCTGAAGAAATCACTTGCTGCCTTCTAATACAATAGATGTTGGGAGCCATTGTATTTTACCTCTAAAATTCACTATTAAAGAAAAGAAATAGGAATTGGGTTGGGCTTGTCATGTTTGATTGTACTGGGCACACGCATGTAGCTATTTAGAAGAGGTGTGTTTGCATTTGTTCTCTTTCTCCTTAGTGTCCGCTAATCAGTCCACTGGATTATATAAAATGGAGAAAGTGGAATCTTACATCTGTTGTGAAATGAAAGCCAGTGGCCAAAACACTGGATGGCCCTTTTACAGCATTTTAAAGCCTCCCCCCCACCAGAAAGGGTAAGATGGATTTTGATGATCCCTTGTTTTCCTCTGGAATTTTTACATGAATAACAACCACTTTGTCTTCACATAGTGTCAAAACATCTTTTTTTTTTTTTTTTTTTTTTTGAGTAAGCCACCCTGGAGATGATTCATGAGCTTTTACTTCAGTATGACTATTGTTGCATCCTGATCCATACTTCCCATTTGAATTCTCCTAGCTGCCTCATGGTAGAAATCATCCCTTTAGAAAAAGAAGAATATTCCAGTGTAATGAAAATACATTATTTTCAGCGATGACAAAGCTAATAGTAAGACTCTTGCCTAATCCTTTTATATTCTTGGGAGGTTTTGTTGAGAGTTACAGCTTTTACTTGACTAGCTGTGTTCTGGGCAGAAGAAGATGAAAGTGAGAAATTGTCTTGTAAAAACACATGGAAACACATGTCTGCAAGAGAAAATTTAAGGCAAAGAGGATTTTCAAAGTGTAAACAAAAGTGTGAATCATTTCCAATGGGTGTTAAAAAGCTTCATGACTGCTTTATACTTCAATTTCTGTAGCTGCACTTTTAGACTGACCCTAGGTTCTTTCCAAACCCTACACTTTTCTCCTGTAGATAAGGCTTCCTACCAGAGCACTGCTGATCTAGTGTTTAATAAGGAAAAATATTTAGCAGTAGTGATATAGCTGCCTACCTCACACTTGCTGCAGTAGTAATATTTGTATTAATATGTATTTTTGTACCAGTTTTATATAGGTTTGAATTAAGATCCTGCAGGATCAGCGAATTGTCATGAAAGGGGTAGAAACTCTACAGGCAATGAGCAATGGATGTTTGCCCAATGCTTTCAACTACAAATGCAATGAAAAATACAGAAGTAGGTATGTTCATTTAATGCTGCAGGACAGAAAATAGCTTTTCGAAAAGCTTTCCTTACAAAATGCTGAAAGCCCTGCAGGCTGCAGAAAGCGGATGGTTAAAAACTGACCCTGTTTCTCTGTTGCATTGAATCGTGATAAACTGGACCCTGTATCTTTTACACTATCCTTTTCTCTTTTGCTGAACATCTCGATCTGCAGCCTGAAAAGCAAAGAGGTAAAAGAAGCCTTGTGAAAAACAGAAAACAGAGAAATAGTTTTTCAGTGAAACAATCAGAATCAGTTTATTTTTCCCTAACATTTCACAAATTGTGATTTTTAGAGCCCTGAGTTTATTACCTCTTGTTCAGTTCTCTCTTGATGCAGTGGGATGAGAACTCACATGATGCAAATGGGGATGCTATCACACGTATTTTCCATGTGATCTTTTAAAAACAGTCAGGAATAAAATCCATCATTATTGCCATTGGTAGGAGGCACCCACATATCATCAGTGCACATAGATGCGCTGTGTTCTGTAGAACTTCATGGGGCTGTGAGTTGTGGGGTGTTGACTGAGGCTGCCTACTGTAACTCTGGAAGCCTGGGCATGTTTGAGAGTCTGGCTGCACTGGGACTGAAGGAAGGTCACACTCTTCAGGACTGATCAAGCCCAAGTGAGTTAAACAATGGTGTGCATTGAAAACAGCTGCACGTTGCCCTCCATGTGCTGAGTGAAGCTCCTTTTTTACAGAAAGAAAAAAAAAATCCACTTTGGAAATATTGGAGAGGATTCTGTAATGAGTCTGAGATGCTGAGTCCCTGAGCCTGTGAAACCCAATGCTTTGATATAGGTTTTAATCAACTCAGTGTTTATTCAGAAAGAGGCATAAATCCAGTGGCTCTAAAAAAATAACCTAATTTTTGACTAGGACTCAAGGTCCTAGGTCTCAGTTAGCTCATACTTCTGGAAATGTCTCAGGCAGAGTTTGCACGTACATTTCCCCATCCACACAGTATTAATCATACTACTGCTATCTTTGGATGCAGGAGCATCTCTGCATTTCCCAAGCATAAAATTTCTTTCTCTTCATATTCTCCGGGTCCAGACACTATGGACTGACCCCACACACAGAGCTATACATAGCAAGTTTAGCACCTTCCTTTATATGGCATTCTCCTGAACATTGTGGATCTAGAACAGGCTGTAATGTAATACTTGGCAAATCAACACTCCCTGTAAAACAAAACTTTGTTTACTTTTCTTATTGAAAAAGCTGTTAAATGTGACCACTCAAGACTAACGAAGTAAAAGGCAAGCAAAACAGTATCTCATATATGCTATTGAAAAATCACTTATCATCAAGTCATCCTGATATTTTTGCACTCAACAACTTTTGAAGTTTGGGGGCAAAATGCCTACTACATTGGCCCCCCAATGATTTCCAAATCTGTAGCCTTTATTTTATTTTGACAGTCGTGCTAATATTGGTGACAGCCGAAGGCCATTGCTGAGTCTCTAGGAATGCTTTGTGCTGAGGTGATCAGATTAAAAGTGAAAAAAGGATGTGGGCTGTAAGGAGCCTCTTCCCCTACTTACCATGTGCTACAGAGTGATGCCACCTGCATCAGGTCACAGATATCAGTACAGATGGTGTGTCACTTTATGTAATCTGGCAGAGGCCATGCGATAGTAGGACACTCCGTCTGGGTCAGGTTATACAACAGAGGATGTGTTTCAGTCTGATGGCATGAACCAGCCTCAGGCCTGTGTTCCCCTACATACAACGTGAATTACAAGGATTCAGAGAAACTGGGACCTCTTGCAGTTAATAGATTAAAATATTTTACTCTCCAGCACAAGCTATCACAAGTAAATAAATAGTGAAACAATGCACACAGAATGACAGGAAAAGGTGGTGGCAGTGGCATGGTCAAGACAAGGAGATATCTATCCCCCAGCTGGGTACCGATGCTGTGAAGCTCCCTGCTGCAGGCTGGTAGGGATGCTGATGCTGTAGACTGGGTCTCTGTAGCCAGGAACACCATTTCTGAGCAGACTTCTCCCTTGTACCATCACTAACTACAATATGCTTAATCTACCTAAGGTAATTACACTATTACCAATACTAAATTATTTGTGGAGGGGTGTGCTCATTTCTTCCTAATGAATGCCTTCGCTTTTCCTAGTGTTCTTATTTCTGATCAGTCTGACTAAAGCCTGTCTGTTCACCTACAGCTTTTGGTCGTACTTTATGTTGCTGCTGCCTTTATTTCAATTTTAAATGATTTCTACTGGTCTCTTGTACCAGCTAATATACCGAGGTCTGTGAAGGAATTAAGATTTAATTATAGTCACCAGAGCATACGTTACTATTGTGCTAAGGGGTTGGAAATCAGCCTCAGCAGGGAATGTCAGGGCCACCTGTGGCAAAGGTCTGGACAAGGTGGCTCTGGACAACCTTCAGCAAAAGCATGCTGAAGAAAAGGAGACCGCTCAACATGGACTTGTAAACTGGGCTCCTCTTGGCCAAAACAGGACATCTCACAAGCCTCGCATCCACTTTTTTTTTTTTTCTTTTCCCAAGCCTCGCATCCACTTCCCCCCGCCCCGCTGCTGTCCCCTTCTCTTTTTATCAGCTTATACCTTCTGAAAATCCCCAGCTCAGACCTCCTGCTGGCGTTCACACGGCTTTTGTCTCACTCCGGATAAGGACCCTCTCTCTCGGCCCTGCTAAAAAGCCTCCCACCGGCTCCAGCAGGCTCTCCCTCTGCTCCGCCTGACACCCGCGGAGGCCATTTTCTCTCCTGACACCCTCCCCGACGCCCCTCTCGCCCCCCACAACCTTCCCCACCGCGGCCGCGGGAGGGGGAGACCGGCCGCGCAGCCGCCGGGCCGTCCCCCCCTTCCCGCCACGCCGGAGCCCCCGGGCCGCCCGTTGCCGGTGTGGGCTGGGGTCTGCCGGGGCGCCGAAGACCCGCACCTGTGGGTGCCCCTCTACCACAGGTGCGGCTGCCGCTGCCATCTTGCGGCCGTTCGCCGGTAGCGACCGTTACTTCCTCACCGCCATCTCTGTACCGGCGTTAACCGCCCCCTCCCCGTTCCCCGCCAAACGGTCACGGCGCTCCTCTCCTGTCAGGGAGGCGGTGTCCTCCGGCCGTTTACCGTGCGGCTTCGGAAGAGAAAACACTGCCTGAGGACACCTCTGCAGAAGAAGGGGGTGGGGGAATATACCTGGGCTTTTGCCAAGGTGTTTCCAGAGCGAGGAAAATACTTGCAAAATAGCGACCGAAGAAGGAGAAGGGCAGAGTTCATCTATCTTGTGAGCCCCACGTCAGCACCCAGTGGTCGGGTCTGGCTGTGTGAGGAGGCAAAACTAGTAGAAGGAGCTACCTGTCGCTGCGGATCTCTCTGCAAGCTTTTTTGTCTACCTCTCTCTGTTATTTCCTCTGTTTCTGCTTGTGTCTAACTTGATACCTTTTCTTCATTTTGTACGTACGCGTTTGTGAGTGACTGTACTACTGTGTATCCTGATGTCCATCCTTGCCTGTATCTGTGATATTTCACGCGAATAATCACCTGTGCGCTGACAGCCTGTGGAAACTTCCATTGATCTTGTGACATCCTTATATAGCTATGAAAAGATGCATCTTTTTGTCTGTCCTGGCTTTTAAAAGCTGCTGCCGTGCCCTTTTGTTTCTGTGGGTATCTGTCTGTATCTCCTTTTGTGACAAGGCAAACGGTCGATGCTTTTATGGAAACCATGTGCACACCTTCCAGTGTCCCCCATAGCTTTTCCTGCATTTGAAGGCAATTAACGGGTTAACGTTTCTGCATTGAAGGCATCCCAGCAGGGGTGATCTTGCAGTGAAGGTGCTCCATTTTGTTTCCAAATCTGATCTCCGATATACTTGACCTATCTTTTACAGATCGAACATGGCGTAGCCAGGATACTTGTATTGTAGCTCACAGCCCAGATATTTTTGTGGAATTATGTTTACAGTGAAATCATGGTTATTTCTACCTTCATTTAAGAGTTTTTAATTGAAATTATGGGAAGGAACAGTCCTTATCAGGAACAGACATTTTCACATATCAAGCAAATTTCAAAACAACCTTCACTGCTACTGTCCATCACTTAGCTTCTCTCTCCTTCAAGATTTTCTTAATACCCAAGCGTCAAAAGACTGTCTGAAAGAGAAATGGAAGAAACTCAACAGCAGCATTACCTGGAAATTCCTCAGGGACGTATTTCTGTTGTACGCATAGATGCTTCCTCTTGCATCTTTGTTTCTGCAACACACTAACATAAGTTTATTCTTTTTAACAGTTCCTTCATTTCAAATGTTGATTATTCCCTTGATTTCTCTATGTGTCTGTCTCAGTCCTCTGCCAATTCTACCTTGCAAGGTATCCAAATATGTAGAAAAAATAGTGTTTTTTCATTCTTAGACAGGAAACACGAATTATTCAAATGCTTATTGATTTAGAAATACATTCTTTTAGCAGCTAGTAGGAAAACACAGGTTGTAAAACGTTAGAAGACCCAAATGTGGGTGTCCCCCATAAGTATATTAAACTTAAATGTATATTTATTTAAGAATACAATGCAGGTGGTTAAGATTGGCTTCTCAGTTTGAAATGAGCACCTGCTCTGTGATGTTAACAATATGTTTCTCTGGAAGTTATCAATGGGGAAGAAAAGCCTGGAAAACAGCTACACTGAATGTGCCTGATGGCTTCTGAAGCTGTTTTATGACCAATAGAGATCAGACTTTAATCAATAAATCTGTCTCTGTTTTGACTGTAAAATAAAAAATGTTTGCAGTGCCAAAGCTGAAAGGCATTTTTTTTTCCACTATTCAGCAATTTTTTTTTCTCCTCATGTACACTGGCGACAGAAAAGGAGTTTTGTAAGTATGCAATACACTTCATAAATTAGTTCCCATCGGAGATATTGTGGACTCCTGAACAACAAACCGGGCATGTTCTAATATTCCCTTTGTAGAAAATGCTTAATAGACATCAGCGTAGCAGCATGAAAGCAGTAAACACAGTTGCTGAATTGTTTTGTTTTAATCCCTGTGGAGGGAAATGAGCCAAAAGAACTTCAGATAGCAGTTAGGATCTAACTGGTAAGCACTACTGAGAGACAGTGCTATTTGCCAGACTGGCAAGGAAGAAAGGAAAAAAAACCCAACATCTGATGGAGTGTATATTGCTTTTTGGATTGAAGCACAGTGTTCAGGCCATACAGATGGCAAACTAGCTTACTTCTCGGGGATACACCATGCTGTTGCAAATCCTTGTTTTCTGTGACTTGCTCAGGCTTATGGGTCATCCCCTCCATCTTCCCTCGCTTGTGAAAGACACTAAAAGATTTTTAAAGAAATACATTCTACAGATGTAAATAAGCAAACTCTAGAAACTCCTCCTGGGAGGAGATGGACATAAATCCAGGAGTAGGATAGCCGTATCCTGTGCCTGTGATCAACATGAGGTGGCAGAAAGGCAAAGTTTCCTGACACTGAGTTTATGAGAAGTATAAATCTAGGAAGAATGTGTCTGCTGCTTTTTCCAGAGATCACTCTCAAGACACAGGTTGTTCCTTAACTAGTGGCAGTAAAACTGATTATTTTACTTTCAGAATTGCTGGTGTAGAAGCTAAGTAAAGGGATTTAGGGATGAAATTAATTTAGTGATTGTTTTGTCCATGGCAGAATGACGAAAGGGAAAGAATCCTCAGTTTAGAGGATCTGGAAATAGGGAATGCAAAAAATCAGGGAAATACGTGGTTTTTCTTTGTTGTTCACATTGCTTTTTCAAACCAAATATCTGATTGTACGAAAGTGTGCAACCACCACTCTTAGAGCAAACAGAAGCCTGAATTTGAAGGAAAAGAAGAAAAGACCCCTGTGCCAGATAGAGTCATCTGTTCAAGTCTGGTATTAAGAGGCTGTTTGGTATGGGAAAATATATCTTCCTTAGGTGGATTATGGTCTTGTTGGGATCCCCCACTACAGTTCTAAAATGTTGCTTTGGATGAATAGGCAATGGATGAAGACAGTAGGAAATTGGACAAGCTTCAGGAGTGGAATTTGGTCTCCAGCCTTAAGCCATTTTAGTGCCAACTCTCCAGGTCACTGGCTGCTGCTCTGGAAAGCTGCATACCTTCTACAGGTCCCATGCCCTGTTTGTGAATGGATGTCTCAGGTACCTGAGGAGACCTCGTGTAGCATGGCAACTATGTTCAGGCAATTGTTTAGCTGTTCATTTTAATGAAACATAACAAATGAAGACCAGACTGGATGGGGCTTTGAGCAACCTGGTCAAAAAGGAAAGCAATCAGGATTTTCTTTTTATAGTAGAACTAAACACTCATTGGAAAATATTATGTGTTTACTTCAATATTATTGATATTTTTCATACTGCCTAGCAGAAACTAAGGGCACAGTTCAAGGTTGGCTTAAGCCAGTCTAGCCATGTGTCACCACAGAGAGGGACCAGGTCCTGCCTCCCACACTGCTGCCCATTCCTTTAGCAACTGCTTGAGTAGTTGCTGATGGTGAAGCAAGTGCAGGAAGTAGTCATGCAATGCAGGGGTGAAGGCGAGGACAGTGCTTTTCAACAGTAGCCTGACAGTTCTGTTTAAGCTGGTTGTAAAACCCCAGGCTGAGAGTCCATCTCAGGAGGCACCATGCAAAAATCTTGCACAGATTTTGAGCTGAGCTGTGGGTATTGCTGGCTTTTGAATTTCTTTTCTCTTTTTTAGTACTTTGCAGTCCTAACGTGCCCAGTTTGTTACCTAAGACTATTGGGACAGTGATGAATGGTCATTTGCACCCCTACTAATAGACGTGATAAAGAGCAAGACCGTAAGAGCTGGGTTCCACTGCAAGCATTAAGTAAAGCACTTCATCTGCGCTGAGATCTGCAAACTGGAATCATAACGCTCAGTCTCTGCTTTCCTCTCACTTCATCTTGTTAGAAAATGTGAATGGTTACCTTATTCTGGAAACTTGGCTCGTCATTTGTGTTAATATAAGCAGGACAAATTCTTCCTTAATTCTGATTAGTATTTTTTCAAGTCACCATGATATAAATGGTAAGTGCTATGCACTGAGTTGGTTACCATAGAAAAGCACAATGTTGCTTATTCTCGTGCTGCAGTATTGCATTCACACTCTCACAGTCACTGCTGTGGTTAATCCGCTTTCTATGATTTGCTGGTTGTTTATCAGAAGTGAGCGCCTTGTAGGAGACTCTTAGGAATGTTTTTTTTCCTCATGTTTCATTCTCTGATCAGGAGAATAAAAAACACGTGCCAGGTAAACCTACACTCCCCCTTGCATCTCTTCTCACTGCAGCCAATTTACAGGTTGTTAAGTGCTAGTGTGCTATGGTGTTTCAGCTCCATATGTTTAAAATGGCATTTAGATGTGCTCAGATTTTCTGCAAAATTCCAGCCTCTGAAACATCTCTTCATCCTTGGTATTTTTCTGTTCTTTAGCTGTTGTCAATTTGCTTTGCTTTGTGATCTGTGGCAGAGAAGGATCTGTAATACAGACACTAATTACCTGAGACTGTATTTTATTTTGCTCACTAAATGAAGACATCTCATTTTTTGATGCTAGGTGGTGTATTTTCCTTTGTTTCTCTTGTGTGCTTGTTTGATTGTAAACTGTTTCAATGAGCTTCTGCGCTGTTACCATGCATTGGGTTTTGCCCTTGAAAGGTAAGCATCACAAACTTTTCACGGGCAACAGAGAAGGAATAACTTTAAAGAAATATTTTAATGATAGCAGAGAGACTATGTTCTGTGTTTAAACAGGGGGATCTATCAGCGACTCACCCAGTATGAGCAAAGTGTATTGTCTTCATTCTTTTGCAAAGACAGATCTTTTTAGAGTTTATTACTGACAAGTGCATAGGAGATTAACCTGTTTTCCTAATGGTAATTTATAATGATATTATAATCTGCTCTGTGTAATGCTCTCTTTCCCAGAGGAAATGAAAACAACTCTAGTATGAAGAAACCCTATTGCAGTGGGTGACATCTAGTTGCCCTCACTGATATTACACACCCATTAATGGAAGTGTTCACCATTTCACTCTGCAGGAGTCCTTCTGGAAGAATTCGCATGTGTGGGCTAGACGATTAGTTTCTGGAAATATGCCATAGCCAAGGACAGAGGACAGTGCATAGTTTTTCAGTGTGCGTAGGCAGGGTCCCTCAAGGTAATATTTAGTGTTATGACATCAATGGCATGAAGGTGGTGGAATATGTCAGTGCATCCAGCCTTTTTTTTTTTTTTTTTTTTGTAATAAAGCTGATTTTTGCAGGGGCAGTCAAAGGAACATTGGGCATGCTTTGGAAATCCTGCATAGAGCAGTCTTTTCAGCACACAGCCTAGTGATAAAGTTCTTGCTATAGCCAGGAATAATAAAACAGTGGGGTGCTTATAGCTCAATGAAAACAAAATCTAATTGTGTCTTTCTGTGTTAAAGACTTCCCTCTTGGCTGATGTGCCTTCTGGAGGGAGTGACATCCATATGCAGCTTGGCCAGGGACACCCCAGTCATTCTGCAAAGCCAACTTGTTTGTCTTTGCCATATCACTGGAGCAGGGGTTCTAAGCACTCCCTTTTCCAGCTAGGAAACAAATACACAAGGCAATTTTTACTTATTTATTTTTAATGGACTCATTTAAATTCCTTTAGGTCAGCACACAAAGTCAACACATTTATGCATTACCATGGCATAATCTAACCTCCGGGTGGTCCCCTTCGGAGCTCTGGGTGGATAACTTCAGCACCCGGAACATCCTCTCCTTAATCATTCCGTGTCTCCCGCATAGTGAGGATAACAGCTAGCAATTTCAGCTAAGGATGACGTTAACGTCTAAAATACGGCTTTCCCCAAAGTCTCTGGAAACAATATGGACGATTACTATTAACAGAGAAGACAGTATGTACATGTTGTTACGCCTTTGCAGTTGGGGTAAATGGTTGGAAATGAGTTAACACTGATGAACATGCAGATAGCGGAACATGCAGAAATGTTTACATTTACTGCAGCTTGCAGTGTAGTTAGCTTTTTATCTGATTTGCTACTGTTCCTGCTACTGTTTGGCCTGTGCTGGGGTGGGGAAAGAGGAAGCTCTTCGATCTTTTCTTATATGTAATTTAACTAGGTGTGCTAATACTTTGATATATGTAGGCCGGATGAGACTAGACAATTTAACCAGGCTGGCTCAGGAACACGCATTATCTCTACCTGGAATAAATTCTCATTAGAGTTACTGTTTATTTTTTCTTTTCCACCCAAATGATAATGCAAATTAATGGAACCTGTTAAAGGTCTTATTAACTACAGCTTGTGTTTACCTTCTCCAGAAACTCCACTGGGAATACAGACACCAGATCTGCTGGCAGCACCATCTGACAGTTCCTGGGTCAAGCTACAAAGGATCTTCCATAAGTTTGCTGAACAGGAAAGCATTAAACTATGAACAATGTAGAATGAGGTGGGTAATAGGGTTGAAAGCCTTTGATCCGGGCCAACAAATTCAATCTAGCACTGTTGAAGTTTGATGTATGGTCAAGAAGGGATTTTTTTATTTTATTTTTTGAAGTCACGGGCAGATAACTGTTAAATGCCAAATGGAAAAAACAATGGGAATTAGCTGTCCTTTGGTAACAGAAGCTTCATGGTTGGAAGGGACCTTTGAGATCATTGAGTCCAACCAAAAAAAAATAAAAAAACAACCAAAAAACCCCAACCAACACATAACACCAAAACAAAAAAACCAATACCCCATCACCACAACAATCACCACACCCAACAATCTCAGGCACTAGAGCA
>JAOXJM010000001.1:97855549-97872026 GCA_026413425.1 Tringa solitaria | reverse complement strand
CACAACAATCACCACACCCAACAATCTCAGGCACTAGAGCATGCCCTGAAGTGCCGTATCTGCACGTTTCTTAAATGCCTCCTGGGCAGGCTGTCCCAGTGCCTGACCACCCTGTCAATAAAGTAATTCTTCCTAAATTTCCTCCTGGAAATCATTTGCATCTGAGAACTATTTCTTAGCCCAAATGAAGTTAGTTGGGAATCTCAGGGGACTTCTGAGGAGGCAGATACCCCCATCACAGAATTGTTATCCCAATGTGCTTGGGTGTTAACAGTCTCAGCAGTGTTGGTTTGTTTTCATCCGTCCAGTTTTTTGTCTTACGTAGGAAGAAGCCTACTGCGGGCAGACCTGAATTACTTCTACATCTGTTAGACAGAGGTTGGGTATTTCCATTTCCCTAATTTTCAGTCTCTCATCTCTAATTCTCTAGATAAAGAAAAATAAACATGTGCTGTCAATTTGGATAATTACTGAACTTGCTGATGGTTTGCAAAGGATAAATTTGACAGTGTCAGCTAAGAAGGTGTGTCCATTATTGCTCAGTTTTAAGCCCACAAGAAATCTTATCACCTTTCATAGGAGAAGCAGGCGTGCTCACATTATTGCTTAAGCAACGATTTGTTAATTAAATGTTTTTCAATGCAATCTGCTTTTGAACAGGCAGGGCAGACTAAATGAAATAAAGATAAAATTAAGGGTGATGGAAGCATAGTGGATCTTAGACGTGAACATACCTTGTAAATTTAGGGTAAATTAAGCAGATAGCTGCAGAGCTTTGTAAAAGAAAAAAAAAAGAAAAGAAAAAAAGATTGTTGCTATTTCCAAATGTTATTGGGGAATATTGAAACGTGACTTTATTTCTAGTTTGGAGTTGGTTCGTGATACTGTGCTGTCCAAAAGTAGTTCTGTGTCTGTAGACAAAATGCTGGCTACTGCAGGTCACCGAAACAGAAATGATGTTAATGGTTGGGAAGACAATACAACATACAATACAGTTAATGAAAGAGCTTGATCTGTACAGAAAATTATTCTGAGCAGATACACACATATATAGAAAGCAAGATTAATTTAGAGACCTTTGTCATTAAAGCAGATTTTTGTATGGTTTTGTGTGGGATTTAAGGGGGATTAAATGTTTGACATCACTTTGCCTGCACAGGCTATGTTGAAGAGGTTACTGAGCGGGTGATGGAGAATTCAAATATGCGCCTATGCTGAAAGAGTGGAAGCAATGGATCAGACTGCAGCCTGGCCAAAGAAATTGCTGCATCTACTACATTTCTAAAAGCGAGGTGCTTCTGGTTTAAAAGCAGATGCTGCAGGGATGTAGAGCTGAAGGATTTTGCCAAAATATGAGGGGATCTCGACTAGAACATCAGAACTGGGATGCCCCTATCTTCTGTCTTCAGTGATGCCTTGCTTCACATGCATCCTTTGTATGCTATGCTATTTCTAAACAGTAAAAACACTAAAAATAAAAAGTCAGCAAGGTGGATTGGCTGATCAAGGGCATTTCTCTTCTGGAAGAGATGGTCCTGGTCATGAAACTCCTGTTCCTCACCTGCCTGTGGCCAACAGCAGTGCTGCACAGTTCTCAAAGTCAGCATCACCATCTTCATCATCGGCAACAATTCTCATTCTTAAGAAAGCATAACAGGTAAGCAATGTACTATCTCTGTCTATGTTCATCTGATAATCTTTATGCTGTCAGCAAGATGTTAAGGTACTCTTTTTGATCACTGTCCTGTTTTGCCAGTTTCTGGATTTATAGTATGCATAGTATTAATCGGGTGTTCCCAAAACAGAAATGATGAAATATTATTTAATTTTTCATAACCAGATATTTCATGTTGTGATTTCATGAATGCTTCATATATATGCAGGTATGTACACACTCACACCCACACACAACTCTTTTAACTTGTGTGTTTGGGATACCAGGAAACTATTGTGATGTAACGAGTATTCTTGCCCCCTTACTCCCATTGCAAGAAGCAAAAATGCCTTCTGAAGTTCTATGCCAATATTATAAAGTGACTTCCATTACCTGAACAGCAGAATAGCTACACTATCAAGAAACAGAAGACATTTTTATGACACTAAATGAGGTGAATTGTACCTCATTTGTAGTGGTGACAGTGTTTTGCTTTTCTGCAATATACTTATGCTTTTTGACATTGAAGATTGTCCCTGTTCTTAGTCTTTCCAATCAAGTAGCTGGTTTAAAATGAATAACAGTATGAAGGTATGAATAATGGTATAAAGGTTTTTGCATGTGAGTTTCTGTGCAAAGTGTTAGTGCTTTTTCCCAAAGATGCAATATAACATCTGCTATGTGAGGTCTTTGAATGTGTTTCTGATATATACTGATTAACAGTATATGAACAGACCAATGACTGCCAGTGATAATCCAAGCAAAATCTGTGTTGGGAGGCTGGAGAAATTGTAATAAGTAGCTCCATTTAAGGAAGGAGAAGAGATATGACTGTTACACTGTTCTATGTACTTGACCCCCTATTAAAATGGGCAGAGGAGCTTATAGTTTATTAATACAATGTCACATATTGAAGAAAAATAACATAAGTAGACTTGTCTCATTTGTTCATTTTTTCTCAAGTTAAATGCTTTGTAGCAGGTATACAGCAATTTACCTTCTGTATCACTTCTTATCTGATAATCCAGCAGTGACATATCTCTGAATCCCTACTAGTCTGGATAAAATCACCTTTAGGCAGTGCAAGGTAACAGAACACACACCAGTGACACAGTGTAGGTGCCTGGAGATGCTCAGTACTTCTGGGTCACAGGTTCAAGTTTGATCTAAGCCAAAAGCTCATGAAACGAATGGCTATTCAGCAGACTGTTTCAAACTCACTGACAGTTTTGGAGTGAGTGCTGGTGCATGATCATTTGTAATAACAAAACAAAATAAAGAGAAGTAGCCCTAATATCAGTATGAGGTCTAATCTGGTGTTTTGCTAGTCTCAGGAAGCAGTTAAGGAAACAGAATAAAATATCTTCTTATTGCTGTAGTGATAAGGAAGTCCATTTTAAGATCAGCTGATACTGTTTTGTCATTGATAAAAGGGAAGCATATGCTACTGTTGTTCACATTTATCCTGTTCTGCAGTAGCTGAGAGGAGTTGCTCCATCAGTGACATGAAAAATCACAAAGCAGGAGAGAAGTGTGGTGACAGGAGACAGCATATTTTGTGGCATCCTGCTGGACATCTTTTGCTGACCTCTTGCCACAGGGCAGCAGTAACAATGATAGCACAGTGTCCTCTCCATCTTCGCAGATCTTTACTAATCCATACAAATGTATCCATACGGCAATCCTGTGAGACAGGCAGAAGTGTGTTAACAGAAAGGCAGAATAGGAACAAGGAGGAATGCAGGACTGCATTCTCAGTTGATGCTAACTGATGTAGCAGTTTTCTTTCCATAAGGCAATGTTTTGGCCTTCCATGTCTTCATTTCCTAGGTCCTAGTGATTTGGAACTGGGAAGAAGACTGCAGAATCGGAGCCACAGAAGATCCCAAAGCTTAACAGCTGCAAATCAGCTTTTCTGTGGAAAGGATCCAAATGCGTTTAATTTCTTTTTGTTTGATTCTCTAGTTTTGTTCTAAAGGCAGCATTATCCTCCAGTACATTGCAACAGGGTCTGACTTTACACCAGCCTCTTTTTCTTTCTGGGGAAAACCTTTCAGCTAGCACTAGGGTTATTAGGAACACAGCTGACAGATGGCCTTGGTTAAATGGGTGGCCTTTTAAAAAGAATCCCATGTGAAAATGTTACTTAACCTACAAGTTCCACTGTTTTAATAGAGTAACCCAATTCTCCCTCCAAAGCTATTTGTCTGCATTCTCTTGTAAAGAAGATTTTAAAGCATTAACCAAAAGTACATGAGAAAGAGATTATTCTCATGGTCCATTTCCTACAGCAAAGAACAAAACATTTGACTGTCAAAATATTGGGCTTTTTGACAGTACATGTTACTGATGTTACTGAACTGCATTTTTATGTATGTGAGAGAACTATAAAATTTCATTATTACATTTATCTGGGTTTCAAGATTTTATAAAAGTGTTAAAACGTTTAAGAGATCACACTATTTTATAACTCCACAGACTCTCCTGGGAATAAGATTGCTGTAACTTCTACCTTTTGGATACCTTTGATTTGGTAGTAGCTAGAGTATCTTGGGGACATAGCACTTGAAAGAAGCTTAAATATAGGGTATGCTTTTCATAAAAGGGTCCTTCATAGTATTCTTTTCATAGACTTATCTAGTATCATTTTGAATATGATGAGAATTTTTTTCCCCACTACACCCATACTGCAGCAATAAAGAAAGTGTGGTGTCTTAGTGTAACTGAATTAGTGTAACTGAAATCCAAAACCGCTCGTAACTATCCCTCCTAAGACATGAGTGTCAGATTTTTCAAAATCTGTCATGATGAGGATGGTGCTGGAAATGTGTTTATATCTTCCTGAATACCCAGAGGTGCTTCAGCCTTCCTCCAGTCTCCTACCTAGAATTTTTGTTATATCATTAGTTATGCAGGGCATTAAAAGAGCACAACAGCCACGCGGGATCTTAGCAAAGGTCTATGTAATATAGTGATGGTTTTCCAACAAGGGCTGTAATCACAAGTTTGGAAGAATAAGAACAGGGCAAACAAATAAGATATTTCTGTCTAATAATCCCGCCTATATCCAGGCACCAGATTTGCCTCAGAGACTTCCTGTGTTGGATGTAATTTCTGCAGATTTAGTGACCTTCAGTGGATTTCTCTTCCATGAATTTGTTCGATTCCTCCTTGAACCAACATACACTTTTGATAACCTGTTAAGTTAAAGACAACCAGATGGGATACTAACCATATCAATCCCGTGAATACCACTGGTTATGAATCTGCAGTGATGGCATTATGTGGTTAAATGTTTTAATCAAAAAGTACCCTTAGGCAGACCTTTGACCTTTCATTCACTATTAGGTATTCAAGATTAGGTAGGAGCAACTAAATTTGTCTTTAAAAGCCTGCCACATATTTATCCATTGTTAAAGAATTTTGAGTTAATTGCTTTGGTTTTGTAGGCAGTGACTAACTGCTCTTTGAGAGGTCTTCAGATACCAATGTATCAAGCCATGAGTCCATATAACAGTATTGGGTAGTGAAGCGTCCAACTTTTATTCATCCAAAGAGCTAAGTGCTTCTATTAACTTCATATATAAGTGCCAGCAGGGGTGTCTTCCCTATGTGATCTGAAACACTTCAAGTGCTTTTTATGATCTCTGTTGGAATTTAGTTACAGACTACCATTTCATTTGCATAATATAAAATGTTGCCTGGAATACAGCTGTGGAAGGCAGAGCTATTATAACTGGAAGCAGTAGCTTCTTGAGCATGTGCCTTATTGAGACCAATAAATTCGTATTGATCATTGCCCAGATCTGTGCCAATACCAAGCCATCTGTCAGAGTCCCTTTATTACTACTATCCCAGGTAGGTCAAGAGAGATTTCCTTTCCTTAGGTGTATGTATCCACTGATACATGCATCTGCTAATGATTTCACAAAAAATTCTTCACCTAAAGGGTTAACAAGCATGGGAACAGGCTGCCCAGGGAAGTGGTTGAGTCACCATCCCTGGAAGTATTTAAAAGACATGTACATGTGGTGCTTAGGGATGTGGTTTAGTGGTGGTTTTGACAGTGTTAGGTTAATGGTTGGACTTGATGATCTTAAAGGTGTTTTCCAACCTAAACGATTGTGATTCTGTGTGGGCTTTTCCTCTCAAACACCACAGCCTGACATCTTCCATACAGTGAATGTACAGAATCAATGACTTCATTTAGACTCCTAGATTATGGTGTGCTGGCCAAAGCTGTGTGATAAAGAGGCCACGGTGCCAGGCAACCAAAATATAATCTGTGTCTTTGCTGTGCTTCTGTGAGAATGAAAAGTATGTCTTGACTGACCTCGGGAAGCTTTTCTGAGACCGAGGCTAGTTAGATCTGTCTCTTCTGCTTTTTAATGGAATTGGTGCCATGAGAAGAACCACTCAAGAAAACATCTGCTGATGATTTCACAATGCTGTAGTGCTGATCAATAATTAGATATGAGCCTAGGATTTCTTGGGAGTAAACAAATACATACATGCAAGTCCCTTTGAATCATCAGTTAAATAACTGTAATGCTGCAATGAGGACAATTTAATGCTGTAACTCTTAGCCAAGGAGCAACATCTGGAGTCCAGCTGCTGATGCTAAAGGAATATCTGCTGGAGAACACTTCTCAGCCTGGAGGGGGGGGGGGAGCAGTCAAGATGGAGAAAAAATGTGAAGCAGAATTTTATTATTTTTTAATTATTTTAATAGAATTTTTCTAAGTTTTAGTACCTTTACACATGTGATGTTACTACTGTCCCTGAAATCAATTCCAAGTACCATGAGCATATATCTCTGCATGTAAGCCTTTACAATTAAAAAATATATTCTGCCAAGGGAAGGTATTGAAGAAAAGATGTAGCATATTTTTAATAAGAGTGCTATTCTGGCCTCTGCAAGAATTACCTCGCTTGAACAACCACTTTTGATAGCAGCTAGAAATAATTATAAACACTCCACTATTTGTATTTAAAACATCAGCTTGAAGAGGCTGTTCAAGTAAATGGGCACAAAAGATGCTTTTCATATAGGCAGCATTTCTGTTTATTTTGTCCTCATTCAGGAAAACAGAAGGAATATCCAAATCTCATAACATCTCTTCTCAGTGGTTCATTAAGAAAAACGATCCTTCCCTGGTAGCTTATGTTTTGCCTCTTGTGACTAGGGAAAGTCTTTCCCAGTCACATACTTGCTTCTAATAAGAAGTTGTAATAGATGTATCATAGTTTTAGCCTGCTTTTTCCAGTGAAATCATTGGAGCATCAAACAGGTATTTTCCTTGGCACAGCCAATGACAAATAACATAATGCTTCCAAACTGTACTAGCTGTGCCATGGCATTCTGAACATAATTCATCATTTTCTCTCATAATGGTTCTGAAACAGCAGAATTTTTCCTCTTATATGTATTTCAGAGCATTGCAGGTGTTCAGTTCTACTGCCCATTCTGTTCTAATATAGGGTTGCTCTGTGGTGATTTTAATTGTGTGGAGTCTGGGGTTTCATTTTAGCATCTGCGTTATTTTCATACTTAAAAACCTAACGTCTGTATTTGAAATGCCTGATGGGCGTTCTGATTGCCATGATAATTTGGTTCAGACGACACTGCCAAAGATATTTAAGAATACTAAGGTAAATTAATTGTTCAAGCCCAACAGTTCTGAATAGCCCAGCCACCTCAGTATTTCTGTAACACAGCTTTTTAAAATGTAATTTCTTGGGCTTGATTATTAAGAAAAAAGGGGGAAAGGAGAAAAAACAAACAGTAAATACAGGCACATATCTTATCCTAATGTGTTCCATACTTTGTCTTAAGCAGTGTTTGACTACAGAGCAAATCTTCAGAACAAGATTTCTATCATTCTATCTCAAGTAATAATTAGAGTTGCTGGCAATAATGTCCCAGAGAATCACAGAAGGTATGAAAGAAATTATGTCCAGGGAGAGTCCCTTGCCTGTGGGAATGCAGCTGTATTTAAGTCATTCCTACAGGTATATGTCTAACCTGTTCTTAAATAGCCCAAGTGAAAGGAGTCTCAAAAGCTGCCCAAGCAACATGGTCCCATGTTTTGCTGTTCTCACAGCTGTTTTCCTAATGTGTACCACGGATCTCCCTTGTTGCCACTGCTTGTCCTGCTGGGAAGTGGACACGGAGCAAAGGGCCCTGTAACAGCTCATGATGTTTTCTGAAGACTGTGATGTGTTCCCTCAGTCTTATTGCTCTAAATTGAACTACATAGGTTCTTGCAGTCTTCCCATGCCTTTCCTGAAATGGGGGCCCACGGCTAGGCATAAGTCTGCAGTTAGGGTATGGCTAGTTCTGGTATTACTTGGGGCCAGCGATTTAAGGCAGGACCTGCAACATGGAGTGGAAACCTAAGGAAACACCGTAGCATTTTCCATATAGGAGAACCAAATAATGTAATGGTTACTTTCTATAGCCTGCATCCACCAGTTGCCAGATCTGACTTTAGATCTTGTCTGTGTTTTAACCCAATACCTTTGTGATAGGGGCATGTACCAGAGCCCTCCGCTGTGTGTGCCATTGTTTCTTTTTATAGGAAAAATGGAAAAGGAGTCTGCATTGTGATGGGCATCTGCTGTTCATTTTAAATGCAGGCTCAGAACATGAGATCTCTGTCTGGAGAGCTTGAGTCTATTCTTAGGCAAGTGAATTTCCCAGTGGAGTTTGGGATGTTGTGCAGTACATTCTGTGAAGGGAAGAAAGTTAGCAACAGTCATCAGAAAGAAGTACTGGATTCATGGCATCCTGCTTAGAGCACAGGTTCATCTGTGTTGCCTTGGTGCTACACAGAGGATCAGTTTTGCATGGCATGGGGAAAAATGCAGAGACAGGACTCTTGGTGCAAAGAAATGCTGCATGTCTGGGCAGCAAATAAGCCAACAAGTAACTTGGCCAAATCTGAGTGATGTTTAAGAGGATCTCAAAAAACAAGTCTCTGGATCCAGGACCATCAGTTTCTCAGTCCTTCTGAAAAATTATTGACCCATTTGGGCTCCCAGGAAAAAAAAGAATTCTAATAAAAAATATAATTGTCTCTGTAATATTGATAATGTAGGCAGTGGTTTAAAACTATGGATACATGGTGTTATTTCCAAGTCTGAGTTGCAAGTGGTTATGTGAATAATATTTTTTTCAAACATTTATAATCTCTTATATAATGATAGATATGACACCTGAGGGGAACAGAAGAAGAACTAGATGTTTTTCCTGGGACTTTTTATATATAATTGGTGTTCCTCATGGACCTGGACACCTTCGTGCCTGATTTCCCTACTTTTTCCAATATATCCTTCTCCAACTTTATTAGCACAATTATTTCCCTTATCATACCAGATCAAAATGTCCAGTATTCTGGACAGCTTAACTAGCACTCTGAATGTCAGGCAGAAAAAAAAATAAGTTTCTTACTTTTTTTTTTTAAATATAGCAAGAGAGAAATTAAAATGAGGAAACTTGACAGCACGAAAATACGGCCACTTAAATCTGAGCAGCTTCTTCGCATAGAGGACCATGACTTTGCACTGAGACCTGGATTTGGAGGTAAGCGGCACATGCCTGTGTTATGCTGGTTAATAGTTTATCTTCTCTCTGGAAGTTTACTTTAAACACAGTATCACTTAAAATTGAATGACAGATTTAATTGCAGCTCACGTCTTTTGTCGTACTCCAGGAAATAAAAAAAGAAATCCAGAAATACTTGAAGGCAAGGGACTTTTTTTGTGTTTAGCATATCAATAGTAAATATCAATAGTAAAAACTGTCTCCTCTCAAATTGTCTCCTTTTCTGAATTAATTAAAAAAAATATTAGAATAAGATTCATTGAGAATAGTGATTAAGGTATTCCTGTAACTGCATGGTCTAGTAGCAATTAGCAAATTACTTAGTCATCAAATTTGTTTTTGAGAGATTGAAATGAACCATCAATTCCTAAATCTGTTTGTTCTGTACAAAATTAAAAAACTACCTCCAGCCTTCAGTTTATTACCATGTTTTTTCTGTGTTGTTGGGCACTATGATGATTATTTCTTCATTTAACTAAATTGCATGTGGATAAAGGGAGTATTCAATGAGATATTCACAGTTTGGATTCAGTTTTGACTCTCCTTCATGAGAGGTAAAATGAGAAAGTTGCCCCACTAGTAAGCTTTGTCTGAGCCTTTGTGTCACTAGTTCTATGTTCATGATTCATGAAAATAAACTGAACTGCTCTGGATTATGAAGCCAAAGTAAAATATATGAGGACCAAACACAAATCTGGGACTCTAGCTGAAGTCTGTGGAACTATTCTTGTTGACATCATCTGCTGGAACACCTGGGGCCTGGCAAGCATGCCAGGAGGAGGACCTGGGGTACAAGGAGCCTCTCTGGATGCACTGGGAGAATGTGAAAGCGTTTCTTGTTACCCTGGAAATTATGTCTTGTCTGAGAGCAAAAATCTTGCCTGATTTTGAACAGTAGTTGAGATACATATGTTTCGTGAAAACAAAAGCTAGGATTATATCTTGTCTGATACCTGTCTAATCCTAATATCTGTTAGTCTGGAAATCTTCTTGTTACCACCTCCCTTGCCACCCAAGGAATTTAAATTTTTGAGAGTGTCATCTCAGAAAGGAAGTAGCATTTGAAAACAAACAATAGTTTGAGATGTACTTTATCACTAGATCATCCCAGAAAGCAATACTTATGATGTACATAAAAGGAGCTTTCAGAATATACCTTGTGTTCTGGCAGTTGTAATTTTCCACACGCAGCGAGGATTTTTTTTACACCCCGCAAATCTTTACCAGGCTTTTTCCCCTCGTCCTTTTATTTTCAGATGACTAGTCATAGAGCCCATTCAATTCCTATTGAAGCCAGCTGTAGTTTTTCCACTGACTTCATTGCACAGGCCTCTCAATAATCACATTGCCATGGGTATGATTTCATCTGTACTTCTGTCTTTCAGAAATAGCTTTCAGCAGAAGAGCGCATCAGCTTTGCTACTCTTCTGTCACCCACATGCCATAGTGGATGATAGAACATTTTTTTCAGTCACATCCAATAGTTCACACACTTCCAAATTTTCAGAACTTGTCCATGCATCTCTCTAACACTAAAACGTAAATCCATTCACATTTTTGCAGCACACAGTGAAAAAAGTCTCAGCAAAATGAAAGTTGACCCCAACATTATTCCTATTGATTTTGGTGATGCTACAGTAGTAAAGAATGGTTTGTTTTTCACAAGAGGCATGTTAATAAGGCAACACCAGAGAGGTAGTATACAAGTGTGACCTCATCAGAGGACAAAACTCACCAACTGTAACATGAATCTGAATAACATACCCAGAATTACTGTATGACAGCAGAGCCAGAGTACGGGTTTCTCTGAAGAATGCTGATGATTAAGTGTGCAGCAGAAGGAAACTTAAGTAGAGAATTAGAGATACCCTTGCCACAGTCATTGCTACAGCAGTCATAACACAGCCCTGAACTGCATAAAGATTTACAACGTTGTGGCTTTATGTATTTAAAACTGGATGAAATTTTGGGTTTGTTTTTATCAAATCTAATGAAGCATTTCATGAAGGTCTTGTATCTGTCACATGTCATAGTGCATGATTTATTCAGCCCAGTACAGTGCATCAATTCACAATACTGATGGGAGAAAAAAGAACCAGGTCAAAACAGCTGGGTGAAAAACAAGTATTTTAAAACTATTCTTTACCTTTAGAAGAGGGACCTTTTTTTGCCCTTTCTTATACTCCATTGTGATTTTCTGGGTATGTCAGGGAGTTGGAATGACAGATTTTGTTAATCTGGCTCCACTATGCCCCTTAACCTGAGAAGGTCAATCATCCTTTGTACCGATTTAGGAGAGAAAAAGCAGCTGGAAAATTCATGCTGTTTTGAACAAGCTGGACATCCATCAGTTCAGGGAACTCTTAAATCTAAGTCTGGATTTTTTTATTTCATTTTGCCCCACACATGCAAAGTAAATGAGGTAGACCCAAAGTTTTTGATATTTATAATTAACTAAGGAAAAACAAGGAGAGCACACGCTGAATTTGATTTGTAAACTGAGCAAATAGGCACAGAAAAAAAACTCGGGAGAAATGAATGTAGAACTGTTGGATACTGATGTTGCCAGCTGCAGCGTTGCTGGAAATAATTGTGACTGCTGACATGACTAGTTGGTTTCTCATAGAAGTTTATCATTGCTCTGTGGAGGTAATAGATCCTTTTGTTGACCAAATGGACACAAATCTGTTGTCATTTACGTGAGTGTATTTTGGCATTCTTCTGTTGATTGCAATGTCAGTCCAGCTGCGCAATTAGAATTTGACTCTCTGAGTGTTGATTTTAAAATTTAGTCCTGACATTGTCCATTTATTAACAGATTAGAGATCAAAGTCTGAGAGGCATACAGTGTAAAGATGAAGCAAACCTAGCACACTACTACATTTTTTTCTACAGAAATCCTACTCTCTCTGCAGTTCATTATACAGTGAGGTTGAGTGAAGCAAGCAAATAATTCAGTACACCCAAACATTCTTTTAAAAAGTGAATTACATTGCAGTTATTCCCTAAGTGCAGGATCTTAGGTTGTTCTTTGGGGGTGGGGAGAGGCAGAGGGTTGAGGTTTTTTCCTTTCCTGGATTTTTTGTCGTTGTTGTTGCCTTTGACATAATGTCATGGTCCTCTTTTGTTTGGAAGTCTCCAATAGATGGACCCCAAACTGATGCAAGCAGATGTGGACTAGCATAGTGATTTGAGTAATACCACTAGACATTGGACTGGGAGCACAGATGTTTCCTTTGCTTAAACAGCTTTATCAGGAATTATGTTTGGGCCATGCTTCTTCCAGAATCACTGATAAAGGCCAGAATATGAGTATATGAGGGGTCCTGCAATGGTAAAATAATGCTTGCCAGTTGTGGTAAGTTTGTCTGTCTGCATAGGTCCTACCAAAGGAAATGAGACTCAGAATCAGATCTTTTCATGACTTATATATCTTTGTTCTACTGTGGCCTGAAATACTGATTTTTCAGTAGCCCACTAAACTCATAATCTATGAGAAGATAGCTCAAGTTTGGATTGCAAAAAAAGTGGAATGGTCATCACCATGTTTTAAACTCAGTGATAGAGGGTGAGCAAAGGCGAATATCAGACAATGAAAAGAGACTTCTAGCAGCTCAGATCTGAGAGCCACAATGCAGGCTGCCTTAGCAGCCAAAACTGTGTGCACTGAGAGAGGTGTTAGAACAAATCCTTAGAAATACATTAAAGTTACTTTTTTTTCTACTATACATCTATTTATCTATATCCTAGTATTTTCTGAATTATCATATTTCAAAATAATGGCAGAAGTCATTGGTGTGAGCTTTTGGTTTCCTGTCTTCACTTACTAAAAATTAACATTGTCATTAAAAAAAAATCTTAAGATAGCATATAGAAGAGGTCATTCTTTTATTCCTCTGTGCCTCGATTTTCCTGACAGTAAAACCCTTCCATGAACTCTGAACTATGTTGCAGCCTAAAGACTGTGGACCCACATGATCATTGTCACTGTGTACATGCAAGTTCTCATTGTGTACATATATATCGAAGTATGACAACTTTATTTTCCTTTTACATTGCATCTTAAGGACCTGTCATTTCTTATGCTAACAGTGTATTAGTTCAAGAAGTCTTGAAATTGGTTTTCTCTTCTTTGTTAACCAATATAGAGGATAAAAACATTAGCAAGTACTAGAAATGATAGAAAAGAATTGAGTAGCATTTAGCCGGTCAAGAAGTACCAGTCTTTCTAGACAGTTTGCGTCCCAATCTGCAATCAAGCATAATCTTAATTCCAAATTTTCGGAGGATAGAGATCCCATTAGGTCACTCCCCCTTATGCTTTCTCTCTTCTCAAGCTAAATTAAAATTAATCTGAAGGTAAAAGCAAAGGGAGGGGCCGGGAAGGAAAGAAAATAGGGCCCAATGAATGCTCAAAAAATGCTGCAATTCTAATAGCTCTTTGCCGCCAAGTTGTTTTCTTTTCTGCACCACAGCCCTTCTTGAAAGGTAAGAAAATTCTTCTCACTGTGATGGAGAAGACTCACTCTGATGAAAGGAGAATGGCTTTTTCTCATGTGTTACTGGAAAGAATAGCTGGGTCCGGAACAGGAGGGAGATACTTTGGTAATTTGCAAGACCTCTAATAGGCTCCTTCTCCTGGATTTTTTTCTCTTACATTGCTAATTCTTCCATTCCAAGAGTTGGCTACTGCTAATACAAGTTCACTTTCATTTCTCACATAAATTAGAAAGAAACAAAGCAGTAACAGGAATAAAATACCTTTGCCAGTAATTCTCCTGTTTAACTCATTGCCAGAGGAAAGAAAATACATACCCATAGCTTCACTTCCCCGAGGCTTGTTTATGTTTTTGTCTGGTTTTCTTCCTCTATAGGCTCACAAGCCCTTTTTAGAAGAAAGTACTTCTATAGACCTTAATCCTTCCCTGGTCTGTATCTCCTCCTGGGAGTTTTCTATAAGCCTAGCTTTTTTCCAGCATACACTGCTACAAAGCCAACTGGGATACAGTGGCGGGTTTTCCTAAATTCAACATTTATCTTATGGAATTTCAGGTTTAATCCACGGCATGTTCAAAGGTCTAACTGTTACAAAAGTATATAGAATTCACTAAACCAGTCATTATTACTGTAGAAATTGATCCTAAAATGCTAAAAAGATATCACTTTTACGTAATATCCCTTCTAAAAAGGGTATTAGAGAATTTGCCTGCTGTACTATCTATTAAAAAATTTCCATTCTCATCAAGGAATTCTTTTGCTATGTTTAAACCTTTAAAATAAAAGACCGGAAATGGTTTGTGTGAAGATAAATCCATCTGAAAACAATTCTGCTTTTTCTGCTGAGGAGTAATTATCTTGAAAATCTGTGGACCCTCCATTGTGAAAATCACTAATCCCTCTAAAATAATGATTTGTAGCAACGCTCCAGAAGCAACTGAAGCTGCTCAATTTAATAACAAAATCCTCTCTGCCATCTCCAGTTTTGTCATACTGGGAAATAAAAAACACAGCTTTGCTATGGTTACTTTTTTTTCAAAGTGAATTTGATGTTGTTCCCTGATAGTCAGACAGAGATTGAAATTCTCAATATACTAGGGAGAAAGCCGCGGTGCAGACTTTGGGGTAGACAAATCACTTCACTATTCTGGCTGGTTTAGGATCCTTTCCAATGCTTACTCAAATGCTATTTTTTAAAAACATCCTTTCATGGTAAAACAAATCCAAGTGATGAAAAAAATTACACTTCTCAGCAATGTGTTTCCAATAGTTAATTATTACTGTTTCTAGTGGAGTTGTTTTTTAATCACAGAAAGCAATGTTCCCAGAAGACTGCAAAGCTCAGAAGACCTAAACCAGAGTAAGACAAATATGTATCTTATGGGGGGGTGGTGTCAGTGACAAAAATAGAAAAACACTTTAGATTAGAAAAGTGATTAGAAAACAGCACACTGAAGTGACTGGGGTTGCATATATGTGGAGTGTTTAGTGTCTTTATCATCTACTTATATTTGTTGCCAAAGTAGAGTCAGAACGTGAAAAAAATATTCACAGCTGCTATGATCAGTCAGTAATAGGTCAGGGCTGGGATAAAGGGATGTGGTTTAATAATTGTCTGTGGTGAATGCTAGACTGAACAGTGTTTTCTTATTAAGTAGCATGAGTATGGTCTTCTGCCTTTCACCAGAAAAAGAATAGGAATCTCTTTTTAAGGAGCCTGTTTCACAGTTATAGCATTTCTGCCTAATCGGGAACAAATTTCATTATAACAGTTCCCTTTTTATTTAATTCACTTTAGAACCATCTACTGTATTTCTCCTGGCCATAGCTTTTGATCTCTTTTATGCTATTCAGTGTCTCCACTGACTTATATTAGTTCCCAACTTAGTGCAAGCTGTCTTTTCAAAGAGTCGAGTGCCTCTGTTTTTATTTATGTATAACTGGCACTTCACTTTGTGTGCATGTAAGCAACATAATCATAAGCTGCCACAAATTTCTAGTTCTGTTTTAAATTCCTTTATATCTGCCCAGATGAGGGGAATTATTGAATGAAATTGTGCCCACACTGGAATAGTGCTTGTTGGGTAGGAAACTGTCTGTAATTTTTGCAAATCCTGAGAAAGTATTAGGAGGTCCATCATTACACTTTGAGCAGCTGCACTTTTCCTCACTACACATTATATATATGTACTTAGAAAGCCAGTCATTCTATTCTGTGATATGATTTGTGGGTAGCTCATTACCTGTTTAAAGAATGTTGATGGTTGACATTTAACTTTATTTGCTTTAGACTTGTCCTTGACTCAGAAATTGGTAACACCATTGTTTGATGTAAAGAGCTGCTCCTCTCTCCTCCCTTTCCACCCCCATACTTCTACATAATCAGGACTAAACCCACAGTTTTAATATGCTAGTCACGTAAATCCTCCCCCAAAGTTTTAGTCGTACCAGTTAAAATCAAATGTATGCGCAGATATGAGCACTTCCAGTGTATCCTACCATGCATCTTTGCCACAGTTCCAGGTCCCTTTGCCACAGGGTCCAGTTTGAACCCACCAAAGAGAAGCTGAAGCTTTGTGGTAAGATTAGATAATACACAATTCATCTGCCTATTTGCAGTCACTCTAAGCAACCCTGGTAACCAACAGGCATTTTGGGGACCTCCCACCAGGGGAGGTTCAGGCTGGATATTAGGAAAAATTTTTTCACTGAAAGGGTTA
>JAOXJM010000001.1:97836343-97851047 GCA_026413425.1 Tringa solitaria | reverse complement strand
ATATTTTTTATGATTCACATATTGTTTCCTGTCACAGGATAATGGCAGTTTTTGTAAATAGCACTGAAGTTGCCAGTACTTTTAGCAATATTGCAGTAGTTTTACTGTGGAGTACAGTAAAGCCCAAAATTATTAGCAAAGAATGAATGTGTTTTTTTTTTTCCCCTGAGTCTTTTAAAACTAACTGTCTTGGCTATTTTCACCCTGGGATGCCTGTAAACATACCACTGATATTAATCGAGGCTCCAAATAGGCACAGAGAGAAGGTTATTGGTGACCCGTGTGTTGTGTGACTACAGAGAACTGAAAAGTGAAAAAGCAATTCCAGGACCGGAACAGCAAGGTCATTAAATGTGTCTCCCTTCTACCTACATGTTACTTCTTTTCTTTATGAAGCAGATTTGGCAGAAATAGTTTTAATGGAGGAATTCCCCACACCCCCTCACCCCTTAGGGTAAAGCCCCAAAGGTCTGTGCATTGCAGAAATCACAGTTCTCCAGTTTGTTACTAATTAGGCTGTGCACAGAGGTGACATTTCATCTACTCTGGATAGTTTGAAGATCTATGCAAGCACTTGAGATTTTGACTATGTAATAATTGTTCCAACAAATAATGAATTTTTCTACTCTCTCATGAAGACATAGACAAACCCTCACAACAACAGCTGTATAGCACTTTAAAATAGTGTCTGTTCAAGAATCACACTGACCAGTAAGAAACAATGCATTTTATTGCTATATTCATTTCAGTGCTTCATGAGAGAGAGAGGGATTAGAGGAACTACGCTACTATACTAAGGCTTACAGCAGTGACTCTCAATGTGAGGGGTATGACATACATTCAGCTGGGGGAAGGAAGAGTGGCAAAGAGACATAAGATGGGCAAACACATTCTATCAGTTTGCACGAGGGCTAAAGTATCGACAAGATTAATAGTAAGAAATTGTGCACAAGAAGTTACAAACCAAAGTGAGCACGAGATGGGAAGGCCAGAAATGGAGAAAAAGGAAAAAGTGACATGGGAGAGAAGGAAAAGGAAGAAGTAGAGCTGAGCGTCAGATGCAGTGTGAATCTACATTTTCTACATCTGCTCATTGCTCAGAATGCCTTTCATGATGGGAGCCTGTGCTCTGTGTCCTGCATCACATTTTCAAGCTGGTGCTTTACTTTTCCTCCTGTCTTTCCCTAACCCTGCATTACCAGGTGGTGTGTACTGGGCGACAACTCCTTGCTCTGACAGATGAGCTTGCAGCCAGCCTCACCTTTCTGTGCCAGTGAATAGCAAAATCCCTGCCAAACGCATGGATTTCTTTCTGGACATAGGGACTGGTCCTTTCCTCCTCTATCGGTTCTTATCAAACTAAGATGCAGGGAAAGGGCTGATCTAAAGGCTAATGAACTAAGGTTTTAAAATGATTAAGGGGAAACAGTGTGTTTCTATCCTGAGTGGTGTTAATATATAGTGTTCCTAAAGAATCAGATGCTCACTAAAACATCATTTTTGTATTGCCTGTTTTACATGCAGCGAGTAGATTATATTCCAAATACTTAAGTGCAAGAAATCTGCACATTTCACAGTTTTTCTTTATTGCCTAGCATACAGGATTTTATTGAAGCAAAGCGGAACAAAAATCCAGATTTGTTGCTAAAATAATTGTTCCTCTGATCCTTTTGTCAATAGCTAAAAGATGGAAACAACATCCATAGTTGGAAGTCTTGTGCATGATTTTAAAGACATACCATTCTTACAATCTTATTTCAAGCCAGTAAAATCTTATGCTTGTAAAAATCCAGCTACAGTGTCATTACTGATCACAGGTGTTCAAAGATCACTTATATACCCAGTATATCCCTTATAACTTAAATCCCTGGGATTTAAGTAGGATTCAGTTTCAGGAAAACTGAAAAATCAAACTAAAACATCAAATGACATGCAAGCTGTGACAAGAAAGGGGAAATTTGCTATATTTACCATATTTAAATTGCTGCCTCTAGCTTTTGTTTGTTTGTTTGTTTGTTTATTGATTGAAATGTCAAGGGGCATTTATCTTCTAAACATTTGTGAAAAAGCAGGTGGAATGCAGAATCGTGTCTTTACCTAGATTTCCTTCAGCTTTTTAAGGTATAAGGCATTTTCATGGGGTTTAAAAGGACCGTAGGCTTCCAGAAATTGCAGCTTATCTTTTTATGCAATTAATTATAACCTTTCTTGCTGGGAAAATAGCACTTGGAATAACATTTGCTCTAGCATGTAATATTATCTACTTGAATCTATGAGAAATCGAGTTAAGAAATGTGAACTTCCCTTGTTAATCTTCCTAAGTGTAACCCTTCAAAGCAAAATGTGTGAAAGGCCAATGAAGGATCAGGCCAGTAAAGGCTTTAAAAATCGAAGGTAATATACTTAATAAGAAATACTATTTTATGTTTTAAAAAGATGTTATCTCACTGATTTAGTTTAATTTCACTATCTTGAAGCAATTTTAGAAGCTTCTTGAAAAAAGTAGAAAAACTCAATCATTAGGATTCTAAACAGAAGCTTGGTTGGGGATCTCACTAAAACGTCTGTACAGACCTAAGAAAGTGTGAAATTTTTCATTTAATTTCTGTTTTTCTGTTTCTTTCTGCAGAATAACAGTTTCTGCTATGTGTTTCATGGATTTCAGTAGGTTTCCTCTGGATACTCAGAACTGTTCCTTAGAACTGGAAAGCTGTAAGTTTAATTCATACCTGTTCTTCATGTGTGCCTTCTTACCAATGCTCTATCTTGTTCATAATACCTTACTTTGATGTGTGACAAGAACCCTTCAACCTGTACATGTTAAATTGTGGCCAGTTTGGGATCTTTCCACACCTTGGTGAGCTTTGGGAAGATAGAGAAACCGTGATGCACTCTGCTTGGTTTTGACTGGGTTGATATTGTAAGGCTTGAATATAAAAATATTTCTTCTGTCAAAAATCATGCTTTTTTTCTGAGAAAAACTTCCATGTTAAAAGTAAAATAAGGTGTCAATATTTGATCTCATGGAAAAATGAAAAGTGCTTGTTTTACAGTGAAATGTCTGCTTTGTCATCCCTGACTCAGTTATCTGTAGTAATTGGTAGAGCAGGATAACAAAAGGTAATTCTGTTTTGCAGAGCCTTTTAACATCTCAAAATTTATTCTTATTTGGATTATGAATAGAATTGGGATGCTGGTTTGTTGTTTAGTCTTGGAAAAGAGAACAGATCCCCAGCATTCAGGCAGTCTGCTTAGTGTGGCAGCTCCAGAGCTCCAATCCTATGTGCCTTGTGACCCTGACCATGCCCATGTCCCCTCTCTGTCAGGTAAGCTGCTGGCAGGGCACAGGACTGGGCTCCACTTGGAACAAGTGTAATATGGTCTTTGCAAATTCTTCCATGTCAATAATTGGCAAATTGCTGTGAAAAAAAATGTTTCTTTGCAGTTTTGCCAAATTATTTAAGTGGTATTATTTCTCCTATCCATAAGAAAAGAAAAAAAAAAACAACCCAGAAACATTATTCCAGCAGAAGAGATGATTTAGTTTTTACTTTCTCATAGATGCATACAATGAAGATGATCTGATGTTATACTGGAAACATGGAAACAAGTCCCTGAGCACAGATGAGCACATCTCCCTCTCCCAGTTTTTCATCGAAGAATTCAGTGCTTCCAGTGGACTAGCTTTTTACAGCAGTACTGGTATAGTAAGCCCCTTTTGTTAGAAGAGAGAAGCACAGGACACAATCATGCAGAATATCTTTCACATTCAAATCTGTTGCTAATAAATGACTGTTACTGCTGAGAGACCTCAGTTAAAATGAGGTCTGTTAGTCACACTGGTCTGTTGGCCTAGGTCCTTGGCTCTATTTACATTAGCAATGTAATGCTTTCTTGATATTAGAATAGGCCATGGTAAAACTTGTAACTTAACATATGACGCTAAGAACCTGAAAAAAAATGCACAACAACCAAATACATGGTGTTGTGAGCTCTTGCAAAATTGTGGTGCCTGTCTGAAAGTCACTGGAGTATTGGGTTTATAGGAATCTTTGGGTCCTTGTTATATAGAAAAGCTTGAAAATGCAAACCCTAAAGGGTCAAGTAATGGAAAGCAAACAAGAGGAACCCAGTGTGTTTTATTGTCTAAAATCTCCTCATTTTTTTGAGCTGTAAAATATCAATAAAAGTCTACTACTGGTAAGATTCCCACATGAGAGCATTTATAAACTACTGAGGTCTCATTCATGGTTTGCTTAATGTTCCATGTTTATACATAAAGTCGCAGGAAAAAAATTCCTTTATGTCAGTGCTACATTGTTTAAATACAGGTACCTGCCCCAGACAGGTTTTTATTTCTCCCTATAGATCTTAAACTATACTTTCTGGCAAGCTGCATAAGGCTTTAGGAGTTTATTATAGTCTTGATTTCATGCAAGGTGGGTTTTATTTTCTTTGTATTTGCACATGCAATTATAAAGTTTGAATTGCTTCTCTATGTAAGTAGTCCAACCCTACATTTTTAACCAGATAAAATAGCATGCTTGCTACTTTACTTTCCAGTCTGAGTCAATTCATTTCAGTGTTGATATTGCCCTTTATATCAAGGCAGATTAATAAAATAGAAATTATTCCATATAATATGATAAAATGGATAACACTGGACAAAAAGTCTTTAAGACGTACAGGAAAGCTGCAAACAGATTTTTAAAATTTTCTTTACAGGATAGCTTCTTTCTGCATTTAAAAAAAAGAGCGATTCAAGTTTGAGGTGACTGATACTGGATGCAGAAATTCCAGTTTAAATTATGATAAAGCCTAAGCATTGAGGAATTCACAGCTTGATCAGGTTCTTCATCCTTATCTCTTGCTCGTGTATGAGCTAAGAACAGAGCTCCAGCTTTCAAGAGCCACTGTCATGTGAGAAGAGGGCGAGTCATACCTTACTATCACAACTGTGCCTTGCTGAGAGCTGTGTCAAATTTGTCCTTGTTGCAAGAAGGAGACTGGGATATTTTCCACCAGACTGCTATCACTGTGTGTTGAAACTGGGTTCCGGGAACTCAGCTGGCTTCTTTCTGCCTTGCTGTTCTCATCAAAAACACTTACGCCAGTAACTACAGTCTCATGCACAACAGTGCAACCTCATACCACCCCTGTACCCAGGCCTTTGCAGCACCCTCACAGCACCTTTGACTTTGCAAAGTGTAACTGGTTAACACTTACCTGCAGATGTTTTGATGATGAGCTTACTTAGCAGGGTAAAGGTAAAGACTTTTTTTAAGGCATAGGGACCACTGGGAAGTACCTGAATAATGTGTATACCACATTCTGTTAATTAGAATGCTGCTCTTTGTAGACATACACTTTTATTTCGCTCTGAGGTTTTGTTTCAATCAGGAGGTTCCACTTTCTCTTGGTTCTTTTATTTTGCTTCTTGTTGGAAGAAAATGATTACACAGAGACCCCACCCCATGGAGTGAGTAATAGTGAGGAAAAATCAGCACAATTCTAATGGGAGCTATCTTCCCCTGAAGAGTCTCAGGCAAAAAATGGACAAAAGTGCTACTCACAAAGCAGCCTTCTGCATTTTAGGGTCTTCGTATCCTTTCCTGTGAATTTCAGTGAACCAAACATGCATTTAGGCTTTTAGAGTTCCCTAGCCTCCAAAGGAGTAACAATTTCAATGCATTTTTGAGATAATTTTTAAAACCAAAAACCTTCTCCACAACTGAAAACACACAGAGCATGTTTAATATTAGATGGGATTATTGTTGAGATACTGTTTTTTTATAAGTCGCTCATTGTGATGGCATGACTGCTCCGATGCAGGCTCACTGATGTCTCTATTTGTACTGTATTTTTTCTTTTCACCTCACTATAAACTGATTTCCCTCCCATCGCAGAAGGTATAGCACACATGCTTTGCTGCACAGACAGACCATGCCCCAAAATTCACTAGATGGCACCCTTTCCTCTGAAGTCAACGCTGGGCCGGCAAACTGGTCTGACCGTGGGAAAAGTGCTGCTCGTTACTGGGTATTTGAGGCGTGAGAGAAGGCAGGCTACTTTTGGGGGGAGGCAGGGTGTTGGCTTCACTGTTCTAGCTGGAGGGGACAATTATATTCTGTCTGTATTCTCCAGGCAGCTTCACTTGATGTCTATTTACTTTTTTTCGATTTCCTAACCTCAGTTATAATACAGCATTTTATTTATGCAGTTGTGATCCTTCAGTGCCAAGGCAGCAGTATTTTAATGATCTATTATTGACAGTTTGGAAAGCAGTATATAAAACCAAGGTGGTGGCAATATTTCTTAGGCATTTGCTAGTACTGATGTGGATATGCCATTCCTACTGGAAGGGGCCAGTGAACAGAGCTCAGAAATAACACAGCTCTCTTCTCCCCCAACCTGTTCCTCTCTCTTTTTTCAATAGGTTGGTACAATCGACTTTTTATAAACTTTGCTCTCCGGAGACATATTTTCTTTTTTGTGCTACAATCCTATTTCCCAGCCATGCTGATGGTGATGCTGTCTTGGGTTTCATTTTGGATTGACAGACGAGCCGTTCCTGCCAGGGTATCACTAGGTAAACCTTTAATGTATATTCTTTTGGGTAGTAAAGAATGGATAGGGGAGAGGTTTTGAAGTTACCTCAGCTTCCTATTTACACAGGACATGAGCAAGTATACTATACTTCATTCCCTTCTTTTTAATTTTTTTTTCCCCAAATACTGCATTAGTTTCTCCCTCCCCTCTTCCCAGCCAAGTAACAGGGGTAGTAGTCATATCCCTCCCCAAATCCATGGTTCATAAGAGAGACCTACTAGGCATAGCACAATCTATCTAAAAGCTTTGCAGCTCTGCTTTCTCTCTGGAAATATTTGGTATCTTCCTCCCAACTTGGAACCAATTTCCTGACTTGTTCTATGTAGCAAAGCCTTTCTTTGTCAGGCACAGTTTTACTTCTGAATACCACAGCTCAGGAGAAAAAGACTAATTACAGCGGGGTTTTTAAATAACATTATTGTTTTCCTCAGTGATGAATCAGTTTATACTATTTCAAGGCTGCCTTTGTTGGGAATTTAATGCTGATGGCCTCGGAATAAGAACATTTTTTCAAAGAGTAGCATCTCTGTGAAGATCTGATGGAAATTTGTTAAGATATCTAATGTAACCATAATGCATCCAAGCCCTGGTACTGTTTGCTTAAGAATTAGTAAAGAAACTCCTGTTCTTTCTTCTCACTGATGCTACTCCCAGAAGCCAACTGTATGTTCCCATATTTCTTAACACAAGTGAAAATTTGAGGATCTTTGTTTAAGAAACAAACTTATATGTACTGAAGCTATATCTGTAGAAAAAATAGAACTGTAGCACTTCAGACCCCTTTCTATTGGCACAGGCTAAAGCTATTAATACATGAGATAAAAATCTACTTGTTAGTCTAGAAACAAATTGTCATACCTCCTATCTATGTTTATTAATGTAGCTACCAATTCCTTTTATTTCTAAGAAATTTAACTTAATCTTTAAAAATAAAGTTTTAATTCTTGGTAGGTTACTTGTAATGTTGTCAAGATGATGAGATGATTTCGCTGATTATGTTCTTTAATTTATATATGGATTTCTGCACAAGGCTATGCATCAGGAGTTCTGTGAATAACACATATTTCATTAGCATAAGCATACATAATTTATAGGCAATGTTAACAACAAAGTTGAAAAAGCTTAGGTCCCTAGCCTAAACTATGCTTATTTTAAAGAAATTGAATTCCTCTATTGGTATATTTCAAACTCCATCCTTGAACCTAAGAAACTTGCAGAAAGGGAGAGGGAAAATTCTTGTATGTTTCAGTGGACTTGACCAAGCATAAAACTGGAGAAAAGCTACACTGAGACCCAGCTGAAAGACCATGCTGTCAGCCAGTGCTGTCTCACAGATCTTACTGAGATGTCTTCACTTCCAGCGTTACATTCATTTTTTTAAAAGCAGGGCTGTGACTGGGTGTTGGTTTTTTCTTGTGAGATAGAGCAAAACAAAATGAGATGAATAGCTGCATATAAGAGGAGAGATTGAAAAGATGAGGTTGAAATTCTGGATGCACCAAAGTAAGCAAAAATTATTTCTTAGCTTTGATGAATATAGTATTTTTATGCTAAAATGTTTTTGGAGATCCATGGTATTTTGACAGAGACATACAAGCTGATATACATTCTCAAGAAGTACAATTTGAGAAGGGGTTTGGAGGGAAATTCTTTAGTGATTCTGTGGGACAAGAAAGTGTGTAGTGGAGACGCTGGCTCCAGGAAGTGAGGGAAAACCACAAACCTGCTTTCGCTTCTCTGTAGCGGTGCCTGAAGCTGCCACGATGCTGCTGAATCACCGATGTTGCGTCCCCACTGTTCAAACCTGGTGTGCTGCAGCTCTAACTGTGCGCAGCTAGATCTCTGCACGTGAGCAGAGAGATGATATACTGGTTGTGGTATTGTATGTGATAGGTCCTTCATGGTTCACTCCACTTTCCAGAGCCTGTGCAATGAAGTTAAAGGCAGTGTCTATCATATGCCCTCGTGAAGCTGTACTGTCCAAGCAATGGTGATGAGCTAAACAGAACCAGCTGGCTCATCTTACGATAACCTCCCCTTTTATTTTGGCAGGTATAACTACAGTGCTGACCATGTCAACCATAATGACAGGAGTAAGTGCCTCAATGCCTCAAGTGTCTTACATAAAGGCTGTGGATGTGTATTTATGGATCAGCTTCCTTTTTGTCTTCCTGTCTGTCATCGAATACGCAGCAGTGAACTATCTCACCACAATTGAAGAGAGAAAGCAGCTCAAAAAAAGGGGCAAGGTACAATCCTCTGTGTTTTGTTTCCTTCAGAAAGCATCACAGAAGCCACAGAGTAATCCTGATACACCACTCTGATAACAGTACAGTAACCAACTCTGAGACTCCACTCTGTATCTCACTTTACTTGGCCAAAGGGAGGAAATGTATCATCCTCTCTGAGATCTTGAGAAGGTCTGTGCTTTCTCTCCTTGCCTTTTCTTGTGGCAGAGGTTAAGAAGTACATCTTTTTCATCATTTTACATCATTTTTTCTTTCTCTGAAATACACTGTATGAGTGCATTCCCACGTAATATCCCCTCCTGTTTCCCATGAAGCAGGGTCTATTTTTCCTTCTCCCTTTTCACCATTTTCAATTAGGGAGATGGGTTTAATGATGCCTTTTTGTCCCAAGACCAGATGAATGACAAGGTCATTTTTAGAAAGGTGTGCCTGAAGCAGAAACATTCACAAGTTAAACATTTGCTTTGTATGAAGCACTCACTTAAAACCTATGCTTCAAAAATAAGAATATCCCTCTCCCCCCGTAAACTCATTTGTTGGAATATCATAAGGGGAAAAACACAAAAGGGATAGATATGTTGCTCACGTGATTTGATAATCCCATCAAAAAACTGCTCACAGAAATGTTTTAAGTAATTTCCCACAACTCCAGCAACACAGAACTACAGGAAAGGCACAGTTTGATTTTTCTGTTTCAGAAGCTGGGGCACATATTGCCAGCCAGACAAGTGGGTTTTATCACTCGTATCCCCTTCCTCACTCATGTCAAGGGGGCAGGCCCCACAGATAGCAATGCTGTGAGGTAGCCCTGTTCTCCATATGCTCTCCACAAAAAGAACAACACTGAAGAGAAAGCTTTCTTTATTTTATGTTTTATTTATTTATAATTTACTAAAATGGCTCCTGATAGATGCAGAATAATTACTATTCTTTGTTGCCAGGCTTCAGGAATGTATAGTATTGATGCAGTGCAAGCAATGGCTTTTGATGGCTGCTTTCATGACACGGATGTAGACATGGACCTGACTGGTTTCTCAGACCGCTGTGAAGAGAATGAGACACGAGCAGGTGCAGCAAGCAGCTCCAATGTGGACACACCTCGCTTAAAGAGGAAGAGATCTCTGAAGGGAAACGTGGGCAGGATTATTTTACAGAACAATCACGTTATCGACACGTATTCCAGGATTATATTTCCCAGTGTGTATATTGTGTTCAACTTTTTTTACTGGGGTTTGTACATATGAACAAAAATCATTATAAGCTAGATATTATTTTGAGTATGAGGGTAGCATCGTGCTTTAAAAATAATGCAGCAGCAGTAGAGGAAAGGGTTAAAAGTTTCCAAAGCTGACTTCTGCGTCACACAAGGCCGGTTTGGTTAGCAGCAAAACTGTTAATGAAAAACTCTCATGAGTCTGGTTTCTTTTTCAGTTGGACTGTGCAGTGCTTTGCTGGGGCAATCTAATGCACATGCTACTACTGCAGTAGCATAGAAGAGGTGTGCTTACTGGGGGAGCCCTTTGTCACACACCTAAACAGAAAGCAGCTCCCACCTGAAATATTATCCAGTCTCTACCCACACTTTAACCATTCCTCTTTAATCACCCTTTCTGTTTGTTCTCCAGTTGTGGTCCATTTGAGTAGGCAACCAGCACCAACTCTCTTCAAATAGCTCCAATCCTTATTTCAGTACCTGGATTTCAATTTTTCTAGGCAACCTGTATGCACCACAGGAGCCTTTGTCCTTGGATGGTAAACTAGAGGGAAAGGGACTATGGTTTAGCAGTGAAGTAGGGACCAGGAGAAGGCAGGAAGCAAAACTGATGGGGCTTTGTATACTGTGCATCATCAACACAAACCCTCACCTTGTCAGCTGTCCATGACTTTCCGCAGGACCACTGGAAAGGGCCTCTATTTGGAGAAACCTTGATCACTAGTCCCAGAGGTAGCAGAGGAACAATGTCCCAGATGCGATGTACTCAGTGTCTTACAGCCATCTCCCAGGTGGATGACTAGTGTCACCTGCACAAGCTATGCCACTCATGTGACACCCGCACACCTCTGCCTCATGTAATCCTGCTGTAATCACCTGCTTTCTGCATATCTGTTCATTTCAGAAACACAGGCTTTGAGGCAGAGGTTTTAGAAACTTTGTCCAGAAAACAAACAACCCATGTCTTCAGCAGAATCTGGTTCTGCTTTATGTTGCATCCATGAGCTCGAGATTTTGCCTCCCCCTTTGGCTTTTGAGATTGAATGTTACAGTGAGAAGCTACATATGCCTGCTTGCCGCATGGATCCCCAGCACAGTTCAAGATACCACACTGAGACACACAGGACATAAAAGGAAGCAGCTGTGCCAAAAGAGAGCCATACACAGGCATCCCATCTGTCCCTGATGAATCCTGCATGGAAATATCCCTAGGTTTAGGCTAAGGAGGTTGAATTAAGGATGTTCGGGGACATACAAAAAGCGTTCATAGCTCCAAAAGAGAATCAAGATTACTTTTGTAACTTTCCCAAATAAGGAGCATTTTCCACTTAAATTTCTTGGGTTTGTCTGTCATTTAATGAAGTGAGTTTAAATTTACAAGGTCAGTTCAAAACAATAATTTGTGGTGGCAAAAAATGTCACAAAGTAAATTCTTGGTCACTGCTTTGTCAAGATTAGGAAATGGGAATAAATTTGGAAGCCTAAACCATTCTCTGGTTTATTTGATTTTCCTCCTCCAATATTGTTTGCTCATAGCATGGTGATGTCTTTTACTCATTTAAAAAGCTGCATTTGTCAAGCTCCCAATTACAGAGCTGGAGAAGCTGGTGACAACAGTGCATGCCGGGTGATTGAAATCTGATGGAGTGAGTGGGTACTTTGGCAGCCAGCTTGCTGCCAAACAAATGATCAGAGCTAAGACGGCTTTGATACTCTTCCAGGAAATCCTGTCATGGAAAGCAGAACCGTACCAGGAATGACAATGCTGGGAACGTAAAGCCAAAGGACACACAGGCTTTGGCAACGGCAACAGCACACTAGACCTCAAGCTGAGCCAATGTGTAATACAGACATAGAAAAAACTTACCATGACATCCTCGGTACTGCACTGCTATTATGAAGGCATCCCGCACAGATGTTCCGGATTGCCTGAGAAGATCCCGTCTAATTGCTCCAGATGTGTGTGTCCTAAACTTTCCACATGAACTAACATAACACCATTGTTTCCACATTTTTTTTTTTATCTGCCTTACAGGAAGAGGTATTTGTTCTGTAGTCAACAGCGAATCCTCAGCCTCCAACAGGAAAAAAATACCTATGTGCTTCTTGACCCAGCCCAGTTCCCTCTTCTAAATTTCTTACAGGATTTCCAGCAGCAAAGCCCCGCAGCACAGAGATGCCCAAGCCCCGTGTAGGCTGCCCTGGCAAGCAGGCCCACACATGGAAATGTGGAAGAAAAGAAATTCCTGCCTGAATTTACGTTCAGAGCACATCCTATACATGTGCCCGACCACTGCATGGCATGCTGCGATGGAGGAAACTGTTAGTTACTTTGCAACTGTGAATGTAACTGTTGGCAAAGTGTTCTCCCCGCGGACACTACCACATAGCAAGGTTTATGATGATAATGAAGAAAATTGCACATTATGAAGATGAAATTTAACTGCATACTCTTACAGCTAAGCTTCTAATTGGTCATCTTAATGGAGTGATAGGGATGATATCAGGATCAATTATACTTCAAAAATCTCTTGCTGGTATGAAGTAAAAAATAACAAACAGTATTTAAATACCTTATTGTTTAGAGGGTATTAGAGGGCTGATAAAAACTCGCATGACCCTCTTCTGAAGCTTGTATTAGCTTCCAGAATGGCATGGTAATAAATAATTTTAGTCAATTTGTCTAGACAGACCAGCATGGAAGTCTTTAAAAAGTACTCGCAAGTATTTCTCATTCCTGTTATTTGTGGCTGATTTTGCAGCCAGTCAAATGTAGGGGTTTTACGTCCCACAGTGTTTACTAAAAGTTAAAACATCACAGCCATCATGTAAATACATATTTGTTTGCATATTCACCCCAGTGGTATTCGAGCAGTTATGCTGGGAGTACTTTGTGGATTTTTGGAACAGAATTAACAGCTTATAATGGCTTCTGTGACCAGCTGAGGTGCAGGATGTGGCCATCCTATTTTTGGCATGTGCTGCTACGCCCATCTCTATTAAGAAAACATCCTGTGAGTGTTAATGTAGGGGATGCAGACTTTTAAGTCTGGAGTACTACTCGGTTCTTCAAAGCTTTGTAATTCTCATGAAAGAAGTAAGCAGAATTTCATGCCAGTAACCTCTTTCTCAGAGAGCTAGTAAAATATATGTCTTTGACTATCCCAACTCTTGGTGAGCATTTACACTCAAATATTCACAATGTAATAAATTTTGCAAAGTGAATGTAAAGTGACATCATGATGAACTGAGTCAAAAAGTAGAGAATGTTGTCTTTTTCTTTGAAAGTCACAGCCCAGTGAAAGAAAAATGCTTTCTAGAGAAACTTAAATTTTATTAATTTTTACACATTTGTAGAATTAGGATAACCCTAGGATTCACCTCAGCAAAATCTCTCTTCTGGTATTAATCCATATGCTGATTAATCTGTATTTCATGGTCAAGTGGTCACGATGTCTTGGTCACTGGTGACCCAAGTGGTCCAGGTGGTGAAGGAACAAGGACTGAACAGAATGAGCGGTGTTTCCCTTTTTCTGTCCTCCATCTCCTTTTCCCAGGTATTTTATTTTGCCAGTTTCTCTATTCAGCACATAGTTTGCTGGATGCATTCACGAACACAGAACCCACTGGAATCACACAAGTGTTTGTTCCAAAAGATCCAGCCAGTGCCAGGGAAACAGGAGTTATTACTGTGTGAGTAACAACCACACCGCAAGGAGGAACAGGGCTGCAAAACCATTTTCTATAAAGGGAAGGATTTGAACTGGTACTTTAGATGTGCAGGGCTCTATTATTTCCCTCCACAAGCTGTTGATAGAACCCCCTCTTATCTGTCATGGAAAGGTCCTTCGAGGAGATAACTTATGCCCAACGTAACTTTTACGTATATTAGCCGTGCACTGTAAGGCTGCTGAGGTTTCCAAAATCCACCTTTTGCTGGCAGCTCTGCTTTGTGTGGTTCAAGCTATCAGTACAGAAGAACTCACCTTCAGCAAAACCTACCTAACCAATTTTCTGATGTCTTTCAGCCAATGTAAATTAAACCATTAATCGGCTTCTTTAATAAAGGTAACTGAAAATATTTCCAGAAGTTTTCCTACGCTTGGTGAGGATTCTGAAGATTTCTTTGAGGGGCTCTGGAACGAGATTTTGGACCAGGAAAAAATAACTCAGCCAAAGCCCAGGCACTTCTGTGTGTAGGAAGTAAAATTTGATATAAATAACCACAATTTGACCAATCTGATTGGTTTCCAAAAAAAAAGGAGTCTCATTCTCTCTTGCAAATACATGCTAAATAACTTGGGTAGATGGAAAAGAAATACTTTTTGCCCAGATTATGTTTTCAAGTCACGATTGCTTTAAAACTTTCTAGTTTGGGAGTAAAAAAAAGGTTGATATGACGTTCTCTTCACCAAGTGAGGCTGAATGGCCTGAAGCACTGGCCACTGGTACTGGGTGATACCAGCGAATGTTGCTCCTGCTCGATGCAGAATCACAGAATCATCTAGGTTGGAAGGGGCCTTTAAGATCATCTAGACCAACCATCAACCTAACTGACAAAGACAAAAAACCGCATCACTAAACCATGTCACTAAGCACTATGTCAACCCGTCCTTTGAACACCTCCAGGGAT
>JAOXJM010000001.1:97803464-97836130 GCA_026413425.1 Tringa solitaria | reverse complement strand
GCCCCGCCCGCTGTCGCCCGGGTGAGTGCGCGCGCGGGGAGCGGAGACCCCGGGCTCTGTGAGGGGAGAGGAGCCGTTCAGGGGAGGGGGGGCGCGATGGCGGCGGGAGGAACGGGCCGAACCGCCGCCCCGCCGGGCTTCGGCGCCCCTGTGGGACGCGGGGAAAGGCGTCCGCGGGTGCAGGGCGCGTTGTGGCAGCGCCGGGGCCGGCGGCCTCGTGGCCGGCCCTCCGGGGCCGCCGGGGAGCGGCCAGAGCGGCTGGAGCACCGTCTGCCTGCCCCGGTAGCGGCGGAGCGGGGCCGCCGGTGAGGCTGGCGGGGGTGAAGGAGCCCTGGCCTTTACCCGCTGCGGGCGCAGGAGCACGATTTTCTGTGTTTTTCTGTTCTAGAAAAAGTTTAGTAGTAGCCCGGCGTGGCAGAGGGGGAGCAGTGGAGGCAGCGTGGCCTCCGAGTCGCTGTGGCCGTCTTTCTTCCCCGTTGCTTCAGAGGGAGTTGAGTCCCCCTGCAGTTGCTGGGCCAGTTTAGAGACCTGAACTTACAAACAGGTACATCTCATGTGCGAGGTGAAAAATACTGATGTGAAATAGCTGCTTCTGCCTGAAGCAGGAACAGGGCCGTTCTATTGCTGGGTTTTTTCTCTAGCCCAGCAGAGAAGGACTTTGGGGTACTGGTAGATGAAAAGCTGGGCATGAGCCAGCAATTACAGATCGTAGAATGGTTCGAGTTGGAAGGGGCCTTAAAGATCATTGAGTTCAACCCCCCTGCCATGGGCAGGGACACCTCCCACTATACCGGGTTCTTCAAAGCCCCATCCAGCCTGGCCTTGAACGCTGCAAGGGAAGAGGCATCTACAACTGCCTCAGGCAGCCTGCTCCAGTGTCTCACCACCCTCACAGTAAAAAAAAATTCTTCTAACATCTAATTTAAATCTAGCCTCTTTCAGTTTAAAACTGTTACCCTTCATCGTATTGCCACACTCCCTAATAAAGAGTCCCTCCCCATCTCTCCTGTAGGCCCCCGTTAGGTACTGGAAGGCTGCTATAAGGTTTCCCCAGAGCCTTCTCCAGATGGAACAACCCAAACTCTTGACCTGACTTCAATGTGCACTTGCAGCCCAGAAAGCCAACCATATCCTGGGCTGCATGGAAGTGTGGCCAGCAGGTTGAGGGAGGTGATTCTACCCCTCTGCTCTTGTGAGACTCCACTTGGAGTACTGCGTCCAGCTCTGGAGCCTGTAGCACAGGAAGGACATGGACCAGTTGGAACAGGTCCAGAAGAGGGCCATGAAGATGATCAGAGGGCTGGAGCACCTCTCCTATGAAGACAGGCTGAGGAAAGTTCGGGTTGTTCAGCACAGAGAAGGCTCCAGGGACACTTTATTGCAGACCTTCAGTACTTAAAGGGGGCTTATGAGAAAGAGGGAGACTTTTTACGAGGGCTTGTAGTGACACTACAGGTGGCAATGGGTTTAAACTGAAAGAAAGTGGGTTTAGATTAGATATAAGGAAGAATTCTTTTCTGATGAGGGTGGTGAGGCACTGGAAGAGGTTACCCTGAGAAGTTGTGGATGTCCCATCATTGGAAGTGTTCAAGGCCAGGTTGGCTGGGGTTTTGAGCAACCTGGTCTAGTGGAAGGCGTCCCTGCCCATGGCAGGGAAGATGGACTAGGTGATCTTTCAGGGAGGGCGGAGACTAGACTTTAAAGGTCTGTGGTTCTGTAGTTGTAATAACTAACAAGACAATACAGAACAGCACGTAGTGTAAATGAAGCCGCATTCTGTGAATAGTACGTATCTGAATTTAACTTTGTTACATACAGTGTGAGCAAACTGAAAGGTTGATACGATGGATTTAAGTCTGGGATTCAAAACTGGCATTTCAGGCTTGGTTGCATTTGTGTTGCTGGCGTTCGGTAATGTCAGTTGTAGATCTTGGTGCCGGCAGCATCTTCAGATGTTGATAGCAACTGGGGACTAATTTTCAGTCTTTTTTTAAGCATTCCCTTGCCTCATGGAGAAGTGTAGTTTGCTGTAGCTGGCAATGTCCATCCTCTCAGGAAGGTGGTGATGTGGATTCCTTCCTGTGGGACTAAGGTGACTGTCATTTACTGTTGTTGTTCGGGGTGTTCCAGGAGCTACTGATGAAACACTCCTCCAGGAGTTAGTGAGCAGTGAAGGTGTCCTGCATACGGCTGCATAGGAGAATTTGGTACTGTGTGCAAATACCAGAACTGGAATTCAAGTTTCATGATAAGGGATCTGTGTAAGTAAAAGCATCCTAATAAATGAGAGGATTTGCTTTTGGGAGTAAAGCTGTCTTTTTTTACTTACAAAGTAAAGCATTGGCCTGCTCTGTCTCTTCATGTGTTGGCTTCACAGCCTTGCTCAGACATGCCCAGAGTCAGTTTGAGTTGGCCAGCCCAGACCTAGCAGGCAAGCTGTGGTGCTAGAGGGCCTGGTGCTGGCTCATTGTCAGGGTACTTAACTCAGCTTCTCAGGCAGGCTTTTACTGCTGCCTGGTGCTCTGGGCTACTCTGGGGGATGAAATGCTGATGCAGAAGTTAAGGCAAGTATGTCTGCATATACTGTGGTGTTAGACCTACCGTTACTTGATTTTTTGCTTTAACTTTCCTGAGAACTTGGCAGCTAAACTCTTTGTCAATTAACTTTCTTATTTTTACATAATGATACACAAGCTTATCATCTACATGGAAAAACAAAGTAAATGACTTCCAACTTTAAAATTAAACGTCTGTGCTTGGATGAAAGAATTCTTTTTATTCTGCATAAACCACAAAGTTTGACAGCTTTGCAGAAATGAAAGCAGAATCTTGTAATTTTAGGATTTGGTGTAAGAAAAGCCTAGCGATGTTCCCTCTCTTTGGTAAACTTGGTTTTGCTAAACCTGGCCATTCAAGATACAGTATGGAGACCCTGACACAGGGTGAGATGCGGGCCACTGCGTGATGAGCAGCAGTAGATGTGTGTCACTGTCACATAATTTAGCATAAAATTGTTCCCAGGGCCTGAGACCTTAAGCGGGTGCCCTTACTTTGTGTTCCTAAAACCTGCTCCACCTGCAGTGGAGTCTGCTCTGTTTCTTTGGAAGCTGCTGTAACCCTCCTGCCAATTCGCCCACTGAACCTGGTTACATATGCCTTCTCTCCCAGTCATCTACTCTTTCACTTGGCCTTCCTCTTTCTGTGTCCCATTTCCTTGTGTTTTCTGTTCCCTGTATTCTTGCATAGCCCTTAGTGCGTGCTGTTGTACTGGTGTCAGTGTCCTCTCGCTGCAGTAGCTGCCTTCTCTGTAGGCCCTGTTAAAGCCTTAGTGTGGTAACTGTACAGCTATATGTAGACACTGGGCTTATGATGTGTAAGCCACCTTGAAAGGAAAGCTTACCTTAACACACGCCACACCAACCACTGCATTTAACTGGTTGGGTCCTGCGCTCAAAATGTCATACATCCTCCTCCATTGTGCTCTGGCTGGAAGGTCGTTGGGAAGTCTTCATTGTGCTTTTTTTCCCCAATATTAATGCATTTCAAAGAAGCGTAATAGGGTACAAGTTTATGATCCTGTCCTCTTTCTCCATCCCCCTCTGCATAAGGTCTTTAAATTTCTTAAAGCTGAGTTATTTTTTTAATAATTTGCAGCTCTTGCTACCAGTCTACCACAAGTTCTTTGTGTGGATGGATTCCTGCATTTGTAAAGATGTGTTGTGTGGGCCACTGGGTTTCATTGCATGTTTTGTAGTATAAACTCAGCTGTGAGATTTGAGCTTTGTGAGCAACGGCTCCCAGTAGAGCCCTTAGGAGTTTGCTGAGGTTTGAGGGAGAATTAGAGGCCTGTGGTGGGCTTTCCTTTTTCTGCTGCTTGGAGCAAATAATGAGCATCTGAAAGCAGAGCTGTTCCCAGCATGCTCTGAATGCAGTGAATAAGGCGAGAGGTGCTGCTCTGGGCCCGTGAACTCTTGAGGTTGTGTTACTGATTGACGATATTCTCTCTCCTCTTGAACAGGAACATGCCCAAGAAAGGAGGGAAGCATGCTGAAATGGGAAAAGAAATGCACGCACAGTGTAAACGAGCAAAGGTGGAAGCAGATTGTTCTCTGCCAGTCATGAATTTTGAGAACCCAGACAGCCTCTTCGGAAGCTTGATCTCTCCCATCAAACAAGAGGTGTTTTTCAGGGAGTACTGGGAGCAAAAGCCACTGCTTGTTCAGAGAAATGATCCCCTGGTGGCTGCTTACTACCAGTCCCTGTTCCAGGTGTCAGATTTGAAGGAGCTGTGCAGCCAGGGTCTATACTATGGGCGAGATATAAATATCTGCAGATGCGTGAATGGAAAAAAGAAAGTTTTAAATAAAGAAGGCAAAGTGAATTACATGCAACTGAAGAAAGACTTTGACCAGAAAAAGGCAACAATACAGTTTCATCAGCCTCAGAGATTTAAGGTTGGATTGTTTCATTGAATGTAATTAATGCATGCTTTATAATGTGGTATACTTTGCTTGAGTCATAGTTGACATAGTTTCATCTCTGTCCCCAGTAAATCTAGGGGAATTAGCTGACATCAGTGACCTGCTGAAATCTATACATGGGTTGTATTAATTAAAACATGCTTTATACTTCTGCACCACCCTCATGTTTCAGTGCCTCTGCAGTACAAAATCTGATTCATGCTATAATATTAAGTATTCTTTTTACAAGAATGTAAACTCGTATAAAAGTTTTAGAAAACATAAATATACAAAGTTGATGATGATGCATCTGTATCTGCTTAAATTATTCCTTCTGCCCCACTGTTTCCTTGGGCAAATAGGGGCTTTTGTACTGCTTTACTTCAGTGGAGGGCAAGGTGTGAAACCATGTAAAGTATTCCCAGGACACTCTGCCGTTCCTGCCAATGAACTGGCTTTGAATTGCACCATGGAAGGGTACCACCCCATTTTACTGAGTGTCCTTTCGCTTGTTCTTTCTGATGCCTTTGCAGTTGTCATATATGGGAATGAGGCAGTAGTGACTGCATAGTTGTGTAAAGGTCTCATTGATTCCTGGATTTAGGTATTCTTTTTTTTTGTCCCATGGTGTCAACACAATTTAGTTGTGAATTGGTCCCTAAGAACCCAAATACACAGCTGATTCCCAAGTATAATGTTGCTGGCTGATCTTGGTTTGAGCATAGCTGTCATCACCAGCGTCAGGGGCATCTGCGGGTAAAATTGAATTGTTGCATGGCTTGTGCTGAAATCTAGAGCTTGAGCTGAACCTACATAAATTCTGGTTGAAGGTGTGGTAGTTGACATCTTCTGATAAGAGAGTCATCCCTTCAGTGCATTGTCTGTCACATGTTAGATGTGGAGGAGTAAAATTTGTTCTCGAATACGTCCAAACAATTGGAGTCACTGGAAGAAGGTCTCTAACCTTTGTGTGCTCTCTTTGATGCTAGCCCATCTAATGCAAATCCTGCATGTGCTTATTGTCCTAAGTTTTGCTGTTTGTGGGACGATGGGTGGTTTGTTTTCCTCTGTTTAGCCTTGTTTGTCTGTTTTTGCAACCTAAAAACGGTACAGGGAAGAGAACAAACATCGATGCTATGTTGGGGCACCAGACTTCTTGGCTTTACAGCAGATCTCCTTTTCATCTACAGTGCTTGCTTTCAGGAGAACCACTCATACAGAGCATCTGCCTTCCCAGCCTCTGTCTCCCTGCGGTCATTCTCTAGAAAAACCTCCTAAGCAATGGGGAGGCTGTGGGCTGGGTCACAGCCCGGCTTGGCTGAGAACTTAATTAGTAACAGCATCGTTTCTTTTTAAAGGAGGAGCTGTGGAAGATTCAGGAAAAGCTGGAGTGCTACTTCGGGTCTCTGGTTGGGTCGAATGTTTACATTACTCCCCAGGGCTCTCAGGGCCTTCCCCCTCACTATGATGATGTTGAGGTAGGACAGCACGACCTTGTCTGTGAAATTGTGTGTGGGCTTTTGTTAGTGGCAGTGGATACCTGTATGTGTGCTATTTTCCCCCCATCTCATAAAACAGCTTATTATAGAAAAATGTTTTTTCTACTGAAAGCTCATGGTAATAGGTTGCAAGTGTTTCTTAGTAGTTGTTTTTCTTCTATAATTGTACTGAAAGGGTACTAATGGTAATATCCAACAATAATATCACGTAAACTATGCTTTCCAGACTCTGTATTTCCATTTGATGAAAAGAGAGTTTGTTTTCCCAGCTGCAGAAGCTTTCTAGCACCTTTTTTTTTTTTTTCATTTTCACCCCAAGCATCTAGAAGTCCTTTTTCTTTTACTAAGTACTTGCTGTTTCTTCAGCTGGACAGTGAAAGCAGACTGGTTGCGCTGGTTCCCATTTTGTTGGTCCTACATTTTTTGAGAAGTTACTGGTATGATGAAGTCCTGTGGTCCAAATGCATTTTAAATTAGCTTCTAAAAGAAACATTCAAATAGACACTGCATTAAAAAAGAAACCCTGGGCTATCGCACTTAAACTAAAACAAACAAAACCCACCCCTTATATGTATTTTTTCTTTTTATTATTTTTATTTCCATTAAATACATCTGGAGTTTCATTTTCCTTATGCTTGTTGTTCAGCAGCCCCACAACCTGCATGTTTTGGTGTTAAGTCATTCAACCCCCAGCATCCCCTAGATGTTTCTGATGCTCTGTTTGTCAGTGAATGGTGAGAAGACCTCTCTCACCTGATATTTTGAATATCTCTGTGGCAGGCGTTACTTTTGAGTTCGTTGTCTAGCACATATTTAAGTGACTGGAGAAAAACAGGGATTTCCAAATGCCTACCTTAGGATAAAACAGATTGCGCTTCACAACTCTTCTCTCTATTCTAAGTAGAGCCTAAAGAAATAGTGCAAATTTAAATTGCACTACAGCATTGTAGACATCTAAAAAGTAACGAGAGAGCAATCCTGTTTGACGTACTGTGGAGTAACTGAGAGCAGGGAAGGTGAAATCTGTTTCTTCTGTTGTCACCAAACCAACCCGAGTCACTTCTGTTTGCTTTCTGTCCCTGATTTCTGGCATGGCTCCGTAGACTTTGCAAGTGAGAAGACAACTTAAAATTTCTGATCAGTTGGATGTGTGAGGAGCAGCAAGGCTTCCTTATGCATTTGAATTTATGGTCTTTTTCAGGTGTTTATCCTTCAGCTGGAAGGCGAGAAACACTGGCGACTCTATAAACCAACAGTGCATTTAGCTCGGGAATATAATGTTGAATCAGAAGATAGGATTGGGAATCCCACCCATGAATTCATATTAAAGGTATTATAATTGAATTGCTTTATGTGGTCTGGGCTATGGTTGTGGTTGACAGAAAAATAGGTATGTTTAAAATGGTCTATTTCTTGAAGACAGTATTCTGAATGATCATGGTTGTGAAATTGAGGGGATGGTTGGTGCATAAAACACTGTGAGCATGAGAAATTTGGGTGATAGTTGTCTAACCTATCCTTTTTCAAAGGTATCCTTTGTCTTAGTATTTAAATAATGGACCAAGAAACAAGTTATTTCTGAAGGTTCTCCAGTGTTCTCCAAGTTGGGCACCCTGGCTCCTGGATCACATTTGTGGAGTTGTGTGCAGAAAAAACATTGGATTTATGTATGGTCATGGAATATTTTTAATGCTTTTACATGCTGTCTGTAATCAATCATGCTAATCCTTCTATGCACCAAGACTTAACTGCTTTACCAAAGGTTGTCACTGTTCTGGTGAATTACATTTAAATATTTATCTTCGGCCGGTAAACAAAAGCATGAACTAAACCCTATATTAACTTGCCATATTGTTTTTCTTTAATTGTTTTTCTTTGTCCCAACCTGAAAATCAAACGTTTGGCTGCATTTTGTTATTTGGAATAAAAAGAGCATGTCACAAGGCTTGATGAATGGCAGCTCCTTTGACAGCAGGGCATCTGGTACTTGTCCGGTTTGGTTTTACACCCTTGTGCTTTCAAAGCGTGTTATTTATCCAGCAGACAGTGCTGCTCTGGGTTGGAAGCCTCATTAGTTTCTCTGCCTTGCAGCCTGTCGCAGGACCTTCTCTCTGCAAGGTCTCTGCGCTTCCCGGTCTTGAGACCTGCCTTTGGGTGTAGGTAGTTTAGAAATAGTAGGACAACAGTACCATACGTTGGGTATGATACTGACATAGCTAGCTGTGTAGTTTCACAGATAATAATGCTCAATTGTCATGATGTATTGGGTGATGCAAAGTCTGTTAATTTACAGTTCCCTTTTTAATTTCTGGAAGGTTTTGGGCTGGACTTCAGTGCCTTTGATTTTTATGGAATAATGATGTATTCCACAAGTCATTGTACCGATACGGAGTGAAAATACTGGTGTCTGAAAAAGGCTTAAAATTTATTTTTTTTATTTTTAATTTTTTTTTCTTCTGTTTGATGTTTTCTTGACTTCTGTGACCCATTGCTTCCGGGTGACCCTTGTTAGATTTTGGTTGTCTGTCTGGAGCTGTATCTGTCGGGGGTGCTGCCAGATGACTCTTATTTTCTCCCTAAGCATCTTTCTAGATTACTTCCTTTCTCCTTTTTCGGATTTCTGTCTGCAGCCTCCCATCCTTGGGCAGATTAGAACAAATGGACCAGTAAGAGACTATTATTGGTATTCTCCCTTCCCATCAGAAACTGGTAGCTGACAGAGCAAAGGCACACTGGTTTGTGTATAAATTCCCGAGCTGCAGTGTGTGTTGGTAACGCGGCATCAGGCTGTGGCCGTGGCTGGTTTGTTACTGATGTGAGCACAGAGCTTATTTGGTAGCCAGCTATCTACCCTTCTTCAAGATTGATTTTCCATTTAATTTGCTGATACGTCTCCTTTGCCTGCCCCTTATTCCTCCAGTTTAGAATTAAGAAGGCAGCAAACAGATCAGATCTGTGTTGTCTCTTGTCAAATGCTCTGTCCTGCCCTGGTCTGGGTGTTGCCACCTGGAGTCTGTGAAGATTCTGATTGTTTTAATTGAAGAGTGTTGTGCTTGCTGGCTCATCTGAATGATGATGAGAGTGCCCAGCAGATAAGAGTTGGACTTTGCAGCAAAGACTGCTTTGAAAAATCGTGTTCCCAGCTTCGTAGTGGCAGGCACGGGGTGCTACACCATGAAATAATTTATCTGGCAGACTAGTTTGCAGGTTCTCTGGTAGATGTTCAGGACTCTTACCCTTCCCATATGTGACTGTCCCTCCAGTTTGTTTTCTACCTGGGGATGTGAAACACAGCAGATGAAGAGAATTCAAAATCCTCTTAGCTGGTCAGTGTATCCCTACACTGGTAAGGAAAGCAGAAGGTGAGAAGGTTAAAATGGCAAAGAGAGGCTTGCTTCGGAACAAGTGAATCATACATAGCTGATTTATGATACTTTGCAGCTTCTTATAAATGGATGAAGAGAATTGATCTTGCCAAGTCCTTTGAAGCCTCATAGTCTAAAGAAACCTTTCAATTGAAGGAAAAATCAAGTAGTATTCACTTGAAATAGATCTCTGTCAGACAGTTTGGTAGGCTCTTAGGAGGAGATGGTGTGACCAAATTTAAGGAATGGTAAAATTAAAATGGAATTAAATTTCATCATTGTTGCTTTCTGAATTTTCTCTTTAACTGTGCTATCTAAGTATATAGTTTTTTATAGGAGAAGCTGTAAGTAAACTGATTTTTCCTTCTTGGAGGCGATTTTGTGTGCTTTGCACTTCTCTCTTATCTTGACTTCTCTAATCTAAATTTTTATCAGTGTGGAGATTTAATTTAGATCGTTGAGAAGAAAGATAAGGAGGAGGAAGGTTGTACTTGTTTTATAAGTGTTTTAACTGAAAATTTCAAGACAGTATTGTAACAGAATTACCATCTTTATAGAGTATTTGGCCTTCCTTGTGGAATGCTGGCCTTTTCTTTTGACATGATCTGACAAATCCACATTGCACTGTTTCTCTGCTAGGCCACTGCATTGTCAGCAGGTTCATCTCAGTTGCTTCTTTGTCCCTTTCATGCAGCTGAGCTGGAGCATTCATGTAAATATTGACAGTGAGCTGGTAGGTTACCAAACTTCTGGCTTAGCGTGCTTTACCTTATGTTATTAAAGTGTATAATGGAGGATCTTTCTAGCTTGTGATTTAAAAAAAAAGACATGTTGTCAGTCTCTCTGCTCAGAGAGTATTTTCTCTATTTTGACTACAGTAAGGTTTGACCAGGTACACCAATTCTCTTTTAATTTTCTTGCAGCCAGGTGACTTACTGTACTTCCCAAGAGGGACTATTCACCAAGCTGACACTCCTCTTGGGATCTCCTGTTCTACACACGTGACCATCAGTACCTACCAAAACAAGTAATTATTCTTTACTTTTTTTTTAAGTGTGTCTTGTCTGAAAATGGCTTTCCTCTTCCAGGTGATGTGTATGAATAGTACAGACCTGAAATGGATGTTTCAAAGAAGTGATGTCCTGTTTCTTAAAAAAACCCCTACCTTGTAATGAGCTGTGCTTAGCTCTTTTCTGTGTTCATTCTCTTTAGCCCTTGTGCAGTTTGTTTTTCTGTGAGTAATACAGGGATAGGGCATGTTACCTTCCCCCCTTAGATGTGGTGACATAGAATATATGTAGGTACCCCACTATTATATATGTGCCCTGCTGTTAGTGACAGAATCTAAGCTAGTGTTCTGGTAGCAGTAACTGAAGTTTTGGGGTTTGAGGCAAGGAGGGGAGTGAGACCTTTGTTGTTTGAAGCAGCCTGTTTACCAGGTTTTCATGCAGCAAGCTTGATTGCTTTTTAATTGGTTATGTTATTATTTACCAGCTGTAGACTTTAATGTGGAAGATAATGTTACAACTGCAAACTTACTGTTGTGTTTAAAAAATCTCTCACAAGTGGCTGAAGTTCCTGTTCATTTCATAACCTAGAGTCAAAAGTTACTCCTTTCATCGTGTTTTCTCCTGCATTTAATAGTCACCCACACCCGACTTGCTGCAAATTCTTCCTTTGTAAATATTTTCTGCTTACCTGTATTTTTTATCTCCTATCCTGTGCGTGCAAGTCAGATTTCCTTTGACCCACATCTGATCCGTGCACCCGCTGAAATATTATCACACAGGGAAATGCTCCTGCCACTGAATCAGCCTCTCAGGTCCTGGGTTTGGAGTCATTGGCCTGAGTTAGGAATTGGGAAGGATTTCTGTTAGCCACAAAACACGGCAGAACAAGTTCAGCCATATTCTAGATGTTTGTAAGATGAATCTCTAACCACCAGCTGTACCATTCTGGAAGCTTAGGATGTCAGCACTGCTGGTGACCCTGAATGTGGCCAGTCCTCCAAGTTGGAGAGAGGGTTAAGATGAAGCTGCTCAAAGGTGTGAGTCTTTATAAAAAGTTGGGTTCAGCTGGTTTCAGTTTACACTCATGTTCTATTCTTCTATTTAGAAGGTTAAAAAAGAAAAAAAGCTATTTTCTGTAAACATGGACTGCTGTTGCAAAGAGTGACTTCATTTCTTGTGCAGGAGGCAATATTAGTGCTGAGCCACTTTAGCAAGTTTGAGCTTCAGCGTGAGCAGCAGTGAGTGGCCTCCAAAGAGATGTCCTGCCCTTCCTCCCTTCTCCTGCCTTTTTTGCCCTACCGCTTCCTTTGTTGACCTGGTGCTTCTCTCACCCCAGCTTAGTGAACTGAACAGACAGAAGAGTGACACTAGAATTAAGTGGGTGTTTGGCTTGTTGATGGAGGCTGGGCTGGAGTGGTGTTTTACAGCCCAGTGTGCAGGAGTCCTCTTGAATGTGCACAACAGGGTTTGTCCAGCTCAATCTGTGCAGATTTATTGGTCAAGTGGTGCTGGGGAGACAAGAATTTGGTTCCTTGTAACAGGGTTGCTGGAGACCTAACAGGCTTGTGTGGAGTCAGTGCAGTTTCTCTGTGACAGCCCAAGCCAAATGCCAGTCCAGTGATTTACTTGGGAAGCAGTGCTGTCGGGGAGTGTGTTCCCTGGGTGTCAGAATGAGGAGAGGAAAAAGGAAAAGCTTGAAGAGTGCTGTTCTTCTAAGGATAAAATCAGAATCATCATCCATTAAGGTTATTGGTGCTGAAGTGTAAGAACCTAGCTCTGCACCTGCTTTCAGCAAGCATAGGTAACATAAGCGTCTGTGTCTGCCCCCATACAGGCTCTATTTCCATTTGGCATGTAGATGGAAGTATGGAAATGTTTCCTTGAAAACTGAAGAGAACTCCTTCAGATGTGCTTGTTATGGAGGATGCTTGGACTCCTAGTGGCCGCTCTGGAAGTGGCTTGTGCAGAAGGAACTGGGAGGGCAGGAAGTGCTGGTGGAGGTGGCACTTTTGAGGAATTGTTAGCACCAAGACAAAAGGGACTCCACTGTGTGCTGGAGCACAGTTCCTCTGAGGAGAGGAGACCCCAGCAGGCAGGGAAGTGTGTGTGAGTTTATTACAAGAAGGGCAGTTTGGAAGAGTGGTGAGAAGCTGGCAGATGGAGGCTGGGGGCAAGAGAAGGGAAGCACTAAGAAGTCTTAACTCTGTTTATCAGCCAGAGTCCTTCCCTCCTAGTGTGTAGCAGACAGTGGTACACTTGAGTGGAGATGATTAAAAAAAAAAAAAGCATTACTTGTTTTACTTGTTATAGTCTTTCTTTTTTTTTAAGTAGTGTCTAGAGATCAGTGCTGAAAATGGGGAGGGAGAGCAAGAGCAGAGGGTGAAGGGTATGTTGGAGGACAGGCCCTGCTCTGCTGCCTTGCATTACTTGGGTGGGTGTCTGCTGGCAGCCCTGGATGCTTGGGCACTTGCCCTGGTTGTTTGCCCATTAAACCAGCCTCTGAGGCTGTGGGAGGGAGAGAGGTTGGTTACCTGTGGACAGGACAGCACTTTTGTGTGAGCAGCATGCCTGTTGCTGATGAGGCTGACTCATGCTGGACAAAGAAGGTACAGGCAGTAATTCTCCCTCCCCTCCTCTACCTTTATTCTTACATTTGGGGAACAGAAGTGCAGAGATCAAAGGCTTTTTTTTTCTTTTCTTTTAAGTATGTAGGCTAAGAATGGGGATTTAACACAAAACAAGACACCTACAAGGTGCCCATTAGGTATCATTAAAATCCCCGTAGAGGTATGTAGGGGTCTTGTTCCTGGGGTCATAATTAAGTCTGTTGCAAAGCTAAAAACTGATGCCACGTTGGATTTGATAACCCTGGGTACATTTCCTCCTTCAATGTAAGTGTCTCAAAAGGCTGTTAAATGGCACAACCTCACACACCTCCTTGTGTGCAGTGAGGCCGTATGTGCGTGTGATTGTATAATAATGACCCCAGCAGGAATTTTCTTTATTCACTGAGGTCAGCTTTAAGCTGAATCCATTGGTAAACGGCAGGCACCTGAATCAGAACAAACTGGACCCTTCTCAAGCCAGTTCCTTCCCTCTAGGAGTGGCACTGACCTGAAGCTAGTGAGGACACACATGCAGTTGAGATGAGAGTGAGCTATTGCACAAGACTACAGAGTGGTAATGGAAGGGCCAAAGGCACGAAGCAGATTTGGAATTGGAGCGCTACATTTCCAGCCCTCGGTATCAGTTAAGATGTCTGTTTTATTTCAGATGTCTATTTTAGTAATTTTGGGGTTTTTTTTCTTCCTGTCTTTCAGCTCTTGGGGAGATTTCTTACTAGATGCAATTCCTGGCCTTGTATTTGAGACAGCAAAAGAAGATGTGGCGCTGCGGACAAGCATACCAAGGCGACTGCTTATGGTGAGTAGGTGGGACTAAGGGTATGATAGTGCATCCAGCTGAAACGCCAGTGCTGAGGCAAGCACAGGTCCTGTTGATCTCCTCTGAAAGCTCAGTGCAATGGCACTGCCTTGTCTTGCAGCAGAGCCACTTGCTTTGAAGACTTTAGGATGACTGTTCCATCTGAATGTTTGCTCCATCTGAAGCAGTGCCAGGTTCATTGCACTGCCTGTCTTTTGTATCACGGTGCCCTTGCATGGCTTGTTTCCTTCTAAAAGGAACGGTGTTTGCTTTGGAGCTGGTCAGCCAGCCATAGTTCCTGTCAGGCCAAGCGTTTGAATCTGTAAAAGTAGCAAAGCTGTAAATTGTTCTGTGACCTCTTTATGGTAGTCCATAAAGAGTCCATGAGGAGCATGAGTTGTGCTACTGATCAGCTCCTCAGCAAGAAGAGGAACAAGTCTCTCTTTCGATGACACTTGCAAGTCCTTGAGCATTGCAGGTAGCCCCAGAGTGAGGGAAAGCCAGCATAGGTTTTGGTGTGTGAACAATGGGGAATGTGTAAAAGAAGCAAAATTTTTTGTTTTGAGAGTAAATGCTACCCTTTGCAAAGATAGAACAGGAGTGTCCAGATTTTCACTGCATTACTGCACATCTTTCTCTTTAGGTTAGTCTGTTTAGCTTGAATTCATGTGAGAGCAACTCTATGTGCATATTTAGCAGGTGGATATAGCTGACTCGACAAAAAAACTGAGTAGCCTTTTGAGAAGGCTTGCAGACCGTCTGGAAAACAGCAGAGAACTGCGATCGTCTGACATGAAGAAAGATTTCATTATGAACCGGTTGCCACCTTATTTGGGATGTGACTCTGACGCTTTGACTCCAGGTAGATTTTGATGTTACTGAAACTGGCTGATGTGACGTAGGGCTGTTGTGAACTCTACGACTTCGGTATTTTATGGCCGGCAAAGATTATAGTCTAACATCAGCTTCATGGTGTGCTAGGCTCCGCATGCGCGTATACACATCTCGCACACATTCCCTGTGTCCAGCAGAAGAGATGACATGTCTCTTTCAGAGTGAAGTAAAGATTATCCTAGACTGAAATGGTTGATGGTTGGACTAGATGATCTGAAAAGGTCCCTTCCGGCTTAGGCAATTCTATGATTCCATGAAATTGGCAGCTTTAATAAACTACCGTACACTGAAAATTATTAACTAGTAGAATTTGTCCTTACGCTGTAGCTTGCTATTACAGCTATTTGTAACTTTAAAGGTGAGAGAATTAAAAAATATCTGTCTGCCCCTCCTCCCTGAGGTTGATAAAATGTGGGTGTTGAAACATAGGTTAACAAAAATGTCTATCCACAAGAGAGTGGGTAGTGCACAGAGGGCTCAGTTTGCACTGTTTGTCTGGTCTCCTTCCTTTTTTAATGGAGAATTTTTTTTCTTAGGTGGGAAATTGCCAAAAATAGATAGCAAAATCAGACTGCAATTTAGAGATCATGCCATCATTACAGTGGAACCAGATCAAGAGAGTTCTGTAAGTATAATGAAGCCACCCTCATACACGTGGGGTGGGAGCGCGGAGGTGGGAGTGTGAAGTGAGTTGTTGCTCTGTTGTACTGGTCTAAAAGGGTCAGGCAGTTACACTTAGCCCATTAGGGTCTGTTGGGCGATCAGGGGGGTGTTGTTCAGCAGTAACAGGGCACATTCCTGCCTTCTGGAGGAGAGCTACAGAACGAAATTTAGTCTGTGATTCTGCAGGGTAGATGCATGGCTTTTAGCTGAGGTGAGATCATTGCAGCTGCTAAATGGCCTCTGTAGCTCTTGATAATGGATTGTATTATTTTTTTTTAGTCTTTATATTTGAGAGCATGAATAAGTTATAAAAATAAGTTCCCCCAAGAGAGGGATTTCCCTTGGTTGCAGCTGCTACTGACTCTGGTTGCATGTAGTCTTCACTTCCGAGTTACCTTTCTACCTAAATGGGTGCTAGGGACACTACTAAGCCATTTCATAAAATAGATGCTGGCATTTTGGATTATGTCATGTTCAGACTACTTCTTATCTATGAAGGTTTAATAGTATGAAATTGTGTAAGTGCTTTTTGTTGTCTCAACTTAAAAAAGGGGGTGTGGGAACGGAACAGACTATCTTGTACAATGTTGTGGTTTTTTGCGTGCATAAAATGTTAGCCTCCAAGAAAAATATACCATAACTTTCTGATTTTTCTCCTCCATTTTGTTTGTGGCCGTATTGCTGTGAGACTGTGTAGGTTTTGGAAACTTTTTTTTTTTTTTGGCAATTTTTTTTGCCACTTTGTCTTCCGATGCCATAAACACTGAATGACAGCACACATGCAAGACCTGCGTCTGCAAATTGTGAGACCTGCCCACGGAGCTCTGAGTTGGTTTGCAGAGCTTTGAGAAAGGAATGGTAACAGTTACATGATTTTTAAGAGCTCAGTATCAGAGTGGAAATTCATTGGTGGATGAGCCTTCATTAAGATCTTGTAGGAGGTGCACCTTAGATGGCATGTTTTCTGTACAGCTTTAGTCCTGTGAGTCTGGTAGAGGCGGCGCTAAGGCAGGGGATGACAGGTTGTAATTCACAGAGGTTGTGGAGACTCCCTTATTGCTGTAGTAGATGGCTCTTGGATCATTCAGTTTGGGGGGTGACTTGCTTTCATTGATGCAACAGCGGACTCAAGGATTAAGGTGCTAACAGTGTCACGTTGAGTGAGCTGAATTTGAGGATGTGGCTCACATGTAACCACTTCCTTCCTGCTGTCTTTTAGGATGAAATTCGCCGAGAGATGGTTTACGTGTATCATTCCTTAAAGAACAGGAGAGAAACTCACATGATGGGGACAGAAGATGATGCTACTAGTGAGGAAGCCGTATCACAGGTTTGTTCCCACAAACGCACACCAAAAGCTGCTAAAAAAGACAAAACCAACTTGGGTTTTGCTGCCTTAGCTGAGCTTGACTGAGAAGGTAGCAGGGGTCTGGTTGTGCTGTGCTCTCAGCCTCCAAAGAGTTTCTGCCTGTCCCCTAAGGACCTGGATGAGCTGAGGCTGCACCACAGAGGCAGCTAATAGTAGAACTAAGTAACGTAATCTCCTGCTTAATTAAATGTTTGAGATGTTAACAGGATTTCTTGCGCAGACCTTATGTGCCGGGTAGCAAAGCTACTGGAGCGGCTGGAAGTGTCTCTGACTTGTGTGTCCTTTAGCACATCCTTCATTAAGGCACTGGCTGTGGTGGCCCACCTTCAGTAGCAGGAGGGATCGCTGCGCCTCATGCGCCACGTTTATGCCACACTGACCCCGTGTAAGACTCTGCATCCACTGGAACGTACCGCAAGAGAAGGATGTTCATTTTTGGGTGGGGTGGTCAGCATTGGGAGTAAAGAGTTAATTCTGAACTGTAAGGAGGGAACTTTTTAGATTGTCACTGAGGCTGCAGATGGTTTGTCTCCGTTCTTACTCGGGGAACGTACAATGTGCTTTTCCTCAAATCGTAAATATGCCTGAAGAGCGGGCGTGAGCTCTGGAACGCTTTGTTCCCAAGATGCTCCAGCTCAGGGCCGTGACCCGAAACACTTCCAGTACGGGGCTGCACAAATGCACCGCAGATGCAAAGCAGAACTCAGGCTGTTCTTGTCTCAGTAATTACAGCGAGGCTTTTACTTACCTTTTAAGGTAAATCTTATTGGTCCTTGAGAGCCAAGAACAGGGGTAGCTGAGGTCGCACGCTGGCACCTGTACAGTATGTGCAAGCCCCAGCCTACACCTTCCTGCCCTCAAAGACTCCAGCCATGGGGTTCTGTCAAACTATAGCCAAAGACTGCACGTGTCAGATTGAGAGAAATAAACCTAGATGATCTTCCAAAAATAACGGGCAGGGTACATTTAAAATTATTTAATTCTTCAGTGTGGAAACGACATGAAGAATCCGTGCACTAAGCCTTCCCACCGCAGCAGGTGCGCTGGAACACGGAAGAGCTTGCAGCTATTGGTCTATTAAGAAAGTTGGCAGGATGCTACTGCATCTTTTGCAGGATGCTGTCAGAAATCCCCGTGTGGGAGAGGAGGAGCACACACCTGCTGATCAGTACCTATAGCCTAACACACACTTGTGTAATAAGGGACATTGCACTTAACTGAAGGAGTTTTATTTCTTTTTAATTTCCCCCCCCCAGCAGACTCACGGGTTGCGGTTTCCTTTGTCATACTTGGACGCACTGAAGCAGATTTGGAGTAGCAGCACTGTTGCTGTTAAAGAGCTTAACCTTATCTCAGATGAAGAAAAAGAAAACCTTGCCTTGTCACTGTGGACTGAATGTCTGATTGAAGTTCTTTGATGGTTTTCTGAAGTAGCTGCTCCTATAAGTAATATTTCTGGCCTTTAAGAGTCTCTTGAAAGAAAGGCTTATTAAATTACTTTTTTATCCAGCCACCCTTTTGTTTGTATTGGTGTTTAACAAAGCATTGCAATATCTATCCTTTGCCAAATGTTATTTTTCTAGCCTTAGCTTTGGGAAAATGGGCATTGGGAAAAACAGGTAAGCTGCTCGTTGTCCAGTGAGCCACGGCTCCATGGCTGGGGATGGATGAAGTCCCTCATGGTAACACCAGAGCTTTCCTCTGGATATACACCTCGATGTGGAGGACATCTAAAGGTGTTCGTGGAGCAGGCTCCAGGACCTTGGACTTTTCACTTCTAAAGTTCACCACCAAGAAACCCTTTTTGTTCTCTGTGTTTGCCCTGAGAGAACAAAAGCTTTTCAGTAAAAGCTGTGCATGTTGTTTCCCAAAAGGGTAAGACTTTGCTCAAGAAAACCCCTGAGATACTGCCACCTCTGGAATAAACAAACAGTAAGTATTTAACCTCTACCTCCCCCAGCACCAATTTAAATGTAAAAGTAGCCCAAACCTGGAACTGCAGTCTCTATCTTCTATGCTGACTTGAATGGGTTTTGATGGGAGAAGTGCAGTTATTTTAATACTTGAACACAAAGTGCAAACTAATGGAGCAGCAGGTCATATATTCAATGTACTTAGCCCTTTTTCGTCCATTTAGAAGGAAATACGTTACAGGAATGCACTTGGCACCTGCTAAAAACTATTGTTGTATTTAGTTTGTTTAAAAAAGAAACCAACAAGCAAAACGTTCCTTCTAAAAAAGTTTTATACAATTAAAATATACATGCTTAGCATTTTACATTCAAGATCTCTTTAAGTACAAAAGCCTGCTTTACTTTGTTATGTAACACATTCCAAATATGATTTATCCGTTCTTGGTTTTAAAAGACTGGAACTTTTTACACAGGCTTTAAAAACTTCATCTGGAAAGCAAGTCACGTGTAGAACACTTGATATGCTGACTTACATAAAAAAAAGCTAAACAAGTGCTTTAGTCAGAAAAAATATATACATACATTTGAAAAATCTGTTACTTAAACAGCAGATTTATCATAATTTTAGAATGTAAAATAGTAAGTGCAAGTAGATTTATTTTTTTTTTAAATAGTACGATATAGAACTCCATTTCATACAAAAATAGACATCCATATATTTTATTTCTGTGGCAAACTTAGGGTTCTGTATTTTCATTTGTTTGGGGATGAGTCCTGTTTGAATGCGCAACTGGAATAATTACAGCTTTTGGAAACTAAACCATCTGTCTTTAGCTAACCTAAACTCCTTAAATAGTTACAGAAATACATACCCTGAATATACAAATAAGGAAAAAAAAATAATTACATTTTCAGTGAAGCAGATTAATTTAGTGATGCTGAAATCAAAGGAAGTTACCAGTGATTTAAGGGGCTTCTCTTCCATGTCAGGTGTTTACAGCCCTCGAGCTGTCGGCAGTTCCTTCTGCGTTTGTCGGTGTCGAGTGGGGAACGTGCTTTTCCAGCCTGCACCAGCTTGGTTGGAATTTGGCTCTGTCTGTGTCAAGCAAGAGCCAGGAGCCCTCTTTGCGCGGCGCTGGAGCTGAGGAAGCCACCAGCACGTCGCGGTCTGCACCACGAGTCAAAGTCCTCATCCTTCGGGGTAAGATGCAGGAGTTGCTGACGAGGCACAGGTAACACTCACGTGCAGGTACCCTTTTCTTCTAACACTGAGCTGAAGTGCAGGCTGCCAGCACCTTCGAAAACACGTACTCTAGTGAATTATTTTCTGAAGGAAGATGTGGTTTCAAGACCAAATGACACTGTATTAAATTAACCTATATACATCAAAAAAATACAGCTAGAGTTAAAATTATTACTGCTTTAAATGCAGATAGCCCTTGAGAAGTCTAGCCTGAGCCAGGACAGTTTATTCTCTTTTGACACATGGACATATGGCTCCATGTTAAAGGTGACTTTAAGCCGTAGTTTAAAATTTCATGGGTTGGAAACAGACCATGGGTCAGCAAAACCAGTTCCTGAATCTGGGAATTTGGTATTGTTAAAACAAATGAAGACAAAGGTCTACCCTGAATATTAGGGGGGTGAGAGTTAGGCGCTCTCTACTGCCCCATTTCACATGCTGAGCTGGTAATTCCAGTTCAAAGTTGTCTTTATGAACAAAATAAATTGCATTTTAGCAAAAGATACGATCTGCGCTTCAGCATGGCTTGGAGCACACACAGCTTCACTCGGGACAGAAAAGTCCTTTCAAGCTCATTAGTGCATTCATTCTTCGGTGAGCTCCCATCAGTTTGCGAGGAAGGGAAAGACAACGGTTCTAAAAAGCCTTTCCTGTATTAACTCTTGCAGTTCATATCCCACGAAACTCATGTCTGGTCTTCTGCATTTACTTGTAATACTTCAGATGAAAAGTAATAGCAACTTTCATAGGAGTGGCCTCTAAAGAATCAGCTTCCCTGCAGAAAGATCAACTTCCCATCTTCCAGATTTGTGCAAAATTCAGTTGTTTTAGGAGTTGGTGCTTGGTATGAAGGAAAGTAGAAAGGATTTGCTGCTTCAGGTTCCAGTGGTGCGTGACTTCAGTAGTTGGCTTTTTATCCCCCTCTAGATGTTGATAACCCACACAAGGACCATCTGCGGGGGGGGTTTTACTCACAAGATTTCAATATCCCATTTTTGTGAATGTTTGTCGTCTATCGGCTGATTCATAATGATGTGATTCTTGTCATAGTAGTTTCCTCCTTAAAAACAAAACAAAATCACGAAGGACAAAGTTTTAAAAAGAAATGCTCAGAAAAGTCTATGCATATTCTTTAAAAAGGGTGATTTAAGTAGGAAAATCAGCTGAAAAATAGAAGTTCCACCAGGTAGGGGGTTGGTGTCCACTCTTCTGCCTCTGTGTGTTTGTCACTTGCCAGCTTAGGACCTGAGAAGCAACATTAGTCAGGAAGCAGAGGACACCACAAACCCGGGTCCTCAACTGCACTTTTGCACACCAAAACAGCACCTCTACAGAGATTTTGCTTTTGGCAGATCCTGAGCTCCGGCTGTGTGCCTGGACTTTTAAAGTGCATATTGCTAGAGTCAAAGTACACAGATTCACAGATACACGTGCGATTATTTGGTGTAGCATATCGAATTCAACCACAACTCAGGAAGCCCTTAAAATAAAATTTCTCTCCTTTGAATACACATAGCATAGACTTGACAGTGCATACTTTTTATCATGATACCATAAATAAAAATCCCCGAAAAGAAATGTTCTCAAGATCTCTCAAATGGCGTCTCACCACCCCAGCCATCAGCATTATATTTTGCAGTAGCCTGGGCAGCACAGCTTTCCCATACTGTAAGAGAGTTGCCATCAGTATCACCAGATGCATTTAATGGCTTTGTAGTAACTATCAGTTAGTAATGGTGGTTAAACTCCTTAGTTCTAGAAGCCAGGAAATGCTCTCTATTAGTTCAACACCACAGGGCTAAGAATTCACTATCAGTAAGTCTGAGCTGCGGAGGTCAGATGTGTAAGGGCCGAGAGGACGTTGAGAAGGTATCACCACGGAGCCCCCAACCTCACAGCCAGTCACTGCCCCACAGCCTTCCCCTCGGGGATGTAACCCTAGTGCCACCGGGGGGGCTTGAACAAACTGTGTGAGAGGCACAGGCATTCTCCAGTGCGGTGGCTCTATCACAGCAGAGAGTTAGGAGGAGACAATTTTCACCACTGCGAAAACATAAGGAGCGAGAGCTTTTCTCTTTTGGAGCCGTACTTATTCTGTGGTTGCTTTCAACATTTTGTCTTCTCTAACTTGCAGTTCTTGCCATCAGCACTACTGAACTGCCTCAAGTGGAAAATGGATCTGATCCACATAAACCTCTGGGATCAAAAGAGTAAGGTTTTCCCCTGCTGGCCTGTTGTTTCTTGTCCTACTGCCAAGTAGCATAAACCTACCAGAAAAGACAGGATTCGGTCTTTAACCTTCAATACAAAAAGAGCTGGAGCACGGCAACTCACCTCAATCAAAAAATGCACTTACAACATGTGAGGGTTAGTTGTTTGCCTATTTTTTTTTTCACTGAATTTCACTGAATTTTTTTAGAGTTGGAAGGGACCATAGAGATCATCTAGTCCAAGTCCCCTGCTGAAGCAGGATTGCCCAGAGCATGTTAGAGCATGTTACTCAGGACGGCGAGTTCAAATATTTATATTTAAATACCTTTAATATCAAGCACCAGTTGGTCGCTGAGGTATGAACTGATGGTTCCATCCTCGTTGAGTCTCCACTTTTGCCTGTCCTTCCCGTGTTCTGTCCAGAGCGCAACTTTGGCCCCAGGGACATCTCTGCCACCAATGACATCCAGGCAGGCGTTGTTAGCCTAAGGAACAAGAGGAGAAGTGAGATTTGGGCCACAAAGCCTCCGGTTTGGGTCTGCCTTGTTTCTGTTTCCAGCAGGGAGCATATTGCAGTAATCTTGCTGTAGCTGGTACCAAGCCTGGCAAGCAAGCTGGCAACACGTTAGTCAGCCATTGACCAGCTGCTTGATCAAAGGTGGTGGTCTTTGTTACTTCAGGTGTTTCTTATGTTAAATCCTCAGCTTTTATATATTAATAACAGCCTGCCAAGGGCACCATTACTACAAAATCACTTACAGCTTTTCTTCACATAGTACTGTTCAGAGCAGTTCTTAACACTTTAGAGGTAATAAACTTAAACTTGTAACTTTAGACAAAACCAGGTTCCTACTTCCAGGAACATCAGTCCCATTGGACAGATACGACAAGCAGTCCAACTTGCCAAAGCACAGAGATCAAATCTGTCCTTATGCAGTAGGAGGATGTAGGTGATAACATTTCCGGCTTAGGATGCATGGGAGAGGCCAAAAGCAGTCCTGGTGTTAATGCCAGCCAACAGCAAAAGCAAGAAGTGAAGGTGAAACAGGTGACACACACCTCACCCACTTCCAGCATCTGGAAACTCACCTTGGATTTGAAGAGTCCACGACAGTAGTGCCAGATCTGGGTATTCTTGCCGTTGTACGGGGACGCACACACTGATGTTGCTCTTATATCTGCCAGGCTTCCAGCGACTGTCAAATATTTACCTTGGGCTCGGTTCTTCACTCTGAGGTACACCGCTGGCTGCAATAGCGTGAAGGAAGATGGGTAGAACACAGAGATTAAGGAAGTTGATGTGAGAATGCCTCCCCTCCATCGTTCATCAGTTTTCTAAAGTACATGTTCCATTTCCAGTTTCAGACGAGGATGTTCTGTATCTTTGTTGGACACACACGTGATGTGTGCAATGGCAGAGAGCTGTTTTCTTAAAAAAATGTATTTATGTCTATAGAACTAATTCCTGTGATATGCAAGTATCTCTAGTTCAGCACATTTCACTCATTCCAAGGCCAGTGAATGGGCTGTGCTCCCCAAGTTTTTTATTCTCAGGACACAAAACTTAGTGAGTCACGTATCCAGCAACTTCAGCCCTCGTTAATGGGAACATACAGCTGAGAGTTACACCATTGCTTTTGAACATACGTAGGAAAACACGGTACTCGCTTGGCATCACTGTTTACTCAAACAATAAGAAGGAGATTTTATAGGGCTACTACAGGGATCAAGCTTTTGCTCTGTTATTCACTGATTTTGGTGCAAATAAAGAGCAGTGAGTTACAAAGGGCAGCTCTGCTGGAATCCCAGCTCAAGCAGAATTTTTCTTCTGGGAGCTTTTAATCTCCTTTTTTTCATATTAAAACAAACCTTAAGGTACAGACGATAAAGCCTCTCTCCCACCAAACACCAATAACCTAATGTGCATTAGTATAGTGCATAGTCTTTACAAGGAAGGGTTCATACCCTTTAGGGTTCAGACCCTTTACAATGAAGGGTCACTGAGCAAAATTTTTGGATCTCATTTTGCATGAATTTCAAATGTTTCACTTTTTCTTGCACTGCCTCTTACACTGGCAGGCTTGACCATTTTGGTAATTTGTAGCGGAGCCAGAAGGAAGAAATAATGAAGTGCAAGTTTACAGAATTACTCCAGTCTCAAAAAAAACCCCCAAAAGACCATCTGCCCACAGAAGCATCAAGCACAGGTAGGTGACAGCGTAAACTCAAGGACGTCCTCAGTTTGCAGAATTTAAAACAAAACAAATCCCCCAAAATAATCACACAAACCCCAAATAGCAACGTCCCAGCAAAGTAGCTGAAGGAGGCCTTGTAACACTGCTCACTGTTGCAGGGTAAAGAAGGATGCTACCAACGACAAAAGCTCTTCAGATTGCTCGCTGAAGAGAGTTCTGGTTTTAAGTTCAGCCCAAATTATTTTCATTATTATTTACAAAAACAGAGGCAAAAAGGGATCCTTTGGTAGTTCCAAAGAATTCCATGGAGCTGTCAACATCTTAGACTGTCTAACAAATCACTGGGGGCAAAGAAAAAAATAAATCTTTACTTTTTTTTTATTGAGGGCAGGGATGACAGATAACGCATAACTAATGCTAAAGATGATTATTTTTGTTCATGGCAACATTTCCACAGTTGAATCTAATATTTAAAAATAAAGCGGCATTTGTCACTAAGTGGGAACAAGTTGTTGTGTGAGAAGCAGAGCTAAGAAAACCTCTTCTCCAGTTGGTTTGCTGTTCACATTCCCTGTGGCTCTCCCCTCCCCTTCTCCTGTCTGCCCAGGCCCTGCCCTCCCACAGCTGCTGCCGAACTGGGCAGAGGCAACACCTGCTTTTGACTGGTTTGGAGCTTCGGTCACCGGTTACCTGCTGTGTCCTGGAAAGGCAGAGAATCAGAATTGTACCTGCTCTTCCTTGGCTGAGGGGCATTTATCTCAGCCTGGCTTCTCCTATCTACCTTTCACACAGCTCCTAAGAACGTTGTGTTTTTGAGACCTGAATGTTTGAATGAGATTGAAACTGGTGTTACTCAGGGTGAGGCAGAGAGGGAAAACCTGGTGGGACTGCGTAAACTTTGCTTCTTTTGGAAATCCAGGCTACAGCACAATAAAATTTGTTCTTGCTTCCATTTATGTTAATTATGAAACAAGCCAATGTAGAATTGGTTTTGTCATTGTTATATGGCAAAAATGTAAAAATAGAGCATCTACAGAACATGCTAATGAGCTATTCAGAAAAACAAAACTTGGCTCAGGGAAACTAGGAATTATTTCCCTTTAGGAGCCTAATATAGATCTCAATAACTGTTACTGGAGGAATTTTCTGCTTCACTAATCTTCCAGTAGGTCCTTCTGGCTGTCATCATTTGGCCTGATTTAAGGAGTACAATGCACACCATTATGCTTAGTGGTGCAGCTGATCCTTGTGCGCTAATCCCTGTCCAAAACCAAAACATTGTCCTCATACGCTGTTCCCCTACCTGCTTCACAGGACGAAGGGAGCCAATTACTTTCCAGCCACTGTGTTCATTCCAGTTCGAAATCTCACCGGGCTCCAGCAGGATTTGCTTTCCTAAAAAATTACATCCCTCGTATGCGATCCACCTGGATACAGAAAACAGAACGTGAAAGACTACAGTTAACTGCAGCACAACAAAACCACAGGCTTGTGTTCAGGACTCTGCTCTTGAAAGCCCCCAGACCTCTCCACAGTAGTGCTAATATCACACCTCTATTGCCATGCTGCAAAATGCCAGCCACTTCAGTGGTTTAACTGTTTTCTGTCTAAATTAAGACTTGTTTTCTCTTTGTCTGCCTGAAACTTGTAAACTCCACACCCCCTCTCCTACCCAACCTCCCCTCAGTTTTTTTCCCCACAAATATGAGAACCTCTGCATGAACCCGGATGGGAATAATGCAAGTTTCAGTGGGCATGCCTTAGGAAACTACGAGGCCACACACCACACTGCACTACTTGCAGCTTTGCCTGGTTGTACGTATTAATTACAAAAGGATATTGTCCAATATTTTCTTTTATTACAGTTAAAGCTTTTTATAGCTATTCCACTTGTTTGAAAACACATAGAAAATATTTACTCCCAAACCTACACATTAGTGTAACAGACTTTACTGTAGTAAATAATTCTGGGCCACAGACATGGCTGAACCCTTTAGCACAGAGTTAAAGCACCGACACACAGAGACCCCTTGTTATCTCGGCAACTGCTCAGTAAATCCCGTGTTGCTGCTTACAAAGGCAGCCTCAGGATCACAGATCGGTTTTGTTTATATCAATAGGACATTGTTGTGCAGACACTGAATCCCAAACACTTGCCTCATTAACTCATCTGAACACAGAGCAAATACTGGTTGCCCCACGTTACCTGTTTTACAGGTCAGCTGCCAAGAACATGAGGGACGGCTGCACTCGAGTCACCGAGAAAACAGCCACAACCAGCGCTCACAGCACCTGTAATTTACTTTCCTCATTGCACCCGATTTGAGAAACTGAGAGCCAAGCTTCTCAGGACTGTGGGGAGGCTAAAGTGTGCCAGCTGTGAACTGCCTCCTAACGAGGCAGTATCACTGTTTCTTCAAATTAAGCCCTATACCTCCTGACTGACAGGTATCCAGAGCGGCCTGGCCACCACTGCACGTTCCTTACACTTCTAACACATTCCTGACTTTCTCTTTGCGATGCTTTCTGTCAAGTCACTGAGAATTCACTGTTAAGATTGTTCTCGGAGCATCGAACGGTCTCATTTGAAATGCAGTTTCAAAGCAGAGGTTTATAGGAAACAAGGAGGAAAGACTGTTACGGTAATAACCACATGAAGCCAGGCTGGGCTTCGGGCGTTCAGCAACACAGACAAAATGCACCTCAGCTCTCAGGCAGAGACCAGCAGCCCCCACTCTGCCATCCCTCCCTACACCTTGGGGCGTCTCAGCCCCCAGCCCCCTTGGCCAAGCCACAGTCCAGGCTGGTGCCATTTGTGACTGAGATGGTCGGTTGGCTCAGGAAGGATTCTTGTAGCTAAGCCTGGCAGCAAGATGCCATCGGTATGTTTACATAAATCTTTGTCATTTGTCTAAAGCTGACAGTAGGCTTTGGGGCAAGGAGCCAAAAAACCCTCTAAATCTGCCTTCCTGAACTCTTGGTGACAGACAAGGTGACTCACAAACTTCCCATGGTCGCCTGCCACCCTCAGCCTTTAGCCTATCATCTGCAGTGTGGGACAGGCTGTGGAGGGTCTATTTCCTAGGGAGCATCACAAGGAGCTCAGAGAAAGCCCAGCCATTCTGCCTCTTCCCAGAGATGGGGAACCACCTAACCTGGCTGGGGTACTCAGAAATGAAAATGAAGATGGGGAAGGGACTAGACTGTTGCGCACACTCTCCTGTGCTTTTCTACTGTGTGCTCCCAAAGCCATCACCCTTCCTTTACAGTCAGCAGTAAAGGTTTTTTTTGCATGGGCAAAGTGATTTAATTTCCAGTTCCACACCTTGATGAGAGGGCAGAGAAAGCTCATAAAGAGACGTTCCCTAACAGGACACACTTTGGACTGTAACACCTCCACAGAGGTATGAAGCCAGACATGCTCCCACCAGAAGTCAGGTGTTCCTCCAGGAGAAGGCCTTTTCTCCTCCAAACTAGCACAGATTACAGGCAATGGCTGTGTGATGTTCTCAGCCCCAATCAGCAGCTGCTTGCCACTCTCACCTGGGGCACCTCAAGACAACAGCAGCAGATGATCGCTCACTCAATGTATTTTCAGCAAGGGCTCTGGATGGAAGTGGCACAGAAGGTAGGGACTAGAATTTATAGTGAGTTCGCAAAGCTCTGTGGGGAAGTTTATGGCCACTGTGGGCCCACAGCTCAAGTCAATCACCACTGACTGCTCTTAAAGGGAGTTTCGGTCCTTAACTAACCTTTCAAGGAAAAGGGTTGTGTGAAATTCCTGAAAGAAAACAGTTCACAGTGTTCTGCAGCATTAGCTATGAAAGACTTAGCCTTGTACCAACCTCAAAGAATCAGAGGAGTGCTCAGCAGCATTGCTACAGCCAGCCATAGAAGGGTTCTGACTTCTAGGTAGCAATGGACTAGATGCATTTGAAAAATTCCTCGTAAACACAACAGAGATACAACTAAGCCATGAACAGCCTACATTAATTCCTTGCCCAATCAGTTCAAATTTTGTGTGGTTTTCGGTCATCCCATAAGATCTCTCAAGAAAATTACAGCCCTGTCTAAGTTAAAAAGGCAGGGAAAAGGTTAAAAATAAACACAGGAGATTGTGTATCACATTAGAAGAACAGCAGTTTCCAGTCAGTCTCAGCTGCAGGATGAGACCCTGCAAGTGACTTGCTGCTGCTGTGGATGTGGAGACTAAAAACCTGGCCAAGACGGAATACTTGGGAGTTTCTCCAGAAGGTGAAAGGAGAAGACATGGAAGGGGTTAGGAGGTCACTTCTGCAGATGTAAAATGTTTTTCATGGAAGACCTTGGGTGTGTATTCACGTTCACAGAGGGGGCTTAAACTAATAACAGAAGCAAGTTACTGTTCCAGCTGTCAGATCTGCCCAGAGCTTCTCTCAGAAGTTGCTGCCTCTTTGGCAGCCGATCAGCATGTCAAGCTTCACTCAACCACCGTGGTGGTTTATATTAAATCACTGCACTTTATAGCTGGTATTTTACAGCCAGTTAATAAAGGCAGTCCAAGTTTACTCTACCTGTAAGTCAGCAATCAAAACTTATTTACTTTTGGTTCCTGGCTTCAACAACATGCTCTATTGTTCATTACTGTAAAGGGATAAAAGGATGATTATTATGGGGGAAATACAACCTCTGCCCAGAGCTTTTTTTATTATTTTGGGTACTGATACAAAAACTGGGTCTAGCATTCAATTGCATTTTTGTATTTTATATTGTCTCAAAATACATTTTATGTTAGAACGTAAAATACATCCTATGAAAAAAAAAGTAATCATGAGAAAAATAAATGCTCAGTATTAGCTGCTATAATGCAAAACTGACAGAGTATTTCTCCCATATTTCTTCCATACTTACAATCCACTTCTCACCCATACAGACTGAGTGTAAAAATGAAGGTCTTCATTCAAAACAGAATTGACGGGTTCACTGAAGTGCAGCTCTCTGCCCTTGCAGCATTCCAGAGCGAACAGACTGATGGAGGGCTCAGCAAAAACCTGGGCAGGGAGGGGGGAACAGGGGAGGAGAAAAAAAAGAAAAGTTTTACCAGGAATAGTCTAATTTCTGTTGTTAGGCATTTGCCCACTTCAGTTTAACTTCCACATGCTTTTAGATCATGCTCCCTTAGCAAATGTAACAACAAGGAAAAAAAAACCAAACGTACATCCACCAACAAAGCACACAGAGCCAAAACATACTGGATTTATCAGTGGCTTTGTCATCAAAGTATAGTGCCCCACTGACCCAGGCCAGACACAGTGAGTCACTTCGAGATGCAGAGGCCTCTGTTTGCATTTGGAAAATCTTTTTTTGATCCAATTTCTATCATCAGGGCCTTGATTCCTTTCCATAAATCCAGATTATTTATTTATTGATGGAACAGGTTACAGCAGTAGTTTTCAGAGTGATCTGCAGATTGCAACTAAAGTACTGGAGGCACATCACAAGTCTATTGTCCATAGACTTCAATTAGCAGTGGTTCACTGGAAAAAATCTTAGGGATATACAAATTGGAAGAGCTTAAAAACCTCAGAAGTTCTCAATGTTTTTAACAGACATTCCTATTTTATTTCTGACAATCTTGAAGAAATAGCATAATTAGTAACGCCTTCAATCTCATGCAGAATTGGAGTATTTTTCACATAATGTCCTTTTCTACAGTTGAGAGATTGCCTATGAAAGCAAATAAAAAGATCAGCTTACACGAAAATGTGGTACAGCTGTAAGATCAGCAGAAAAGCACAGAGGGAACAGATTTAAATGCACAAAGTCTGTGCCTCTGTACAAGGAACACTTGTACAATTTTTCATTATTTTTAACCTAAAGCCATAAGGCAAGTATCGTAACCAAAATCATAAGCACTTGTAATTTATATCTTGGTGCAGCTGGTAAAGGAAGAGGGAATAGGTCTGCATAACTGCTTCAATTAGCAGCCTCTTCAGGGAAGTCACCTTGTTCCTAGGAGATGTTACCCTGAGATAGCCAGCCCAGGCAAAAGATAGGATTTCTTCTGCAGCAAGGACATGGCCTCAGGTGGAATGAATGAAACAAAATCTTGAATTAAAGTTGACACGGGCACTGAGTAATTAAGAGAACTTAACTTTCATGTTTGGAGAGGCATGTGTAGTGAAGTGTCTCTAAAGAGCTCAGTCGTGATTCAGGACTTACGAATTTACTGGCACTGACTCAGAGCACTCGGTATGTAGCTGGTTGTTCAAATCCTGCCTCAGAGAAATTGCTTTCTTCTGCTGACCAGTGCAGGGACAATGTAAGTCATGCAACACTGCATGGAGAGGGAGTATGCTGAGACATTTTAAAGAAGAACCTGGGATCATCCACATGGAGATTTTTAAAGCCCACTGCACTCCTAAAAAACTAATGTTACAAACAAAAAAAAGAATAAAACCCGTACCATTTTTTATTTTGGAATGCCAGTTCTTCCCTCCCACCTTCCGTTGGATGCAGTGGGTCAAATTTGCACTGCGTGTTTGAAGGCTTACTTTGAAATCTAGACCAGCAGATCTAGTGCAGGCAGCTACTTCTCAGGTTGCTTAGCTCAGCAATGCAGTATCATCACACTCCAGTTTACAAGAGCCTACTCCCTTGGCGCTGGCTTCCACCTGAGCGGAGGCCAGAAGCCATGTCCAGAACAGGTCCAACAGCGAAAATTTTCACAAGTACATTAGAAAGCATGGAAAACACCCTTTGGCATCCTTGTTGCTAGATGTTGTTACCAAAGCCTAAAATTTATCCTGCTGTTGCAATATTCAATATGTTAAGAGACAGAGATGCTGTACTGGATGGACAAGTCATCTGGTCCAGCATATCCATTTATACCCCACAAATCAAAACAGCGAATTAGTGGAGTCAATTAAAATTACTCTCTTATGTGGCTGAGACTGTTTGAACTGAATGGGCCTGAGAAAGCCCCGTCGGGTTGCTCAGAGCCCCAGCCTGCCAGCACGCAGCAGACGTTGCATCTATGACACACGGACACAATCAACCACGGGGACCCGTATCACCTCTCCAGTGAGACCTCAGCAGAACTCCACCGATGTTGGCACAGACGTGAAGCACAGAAAAAGGAAACATGCTGCTGTCCCAAGCACTGAAGCTCTCATATTTCCATAACCATATATAGAGCAACGAGCTGATTATTCACTTTATATATACCGTTTTATACCAACAGCTGGCAGCAGTGACTTGGCCTGGCTTTTTTCTCTGATTTTGTTTTCATAGCTCCACGGAAACTACCAACAGTAAAAAAAACCAAGGTTTTGAGGCTGTGCTGTTACACTTACTACAGAGGCATCTTGCTCCCGCCCTTCCTTGCAGAATGCTGAGGTGCACTTTCACCCATTTTCAGGCTGAACAGCCATTTCACTGATAGAGAAGTGTGAGACTGACAGGGTCAGCTCTCTTCACCAAAGCCCAGTCCTAACAGGCCAGGGAGGAACAGGGCTCTCCGAGAGCCAGAGGAAGGGCAACCGGACAGAGAACACAAGAGGGGACAACCTCAGATCGTGGAAGTTGCTTTAGGTGGACCCCACTCCCCAATTTCATAAGGTAAGCTAAAGACATCTATATTTACCCACATTTGGCAAGTCATTGCCATATCTAGGTCAGGATTACCTTAGCTTCATTTCAGAGTTATTTCAGGGAAAATACCTGAAATGCCGTCCTTCAGGGAAAGGTTGCCAATTGTTAAGAATGACAGAGAACTAAAAAATTACTTGGCTTGACCTTTGTGCGTTAAGGAACTAATTGCCCTGCTTAAACTAGCACCAATAAAGTTTCAAGAGGTTTTGCTTGTCCTGTTTTTTAATACCAGTGTCCAGGGAGACAGGGAGAAACTTGAAGAGATCTAATATATTCAAGAGGCTGGTGATTAAGGAAGGCTATATTTACATAGCATTTCAAGATATAAGTAGCCTTGTGAACTGTTAAATACAGTGATATGCTTTACTTAACAGGTGTGGTAGTCTATGCCTAATGCAGCATGTGATGCCATGAAAATGACAGCTTTTTCCCTCCCCACTGTGCTGATTTGAGAGGCTGAAAGGTAAGCCCTGGAAATCAACACACTACAAATCTCTTGCACTATTCAACTCAGCCCAGACTTTCCCCTCAAATCATAGAATGATAGAATGCTGTTGGGTTGGAAGGGACCTTAAACATCAGCTTGCTCCAACCCTTCTGCCATGGGCAGGGACACTGCCCACTCAACCAGGTTACTCAAAGCTCCATCCAGCCTGGTCTTGAACACCTCCAGGGATGGGATTGCCACAACTTCTATGGGCAACCTGTTCCAGTGTCTCACCACCCTCATCAGAAAATAATTTCTTCCTAATATCTAATCTAAATCTCCCCTCTTTCAGTTTAAAACTG